>CM029394.1:3635582-4255582 GCA_017165825.1 Hepsetus odoe
TATTTTTTTGCCTGATCTAATGTTCTTCATTCAGTTTTCCTGCGTTATCCGACATTTTACTCGCACGTTCCGTCCTGTGGCCGTCTGTCAGTCCTCATCTGTCAGTCTGTCTCTCACTGCCTCTCCCCAGAATCCCTTCTTCATTCCCTCCTTTCAAAGTTGGACAAGCTTGACAGAAATCACACTGAGCCCAGTGGAGTTAGGCTGGAGTTTACACCCAGCGCATCGCTTCATTTCTGCACCCGATCCCTAACAGCGCGCATCTACACGCCAGTCGGACGACTGCAGAAAATCCCAGTTTGCCAGGAATTCTTTCGACACATGTACGAGCACTTCCGTGATCTTATGAGAGCTCGAGGAGAGGCGCCCGGTAATCAGATTTCTTTCCAAATACACTAGGTGCACCTCCGCCGTTGCTTAGCAACTTGCGCCTAAACTCCCAGTGCATGACGTTACGCTTGAACTTTAAAGAGCACTTCCCTTTTCAGCGAGGAGTCCCTTCAGTGTAAACGGCTATTTGGGAGTTTATTGGGCTAAAAAAGCCTCCGAGTGTCTGGATTCTGTCTGCACGGCCGCGTGTGCGACTGCATGAAACGACGTGATTGTTTTGCTGCTGGGGACGTGAAAACGCTCACGCCGATCATTTTGGAAAGGAAGCAGTTTGTGGCGGCAGCGTCAGACGCCTGGTCCCGTTGGTCGCCACCTTTTTCAAAGAAAGTTGTTTTTTGGGACAGAGCCCTGACCGGCTGCGGGAATTCTAGAGCGATGGTCGGACCCGTTTCGGTACCGTATTCCCTTCCAACACGGGCGGACCCTGTTGCGGGGTTTCTCCAGCGCAGCGTGAGTGCGTGTGTGTGTGTGTGTCGTCGGTGCAGCAGCAGGCCCCAGCAGCAGCGCCCTCGTTTCGTGTCTCATCTCCCTCTTCTCTCTTAAAGGGCCCTCCCGGCTCGCAGCCGTCTCCCCACGCACAGCCTCCCCCACACAACCCCAGCAACCCCATGATGGGACCCCACAGCCAGGTAAGACACACACACACACACATACACACACACACACACACTCACTCTTAAACACAGACGAACGAACTGGAGTCCCATTAGCAAGTAGCCGAGGCCCGAGATTAACGATGGCACCCGAGGCGCACTGCGAGAAAGGACCAGCCCTTTAGATTAGGCTGATATTGGAAACCCGTGGCAACAGCGCCTCCCCCGCCACCTAAAATACACTCCGCGTACCTGCACTCACTGGCCACGTTCTCAGGAGCACCAGAAACGGGACGTTTTGTCCATTTTCAGTTACCGCAGCCCCTCGTGGTCATTAGCATCACATTCGACCGGATATCATCCGGGTGGTGGGCACAGCGTGGCGTGGTAGTGTGTGTGGCACAAGGCTCGGTGTATTAGTGTCAGGACGAGGTTAGAAGTCCTCCACCGTCCGGGAATGTCCACCCAGTGGCTCGGAACAGATCAAGGACACCAACGGTGCAACGACAGCACCCGTTTCCGATAAAGTGGCCATTAAAGGGCTCTTCGTGCGAACAAAGCATTTAATAATTGAACCAAATCGATTCTTCTACTGCCCAGGCCCTGGCGTAGGACGCCATCGCTCCGTCTCTCTCTCCCCCCTCTCTACCTCACGAGCAGTGTCTCCATACCTACGGTCGTCCGCTCTGGAGCAGATGAATAATTCAGGAGACGCTCCCACCCTCCATCCCTCCAGGCTGAGCCTCCGGAGGAACAGTCCGGAAAGAGGTCCAGACTCACACCACTTTGTCCCTTCCATGAAGACGGTCCCACGGTCTCGGTCGTGACCTGCAGCTTCTGATCCTGCTTGTCCATCAGTTAGCACGGGGGCCTGACCCGCCCTGAAGTCGCGGGTGATTTTCGGCCACTCTGTCGCAGTTTTATGATTCAAGTAAAGTAAAGTATGAAGGAAAGTGTTGGCGGGCCGGTGCAGGGGTGCTGTGGCTGTTCGTTCAGCCCGATACAACCGCCTGGAGCAGTTACGCTCCTCTGTGCATCCGTACTGTAGTCTTTAGTACATACAGTCATCCGTAGATTATACAGTAATCAGAGTATACAGTCATCCTTAGATTATACAGTCATCCGTAGATTATACAGTAATCAGAATATACAGTCATCCATAGATTATACAGTCATCCGTAGATTATACAGTAATCAGAGTATACAGTCATCCATAGATTATACAGTCATCCGTAGATTATACAGTAATCAGAGTATACAGTCATCCATAGATTATACAGTCATCCGTAGATTATACAGTAATCAGAGTATACAGTCATCCATAGATTATACAGTCATCCGTAGATTATACAGTAATCAGAGTATACAGTCATCCTTAGATTATACAGTCATCCGTAGATTATACAGTAATCAGAATATACAGTCATCCGTAGATTATACAGTCATCCGTAGATTATACAGTAATCAGAATATACAGTCATCCGTAGATTATACAGTAATCAGAGTATACAGTCATCCATAGATTATACAGTCATCCGTAGATTATACAGTTATCAGAATATACAGTAATCCTTAGATTATACAGCAACCCTTAGATTATCCAGTAATCAGAATATACAGTAATCGTTAGATTATACAGTAATCAGAATATACAGTCATCCTTAGATTATACAGCAACCCTTAGATTACACAGTAATCAGAATATACAGTAATCCTTAGATTATACAGTAATCAGAATATACAGTCATCCTTAGATTATACAGCAACCCTTAGATTACACAGTAATCAGAATATACAGTCATCCTTAGATTACACAGTAATCAGAATATACAGTCATCCTCAGATTATACAGTAATCAGAATATACAGTAATCCTTAGATTATACAGCAACCCTTAGATTATACAGTAATCAGAATATACAGTCATCCTTAGATTATACAGCAACCCTTAGATTATTCAGTAATCAGATTATACAGTAATCCTTAGATTATACAGTAATCAGAATATACAGTAATCCTTAGATTAAACAGCAACCCTTAGATTATACAGTAATCAGATTATACAGTCATCCTTAGATTATACAGCAACCCTTAGATTATACAGTAATCAGAATATACAGTAATCCTTAGATTATACAGTAATCAGAATATACAGTCATCCTTAGATTATACAGTCATCCGTAGATTATACAGTAATCAGAATATACAGTCATCCTTAGATTATACAGTCATCCTTAGAATATACAGTAATCCTTAGATTATACAGTCATTCTTAGATTATACAGTAATCCTTCGATTATACAGTCATCCTTAGATTATACAGCAACCCTTAGATTATACAGTAATCAGAATATACAGTAATCCTTAGATTGTACAGTAATCCTTAGATTATACAGTAATCCTTAGATTACACAGTAATCAGAATATACAGTAATCCTTAGATTATACAGCAACCCTTAGATTATACAGTAATAAGATTATACAGTCATCCTTATATTATACAGTAATCAGAATATACAGTCATCCTTATATTATACAGTAATCAGAATATACAGTAATCCTTAGATTATACAGCAACCCTTAGATTATTCAGTAATCAGATTATACAGTAATCCTTAGATTAAACAGCAACCCTTAGATTATACAGTAATCAGATTATACAGTCATCCTTAGATTATACAGCAAACCTTCGAATATACAGTAATCAGAATATACAGTCATCCTTAGATTATACAGTAATCAGAATATACAGTCATCCTTAGATTATACAGTCATCCGTAGATTATACAGTAATCAGAATATACAGTCATCCTTAGATTATACAGTCATCCTTAGAATATACAGTAATCCTTAGATTATACAGTCATTCTTAGATTATACAGTCATCCTTCGATTATACAGTCATCCTTAGATTATACAGCAACCCTTAGATTATACAGTAATCAGAATATACAGTAATCCTTAGATTGTACAGTAATCCTTAGATTATACAGTAATCCTTAGATTACACAGTAATCAGAATATACAGTCATCCTTAGATTATACAGCAACCCTTAGATTATACAGTAATCAGAATATACAGTAATCCTTAGATTGTACAGTAATCCTTTGATTATACAGTAATCCTTAGATTATACAGTAATCAGAATATACAGTAATCCTTAGATTATACAGCAACCCTTAGATTATACAGTAATAAGATTATACAGTCATCCTTAGATTATACAGTCATCCTTATATTATACAGTAATCAGAGTATACAGTCATCCTTAGATTATACATCAACCCTTAGATTATACAGTCATCTTTAGAATATACAGTAATCAGAATATACAGTAAACCTTAGATTATACAGTCATCTTTAGAATATACAGTAATCAGAATATACAGTAAACCTTAGAATAGTAATCCTTGGTGTTTACACTAATTTAAGATGTATAATTATGATAAAAGGTCTTATTACTAATATGAACAGTAGAATAAAGAACAGTGATTTATACCGTGATTAGCAGTGTGATCCCCGGTAATCCTAATATGTACAGTAATCTGTAGAATATAGTTTTTTCTAGTAGGAAGGATAATCCTTGGTATATAAAAGTAATTACTAATATACGCAGTAATCCATAGTGTATCCAGTAACTCCTGCTATAGGAGTAATCCAGGATATATATACCGTAATCACCAGCATTTACAGTGATGCTCAGTCTGCGTGTTTACACGAATAAAATATGCATCATTACGTTTATTTGAATAATTCTTCATCTGTAGTCTTTCCTAGTGCCCAGGCTGCTTAATGAATACTAAACACATCTGATGTCTGTCCGGAGAGGGTGAACGAATGTTGCTTCTCAGGACGTTCGGTTGTTAAACGGACTATTTTGTAAAAAATAAAAAACCTGAACTAAACAAGAATGACCTCATGTTGACTGGCTGATGTCAGTTTTAAGTACTGAGCTTACATCGGCGCTCAGTTAAGTGAAGCTGCTGCAGATACATATCAGCCCGACTGCATCTGCATCACACAAATAATTCTCTTTAGACACACACACACACACACACACACACACACACGCACACACACGCACGCTGCAGATATCTGAGAGTACTACCATTACGCATCTCCCTTCGCCCTGCCCAGCTCTTTTCAGCGGTAACAGCAATCCACTTATCCGTGAAAGCCAAACCCGGCCATACACACACACATGCTTGCACGCACACACACACACACACACACACACACACACACACACACACGCACACACATATACACTCCAGCCTGTATGGCTTCTCCTCTCTCCACACTGTGTCAACATGTTTTTCCTGAGATCCTTAAGCTGGCAAGGCCCGACGGAGCTCTGGGCCAAAATCCAGGACCGCAGGAGGCTCCTGTTCCGCGTCCGTCGGCCGGTTCGGCGTGTGTGGATGTGTGTGTGCGGCCGTGTTGCGGTCGGTGTTACTGCCTTGTCCAGAGGCTGCAGGCCTGGTCACACTAGACCTGCTTTTCTCCTCAGGACAAACTGTGCCAAAAGGGCTTTCGGTGGTTGATATCATGATATCAGACTCTCCTTTTGAAAGGAGAGAGAGTGTGTGTGTGTGTGTGTGTGTGTGTGTAAGAGTGCCCTGCAAAGTTTCTAATATACCAACTACTTGGCCTGTGAATGGATCTCAAGGACTGGTTACTAGGTTACTATAGTTACTATGGTTACCGATATGGGTCCTTGGTTTGAAAACATCAATAAGTAGTCTCCTGTCTGTGACCTGTCTATGCTCCGCCCAGTATCGTTTCCTAGTAACCGTTGCTAGGTTGGACGAGTTTTGCAAAAAATCACATTCGAACCCAAGTGTAGTTCCCAGAAAAAAAACATTTCGAGGCTTTTTGTCAGTTGTTTGAAATGCAAGCGTCGACTGGATTGATTGGCTGAAGGAGCGACGGTCAAATTTGTCATTTTGACGAGCGACAGCGCACTCGAGAAAATGGAACATCTTAACTGGACACAGCGACATAAACAGTGACATTTGGAGGGAAAGAACCACAAATCTCCTTCCGACGTCATCACGCTTCCCTTTGGCTGCACTTTTGAAGCACTTGACAAAATCTTGGCCCGTCTTTAATGCGAATAAACACTTATTTGTGTGCAAAATGAGGATATTGGCGCAAAAGCCCTCCCGAGCAGGAAGGCGGGACACGTTCGGTGTCACATGTCTGTGTTAAATGTCGGCGCCATCTCCATTTTTATTTACTTTCTTCCGCGCATCTGCCTGCTGCATTCCACCTGCTCCAGCCGCGCTTCGCTGCCGCCGTTCACCGAGCGCTCACCGACCTGCTCTTTTGTGTTTTTACTCTCTGACACCGCAGCGCTAATG
Organism: Hepsetus odoe; assembly: GCA_017165825.1. Classification (NCBI taxonomy): domain Eukaryota; kingdom Metazoa; phylum Chordata; class Actinopteri; order Characiformes; family Hepsetidae; genus Hepsetus; species Hepsetus odoe. The sequence continues at coordinate 3,641,929 of CM029394.1, forward strand.
ACGAAGATGAGAAAAAGAAAAAAAAAATCCTGTTTCCTTTCTCTTCCATCCTTCTCTCCAGCCTTTCATGTCTCCGCGGTACCCAGGTGGACCCCGGCCATCGCTCCGCATGCCAAACCAGGTACAGATCTTTTTCCTGCTCTACGTTCGTTTCCCTCAACTCTTCTAATCCTCTTTCCTGCAGTTAGCAACAGGCTGACGGAGTGTTTTTTTTTTTTGTTTGTTTTTTACGTGCCATTGTTGCCCATTTTTATTAGACTTTTATTTCCTCCCGCTCGTTCCTTCAAAAATAAATGCTTTTCTGTTTTTCTCTCAGCCTCCTGTTGGAGTTCCAGGGTCACAGCCTCTCTTGCCAAACAGTCTGGATCCCACCAGACCGCAAGGTATCAGCCTGCACGAACAAATCACAGCCCCCCCCCAACGCCCGACACCGAGACTTTCGCCAAAGTGCTGCGATTCCCCGCGCTGGTTTTTGTAAATGTGACCGTTTTTTCTTTTTTGTTTCTTTTTTAGGACATCCTAACATGGGCGGCCCAATGAGAATGAATCCACCACGAGGGATGGGTGGCATGGGCCCGCAGGTGTGCAAAAAGAAAAACACACACACACACACAGTTCCAATGGTCCATTCTGCAATCGTTAAAGTGTATACAAAAGGCTGGAATGACGACCTCATTCTTCTTGTTTTCTATCCAGAAACATTACTCTTATTTAATCCCACACACACACACACACACACACACACACACACACACACACACTTCCCTGCTTGTTTGTCAACCATGGCAGCTTACAAATCAGCAGCTGGTGAGGCATCTGTTAGACAAATTGGTTCGAGAGCAGAACAAAGCTGCTGGTAAGGGGTGCCCGTGTGTGTGTTGGTGTGTGTGTGTGTGTGTGTGTTCGTGAGAGAGGCCCCAGACGCCTCTCTTGTCTCTCAAAGCCAGCTCTCAGCCCACCGTCGCACAAGTGGGCATGTGGGCTGGACTCGCCTCCAAATACACTGATGCCCCATCTGCTCCCCGACAACAGGTTGTAAAGAGGAGCAGCCCGTGCTCGAACCAGCGTTCAGGCCAGTACAAACCAGCGTTCCTCCGTAAAAAGAGAGAAAGGACGAAGCGACAAAGCATCAATCTTCCCGCCGTCCTCTTGCTTTCGGTCTTAACTGTGCGGATGCGCCCGTTATGCTGAGATTTACTCCTTCTATCATCACTATTCACATGTAAGCCTACACGTTCTAGTGAGCTCTGCAAGTTTTTTGGTGGGATTTGATCAGCGCGTCCGTTCAACGGGTCTTTAGACACAAATGGCGTCCGTTGATCGCGATTCAAAAAGACCTCCAAAGTCCACAATGAAAATGAACGCAGGAGAAAACACACAACAAATGAATTTGGGAGAGCGGTGCAGCCGAAAGGATGCTAACGCTCCATTCATTCGGCCAAGAATCCCACACAAAGAAAGGTCTCGGGTTGACTCGCATCTCGCCGAAGACCGTCAGCGCCGCACCAAGGCTTTCCCTGCTTTGGATGTTGAATAAAAACACGCCCACAGTGGCGAACGCAGTTAAAACCCAGTTGAAAATGGGATTTGAATTTGAGTTTCCACACACTATGGTTGGGGGGTAACGCTGACCTCCATGCAGCAGAATCTCGACCAATGAGAGTCCTTGGGCAAGACACTTGAGTTTAAGTGTAAAATGAAAATGAACCCATAGAACATGGTGGCGTGCTGTAGTTGACTTATTATTTTGTCCCCTTCTTGCAGAACTACGGTGGGATGAGACCACCTCCCAATTCTCTCGGTGGTCCAGGCATGCCAGGAATGAACATGTGAGTAACCACATCAGCCATACTTCTCTCCAACTTGCTCATCAGGAACCAAAGCCGGGCTCTTCTGTCCCGTTTGACAACGCATCCGAGTTTTAGAAAAGACTTTTAAGGTTGCATTCATCCAAAAAAGTGAAGAAATAAGAGTCCGGAATGACTTCGAAGTGTGTGTCCATTAGGCAGCTGCAACAGCAGATGGTTCAGAAGGTGAATTAACCCCAACTTGTCCGTTTGATTCTCTCAGGGGTCCAGGAGGACGGGGGCCGTGGCCGAATCCCAACACTAACTCTGTAAGTGTGGACGAGTGAATGGAACAGAGTCTGCCGGGAGCCGCGCTAATCCCAACTAATCTCTGCTTTTTCGCTCTCTCACAGATAGCGTACTCGTCCTCATCGCCGGGCAACTACGTCGTAAGTAACAGGAGCCCCGTCGGCCTCGAGCGCCGTCCCCATCCCTCAGCTCGCCCGCTTTCGCCTCAAGGGAGGAAGCGCGAGTTAATAGTTCCTTTCGGAAACAAAGAGAGTGCCCGAGCTCGTATTAAAGTCCCTAAATGTATTGATTTTTGGCTGGAGCATCCCTTCGTTTTTGCCGCAGGCCTCGCTGATTGCACATGTAAAATACGCCGGGCATTAGTCACACTGCCGTAACGGCTCCCCAGCGCCTTCTGCAGCTTTATTTAAAATCGCTCCTCCGGCTTTTCCCAAGCTGAGGGGGGTGTTTATGTTCCTAAAAATGGGAAAATGACATTTTGTGTGTGCGTGTGTGTGTGTGTCTCTTCTTCAGGGTCCTCCAGGAGGAGGTGGTCCCCCAGGAACCCCCATCATGCCAAGTCCAGGAGGTGTGTAAAATCCACAGCCACTCAGATGATCCTTTTTATTTTTTTTTCTGGCCTCCTATTAAACTCGAGACATTTTCCTCCTGCAAATGTGCAAAGAGAGACGTCCAGAAGTCCCACGTACACACATTTCCATCGCCTTCCACCTTTTAATCCCCCCCCCCCCAACAAAGATGCCCAGCGCTTCCCGTTCGCCCTCCCTCAACCCATCCCCCTCGGCACCGCTGGCCAATGTCAGCACAAGGTTGCTGCATTATCTCATTGTGGCTCCGTGGACAGAAGTAGCACTTCAGCAGCAGGAGAAGGAAAAAAAAAAAAAACATGCAGCGCTACATTCCCTCCCCTCCCCCAGCCACGGTGATGTAATCCTAACAAAGCCACCCTCGTCTCCACCTGGGCTCGGACACGCCTCCCGCTCTCGTCAAACATTTAAAGGAGAAGTTTGCGGAGAAACCTCGGCCCAGGTCCACGTCAGTGAGACACGCGGGGTTTTTTAACACCGAGTCGTCTGCAGGGAACTTTTATTCGCGTTTTTAGCTCACGCTTTAGAGGGGAAAGTGAAAGTGAAAGTGACCGTTCTCATCATTGTGAGAACGCACAGCACAGCGCACGGTGAACCACAACGAAATCGGGCCTCTGCATTTAACCCATGCACACAGACACACACCGTGAAGCAGGGGGCAGCTATGAAAGCGCCCGGGGAGCAGTGACGGGGGCGGTACCTTGCTCAAGGGTACCTCGGTGCAACCTACTAGTAAGGGGTTTGGAGCCACAATCTTCCGATCCCGTGGCCGACTCCCTGACCACCAGGCACTGATTTAAAAAATAAAAGATGTGGGGACATAATTGCTTTGGTTAAAATTCTTCTCATTTATTCGTCCAGAGTCAGAGCCATTTTTTCAGTCAACCAAAAGCTTTGCTTTTACTAAACGTTTGCTGCAGATACGGATGTAAAAAATGTCATTTCTGTCTCCCCCGCAGACTCCACGAACTCGAGCGAAAACATCTACACGATGATGAACCCCATCGGCCCCGGAGGCAACCGACCCAACGTGAGCCCTCGCTTGACTTTCGAATGAATGGGTGTGAGATGGGAGAACACTCCTGGAGGACTGGGTTCAGGCACTTCCGCTGGTTTGGGCGTGAGGGACGAGGAGTGTGTCGGGAGAAGGATGTTGAGGTGGAGCAGAGGAGGAGAGGAAGGACAGAGACGAGGTTTACGCAGAACATGCAGGCGGTCGGTGTGAAAGAGGAAGATGCAGGGGACAGGAAGAAATGGAGAACCTAACAGCCGAATGAAGAAGAAGGAAAAGAAGAATCACTGGGATCCTGACGTCTTTGTGTGTGTATCTAAAGGCCCTCGTCACTTTTTTTCGAAGGACGAGTGGCCAAAAATAATTGGACATTTGCTACATGAAAACCGCCTGGTTCGCAGAAAGAAGGTTCGAAGATTCCTCTGCATCTTCCTCTTTCACACCGACCGCCTGCGTGTCCTCTCTCACCACATCCATGAACCTCCTCCTTGGTCTTCCTCTTCTCCTCTTGCCAGGCAACTCCATCCTCAACATCCTCCCAAAATACTCCACATCTGTCCACCGCCCATGTCAGCGATGCGAACTGGTTGTAACCATTTAGTCGGCTTCGGTACCTCAGCAAGAGTCGAGCACAAAACCTGAACTGGGGGAAATGTTCAGATATGAAGCTGTGCTGTAAACATGCTTTTATTCTGCTTTTATGAATGAAGCCAATGTATACACATCTGCAGCTGAGTGTGTGTGTGTGTGTGTGTGTGCCGTTTGACTAAATACAGCCTGTCTGTTCACAGTTCCCGATGGGACCGGGCCCCGATGGCCCGATGGGAGGGATGGGCTCCATGGAGCCTCATCATATGAATGGTTCATTAGGTGAGCCTGGTCAGGGAAGAGAGTTTTTCAAGTCACTGATCATTCTTTACTTGTATTAAAGCGCCCCCTGTTGGTGGTGTGTTGGCTCTTTTCTAAACATGCCTTTCATTTACAGGCTCTGGTGACATGGACGGGTTGCCAAAGGTAAATAATACTTGTTCCCAACTTGAACGATTCATTGAAGCACGATGTGTCAAATTGACAATACTGATATCGCAAAGGCTGTTATGCAATTGTGTTGTTTTTTTATGGCCACTTTAAGTCAATTTTAATTAGCTGCCTTGATTGCTAGCGACTTATTGACTGAGGATTATCAGCGACTTATGGGATTTTCTGCATGAGCACGCCCCCCGAAATGCCCACGTTAAGACGGACTTGTTTGAAGTCAAGCAAAGCTTAAGTAGACGTGTTCGCTGCTACCTTAACCTTTAAAAGTTGGTTGTAATTTGGTAAAAGCCAACTTGGGCAGCTTTTAAAAAGCGATAATAATAAAAATAGCACATAGTCCAAAGTAAGAGAAGGACTCCTGCAGTGCCTGGAGGTCCTGGACCTTCAATACCGGGCCGATGGTCAGCACACGGGTCCAGCGTTTGCAGCTTTCTTTCCGTGAAGCAGTAACTCACTGACCAGATGCCCATGATGCACTGCGGGAACCGGCCCATTTCAACCAATCGATCTTCTTCCTGCAGAACTCGCCCAACAACATGGCAGGCATGAACAACCCGCCCGGCACACCGCGGGACGACGGAGAGATGGGCGGAAACTTCCTCAACCCATTCCAAAGCGAAAGTGTGAGTAAAGCTCTACCCCGTCCCAGCCCCGCCACTCCCCCACCTGCCTATCATACAGCTCCGCCCAGCAGGCACTCTGTAGGCCACGCCCACTGGCCCCAGAGACATTTACACCCCCCTAGAATGAATTCCTAGCTGCGGAAAAATGAAAAAATAAATCAGTGGAGTTTGTAGACGATTTTAGAGTGGGTGCTGGAAACGACTCGTCCTGGGACTTTTGGCCCAGCGGTCCCGGGACAGAGCCTGTGATACAGATTCACGCATAATCCCTCGTCGGCACATTAGATTTGGTCAAATTTATGGCATAACCATCTCCTATGTGTCGTAATCTCATATCACTTATCTACCCCCCCTCCCCTTTTCCCCTCTTCTCTTTCCAGTATTCACCCAACATGACGATGAGTGTGTGATTTCTTCTTTTTTTTATTATTCGATTTGATTTTTTTCCCATTTTTATTTTTGGATTCGTTTTGTACCCCTCCGACCCTCGTTCCTTTTGACCCTCTCCACCCTGGCCCCCACCCCTGCCCGTGGGACTTTGGGCTGGGACTCCCTCGCGCAGCCTCCCGGGACTCAGGCCATGGGGTGCAAAGTGGCCGCCGCCAGCAACAGGAAGCAGCCAGCGAGCCACAGGAAGAGCCTGCTGAATGACTCGCACTGCCTGCCGGGCTTTCTCTCTGGCCCAGGACACTGAAGGGAGCTTCACACACACCCACGTTAAAGGACGGACTGATGGGCGGGAGCGCGGGAGCGGTCGTCCGCACCACTCCTTCTAAAGCTCACTCCATCTTTTCTTATCTTGTTTTTTCATCCCCCCCTTTATCAACGCAGTCGTTTTCACCGGGATTCCGGATCGCCCCCATCCTCCCGTTTCATCGTGTACATTTTTTAAAAGCAAGCGTGATTTCATGAAGTGTGACGGGACGTTTTTATTTCTCTGTATGTATTGTATTATTAATAATTATTGTTTTTTGGATTTGGTTTTAATGTTGTGAGGATCATTGATTAGGGTCTCAGAAGGGCACATCGGATCTCGGTAACCACATTCAGAGGAAGCACATCGAAGAGACATGCTGTTCTGCGATCGTTGTTTTTGTAGGGGGGGGGTATTTGTGGCTTTGGTTCCACTTCTGATCACTTTGTGACTTTTTTTTTCCCGTTCCTTGTCCCACTCCAGTGTATTTGCATCGTCCCGTTAGAGGAAAACGTCCCAGGACGTTTAAAGAAAACATTGAATTTCACTCCACTGCTTCAGTGTCAGAATCTCAGTCTATTAGTCGCTGTAGTCCGACAACAGGGACGGAATTTCACTCCAGACAGTCACACTTTGGCGCTCAAGTCCCGTCCCCCCAAGGCCGGAAGCCCTAATTACTGAAAGAAAGGCATTATTTTGTGGTACTTTAAACAGTGGTTTAGTCGAGTTCCTTCGATCCTATTTTATTTATTCTTTTTCCTTTTTTTTAAAAAAAAAAAGAATTGTTGTGCGTATGTCTTGCAACACGCAACGCTTCAGGACATATTGTAAACATGTAAATATGCCAGTCTAAGATACCTCCTACTGATTTGTACCGTTGTCCCGCTGTATACTCTGCCCTGATTTTGACCCCCTTCCCTCGGAGCATGTTCTGATGAACAAGGCGTCTTGGAGACACGGACGTCCGGCGAGACGCGATCGGCAGCGCGTGGCGGAGGAGGCTGCCGGCCCTTTGCTTCGGCTCCTGGAACACGTGTCGATTGGAGGCAAATCTTTAGTACGTCCCCGCGAGGTCCTGTCCCAAGAACCAACTGCGTGGGTCGAATGCTGCTTGTAAACACTGGGCTACTAGCGGCCTGCGCTGCGTCCTTACTAGCCAGACTAATCCGACTGTGATTTTTCTTTTTTTCTCGCTCGGGGATTTCCACGCCGAGACTACCTAGAACTGCCGACCTGAACCTCCATCCCGACCTTTGACCCAGGGTGCTTTCTCGCTGAAAATCCGTCTCGTGTCCCTTGACCTTTGCCCGAAACACTGTGGCTCCGGAGCACCACGTCCCCTCGCCGTCAGCAGCGTCGGCCCCCGCTCGTCCTCAGCTCCTCCGCCGTTTGTGTCGCGTTTGAGCAAAATGTGTTTTAGGACTCGACCCAAGGAACCCTATCCTGCGGAAAAAAAAAAAAAACACAGAGGAGGGTCGACGAGGGACCCACGTGGCCCTTCAGCGCTCGGAGGCCCTTGATTGACCATCACACACACTCACACACACCCGCTGTCCAGCTTTCAGCCTGTCACCCCCTCAAGACGCAGCCCGTCTCTTTTCTTTTTCGTTCGGCTGTTGTAAATACTGTAAAATGCATTTTGATATCATTGACATGTTTTGATATTTGCGTCACTACCAATGAACACAGCGCTGGGAAAAAAAAAAGATGTAAAGGAAAAAAAAAAACACCTTTATAGCTGAACAGCAAACTCCAGTCTTGCCCATGTCCCCCCCCCCCCCCCCTCACACTGTCCCACCAACAACAGACGAGTGGAAAAGGAGGGGACGTTTGGTGAAGCCCTTTTTTTGTAACAGTCAAAAAAAAAAAAAAAGTGGAGATGAGGTTCGATCGCGGCGCTGGGTCGTGGGAGGCTCCGCCTCCTCGCTCACTCGGACAGACGCGGTTCAGCCTTTCGCCGAGCGCTCAGGACGACGTCCCGCCGTTTCCCTGGAGACCAAGAAAAGCTTCAAAGCCCTGCTTCGATTGGCCGCTTTGTTCTTATTTTTTATCTCGTTTGATTTCATTTGATTCTGAAGCATCGTTCGGGCTTTGTGTCATCTTTTGTCTGGTTTTTGGTTTATTTTCTCTTCGTTTTTCAAAACATTTTTTTAAGATTTATGTATTAATTTCACCCTTTTCCTTCTTTTTTTGTCTCCAGGGAAAAGACACTTTTTTTTCTTCTTCTTCTTTTTAACAAAAAGCAGCCACACAAAGAAACGTTAAGGGACCACAAACAGACTTTGCTATGAAGGATTTCACTTTTTAAAAAATGTATTTAAAGTTAAAAATGTAAAAAAAACAAAAAACAAAACAAAACAAAAAAAAACTGCATCGTTGAGAGTAGTAATAAGGAGGGAGGAAGGGTCGGGAGAAAGTGTGTGTTTTTTTTTCTAGCTCGCTGTCGTCCTCGCCCTCGTCCTCCGTGTGAAGCTCACGTCCCCTCGGCCATTTCTGTCCCACCGTCGTGCTGTTGGATCACTGTAGCATCAGCAGGAGTGGCGGGGAGGCGAGGGAGCGAGGGAGGGAGGGAGGAGGAGTCGGGGAGGGAGGCCATCCCTCCTTCTCGGAGAAAACAAAAACGACAAGAAGAAGCAGTATTGAGTACGAAGCGGCGGCCTCCTGGGTTTGGCTTTGTATGTCCTGTTAGGCTAGTTTCGGATCCTCGTCCTCGGGGCTTTTCCGTGTCTCGTGTAGTTTTCAGAGTCCTCTGTAAGTTGCTTTCTATTGTAAAGTTTCTTTGGTTGAAAAAGATGGGAAATCTGCATCAATAATAAATGTTTTTTTCTTTTCTTTTTTTTGTTTGTTTGTTTGGGTTTTCTTTTCTTTTTTTCATGGAGTCGTCACTTATTTTTTGCTCGTGTCCCTTCGTTGTAGATACAAATTTATGACTAATAAAATAACGTAACCCTTTTACCAAGAACCTGCTTTTTGTTCATCAGACGATCGAAACTTCCGCACTTCCCTCGTTAGTTGAAGGGACTTAGTTGAACGTCTTTAAAAGGCAGACCGTGCACTTCCTCCAGCCACATGTGAAAGTGAAGTGAAAGTGACTATTCCCGTCATCGTGAGAACGCACAGCACGGCGAACCACAACGAAACTGGTCTTCTGCATTTAACCCGTACACACAAACCGTGCAGCAGGGGGCAGCTATGAAAGCGCCCGGGGAGCAGTGACGGGGACGGTACCTTGCTCAAGGGTAACTCAGAGCAACCTGCTGGTAAGGGGTTTGAACCCACAGTCTTCCGATCCTGTGACCAGCTCCCTAAACACTAGACCACCGCTGCCCCTTATATATATATATATATATTTTTTTTTTAATCTATTTTTTATTTTTGGCAACGTAAACAGAGTTGTTTACGACTTTTGAGCAGTAACGAGTAATAACTGTAATAATATACATATATAATCACTTAAAACTACATATTTACAGCCAGCCGACAGCAAAAGAGGTTTCTGCTTTTTGAACGAGGCGCAGCTCAACCAATCGGCTCGTTTCATCCTGAAGGATCGGTGGAAAACTGAACTGTACAACTTCTGGGATAACAAATACAAGACAGAAGAAGGAGACGATGAATATGTAAATGAGTATGTAAATGAGCACGTACACCGATGCTGCTGTTAAAGTGTCTGCATCGTGTGAACGGGCTGCGCTCCGAAACCGTCCCGTCTGAGGAGCGTCAGGCGGGACTCTTGGGGGTGGGGGGGTCGACTGTGTTGAAGGGTTCTGGTTTCATTCCAGTCTCCAGATCGAGAGCGTCCAGACGCATGAAGACAGAGTGTGTCCTTGTAGAGCTTCTGAGTCACTCCTTCTCCTCCTCGTCCTTGTCCTCGTCCTCCTCCTTCTCATCCTCCTTGTCCTTCTCCTCCTTCTCATCCTCCTTGTCCTCCTCCCTCTCCACCTCCTTCTCATCCTCCTCCTTCTCTTTCTCCTCCTCCTCCTCGTCCTCCTTCTCTTTCTCCTCCTCCTTCTCCTTCTCTTTCTCCTCCTCCTTATCCTCCTCCTCCTTCTCTTTCTCCTCCTCCTCCTCGTCCTCCTTATCCTCCTCCTCCTTCTCTTTCTCCTCCTCCTCCTCGTCCTCCTTATCCTCCTCCTCCTTCTCTTTCTCCTCCTCCTCCTCGTCCTCGCCCCTCCTTCCTCATCCTCCCTCCTTCTCTTTCTCTCCCTCCTCCTCCCTCCTTCTCATCCTCCTCCCTTTCTTTCTCCTCCTCCTCCCTTCCTTCTCATCCTCCCTCCTTCCTCTCTTCTCTCCTCCTCTCCTCCTCCTTTCTCATCCTCCTCTCCTTCTCTTCTCCTCCTCCTCCTTCCTCCTCCTCCTCCTTATCCTCCTCCCCTCCTTTCTCTTTCTCCCCTCCTCTCCCTCCTTTCCTCCTCCTCATCCTCCTTCTGCTCCTCCTCCTCATCCTCCTTCTCCTCCTCCGACGAAGGCCACATTCATATGAAGAAACTGCTTATTAATTCCTAACGCTCCTGGTGTTTGCTGGAAACCCCACCCTAATCCTTGTGTAAGGGTACATTTGCTTTGGAGTCTTCCTCTCTGGTGAAAAAAAGCTTTGAGGACATGGTGAAAGTGAAAGTGAAGTGAAAGTGACTGTGCCATCGCGAAGGCAATGAAACGGATCCTCTGTGTTTAACCCACACACTCAGTGCTGCAGCGGGACAGCCATATCCACCACCTGGGGAGCAGTGATGGGGACGGTACCTTGGTTAAGGGTAACTCAAAGCATTGCCTGATCCTGGGGTTGGGTTTACTCATTGTGAAGGGGATTCTAAAGAAAGAAAGACAAGCATTCCTGAGCATGGGTTTAAAATGACAGGAGTGTTCTGTGTTAAAATAATAATAATAATAATAATGATGATAATACTACTACTACTAATAATACTAATAATAATAATGATAATACTACTACTACTACCACTACTAATAATAATACTAATAATGATAATACTACTACTACTACTAATACTAATAATAATAATAATAATGATAATACTACGACTAATAATAACAATGTTTGAATAAAAGTCCGCAGGTTAATAATTTCCGACCCGAAGTCAATATAGAATCCAGCCTTCGTTGGACTCGGCTCGGGAGCGCCTCTGGTGGCGGAAGGCGGGACGCTTCTACGAGTGTCGCAGGTTGTAGCGCCTCTCGGCCGCCGGAGGGCGCTGTTCACTTCAGTCGCGCTTAGCGGGTTTTAACTTCCGGTTCAGCGTAGGGTCGTCCTCGTGTGAGCAAGCAGAGGGCTTTACAGAAACATTTCAGCCGCAGGGGAAACTAAAACCCGGTGAGGAGCCTCAGAACCCCGGTGAGGAGCCTCGGAACCCCGGTGAGGAGAGTCGGTTTCCGGAACCCCGGTGAGGAGAGCCGGAGCCCCGGAACCCCGGTGAGGAGAGTCGGACCCCGGGAACCCCGGTGAGGAGAGTCGGAGCCCCGGTGAGGAGAGTCGGACAGCGGCCGGTCCTCGGGCTCCAGGCGGCCGGAGCGGCTCCTCAGAGCGGACAGTCAGTCAGCGTCTCCCCGCCGCGCTCCGGTCCAACAACCGCCGCCGTTTCTCAGAGCTGAGCGGGTTCCACTTTCTACAGAACAGGTTCGCGCTCTTACAGAACCAGGCGACACCGCTAACACCGCTTCATGTCCAATTCTGCCGTTCCACCTTAAATAGCGCTGCTGTGGGCTCCAGAATTTAAGGGGGAACGGAGTAATTCAACAGGGACACTTAATAAACCCGCTTCAAGCGTAAACAAATTTTATTTTTTTTTAAATTATTTTGCTTTTACGTTTGATATATATTTTTTTCATTAGTATTTTTATTTTATTTTTATTGTATGGTATAATTTTTGTATATAGTATGTATATATATTATTTTTATATATTATCATTAAGTTTTTGCTAATTAATACCTTCAACATTTTTACACAATTATGTATAAATAACTATTAAGAATGTTCTTACTTTTGATGCACAAATTTTGTGTAATTTCCCTTGTGCATTTATTGACTTTTAGATTTTTTTTTTTAATTATGATTTATTTTAATTATGATTATTTGTAATTTTCCTAACTTTTTAAAAATATAAATTTTAAGCCCTGAATTTCGCTGGAAAAAAAACAAAACATAAATGTTATTAAAAGAAATACACTTTTTAAAAAAATTTTTACAAATATTTTTGCATTTATGTCCGAGTTGTCAGCCGTACCAAACCGACGACAGAAGAACACTCGCTGAATTAATTTGATTTCATTATTTCTTTTGGTCAATATTGTTAAAAAGTCACTACTTTTATTTTGTAATTGTACAGTTATTGACTTGTTTCCTTAAGAGTCTTTGAAACAGTTGTTCGTGCTCCTCTCCTTCAGCCTCCATGTCGTCCTACACCTGTATCAGCTGCCGTGTGCAGTTTGCCGACGGCGAGGTGCAGCGGGCGCATTACAAGACGGACTGGCATCGGTACAACCTGAAGCGCAAGGTGGCCGACATGCCCCCGGTCACGGCCGAGAACTTCCAGGAGCGAGTTCTAGCTCAGCGGGCGGCGGCCGAGCAGCTGCTGGGTGCCGCCGCCGCCGTCGCCTCCTGCTCCGCCTGCAACAAGAGGTTCTCCAGCGGTAACGCCTACAGCAACCACCTTCAGTCCCACAAGCACCAGCAGGCCGAGCGCAAAGCCCTGGCCGCCGCCCAGGAGGTGGTCCAGCGGATGAACGAGAAGAACCTGGAGAAGGGGACGGAGCTCGACAAGGACGCCCAGAACGAGGCTCTGCAGAAAGCCCTGAGGGAGCAGCAGAGACACGCCCCCTCCAAAGCCACACCGACCGAGGGACGGGACAGGCAGCGGCCGGACAGGGCGCCACGCCTGCAGTGGTTCGAGCAGCAGGCCAAGAAGATCGCGGAGGAGGATGGAGAGGAAGAGGAGGAGGAAGGTAAAGGGACAGTAGTGGTTGTGATGGAGGATGGGGTGGTTCCTTGTTTAGACGATGAGACGTGTTTGTGCTGTAACGAAAAGGGCAAATCGTGAATTTCTGAGCTCCAAATGGCTGAAGTGACATTTCTGTTTCAGAAGAGTGGGAGGATGTTGACGACGGCGACGATGGTGATGAGGATGAGATGGAGACGGACGAAGAAGAACAGACGGAGGAGGAAGGTCCTGCCGAGGCCGCGCCCGGTGCCATTCCTGTAACGGACTGCCTCTTCTGCTCTCACCACTCCCGCTCTCTCAGCAAGAACATGGACCACATGACCAAATCACACAGCTTTTTCATACCTGACGTGGAGTTCCTGGTGGACCTGCGAGGACTCGTCGCGTATTTGGGTGAGTGTGCATCATTAAGACGACTGGCGCAGATACGAATACGCCAATACGAAGCTTTCTTCTTCGGCTGCCCGTCACAGCAGATCACGCGTCTCCATTTCTTCCTGTCCTCGGCATCTTCCTCTTTCACACCTGCATGTCCTCTCTCACCACGTCCATAAACCTCCTCTTTGTCCTTCCTGGCAGCTCCGTCCAGCATCTTTCTCCTGAGATGCTCCTCGCCTCTTCTCTGAACATGTCCACAGCAAGTCAATCTCACTTTGTCTCCAAATCGTCCAACCCGAGATGTCCCGCTGCTGTACTCGTTCCTGTTCCTGTCCATCCTCGTCACCGCAAATCTTAGCATCTGGACCTGATGAAGTTTAGCTTATGAAGCGGTTACTTCCTGGGTTTGATGTCATTCAAGGCAGCCAGTGAGACAGACTCACGAAGTGTCTCTTGTTAAGAAAAAGTTAGACAAGTGAAAGTTAGATATGCAGGTTCCAGCTGTAGTTCATTCTAGAAATGAAAGAAAAGCTGTGGTTGTTGATTAGAAATGGCCGTGAACAGATATTTCCTTTTTTTTTAGGTCGAGGTGTAAAAATTTGTCACCTGATTGTGTGTGTGTGTGTGTGATTTCTAGGAGAGAAAGTCGGTTTCGGGAAGGTGTGTTTGTGGTGTAACGAGAAAGGCAAATCGTTCTACTCCACCGAGGCAGTGCAGGCCCACATGAACGACAAGAGCCACTGCAAACTCTACACGGACGGAGACGCAGCCCTGGAGTTCGCAGACTTCTACGACTTCAGGTGCTCACAGACCGTGAAGATCCTGACGTGATGATTAGTCAGATGTTTGCGCTTCATCGTGAAGATTTCTTCTTCGTGCTCAGTTTCACGGTGTAAAGTGGAGGCGTTGTGAAACGCAGCCTCTGCTCTTCACCTACAGACAGAGATTGAAAGCGCCCGGGGAGCAGTGCTGGAGACGGTGCCTCGCTCAAGGGTACCTCAGGGCAACCTACGGGTCTGATTCGGATTCGAACCCATGACCTTTGGATCCTGGGGCCTAGTCCTTAAACACTAGGTCACCACTGCCTCAATGAGCCTCTATAAGCTCCCTCACAGAGTTCTTACTTGAATTGGTTAAGAACCCCAGACCAGTAGGTTGCCCTGAGGTGCCTTTGAAGCAAGGTACCGGCCCCATCACTGCTCCCCAGGTGCTGAATATGGCTTTTTTCTGTGCTCTGCTGTGCTCAACTTTGTTAAGCGGTAAGAAATGCAGTCGTGTGAAAAGATGAAAATATACTTTGTGCTGAGATTCGTGTGCGTCTGTGTGTTCAGGAGCAGCTACCCAGATGCCAAAGAGGGAGACGATGTGGAGATGAAGGACGGAGAGCTGCCAGATGAGAAGACCGTGGAATTTGATGACGACACACTCGAGCTCACGCTGCCCTCCGGTATGAATCGCAGCTCCACCAGTCAGTCTGCTACACCGTATAATACAAAAAGCATTCATGGTGCAGGGAACCTTCTGTGGTTCCTCATAGCAGATCCAGACCCACAGAAGAGGATTGTGAATCACTCCGTTCCTAAATCAGAATCCTTCACAGACGACGTTTAAAGAGCTAAAAACTCAAAGAAATTAACGAGCTAAACCGTTATATACATTGAAACTATGTTCTGTTGTAAACCATGAATTGGGATAAACGCTGGACTGTATTTGACGCGTAACTGTAGACGTCGGACCTCAGACGTGTTCTGTTACGTGATCTTGCATAAAGACTCGACTACAGTTAGTTTTTCCTGAACCTTGTTTCTGTTTGCAGGCGCGAAGGTTGGCCATCGCTCGCTGATGCGCTACTACAAGCAACGTTTCGGGATGCAGAGGGCCGTGGCCGTGGCCCACAATCAGCGAGCCGTGGGCCGTGTCCTGAAACAGTACCGGGCGCTGGGCTGGGGAGGAGAATCCGGTGAGGAACTTGATGGTTATGCGAATGTCAAATTGAAGGGCCAAAGAAGGCGAACTGGATTTTCATTCCTCATCAGAACAGTTGAGAATTAAAAGACGA
This sequence comes from Hepsetus odoe, assembly GCA_017165825.1. Lineage (NCBI taxonomy): Eukaryota > Metazoa > Chordata > Actinopteri > Characiformes > Hepsetidae > Hepsetus > Hepsetus odoe. Next base: position 3,657,370 of record CM029394.1, read on the forward strand.
TGTTCTGGTCGGTCCTGCTGTTTATGAAACAGAACGATATTCTGGCTTGTGTGAGGTGGAAAGCACCCAGGGAGCAGTGATGGGGATGGTACCTTGCTCAACGGTACCTCAGGGCAACCTACTGGTCTGGGATTCGAACCCATGACCCTTCTGATCGTAGGGCCAACTCCCTAACCACTAGGCCACCACAGTCATTCAAGCAGACCTTCGTACCAAAAGGCTCCTCCTCCATTTTTAACGGTGACTCTTCTTCTGCTCTCTCTTTCAGGGAAAGGCTTCGCGAGTCAGCAGCAGAAGGACATGCAGTACGTCCAGAGGATGAAGTCCAAGTGGATGTTAAAGATGAGCATGAAGAACAACGTCACCAGGCAGACTCACTTTAGAGCCCAAGTCATGTTCTAAATGTCTGTAGGACGTGGAAGCCTTCCCCTGAACAGTCAGCTCAAGGACTCTAGGACATCACTGAGCTGGACCTGCTGCTGCTGAAGATATGAGTTTGGCTTTGATTAATGGAGGATATATCAGAAATAATGTCAGTCTGTACTTCTGTTCATAAAACCCAACTTGGAGAACGGCTCCAGCCAAGTTCCTCAGGATCAAGTTCCTCAGGATCAAGTTCCTCAGGATCAAGTTCCTCAGGATCAAGGCTATAAAGTGGAAATTCACTCGTTTCTCAGAATCAGGTTGCGACCAAACAGGACTAAAATACAACTTTTATCCACTATCAAACCCCACGGAACCTTTGAAGTGTGGTTTAACATCTAATCTATTATTTTCCAAATTCTTCAAGGGCTGTTTCCGTCACGACACTTGAATATGTACCTTCTTGCAATGAACGGCTTAAAAATTGAAAAAGCTCATAAGTGTTAATCATGTTCCTGACGTCTGGTTCCATTCACCACCGCAGTGAACGGTTCCGAGTCAAGTTTCTCTAAAGCGAAATATGAAGGCAGACCCCAAAAACACTGTTGAATTTAAGATTAAAATATTGATTTTGGATTTTTTTTTCTCAGTTAAAATGATCGCAAGGAGGTTTATGTGATAATCAGACTTGCTTCCTCTAATAAAGTCAATATTTAAGCAGAAAACCTCAATGTGGTTCCTAAAAAAAAATAAGGTATTAAAAAAAACAGGACCCCGCCAAGTCCTCCCATCCAGCAGGTGGCGGCGTTACCGCTCAAAAAAAAAAGCAGCGTAGAAGGGTGGCTGTGTTCCGAATACAGTGTAGAGCACTACTCACTAGCTAGCCTTAACGCTAACACAATCAGAAAACGGAAGTAACAAACTAAAATAAACCCAAAATCCGGTTCCATGTCCAGAGGTTAAACGCTGAGTTTTCAAGCTCGGTACTTGAACGCGCGCTTGAGGCCTCAGCGAGGCGCCCTAGGTAGACCGGAAGTTCTCGAATAGGAACGCGGCCCTGGTTTGTTTATAACGCGATGGCAGAGCCGCGGTGAAGGTGAGCGGACAGTAATGACTGTTATGTTTCACTTTTTAGCCTGCAGAAATGAAAGCTGCGTCATATTTAACTCTCGGTACGTTATTAAGACCCTCCTCTAGTGTTTAAGGAAGGTTTTTGCGGACACTGGGAAGCAGCTGAGCTGGTAGATCTGGCTGTTTGGCTGATTTGGATGGGAATGAATGGAGCGAAGAGCAGGAGCTTCTTCAAGTCCTGAGTCCTGCTGGGGGTCCAGTGTTTATAGACCCCCAAACAGGGTCATCAGTAAAGCTGCCCCGATGCTGCGCCTAAACCATGATGTTTTAAAATGTTATACTTGACTTTTCTGTGAGCAAATCTGAAGAAACTCACTCGCTCATTTTCTGAGCCGCTTGTCCTAATTAGGATTGTGGGGTGTGGGTGCTGGAGCCAATCTCATCTCACACACCCTAGACAGGCTGCCAGTCCATTGAAAGTGAAAGTGACTATCCTTGTCATTGTGAAATGCAGCACACAACGAAATTCAGTCTCTGCGTTTCACACACACACGTGCAGCAGGGGTTTGCTATTGAAATGGCCCGGGGAGCAGTGACGGGGACGATACCTTGCTCAAGGGTGCCTCAGTACCTGACGTGCAGGTCTTTGGATGGTGGGAGAAAACCGGAGCTCCCAGAGGAAACCCAGGACCTTCTCGCTGTGAGGCGAGGGTGCTGCCCACCACACCAGCAGTACAACTCTTTAGATGATGTATGTTCTTTTGGAGGAAAGATCTCGAAAGCTTGTTCATTCGAACTCCGACTCAGTTTGACCTCTGTTGACCCCTTAAACCTTTAAAAACACCGTCATTAAATGTCCTGCTTTCTTTATCTTCAGATCTTCAGCCATGGCTGTGTTTCAGGGAATTGCCCGACTGAAGTCCGCCCGGCTTCTGCAGCACATCGCGGTTCTGTCAAAGAAACCCGAGAGTTCCCTGCTGCGTTCAGGACGGATCCAGAGAAGAAATATCCACAGCGGAGGACCTGAGGCGGCCCCTCCTCGGCGACCTTTTTCCCAGGTGACCCAAACTGACTTGGACTTCTTCACGCAGCTGCTGCCGGGAAGGACCATCACAGACCCTGACGTGCTGGAGTCCAGCAATGTCGACTGGCTCAAGTCAGTGAAGGGTGCGTCCGAGCTGTTCATCGTTTCCAGGTTTCCCTCGTTTAAGGCGGGCGATGAGCAGGAATTGTTCTTTATGTGTTTTCAGGAAATAGTGAGGTTCTGTTAAGACCCAAGTCTACAGAGGAGGTCTCTCAGATCCTCAGGTAACACTCGTCCGTAACCTTGTCCTCGCTTCGCACACTCTTGTAAAAATGTTCTTAATGTCCTGCTGTTTGCTGCAGGTACTGTAACGAGCGGAACCTGGCAGTGAGTCCTCAGGGTGGGAACACCGGCCTGGTGGGAGGAAGCGTTCCCGTGTTTGATGAGATCATCCTCTCCACCGCCCTCATGAACCAGATCCTCACCTTCGACAGCGTCTCAGGTTCAAATCTCTTAACTGTGCTGCTTCACCCTCAGAACACTCCGGACCCGTTGGCTCCTTTTGGGCTAGAATTACGAATGGAATTATGATTATGAAAGCACGTCAAAAAGCAACACAACCAGGCGGTTAAAAAAAAAAAAAGACACTGATCTACATTCTTCACCCTCTGTGTTAAAAAAATCACTTTATTATTTTGTCTGCGTATTAATAAATGTGGGTGAGTTGAGTGTCCAGGACAGGATTGTTTCCCAAAATGCAGCTATTAAGGTTCCGCACTCTCGTGCAGGTATCCTGACGTGTCAGGCTGGCTGTGTGTTGGAGAGCCTGTCTCAGTATCTGGAGGAGCGAGACTTCATCATGCCGCTGGACCTCGGCGCCAAAGGCAGCTGCCACATCGGGGGCAACGTGTCCACAAACGCTGGGGGTCTGCGCCTCCTGCGCTACGGCTCCCTCAGAGGGACAGTCCTGGGCCTGGAAGCGGTTTGTGTCTTCTGTCAGAAGCCCAGCATATCAGACATAAGTTACACGATGTCACACTGATGGTGTACAACACACATAAGGTTCAGAAAGAAGTGACCCGACCGTCATGCTCCACTAAATAGCTATTTTAATATAAGCATCACAAAAAAAAAGTTATACAAGAAGGATATAAAACATTGGGGCAGGTTAGGGCGTGTCATATGTTTTTCATTTAACTCAATATCAGCACTTAAAAACCGCGATCAGGGAACTGAAAGCTCACATGACCAAGTGCTAAACATACAGTGCTGTGCAACAGTCTTGAGTCATGTCTGATTTCTTCATGTTTTGCTTCCAAAGATCCAGACTTCCTTGTATGTTTAATGTCTTGTTGAGGGACAGTTCTCCAGATCTTCCCGAAGGACAGTGTTGTTGTCTCTCATGTTCAGTCCAGTCTCTGTACCTGAGCGGTTTGATAGTTTTGTGTTGGTTAATCCACACAGTGATCTACGTCTGAACCTTCAAGCAGAACTTAAGACATGAAGCAGTGAAGAAACAGGTTCAGATGATTCCAGATGATCAGGTGATGAGTTTACTGCTGAACGCTGAGTGGAACCGCTTTATCTAGAACTTTGTATTTTAGTCTCTGAGCAGCCTGGAGCACTAAAACATTTCCATTTCTTTTCATTTCTTTCATTTAATCCTCAGTGTGACAAAGATAAGACAGTTTGTCAGGCATAGAATCATTTACACCAATGATAAAACAGCCTCATGAGTTCTGATCTGTTGTCCTGTAGGTTCTGGCTGATGGCAGGGTACTGAACTGTCTGGCTACGCTGCGAAAGGACAACACCGGCTACGACCTGAAGCAGCTGTTCATCGGCTCTGAGGGAACGTTAGGGGTCATCACCTCCGTGTCCATCCTGTGTCCTCGTAAACCCAGATCTGTCAACGTGGCCTTCTTAGGTCTGTCTTGTGTCTGTAGTTTGAACTGAAGGTTTATTGGAAAAGGTTTGGTGTTAGCAGCACTTGTCGCTCTTCTGCTGGGTTCCTGCAGGGTGCTCCAGCTTCCAGAACCTGCTGGAGACGTTTCAGGCCTGCCGGGGGATGCTGGGGGAAATCCTCTCTGCTTTTGAGTTCCTGGATGCCTCGTGCATGAGCCTCCTGAAGAAACATCTCAAGCTCACCAATCCAATCTCAGGTTCAGAACTCTTGCTGAGCTTACCAGACCAATTTGCTTTTAGCTTCCTTCTTTAATGATCTTTTTACATATCGTTTGAAAATGATTTTACAGATCATTTCAATCCTTGGCGATGTTTACAGAAAGTGGTTTTCCATGATATGGGCCTTTTAATCAGGTCTGTAACTAGTGGCCGCTCCCATTATTGATAAATTCACTCTAATTCAATGAATGATGTAATAAACCATGTAAGTCCCCTCATTTCTTCAAATTTTGCTTCCAAAGAGTCAAACGTTCTTGTATTTTGAATGTATTGTTGAGGAACAGTTCCCCAGGCCAAAGGACAAAGTTTTAAGCTCTCATTCTCAGTGCAGTCCCAGTACCTGACCAGTTGGGACTGGCTGCTTCCTGACTCAGATTGTTGTAGTTAGTGAATATGTTAGTGAAAAAGATCAGATTGTGTTCACACTCGAAGAAAACAAAAGAGGTTTTGTTTTTCTCAGAGAGCCCGTTCTATATCGTCATTGAGACGGCTGGATCCAACGCCGTCCACGACGAGGAGAAACTTCACGACTTCTTAGATAAAGTCACGGCAGCATCGCTGGTTACAGATGGTACGGTTGCAACAGAGGAGACTAAAATTAAGGTTAGATATCTTGATTTACTTGGATACGGTTCAGAATTGGGAACAGTGGCTGCTTTATTAAACCGAAGGTAGATTTTAAATTTAGTTTCTGTTTTTAACACAGAACAAGTGATTGGATTGGAAATAAGGGACATTTGGAGGTTTAGCTTTTTGTGGGTCCACCACAGTTCTACTGATCCACTGATTCAGATGCTACTGAAGGAACTGAATCGGGTGTCTTGAGCCAAAAACTGCAGCTACAGTGCTGTGTGAAAGTCTTGAGCCCCTCATTTCTTCATATGCTTTGCTTCCAAAGATTCAGACTTTCTTGTATTGTTGAGGAACAGTTCTCCAGGCTTCCTTCTGCCAAGGTTTTTAGCTCTCGTTTTCAGTGGCATCATCATCATGGAGACGTCCAAAGAAGAGCTCTAGAAGGTCCTTCAGGAAGCTTGCAGAACTGTTACTAAAGACAAGAAAGAAATGTGAAGAAAGCTGGTCTAAAAGAGTTCAGGCTGTGCTGAATAATAACGGTGGCCATAGCGAATATTGACTTTAAAGCTGGTTAGAATTCTAGACTGGATTTACAAGTATGTTCACACATGCTGCAATAAACCACTATTGTCCCATTTTCCTACAAAATGTCACGGATTGAGGGGTGGACTTTTGCTCAGAATAAAATATTTCTGAAACTGATTTCTGAAGCTCTCTCCGAGTGCAGGCACTTTGGTCTTTGCGGGAGAGGGTCACCGAGGCTCTTAGACACGACGGATACACATACAAATACGACATTTCCCTGCCTGTGGAGAAGATCTATGACTTGGTCACTGACATGAGGGAGCGCCTGGGAGACCGGGCGAAAAACGTCGTTGGTTACGGACATGTTGGTATGATTTTCTTTTTTTTAAGAGATGATACATGGAGTTTTGTAATTAATAGCTAAAGATACTAGTTTGCATAGTTCATTCAAAGGGAAATTCCAGCGATGTTTCAAATTTCCACATAATTTAATGACCGAAAAGTCAGCAGGAGTGGTTCCGATACGTACAGAAGTCTACTTGTCTTTTGCGGGTTAGGTAGTGTTAAAAATGTGGTGTTTCTTACAGTATCTTGCATGTATCTCTCCTTCATAAAGGTAGTTTAGGCTCTTGGAAACCAAGCGTCAGGCCTTGTATTTATACGGAGGTTATATAATTTAAGGACCTGGAAACTTTTCAGACATCTGGTTCCATTCATCACGATGGGAGCAGCTCGTAGTTTCTCTAGAAAGGAGCATTTCAAGCCATTTTGGATGAAATCTTAACCGTTAAGCAATGATAATCTGTAAAAATTCCCCTTTCCACATTTATATTGCTCATGTCCTCCGTTAAAGTCAAGTGTAAAGATTTAAATCAAACGTTAACACCTCGGGCTCCAGGGAATACTTGTAAGAGGTCCAGAACTCAATGCTTCTGCATCTTCACTTGGGGGAGCGGTGGTCTGCTGCTCAGGCCCCATAGGCAGAAGGTCATGGGTTTGAATCCCAGAACAGTAGGTTGCCATGAGGTACCCTTGAGCAAGGTAACATCCCAAACACTGCTCCCCAGGATATAGCTGAGGTGGTTCACTGTGTGCTGTGTTTCACAACCACCTTCACTTCTCTCAGGTGACGGCAACCTTCACTTGAACATCACCTCTCCCTCCAAGGACCCGGCCCTGCTGGCGGCAATTGAGCCGTACGTGTACGAGTGGACGTCGGGGTGGAAGGGCAGCGTGAGCGCAGAGCACGGTCTCGGCCTGAAGAAGAGAAACTACATCTACTACAGTAAGAGCCCTGAAGCGGTGGCCCTTATGGGCAACATCAAGGCCATGCTGGACCCCAAAGGGATTCTCAACCCGTACAAGACGCTGCCGGACGCCGTTCGCCAGATACCAGGTTGAACCCAGCCTGGGTTCAAGGGATACCCATCCATATGTGCGATTTTCTTTGCATCTCAAGCTGGTTCTTCCACTTGTATCTGATCAAAATTTGAGAGAAAAGGTCCATTTACAGCTTCCAATAATTTCTTCTTCAAATTTTTTACTCAGTTCACACAGTCAGATACAGTGCTCTAAATGGGCAAAATTTGACGTAGAAATGTTTTAATCCCACTTTGAGTGTAAATACAGATATTTGAAGTTCATATTAGGCGTATAAGGAGCATTTTCTTTACTTTACACATTTCAGTAAAGGAGTAAATCCACTCAGGGACACGGTTTGGGAGGATTTCAGTGCGCGTCAGAACCGTTTGTTTGTCTGGTGGGATGGAGCGCAACCCCAGCTGTCCTCCTTTACAGGACATGGGGATCCCCAGGGAGCCCATCCCAGCATCTATAGGGTTAAAGTGTCCCAGTGAGGTTTGGGATAGGATACAGCCCCGCCCTATGTGGGATGAGTTGTTCAGCTCATGAATGAAGGTAGTGACGATCATTTATAAAGCCTCATTATCTGAAAAAAAAAAACATTCTCTGAAATGTGTTTTATTAACCCAGTGTGACTTTTATTGTCATTAATACACTGAATTTCATCTAACAAGTTCCTTACTTAAGAATTTATTTAAATCCATGAAGGCAATAAAGACATTATTTGGTTAAGAGTGGTTTTTCCCCCCCCCCCAGCCTGTAAAAATGTGCATAATCTGAAATGATAAAAAAAAAATTCCTTAAAACAAGCGCCGCTAAATGCAAACGCGTAAAAAAAAAACCTCAACAGAACCCAACGTCGAAAATGAATGTTCTACCTTCTACAACGTGTACAGCTGAATAAAAGGGGTCTGGACCTCCTATAGAGCAGCAAGGTGGTCCGACCAGAACAGTTGAAGCTGTTTGGTGTTTTGCCCAAACACGCCCGCCGAAGGGCTTTTACGCTGACCTTTTTTGCAGGGTTTCACAAAGCAGAAGCAAGCTGGAGAGCAGCGAGGAGATCAACGGTCCAGACATTTGCCGCACAAGGCTTTTAACTTTAGTATTCGAGCTTTGCGAGCTCCCTCTTGGATGCGTTGGGCAAAACCTGCAACTGGAGACTGGACTGGAGAGCTCCTGCTTTTTAAGGCATTATTCAGCTTGCGCAGGAAAACTCCGCCGTCCTGGATGTTCTGAACGAGCGATTATTTTTGAATCATCGAAAGAAAAAATAAAAGGTCCCCCCCCCTCACAGTGCAGACAAGCAGAAGTGAAGCACAGACGTGATCCGAGAGAAAAAGGTCGAAAAAGCCAAATCGAGGAAGCCTCGATGACGCCTTATCCGAGCTACTTTTTTAGTATCCTATTTAAATACAATATATTACATTCTATTACAGTCAGCTCACAACGAGCATGTTGTTCCTACTCCTTCGTCCTCGTCCCCGATAAATACATCGGTCTCTTCTTTAACACTACGAAGCCTCAACCTCCAGATGGAGCCATGAGCTTCTCATATGAGATGGAACCTCCTTCACAGCCTACTCCAGCTTGGAGTCTCCGGTCGGAAGCAAACCAGCCCATGGAGACTCGATCAGCCACAGCATTAAAACCACCTACAGTGGCACCTGTCGAGGGGTGGGACAAGAGTAAGAATCAGAGCAGTTCTGACAAGGGCCAAATGGTGACGGCTGGACGCCTGAGGCAGATGATCCCACATGGCAGGTATGTTTAGTACCTACCAAAGGGATCCAAGAAGAGAATCCAGAAGAGGGCCAATACAGGAGCACACGAGCATCAGACTGGGACCAGTGAAGCATCGAACAGGTGATAAAACACCTCAGATTTGATGGGTCAGAGCTGAGCTTGAAAAATCAGAGCGGTTTTAATGTTACAGCTGATCTGTGTATTTAATTGCACTTGCTCTGCTCTCCATGCAGTTCAAAAGCAAAGAGTCAACTTTTCTGAACGCTTTCAATGACAACTACATGAAAGGGAAGATTTGTGACAGAAGTCGTCAAAAAGTATGCATCATAAAAATAAAAAAAAAAAGTTAAAAAACCCTACATGGATTTACTTCAAATACGAGTCTCAGTGTTTCGACAAAGGACGCCCAGAAAACACAGTCTAATAACGCAGGATTCACTGAGCAGCACATGATTGTCACTTACATTTTAGTGTTGTTGCCCGGCCTGAGGGCACAGAGAGAGCGAAAGACAGAAACACAGAGTGAGAGAGGCAGAGAGTGAGAGAGAAGAGAAAGCAAAAGGTTTCAGGCTTCAGTCAAGTGGACACAGGCGAAACTTCTAAATACTGAACCAAGCGAACACGGACCACAGCTTGTAAACCCACTGGGTTGATGAGAAGACGAATAAAGACCTGAAAAAAAGTCTTCCTCATCTCAAAGTATTTTGTCCTGCTCGTCTTAACAGTTCATATAGTCCTACGGTAAGTCTAGCTGACTTGCCAGGACCTGTAGTGTCTCAGAATCTATCCAGTGTCATCAATTCTTCAGGTTATCATTTAAAATGCTTCAAGAAGGTCTAGGTCCAATCCAGGATCAGCTCCCCTGTGGTCTTCTGTCTTTTTCTGCTTGTGTTCTGAATTATTATTATGGGTAGTGGTTCTGTTCCAGACCGAAGGGCATCTGATGAGAGCGCTACATCTTCAAAGCCTTTGAGATCAGGTACAGCCTGTCAGTGGAGTTTCCGTCCAAAACTTCTGATGAAAGGAAAAGAAAATCCTTTCCACGGACTGGAGCGGAATGGCTGCCTGCTGCTGGAGCTTAAGCCAGAGAAGAAAAGATAAACGGAGTGGAAGTAGAACTTTTTCATTCTGTTTTGATGCAGTGGTGTTGTTTCTTAGTTTTTTTTTTTTTGGACTGATGAAGACCAAGGACGCTGATCCGGGTTTTGGGGGAGGTGTTCCCAAACCTGAATATCCAGGACAGGAACAAAGACACAATTCTAACGTCTGCAGGGTCCTGTCGTGACGGAGACGGCTTTTGATCTGCTTCGCGGGGCTCAGCAGTCTGGCTTGCCCTTCTCCAAGGAGCTGTGGATTTTGTCAAGAGTCTTTTTGATGCGCAGTGCTGTGAGGCGAGCGGATGGGTTCTGGTACCAACACTCTTTCATCAGCTTCACCAGAGCAGACAGTGTCTGGAACAAACAAAAACAAAAAGATCAGGCCTCACAGCAGTATTGCCTGGTAGAAAACGGCCCGTTTACAATGGACTGCAAACGTATATTAGATGTAGGTACGTACAGGATCGGAGAACCAGCGGTTGGGGACGAATGGCCTTTGCTGCTCCACACACACCACTTTGCGCATGTCCTCGAAGCTGGGGTCGTTAGGCACAAGGTCGTAGAATGGAGGCTTGTAATCCTCCACAATGCCTAAAATAGACAACAGGCAGGTTCTCACCAATGCAGATCAATCTCAAAGTCTTTAAAACGTCTGTTTGTTTTGTAAAGCTGACCGTTGCTGTATGTGCGGCGGGCGATTTCCCACAGTACCAGGCCGAAGGCCCAGATGTCCACCCTCTTGTAGGCATCGAAGCAGTCTGTCTGAATGGACTCATCCAGAACTTCAGGGGCCATGTAGCGCTTGGTGCCCACTTTGGGGTTATTCCCCACATTCAGCTGATTGTCTGCCTGAGAGTGAGTGACGGCCAAGCCTGGAGATAGAGGCGAAAGGCATAAAGGAACTTTTATGTAATTCAAAAACACTAACGTGTTTTGGCATTTTGAGCCATTTAAGAAGGGAGTCGTGTGATTTCTCTGTGGTTTATCACGGAGTATGAAAGAAGAGGTGGGTAAGTCGGGGGGACACTAACCGAGGTCGGCGATGCAGCAGCGCAGATCTTTCTTCACCAGGATGTTTTTGCTCTTCAGGTCACGATGGGCGATTGCCGGTTTCCCCTCCGTGCCGAAAATCTCAGTGTGCAGATGCACGAGGCCACTGGCCACCGAGGCAGCCATCTGCAGGCCGTCGGACATGTCCACGGCCACCCGCTGCAGGTAGTCGTAGAGCGAGCCGTTCTCGTGGTAGTGCGTGATTAGCCACAGCTGAGTGCTGGAGTTCCGCGAGGTCATGTCCGACGCCATGAACCCTAAAGGTGAGGAAAAAAAAAAACAAATTTAACTGTTCAGGTGTTTTAAACCTTCCTCTTCTCATCACAGACCCCCAGATCACACTCCAAATTCAAGGACCTGACTGCTGAACAAGTGCCAGCTGCAATCTTTTTGTTTCACGGTTACGAAAGCCACGCATTTTTAAGATCATTTTATTATTTGCTTTTTTTAAAAAGCCTTTGAATCTAATTCCTTCCCTTAACTCAATCAGTCCCGGTCCAGTCTCCGCGCCGATTCTAAACACAATCTAGAATTACATTTTGTAGCATCTCTCCAATCTTCCATTCTGTGCTCGGTGACCATCCCCTTAAAATGTGATGCATTTCACCTGAGGCAAGAAAAATAATACCCAATATGTTTTCATGCCGCAGTAGAACGGTGTTGTAGATCTCCGTTTCCCGAAACCAGGACTTCTCATCTCTGGAGGAAAATATTTTCACAGCTACGTTCTCTCCTTGCCACTGTCCCCTCCATACCTCCCCATAGCGCCCTTTCCCTGGGGGGAAGAAAAAAAAATAAAAAAAATCAATAAAAATTCACTGAAGCAGGTTCTGTTTGAAGCATCAGTGGTTATAAGAGGGGTCTATACTCCATAGCTTTTTACAGCAATCTTGCTTACCAACACACTCCATCAGGCTGATCTGACGGGCCACTGTCCTCTGCACCAGAAAGGGCAGCCCAGAGCCACTGCCGGACGTGCAGGAGTGATTCAACAAGTCCTGCAACAAACAGGCGACCATTACATGATGCCTCATGTGGCAGTCGCAGGCATGTAGTCCACACAATGCTAACTGGTGTGGGACAAGCAACCATTAAAAGCTATGATAGTTTAGTAGCTCCAGTGCAAAGACTTCACACTTTTATGTCTTGGCAGGTCAGGTACATGTCAGGATTAATCTCCTACCGCCAGGGTGCTGTCTCCCACGTTGGAGGCGATGAGGCCGTCGATGGCCCCCTGCTCCGGGTCGAACTCGTGCAGTCTCTCCAGGCGGCCCGGGTGGAGCCTGCGGAAGACCAGCACAGCCAGAGTGGCCAGCAATGCCAGCACCACGAAGGGGCCGAGCACAAACAGCACCAGGTTCTCCACACGGTATGGCACAGGCTTATCCACTGGAGCTCACAGAAAGCATTAAATAGAGTCAAATGGAGTGTTTCTCAAGGGTAAGAGGTTCAATCTAATGATCATTTTAGTATGATAGTTTCAAAATTAGTGTCAGAGCAGTGCTACTACATACTACACATTAAATTTATGTACTTGTGATCAGCAGCGGAAACAGGGACTCCACCGAGGTGTTGACGTTGCACATGGGCTGAGAGCAGCACTCCACCATGTGAGTGGCCGAAGGGGCATCCGAGCAGGTCAAGCGCCTCCTTTCCGGGCCAACCAGACATCCGCGCCGGAACGAAGGCACGTTGTTGCTGACGGTCACGGAGGCATAGCATTGGTCTCCCTTGCACTGCTGCGACATGCAGTCGTTGCCCAAACACACACACTCAATAAACCCATCTGGAGATGCACATAAACACACAGAGGAAAAAAAAAAAAACCCAAAAAAACCAAAGTAATCAATTTAGGAAGCGGGTCCTGAAACAAATGACGTAAATACTCATAGATATGTCTCTTCCTGACAGATAAAGGAGGTTGTTTTCTTCCTTTCTCCTGCATCCCTTTCCTCCAGCACAAGTTGAACTGGGGTGTGGATTAGAAAAAAGGAAAGAAAGCCTCTGCGATGTGAAGCAAGGCTTCTTTAAGGCTCATGCCAGACATATTCTTGCTAACGGTAGTCTGACCCATGAAGTAATTCATTCAGCTAAAACGGGAAAGGCTAACGAAGTCCATACCTTCGGCTGAAGTCTGCAACGCCTGGAGGAGCAGGAGGAAAATGACTCGGGTGCAGCAATGACCCATTTGGTTCACTGCACTGGAAAAGAGACAGAGAGTTAGTGATGCGCAAGCTTAGCCTAGATCCCCAACCTACAAGGGTCTGTCTGTGGAACTCAAGCTCACTGTCAGACAAACTTAAATCTTAATATCAAACTGAAATCCAAACGGAACCTTTTCATCGTTCGGACTCATATTCAACACAACGTCACGACTCCTTTGAAAGATAAAATTCAATACTTCCATTTGGGCCACTGGGGGAGTAGTGTTAAGGGACGAGCCCCCTGGATCAGAAGGTCATGGGATCGAATCCCAGACCAGTAGGTTACCCTGGGTATCCTTGAGCAAATAAAGTCCCCATCACAGCTCTCTGGGCGCTGGATATGGCTGCCTGATAAAATCTCAGCTTCCTAACCAAAGGTAGTGACCAACTGATGACTTTTTTATATTTTTTTTTAGTTTAGCACTATGAACTGCTGGTTACAACGAAGTTACAGGCTGCTCGGGTGCCAAGGATGCAGGCTGGTACCAGGGCTGGGTTTCCATGGCGACAAGGAAGCGACGGGCTTGCCGCTGAAAGACATCAAAGCCAGTGGAGTGGAGTGGCGCATCACAAAAAAGATTCTAATGGCAGATTTGGGGGGTTGGAGGAGCACCATTAAGCTTTTATGTGGACAGATTTAATCATTCACTCGAGAGCACAGCGAAATTATTGTCCCAGTCACTCGCTAAATTGATTCCTTCCATATTAGAGCCAAGCGGACTGTAATTCCTAGCGGTTTCTCAGCAAGTCAGAAGAAACGGTGTTTCTCCTGAGCGTTTTTAGTGGCCGAGGAAGAAAGAGTCACTTAGGAATGGATCTTCTGCAGGTTTCGGGAACGTTTAAAAGCAGTTGGTCTCAAAACCTGGACCAAATTTTTTTTTACGCCCATTCTGTGACGAGTGAAAGCTCCAACATCGCAGAGAAGCAATCGAGACTCAAATTAAGCAGATCATCTTACTGGTACAACTCCTGATGGGATTCTCAACACCGCCCTTGTACATCCACATAGCCGGATGTTCTCACAAGCGCAGTCGTCTCCTGTAAACAACATCATGAGAAGCGTTGTTAAATTGACGTGCCTTTCACGATCACTCAACAAAAAGGTCCCTGCAGATGATGGACCCATCCCGTTGGATGATCCGATTTCAGTTAATAAGTATGGTTTTAAGACTGATCTTTAATCTAAAAATCTGTGTGGATAAAGCTGCTTCATTTGTACCAAAATATACTCAAACCGTTTTCTGACAGAGGTGCTTCTTAACACTTTCACTCACTGGCATCTTTAATTCGACTGAGAAAGTCACAAACTGATTCAAGAATTAGGCTGAACAGTTACAAAAGTCAGGGTCAACTTGGCTTCTGGCTAAAAACAAACAGACACCGAGTGGATCAAACAGTCTCACCAGCGGCGTCCCTTCTTTATGAAATCCACTGACTAAGGTGGCAGAACAAGATAGTAACGTTGTGGCTGCCGCTTAATAATGTTCTGGAACCAGACAGTAAAGGGTGAGCCTGCTCTCAGCAAGATGAAGGAACGACTAAATGAATGTGAGTCTGTTAACCAAGATGTGGGAACGAGAGAACACTGCTTGAAAAAATGAAAGGAGCACTTTTTAATGAGAGCATCAAGTCAGCTAAACGTGGGATGCTGATCTGGTCCGTTCAGTATCGGAGGGGGTTGTTAATCAGTATCAGCTGTTTTGGTGTTGATGAAATTAACAACAGCGGCACTAAAGGGGCAACAATGAGAGGACCCCAAACACAGGAAGGGTTCTGCAGGTGGAGGCCACAGACATTTTCCCCTCCTCATTTATTTATTTATTTTTTGACTGCTTTCAGTAGTTTTCCATTTGACTCGAGTCAGTGTCACTACTGGTAGCAGGAGGAGATACCTGGACCCTACACAGGTTGCACAGGCAGTCCAGCTCCACCAGGATGGCACATCAATATATGACATTGCCAGAAGGTTTGCTGTGTCTCCCAGCACAGTCTCAAGAACATGGAGGAGATTCCAGGAGACAGGCAGTTACTCTAGGAGAGCTGGACGGGGTCGTCAGAGGTCCTTAACCCATCAGCAGGACCGGTATCTGCTCCTTTGTGCTGCAGGAACAGGATGAGTAATGCCAGAGCCCTACAAAGTGACCTCCAGTGGCGTGAATGTCACTGAGCAAACCATTAGAAAGAGACTTAACGAGGGTGGCCTGAGCACCAGCGTCTTTTAGTGGCCCTGTGCTCACTGCCTGGCACCGTGGAGCTTGACTGGCGTTTGCCAGTGAACAGCAGAATTGGCAGGTCCTGCCCTGGTGCCCTGTGCTTTTCATGTGACAGACGTGAAAGGGTCTGGAGAAGCCGTGGTGAACATTATGCTGCCTGCAACATTGTTCAGCATGATGGGTTTGGTGGAGGGTCAGTGTTGGTCTGGGGAGGCACAATCATGGAGGTCATGGATCCACCTGACTGCCATCAGGTATCCTTAGACCCATTGTTAGAACCTATGCTGGTCCTGGCTTCCTCCTGGTGAGGCCAGGCATTATCATCATGTGGCAAGAGTCTGCAGGCAGTTACTGGAGGATGAAGGAACTGATACCATTGACTGGCCTCCACGCTCGCCTGATCTAAATCCACAAGAACATCTCTGGGACACCATGTTTAGGTCCATCCGATGCTGCCAGGTTGCATCTCAGACTGTCCAGGAGCTCAGTGATGCTCTGGTCAGGATCTGGGAGGAGATATCCCAGGACACCATCGTCATCTCATAAGGAGCCCCTATGTTGTCAGGCATGAATACAAGCATGTGGGGGGCATACCAAACACTGGGGACCATTTTGAGTTGCTGCAATGACATTTCAGCAGATTGGACTGGTTTTTCAGTTTAAATTTGTTGGTGACTCTGAATTAAGCCGTCTGTAGTTTGATCGTTTTCATTTATCAAATGATGTTCATCCTTTCGTTCCCAACACATCAACCACTCCATCAGTGTTGAGATCCAGCGAGATTATTTTTCCAGTTGGGATCTGATATGTTTTCAAAGTGTTTCTTTAGTTTTGGAGCAGTGTAGTTAAGTCATGGCCACCCTGATAACGCCAGGCAGATCGCCGCACTTTTAAACCGGGTTTATTGTTTCGGTATCGAAAAAGACAAATGCGCGAAAAACACCGAGTATCGGTTTACACGTCCCACATTCGTCCATCCCGGAGTTTAACGGAGCATCTTAACCGCACAAAACCCTGAACCCACCCTTCACCCCCTGACACGTCCCTACTACTCAGTTGGGTCTAATTTCCCACCAAATGTTCGGGTTTGGATATTTATTTCCAAAAGAAAAGGTTTAAAAACCCCAGTCAGGGGCGGAAGTTAGCCGGCGCAGCTAGTCGGTCGTTGCTACGTTGACAATAAATACACGTTCTCTTTAAAATTGTTAATCTTAGACTGCAGCTGAGGTATAAATGGTTCGTCCACACTTTCACCGTGTGTAATTAGAAATAAAAGCAGCAAAGCCAGCAGGACTGAGCTAGCCTAGCACGGAACCTCCGACAACATATCCCAGCATCACCCGCGACACACATTCGGGCAAAAAATACTGACGAATTCAAGACTATGTCCTCACCAGAGTTACTGGAACAGCTCCATTTCGTCCCCAAATTTTGCCTTTTTAATTTGCAGAAGGGCTGGACCTGCTCCGGGCTGTTTTAGTAGCTGGAGCGCCACCCACGGCCAGAGCTCAGACCAGCGACAAACAACTCCGGCGCCGCGGTGCATTCTGGGCATTGTAGTTTCGTCGGGATCCATTTATTCTCAGGCTTTATTAACTATTAGCAGACATTTGGTCACTTTTTCATCACATCATTCATAGCTGCCTGTGAGGGGTGCAAAGATTTACGCCTCAATGCAACACTGAACCCCACTGTGCAGAAAACAAGGGTGTGAGCACAATTGCAGTCTTGGTCCTGGTGGTGTCACTGCCAACAGTAAGTGAAAGGGACTACCCATGTCATTGTGAAAGGCAGCACAACACAACGAAACTCAACCTCTGCGTTTCACCCATACACACATGTGCAGCAGGGGGCAGCTATTGAAAGTGCCCGGGGAGCAGTGACAGGGATGGTACCTTGCTCAAGGGTACCTCAGGGCAACCTACTGGTGAGGGAATCAAACCCGCAATCTTCCGAACCGTGGAAACTCCCCAACCACTAGGCCACCGCTGCCCAGTTCTGCCCACCACTGCCCAGTTCATGAACTGAACGGTAACAGAACTTGTGTTGAGCAGGATCAACAGATTAAACGGATCAAATTTTATCAATAGTCTGGGTGAACTGGCACGATATAGGATATAAGACATATATATATATATATATATATTTCACCCATACACACTATGCAGCAGGGGGAAGCTATTTAAAGCAAACCTACTGGTCTGGGATTTGAGCTCACAAGCTTCCAATCCTGGGGCCCAGTCCCTAACCACTAGACCACTGCTGCCTAGTGGTAAGGGATGTATATGAATTATATAAATAATTTATTTGCTTATATTTTCTTTAAGAAAATCGACAAACCATGTCATTTGAACGGAGTTGTTCAGACACATAGCTATAAGGGTAGGACTGGTTTTTGCTCTCTAAATTTTAAAACGCCATTAAGGGACCAATTTCCTTTGTGCCCTTAGGCTTTCATTAGAACAGCTCTGACACTGTCCAGTTTCAGACACGTCCAGAGTGGCAGGTAGAGGGTGTATGTGGGATGCGAAGGGGTGCTAGATAATTGGCTTGTAACACGAACGAACCATGTGTGATTGTTTGTATGGAAAGACATATAGCTACACACACACACACACACACACACACACACATGCGCATACACGCCTCGTTTAAGGAAGCAAAATGTCCTTGCAGTGATAACACTCAAGGAGCCCATGGCCTGACTGTTTCAGCTCTAAAATAGCCCACTGATTAATGGCAATGTCATTTTCTATGTGGGGAGAAAGGGAAATGATGTCAGAGGCAGAAGGGCAAAAAGATACGGCCGCTGACAGGCCTCAGGTGCACTGTGCGATACCTACGGCTCCAAACAGGTCACCCTGGTTTGTGGGATTTTTGAGGAACAACAAGAGTTTTAATTGGTTTTTGCAGCGATGATAAATAAATGGCAATGGATTCTCTGCTGGGACTCGCAAAATAGACTTGCACCCTGCAAAACGGAGGTTTTTTGAGACATACAGATGTGTAAGTGTCTCTCCTAGCCACACAGAAAACCACAGTGCAAAGACTTTGTCCTTCTATGCTCCTTATTCAGGGAACCCTGGATCGTCATGACTTCATGCAGATGTCACTGCAGTTCATTTGCTTACTTGAGCTTCTTCAAGGGGTTTAATTTGTCAGCACACTTTTGCCAACTTAGCTTGTGCCACCTGTGTGGAAACAATCACCTTTCCAGCCTTTGGACCTCCAAGAAGAGAAGACCAAGCTAGTGGAAGGGAACTGGCTACAAATCAATTGGGATAAACATGATAAACTAATGCATTTTCACCGGACAGTGGTGGCCCAGGGGTTAGTGACTAGGCCCGAAGATCGGAAGGCTTTGGGTTTGATTCCCTGACCGATAGGTTTCCCTGAAGTACCCTTGAGCACGGCACCATCCCCGTCAATGCTCCCCGGGAGCTGGGCAAAGCTGCCCCTCGTTGCATGTGTATGGGTTAAAAAAAGAGATTTTGAGGTATACTGTGCTGTTTTTCCACAGTTGAAGTAGTCACTTTCACTTTCAGAGGTTCAGAATCATGTGTTTTGAACATTTATGTTTAAGGAAAGCTGGTCCTGTGGTCAGAGTCCGATGCAGGATAGCAAGTGGGCTACTGTCTGAAAGCACACACCTACGTAGGGCAGCCGTAAAGTAGATGTTTCTTATAAAGTGGCCATTGAGTGGAAGAACAAGCAAGGTGTTTCTAATAAAGTGGTGGAAACATGTACTAGTTTGCATGTATGTGCATTCAGCTCCTGCAACCAAATCTCTCATGGCTCTCTTCTAGTAACCCATTGATTATAGGGTAGGAAACATGGGAACACATCTAGTATTGAGTGGCCTATATGTTTCTGAAAGCTGGCAGACATTGAGACAAAAGCATCTCCTGTCCCTCTATCAAAAATCTCAGGCGTGCTTGGCCCCTGTTCCAGGCCCTCAGGTTAATCCCCCGCAGTTTCAGTGACCGGCCCACAAAAAGCCATTGTGCCTCACTTAATTATAACCTCCGCTACCATCTGACCTGCCACGATCAGGGGAGGTGAAGTGTGCAAGAAAGCCCTGTGCCATCCAGGAGCGCAAGAAACACTAGACCCATAAATGGAAAACTGGACGTTAGAACCGGGGGGGCGGGGGAGGATAGTGACATTAGTAAGGGCCTAATGGAAAGTTCATCTCTTGTCCAACCCCTATGCCCCCCCATTTCAGCTTTCTGGCCATTGGGAGCGTAAGAGCACGGAATGTGAGCCTGCAGAGGTTTCTTTTTTTTTCATAATTACTTCCCACAGTAGCTCTGTGGCTCGAAGGACATTTGGGCCACCGCCACTCAAAGGTAACATGGACCAAACAACAGGACACTTGCTGGCTCTGGCTTTCCTCCTGCTTGTAGAGCTCGGCATGTCCAGCCAGAACAACATTAGTGAGTATTCAATATCTGCATCCAAAAGTCATTTCTGTATATTTGTTAAACGAAAGTAGTTCATTGTGCATGTTGAGGAAGAACTGGAACAGGCTCCTTATTGGACCCCAGTGGTGGCCGTCTTTTGCTTGTTCATCAACGGTCCACTTGTGAGCGCAGGATTGCTGCTGATCTGCTGTTATTTGGGTGGTGGACAATTCTCAGCACAGATCTTTCCTGGTAGGGTGCCTGTAAATCAAACAGGGAAGACGAATCGTCTGGGTCGTGAGGGTTCCACCACCCAGAATGATCTAGAGATGCTCACCAATCACAGAGCACTGATGAAGAGAACTTGTGGTAGAATTCTGGTAAAGTGTGCGGTGAGTGTCTGCTCTCTCTTCACAGTTACCTGGTGTGCGGTTTCCGACGCAGAGGAGCAGAAGTGTCTGGACCTGGCCGGGAACGCCACGGTGCGGAATATTCGGGGGAAACTGCAGTGTGTGCGCGGCCAGAGCCCCACGGACTGCATGAAGAGAATTAAGGTGGGAACAAACGCCCCAAAAAGAGACAAAATGCCTCTTCATGCCATCATTTCTAACCTGATAAATATTCCAGTTTAGAATGCAGTTCGTTTTCTGTAATGCACTGGGTCGCAAGGGCTGTTGTTTTGCTCCAATGTGAATTAACACTCAGTGTATTGCGTTCTTCAACATTTATCTTTCCGATACAGAACTGAAACGATGAAATGGTGAGATGTTACCCGGATGTTATTCTCTAGACTGTATGGCTGTGCTTTCTTTTTTAATCAGAACGGCACAGCAGATGCAGCCTCCATGTATCCTGATGAGATCTATACAGCTGGAGTTTGCTATGGATTAGACGTCGCAGTAGGAGAATCTTACAACGGCGTGGGTAAATAATGTCCAGTCCTTTATCCAGACATACGATACTGGAAGTGTACCGTTTTTAAAAAGCAAAAATAACTGCATAAGAAACAAACATGTTCTGATAAATGGTGAATTTTTGTAGGTTTTTTGGTTAGGTGGGTATTTAGGATTTGGCCAGTTTAGACTTTAAGCCAGGTTTATAGTCTGGACCAATTTTGTAGCTTGGCTCAGCGTAGTGTTGTAGCGTTGTGTACTTTGGGGAAAATTTTAAGATTTTGACCTAATTTAAGAAATTGGGTCAGTTTTAGATTTTGAGTCGGTTTTATAGTTTGGCAAGTTTTAATGGTTTGGATCATATTTGCCATAAGTTGGTCAGGTACAGGGTTTGGGCCAAGTTTATAGTTTGGGAAAATTTCAATGGTTTAAAACATTTTCTTTTCCACTTTGGTCCATTTGAAAGCTTTGGCCAAATTAAAAGTTTGGGTAAAAAGTTCAAAATGATCCAATTCAGCTTTAAAAATGGAGTCACTCTTAAGATTTGGGCGATTTGACCATTTAAAATAATTCGACATATTTCTTGTCAACGCAGTCCATTAAATCGCATCAGAAACAAATTTTATTTCAAATTTTAAAAGCTGCATTTTAATTTTGTACATAACTTCAATCAACTCACTTTACTTAGAACTGGACTTTTTTTTTTTCCCCAAAGTGAAATAATCTTTAGTAAAAAGGTCAGGGAGTCGACCACAGGACTGGAAGATTGTGGGTTCAAACCCTTCACCAGTATGTTGCCATGAGGTACCCTTGAGCAAGGTACTGTCCCTGTCGCTGCTCCCCGGGCGCTTTCATAGCTGCCCCCTGCTGCAATCCAAGTCCTCACAATGACAAGAATAGTCACTTTCAAGTCTTCATCAAGTTTTATTGTTCACCCATCATTTAGATGGCATAAGTTACTACGTCGTGGCCCTGGCCCGAAGATCTTCTGGTGACCTGTCGCTGCTGGAGATGCACGAGCGGAGCTCCTGTCACCCTGGGATCCGGACCACAGTGGGCTGGACTGTGCCCATCGGCTTCCTTGTCAACACTTCGCAGATTAGCGTGAATGAGCAATGCAATTTCCCTCATGGTGAGAGATTCCAGTCAATACCAGATGTCATATGGGTGACTGACTGTTCTCAGCATACTGAGCAGTGTCATGGACAGAATAAGGGCTGTAGTGTTTATGGTGCTAGTGTTTGGTTGATTGAGATCTGTTATCAATGAAAAACATGCAGCTGGTCAGAAACTGATCATTGATGACATTATGGATACTAAACCCTAGTGAGGAGATAAAAGGTAGTTTTCTTACAAATTGGCCAGTGAGTGTAAGTATGTGTGTGTGTGCAAATTAAGTATGAGTTACAATGCAAATGCAAAATGTGATTACACACCTCATGAGCCACTTTTACCCTACTTCACGTTTCTTCGGGTGCACAGCGGTGGGGGATTTCTTCGGCTACAGCTGTGTCCCAGGAGCGAAGGACCCAGAACATGACCCCAAAGGGACCAATCCCAGAAATCTGTGTGAAGCCTGTATAGGTGATGAGAATGACCGGCACATTTGCGCCAACAACCCTCGCGAACGGCACTACGGGGAGGCAGGGGCTCTCAGGTACTGTGTGTGTGTGTGTGTGTGTGTGCGCAAGTGCATTTAGCCCAGCTTGAGGGAACTGTGAACATTTGTGTTAGGGCATTGGTAAGATAGGATAGCTCTCCATGTGCTCCATTTTTTGTTTACAAGAAAGGCAACTATCCCAGACCAGAAGGTTGCCCTAAGGTACCCTTGAGCAAGGTACCGTCCCCATCACTGCACCATGGGTGCCTTATATGGCTGCCTCCTTCAGCACGTTTGTGCATGGGTGAAAAGCAGAGGTTTCATGGGTTTCGTTGTGTGTGATGCTGTTTCACAATGACAGTCTTTCACTTCACTTTCACTTTTATTTTTAAACGTAAAGAAGCTCAGACTTTGTATTAAGAACTGAATAACAAGCCATGAGGCCTAGTGGTTAGGGAGTTGGCCACAGATTGGAAGATTGTGGGTTTGATTCCCTCACCAGCAGGTTGCCCTGAGGTACACTTGAGCAAGGTACCATCCCTGTCGCTGCTCCCTGGGCGCTTTCAATAGCTGCCCCCTGCTTCTGCACATTTCGTTGTGTTGTGCAGTCACTTTGACTTCTGGTGATGGCGTACACATTACCAATAAATGTTGAGACAAAATATTAGACGTCATGAAATTAACCTATTAATAATACATAATTACAGCAACTAATGACAACTAGTTAAAGTTGTTTTAAATTTAATTGACCTAAACTGTCAATTTTAGCACATGACGTATCTACCACTTGTGTACAGAACAGTCATGTCAATGCTGTGTTGCAGGGTTGAATTAGTTACCCCCACTGGGATCTGCATGTTCAACTGTTTCTTAAGGTCAACTGAAAGTGACTCAACATTTCCGTTATGATGTCCTGTTTCCTGCAGATGTGTGGCAGAGAACCTTGGCGACGTGGCCTTCGTGAAACACACCACTGTCTTTGACAACATGAACGGTAGGCACATTTGATACGATTAATTGAGAATTAACTGTTTGGCAACCTTGAAGGTTTCATGTTTGCATCTTAAGAAACTGAAGATCTGAAAGTGAACCACGTGCTTATAATCCCAGGGATATCTTGGAGCAGGCTTCTTCCCAACCACACAGAATAGCATCACATACCACCTCCTATCACTTTCTCTCAGGTACAGGCACAAGGGGGCAGTATTTCACAGTTTAACTCTATTGGTCTGATGAGACATAATAAAGTCTTTTATATCCAACATCATCTCTGTTGGGGTTTTGATGCTTGGGAATCCAGAGAGGTTCAGTTCTGGGTCCTTTTTCTGTCTCTATGGGTTTTCTCAGTCCATAGTCCAAATATATACACAGGGTTTGTCACACTAGCAAGTGTGAGTGTGATGCTCAGTAGATGAGTATATTAATGTATATAACTAGGCCCAGCCTACACACTGCAATACGTTTGTTTTTGGGCATAGTCCTACATCCTCTGAGAAGTTTGCAAACTGTGCTGTAACTTAAGGTAAAAATCAAGAGTCTTGGGCTCTGGACCTGGAGCTGGAAGACCTGAAGCTGCTGTGTCCTGATGGTGGTGAGGCCTCGCTCTTCCAGCACAAGAGCTGCCACCTGGCTGTGGTGCCGGCCAACGCCGTGGTGGTGCGCCTGGAGGATAAGTGTCGCATTTACAAGTTCCTGGAACGCGTGCAGGTCAGTTGAGACATGAGCAACACTGGACGCTGCATGCCAGTTGGCAAAAACAATCAGTGACCCGTTGGAATGAATCCGCATACATTGGCGCTGGCTGACTGTAATAAAATGTCTCAGTTGCCTAATATGAGTATGGTGGCATGCTTTTTGGTTTAGGAAAGGTCGTAGAGGTTTCCCTGGCTGTGGCAAACTGTCGGGAAGCTGGAAGCAGATGCAATACACTCTGCCCTTTAAGCTCACCTATTTATCCTTAACTTTTTTACTTTTTGTTGCCTTCTGTGCTATTGATTTAGTGTGCTGTGATCTACCACCTGGTGGTAACCCATCCTTATTTGTGCCGTTTCATTCAGATTGCGTTTGCCAATGCCACGCAAGGCTTTTCCCTCTTCAGTTCGGCAAGGTACGGCCAGCCTGACGTGATGTTCAGTGACTCTACTCAGAAGCTATTGAGAGTCATGGGCACCTATCCATCCTGGCTGGGGCCCACTTACACTACCATGCTTCAGGCATTTGAGTGTGAAGGTAAAGCTATTCTCCTCTAACTTTAGACATTGATTGCAGACAGCTATAGGTCTGAAAGATATTTGTGCATGACAAATGACAAATGTTGGATTTGAGAATGGGTCTTGAGAATGGGTCAGCTTCTGCCCTCTGCATGCAACTGTTTTTGCCTGCTGCCTACAGCCTTGAGATGATTAACAAGCTCTTCCTGAGAAGACAATGATGTGAGGGACAGAAGTGCAGGGCAGGGGGTACCATGTTTTGGGAATCGGTGATTTTTAATCAGGAAGATAAGAAATGATCAACAAATGCTTTGGTCTTGAAAGCATTCTTGAAAACTATATGAAAGAAGAAGGTTGGATGACCTTGGGCATCTAAATAATATGCACTCCTTCTCTGTACTCCTTGCTTACACTTGGCTTTGAATGCAGGGCTGTGTTGTGCAGACTGTCGCTGATGCACAGCTTTTCTCCACCATTGAGAAACGATTTATGACGTCTTATGTAGCAGGTCTTTGCTCATGCGTGCCTTTATCTGCCCATGGGTTAAGCTAACCTACTGTAAGATGTGTCATTAAATAGCACACTGCACTGACCTTGTCCTCTCATTCACAGGTTTGTGCTGATGTGACTGAAAGCCTGCAAACCTCCACCCCGTCCATCTCCCACATCACCCATATTTCCATTTCCCCCGTACCTTTCTCTCTTACACTTCCCCCAGAGTGCTTAAAGAGCGGCAAAGGCCGCACCTTGGCCGAAGGTCCGATAGCTCCCATGCTTCATAGCCATCCTCCTTTGTTCTCTCCTCTGCTAATGGCTAATTGTTAGATAGACGTTGCTGATCTATCCCACTTGATCTGCGATCTCACGATGGAGGAAGTTTGATGCCAGCAGGCCATGTTTTCCTGGGAGGGGGAGCAACCACACACCATGAAGGGATTCATTCATTTGAGCCAATACTGTACTTCAAATCCATGCAATTCAATATCTTCCACTAACCCTAATTGCAGCCCACTAAACCACTGGATCCCCATCCTGGTCTCAGGGGCCCACTGCCATCTGGAGTCTAAAGCCTTATTGGAGCTGAACTAGTTTTACCTGGGGAGGTAGTGTAATTTAAGTGAACGCGGATGAGATCTGTGATGTTATTTCAATACCAGTTGCAGTGTTCTGAGTTCTTACATTCAGCCAGAGACAAGTGTCCAGGAAATTGCCTTTTGTAATTGGCTAAATCTAAAGCTCCAGTTATCTAAACCTGCTAATCAGCATCAACACTACTTCTAGAGCAAGAATTGTCCCTTTACCCTCAACATTGGCCTATTCTATATATTTTTTCACTGCTATATTTGTTGTACATGCCACACGGTAATGCTGACTTATATTCCAGGTGACATTATTCTGCATAGATACACTTAGCGACCTGGAACCAGCCATCCGACCTGAATCTTTTTTTTTCTTCTTTCTTTCATCAAGGGTTTATCCAAGAGTTCAAATGTGAGCATGCAACTGAGTCCAAGACATACAAAAAATAAACTGTAAGCAAAGACATGGAGGTCTTTTGTTGGCTTAATCTAATGAATCCAGCACACATCTGAATGGACAACTTCAATTTCCTTGCAGGCTGCTTTCTTAGATACTTAAAGTAGAATGTAACCAGAAGCAACAGAAGCCACCTGCCCCTATCAGATGCAATCTGTCTGATTCCAAGATGTCCTGTCCCCAGGCGTCCTTGCAGAACTATTGTAATAAATCCAGGACATTCGAGTTGGAATATCTGTAGGAATTTAAATAAATCACAAATATACTTTATATCCTATATGGATTGGGGATTCAGCTCTCTTACATTGATTCTAGGAAAAGGTAATCGAGCTCCAACAGGGCTTAATACACCTGTTTCAGGCTACAAAGCTTTCAACAAGTAACAATGAATCAGTTTATGATAAACAGATGAAATGATAGTGGCCCTGGAAGAGAACAAATGCAAGACTAGACTCAAAATACTTGCCATCTGGACATATCGTGACAAAAAATGCTTGATATCTGTTAACTTAAGGTGATCGTTGCCATTTCGACTTGATTCTATGTAAGGTTCGAGCCTCCAGTGTGAAGACTGGAAGAGTCGGGTGACCTTGACTTCTGAGCTTAAACACACCACCTGTCTTTTTTTTCGTCGTTGTTGGAAACAATTGAAGATCTTGTCTGGAAAATGTTCTCCATGTCGGCTCATTTTCGCTTCTACGTGGAACTCAGCACAGGTGCTTGTACAGTGTTGTCTCCTGAATGACACTATACTGACTTGAACAATGTTTCATGTAAATAGTCTTGTGTAGCTCAAAATTTGTAGAACAATCTGCTACTATCAATAAAAAAAGAACAAAAACAGGACGAAAAGCCTTCTCGTCATCTGTTCCTCGCATCGGTCGGCACGGCGTTAAAGGACAACAGCAGGGAGAACGGGCTAATGGAAAATCTATGGGACATAAAAAGCATATCTAATTTCCAGGACACTCATGCGCTGAACATATGCTAATATTTTATAAATGATAATGGCGCCTAATATGGGATCCTAATGGATCGGCTTCAGCATGCTGACACAGCTAATGAACATTAGTGATTTTGATTATGGGTTAATTAAGCATTTGTGGGTGTGTGTTGGAATGACCTTGATCGCGTTGACACGCGCTCACAAAGTGCACACTTGCACACAAAACCGCATGTGTAATTATCATCTTGACCATGTGTTTTCAGGCGCAGTCTATTTTTCGCAATTTCGAAGGCCAGCATTAATTACGCATTCGTTCTCCGTGGAAGCGCCGCCTTCGCGACGCCATAATTAACTTTTGCTCTCTGAGAACGTTTGCCTGATCCGGGCTTAATTCAGTTTTAACAATTAAAGGCCCTGTTGTAGAACATTGCCAGTTACCTATAGATCCCTCAGACTAGTGAGCTCGGGGAGCTAAAGAGGCTTTTTTTGAAAAGGAGAGATGTTCCTCAGCAGATGGCCTGTCTGGTGCCAAATTGCAGAATCAGTGTGTGTGTGTCTGAGAGGCACCAGGCTTCATTAATCTGAGCTTTATATAACATACTCCCTGGTGACAACCCATGAAATGTCAGCCTTCAGTACCCCCCCCTCCCATGGCTGAAGGCTGTTGCATGTAATTAACTACAGAATGGGGGTGAACAGTATTTGAGGCAAATGTCCTGTTATAATGTCTGACTTTTCTGGGAAAAAAAAAAGATGCCCCAAAAGATGTACCCAGAAACAAAATTCGTAAAAATGAACCTAGGTAACACCCTACCAGTAAAAAGATGAGTTCAGGTTCGAACTGTGGACGCTGGGAAAATAGCAGATTGTCATTTTACACATTGTAGTGTTTATTTCAGGGCACTAATCATATGAAATTTACAGGAGCAAGCTTTTTTTTGCCACTTAAGGGGGTAAAAACAACCTGGACTTGTGAAAGGAGACCAGTCAGCCCTCATTTCTTTACATTTTGGGGCAAAATGAGACGAAATGTGCAGTGAATTATTGCAAACGTGTAAATCCAGTCTGTTACACAAAGTTGTGACCAGCCTTAAAGTTATTTCTTTAAGTCGTCTTCAGGAACACTTCTCCAGGCTTCTTCAAGGACGTTCCAAAGCTCTTCTTTGCTGCCTTTGGTCCAGTTCTCAGTGGATATGAGCCCATGTTGCTTCTGAAACTGCTCAGGTACAGGGACTGCACTGAAAATGAGAGACAAAAACGTCTTTCAGGAAGCCTGGAGAACTGTTCCTCTGTACATTAGAGTCTGGCTCCTTTGAAGCAAAATGAAGTGAGTGAGCTTAGACTTTTGCAAAGTATTGCACTTTTGTTTGAATCCTAGTTTCACCCAAGTGTTAATACATTGGCTTTGGTTTTAGGCTGAATGGGTTTAGGCTTCTGCAGCCATGTCTGCAGTATTTCCGCAGTCGTGTTTATTCTAAACCCTTCTAATGTGCCTAATTTGACATCTTACTGCAGCTAAGCAGTGTTGAGACCTTAACTGCTTGCTAGTTTATGAAGATCAGAATTGGTGTTACTTGTTCCAGTGACTTATTATGAGCAATCTTTTGCCCTTGGCAAGAGAAAATAGACTCAAATATACACACACACACAAACACACACTTATACAAACAGCCTTGGTTTAGCAGGCTGGCCAGCAGCCACTCAGGTAAAGGATTGGGCCGTAGGTGAAACTGTCCATTTTTTGAGATTATCTTTCCTTCCCTGATCCTGCAGAGGTCTGTAGGCCACACATAAGCCGCGGGCCGCGTTCCGAGTCCTTCTCAGCCCCTGTGATCACGTTTCGCAGGCTTATCTGGGGTGAGCTGGGGCACTTTGGCGAGCGTGGGTCACGGTGGGGCAGTCCGACACAATGAAGGTATACAGAGAGGCTATGGGCAGTGGAGCATGGGCCACATTAAACCACGTCCAGTCTTGCTGGAATCGTCCAATGCCCACATTGACCCCGCCTTTGGGAGACCAGGTCTGATGGGAAAGAGTAAAAAAAAAAAAAAAATCCACCAACCAAGAGATTCATCTGCTCCTGCTGCTGACATTTAGTATGAGTGGAGCATGCATACTGCTGTATGACTATTTCAAAATGAACATTAAGTCTTGGAAAGGAGAAAAATAGACACAGAAAACAAAAATTCTTCAAATGATAAAAAAATGAAGGTGAAAGGAACAACTTATTATTATTGTGAATACCCAGGACAACACACAGGTAACTACAACAAAATGCAGCCTCTGTATTTATTGCATACACACACATGCAGCAGGGGGCTGCTGTTGAAAGCACCCAGGGAGCAGTGATGGGGACGGTACCTTGTTCAAGGGTACCTCAGGGCAACCTACTGCTAAAATAACGTATCATAACGTCACTCCATGAGTCATGATGAACAGTCTGCACAGTGTCTGCATAAAGTTCTAAAGTCTCTAGTAAAGGGTGAGAGTGTCAGCTGTCATCTATGACCTTTTACTGAAGGAGTCACTGTAAAAATGCAACAAAGTCAAAAATATTAAATTGCGTCTGACTTGCTTTAAATGTATGTGTAAAGCCTTCAGCGTATTGATAAAGTAGTATTAAAATCACATAGGGGAACTAGATGAAGGTATCCTATGGCTTGCACTTGCACTTTTGAATATTTAGAGCAACTGGTGATTTAGGTTCACTCAGACCTTTTCAAATAAATCTGGCTACCCAGGCTTTTGTGCAACTGGCTAGACAACCCCGATCCATCTCTGAATCCCTAACGTGATTTCCAGTGTATATTCGCCTTCACAGAGAGGGAGATTGAGCGAGAGAGATGACATGTCACAATGATAGTATCTTTGACTGCATTCTGACAGATGCCGCCAGCGTTGTGGGAGCTCTGATGGACAGCGTAGGCTTGGGTACCTGTGGTAGATTGCACACCAGAAATATAGATGCCCAGGCTTCACGACGAGCGGCTGCCTGACAGCTGACACTACCTTTGAAGTCTCAAATGATTACAGGGCCACAAACATGCACCATCCTGGCTGAAGCATGGATTCTAAGCTCAGTTGCAGATAGAGGTGCTTAAATTTCATTCAGCTTTAGAAAGCCAATGGAGAATCCTCTTTATATTACAAATACAGAACTAGAAATTATATTTCTGCATTATTTAACTATTAATAAAAAAAATTTGAGATCAGTGTTAAATGTACCATTCTAGAGATACTTTCAATCCAGAAGAGCTCAAGCGTTCAGCTGTAAAGTATGTACCCAATATACCCTTTTGTAAGGACTCTTTATAGTAGTTTATTTGACATCATTTTCTTTTAATGATCAAAATTAAATTGGTTCAGTTCCTGAATTGGTTCTGAGTTGGTTCCCAGCAGGAACCGTGATGAGATTAGTTGCTATGTCCTTCTCCCCGTTTCCTCCCATTGTGTAGCCCTTCCTTCATTGGTGACATATCCTGGTGATCACAGCGGTTCCTTCAAACTGGTGGAAGTGCCGATTGGTTGCCAAAGAGCACCAAGGTTCAAATAATCTGGAACAGAACAAGTTCAAGAAACCTGGTGGAAAATGGCTTTGAAAGCTCCCTCAAAGAAAGCTGTTACATTAAATGATTCTGGATACACAGCTTGATGCCCAAGACATTGTTTCAGGATAATGTAGGCATAAGCTTTAGGTCACAAACTTTACCAAATGTTGAAATTGAAATGAGGTACATGCAAGATGTTCTGCAGAATAGGAGTGAAATTGACATGAGAAGGTTTGTTGGAAAGTATTTCATTCTTTTTGAACTCTGTAACATCATCTTCATTTTTCATATTAACTGAGTGTAAAAAAATAAGATTTGCACAAATCAAAATATCATCATAGATGTCCAGCGAGGTCGACAATGACTGCATTTTCTTAAATCTACCGCAATACCCCAGAGAGAGAGAATTCTGACTGGATCATTTTTGGGAAGAAGATTCTGAGTTGGATTCCCAGCCTGCTTCCTTTTCTGTGTTGATGTGAACATGTTCTCCTGGTGTTTGCATTGGTTTTTCTGGGCGTTCCATTTTCCTCCTACAATCCAAAGACATGTAAGTGGACTGTTGATGGTCTAGGGGGTCCTAGGTTTGCATCTTGCAGTGGACTGGTGACGTTTTCCGGCTGCTTCTCTGCTTTTTGGCGCTGGGATGGCTTCAAGCACCCAACCACCATGATTAGAATAAGCAGTATGATTCCGCTGACCAAACTG
Organism: Hepsetus odoe; assembly: GCA_017165825.1. Taxonomy (NCBI): domain Eukaryota; kingdom Metazoa; phylum Chordata; class Actinopteri; order Characiformes; family Hepsetidae; genus Hepsetus; species Hepsetus odoe. The sequence goes on from CM029394.1 coordinate 3,688,623, forward strand.
TTCTAAAAATAAAAGATATCCTGTATTTCTATTATTTTAGTTCACAAACATCACTAGGACCTTCTGGGTGAATCTATATTACAGCTTCTGACTTTACAGATGTTGGTAAACACTATACTGAAAAGTAGCATTCAGTACATGGTCTACATGGCATCTGCATAAGCGTTCAATGACATCTGACATTAACCTTCATAGATGTTCATAAAGGTTTATTTAAAAAGCATCCAGTTGTTCTTGTCCTTTTCTGGAGTGAAAATGATCAACGTAATCTTTATTATAAGCAATGCTGGGAATAACTCTCTATAAATGTTAAAGAAGGTTTATGTCATACCTGAGTCTAACCAGGACTGGAGTCCATCCCAGCTCTTACAGACCAAGAGAGAGACAAGATCCTGGTTTATGTCAGCTACCATAAAATGCTTATGTAGGAGTCATGCAGCTTTATGAACACCACCCTACTGTAGAGTATTACCGCAATTCTCAACTCTGATACAACTACACTGGATTTAATCGAAGAAACAAAAGTGAGAGTTTTAAGGTGGCTTGCAGAAGTAACTTCTTGATAGCTTAATAACTCTTTCTACCATGTTCTCGGGACAAAAGTGGCTGATTTGTCTGTAACAAGAGGAGAGGGGTTTTTTTTTGTTTTTTTTAAATAGGGATTAAAATGTGGCCTGACCCTCATCTTCCACCAAATCTCTGCAAATTTGAACGGATTAGAGGATCCTTAGTGGATGCTGGCAGGGTCCCTGTTTCTCATTATAGGACATCCGCCATGCTGGCATTGCCTGAGGGCACTTAATCAATCTTTCAGGAAGAAATTCCTACATTGGTAGCAATAAATGAAACTTGGGGGGACAATTTATCATCATGGGATCATGCTGACTAGTGTCAACCAGCTTTTGTTTATTCTTAGTTTTTTCTTCTTTATCTATCACCATCTGAAGTTGGACTGTTCTGCCTTATTTGCCTCCCAATATGTTGTTATGTATAGGGCAGCAGTGGCCTAGTGGTTGGACCAGTGGACCAGTGGACTGCCACGATCAAACTTTGACATGTTGAGTATATATATCCCCTTCTCAAACATAGCAAACATATCAAATATTGCAAGAGCTTGCAGTGGTCATGTGAATGTTCCAAATTTTAAGATACAAAGGAACTGCGTAAAGGAGTTGCAAAGACTAATCAACTAATATATCCAACTTTGCAGGCTGCAGTTGATCACTCAAGGTCAATAACTAAAATACAGAAACAATGAGAAAGGCATGTTACTTGCATTTAGACTGATACAGAATGAACTTTTTCCCAAAGGACTGAATAAATGAAGGTTGAAATGAAATATATGTGTTTTTTTTACATGTGGTTAACAGTCTGTGTAAGAAAGAACTCTCTTGGAGTGCATGTCTCATACCTCAGCTAGGAAGTCAGCATTTGACTAGTTCACTCACACACTCTCACACATTTTCTGAGCCGCTTGTGCTAATCAGAGTCACTCTCAGAGGTCTCACAGGTCGAAGGGTGAGGAAACACCCTGGACAGGTCGCCAGTCCATCGCAGGGCACCATTTGACTAGTTGACTAGTTAAAATCAGCATTATACTGATACTGTCCTACTCAACCATTCTGAGCTATTAAAATGCATTTCCCCCAGCTGAAGTGCAGAAATTCAAACTGAGGGTGCAGTACATGCTTTTGCACCCCTGCAGAACCTGCCCCCTTGTCACGTGTGTTAGGGTTTGGGCACGCTAGAGGGCGCTCTCGGTCACATTCAGGGTGTTTGTCACACGAGGTGTTTAGGGTACGCTAGAGGGCGCTCTGTTCTGACTAAGCACACCTGAGCCCCTGCGGGCAGGTGTGCATCATTGGGGCTGACTATTTAAGCCCCGATGAGTCAGAACAGAGCGCGGCTCATTAGATAGGCTATGCCTGCACGTAATGGTGGTTTTTGTCAGTCAGTCAGTCAGTCAGTCAGTCAGTCAGTCAGTCAGTCAGTCAGTCAGTCAGTCAGTCACCTGAGTAGACTAGTAACTGCAGTCTGAGTTTTTGTTTGTTTGTGTTTTCTCCTTTGTTTAATAAACTTCTGTTCTGAACCCCTGGCTCGGACCTGACGTCCCTCTGGTACCACACCACCGTTACAGAATGAGCCGCCAGTACCTGGACGTCACGAGCCACGAGGGCGAGCAGGAGTGCGTGCTGTGGGCGGCAGCGAATGCTGTCGAGCGGACGCTGCAGCTGATGAGGACCTGGGGGCCAGAGGCGTCTTCTCTGGACCTCCGCGAGCATCTGGACGGTGAGGAGTGGGTGCGACGGACGCCGACGGCCACGGCAAGGGAGCTAGAGCGCCGTCTGAAGAGGACGATGTCGCTGCTCCCACTCGATATCATCCCAGATCCCGAGCTTCGCAGGGATCAGTTCGCGCTTTGTTCCCGGATGCTGATCTCCGAGGCTACAAGGGCGCAGCGCTATCTCAACACGCTGGACCGCGTGTTGTTTTCCGCACGCGACATGGAAGGCGGGGCTTCGTTGAAGGCTGGCGTTGCGCAACGCGGAGGCACGACGTCAACCACGCCGCAAGCGTCTCAACGCGGAAGCACAGCGTCAACCACGCGGGTCAACGCGGAGATTCAGCGCCAGAGAGCGCGAGAGCGCCGCGCGCCAGTAACCTCGATCCGCCAGCGGAAAAAGCGTCGCGTGCAGCTGATAGCGGGAACACGGCCAGCGCAAATCACCACGAGAGGTTGGTAGCAAACGCGCCTTTCCGTGTCCACAGCGAAAGCACGATGCTCAGCGCTCCGCACCGCGACAGCACGAAGCTCAGCGCTCCGCACCGCGACAGCACGAAGCTCAGCGCTCCGCACCGCGACAGCACGAAGCTCAGCGCTCCGCACCGCGACAGCACGGCGTCCCCCGCGCCGCACCGCGACAGCACGGCGTCCCCCGCGCCGCACCGCGACAGCACGGCGTCCCCCGCGCCGCACCGCGACTGCACGACGCCCACCTCGCCGCAGCGCGCCAGCAACCACAGTCCGCCAGCGGAGAAAGCGCCGCGCGCAGCTGATAGCAGGAACACGGCCAACGCGAATCACCACAAGAGGTTGGTAGCAAACGCACCTTTCCGTGTTCACAGCTCCAGCACGGCGTCCCCCGCGCCGCACCGCGACTGCACGACGCCCACTGCGCCGCAGCGCGTCAGCAACCACAGTCCGCCAGCGGAGAAAGCGCCGCGCGCAGCTGATAGCGGGAACACGGCCAACGCGAATCACCACGAGAGGTTGGTAGCAAACGCGTCTTTCCGTGTTCACAGCGACAGCACGGCGTCCACCAAGAGGAATGCAAAGAAGGCCACCCGCAACAAGAGAAGCGAGGCAATGGCAAAGAAGGCAGTTCCGGACGCAGAGAGCAGGAGGAGAGTGGAGACCACTTCCTGCATCGCGCAACCGGGGAAGTCGACCAAGGAAGCCCTTCGCAACAAGGAAAGCGGCATCAAGAAGTCGACCCCCAAACCCAGCTCCATGAAGCCATCTGCTACACAGAAAGCAGAGAAGGAGCAGCTCCAGGTTAGTGGCAAGTTTAAAAGGAAAGCTCGGGTGCAAAGGAGAATTGAACATGAGGCTGCTGTAACCATTCAGGCACAGGTGAGGAAACACATAAACAGAAAGTACTACCTGAAGCTACTGTGGGCAGCCAAGACGGTTCAGCGATATTATAGAGCTAGTAAGAGTATGAGGCAAGAAATGAAGTCTTTGAAGGAGAAAAAAGGGGCTGTTGTTGTTCTACAAGCTGCATTCCGAGGGATGAAGACCAGACAGACTCTGAAACTGAAGCACCAGGCTGCCACGGTTATACAAAGGGCTTACAGGGCTCACTGTGCTCGGGCACGATACTCATACATCAAACAGACTGTTGTTGCAACTCAGCTGAGGTATCGTTCCACACGTGAAGCCAGAAAACAAAGAATGGAGTTTTTGACATTGCGCTCCGCTGCAATGTTCCTGCAAGCCTGCTTCAGAGGTCAGAGGGTCAGAAGGGCTGTGATCCTGCACCATCAGGCCGCTTCCCTGATTCAGGCTGCGTTCAGAAGACACAGGGAGGTAACAAAGTACCAGGCCATAAGAAGGTCAGCCATCTTCATTCAAAGATATTTTAGGTCCCACATCAGGGGCAAAAGCGAACATGAAAGATTTCAGGTGTTGAGAAAGTCAGCGATACGCATCCAGGCAGCTTTTAGAGGTTATTTAGTGCGAAAAAATGTTAATGCTATGAACAAAGCTGCTGTCGTCATTCAGGCTGTTGGGAGAGTGCACCAGCGGGGGTCTGTCTTCAAGAGGCCGCGCTGGGCAACAGGCGGTCGTCAGAGGAGGTTCGGAAGTTGGAGACCGGGACTTCAACAAGGACAGAGGTGCCAAAGGCGTAAACATGCTGCGAAGTGTTTGCAGAAGTCAGTCAGAGTGGAGCCGGTGAGGGATCGGGCCGTGTGGCACAGAGAGGCGAGGACAATCCAGTCCCACCTCGGAGGTGAGCAGATCAGCTGCAGTAATGTTTGGTTTGCTGAACAGGAGGAGTTGCTGATGGGACTCTACCATCAGCTGACCGAGGGAACCGCCATGCCACAGGTGAACGCCACGGTCTCGAAGGACCGGAGGAAGGAAAAAGAGGTCCTTCGATTCAAGATACATGCTGTGAGGGTTTCCCAAAGAAAGGGACTGGGGAGAAGACAGGAACAGAGAAACCAGATCGTAGGCTGGAAAACACGGAGAGTTGAGACTCCAACCACTCAGGAGAAGCTGGAGGCTAAAATAGCCACAATGGAGGGGCAATTGCATCAGTGCAGGACAGAGCTGAGACAGCTGCAGGACCAAAACATCGCTCTGCAGGCTGACCTGAGAGAGGCCCGTCATGAGGCCAGCAAGCTCACCGAGCTAGAAAACCAGGTCAGAGGTATGGAAGGTAAATTGGCCCTCATCGAATCTCTACTCTCTTCTCCAACACCAGTGCCTGCTGGAAACCAGAGAGCAAAAGCCGAAACAGAGCATCCGGAGAACAGTCCAGCGGAGAAACGGGTAACGAATGCAGAAAGGGAGCAGCTGCCTTCAGGCCCCCTAGCATCGGCTCGCCCCCGCAACTCAGCAAACCCAAAACAAGGTGACGTTTGGAGGAAGCCACGGGGAACTCCTCAACGTGAAACCAGAAGCTGGGACACTGCGTCGCCGGGCCCCAAGCGACCAGGAAGTATGACCCAGACAAGGAAAAGGGCAAAAGACACCTGCACGAATCAGTTCAGGGAGACGGACCAGAACTTCGGCACCAGAGAGTCGGGGAGAAGCGACGCGCGGAACCCGACTGACAGGGGTTGTAAGCAGAGCTTAGACTCATTGAAGAAGACTTCCTCTGTAAACCCTGTAACGTCTCTGTGTAGCTCCCCCTCAGGTCCAGTCGAGTCCAGGCTTTCCGCGGGGTCAGGTGAGGCCCCCAAGGACTTCAGAACCCAGTGCAGGCACCGGTCCAAGGGATGGACGGAACTGCTGGGATTCCCCTCACCACCACCAGCTGCCCGACATGACTGGTCGGAGGCCCTTTGTTTTTTTTTTTTTTTGTTTTTGTATGGACCTGACCATGTGTCCCGACTAGGGACTTTTGTGTTGTTGTTTTTGCCTTCCCCCTGAGGTTCGGCTGCGTTCGGGCGCTTCGGGAGCCGCGCCCTTGGGGGGGGGGGGGTTCTGTCACGTGTGTTAGGGTTTGGGCACGCTAGAGGGCGCTCTCTGTCACGTGTGTTGTGTTTTGGGCACGCTAGAGGGCGCTCTCGGTCACATTCAGGGTGTTTGTCACACGAGGTGTTTAGGGTACGCTAGAGGGCGCTCTGTTCTGACTAAGCAAACCTGAGCCCCTGCGGGCAGGTGTGCATCATTGGGGCTGACTATTTAAGCCCCGATGAGACAGAACAGAGCGCGGCTCATTAGATAGGCTATGCCTGCACGTAATGGTGGTTTTTGTCAGTCAGTCAGTCAGTCAGTCAGTCACCTGAGTAGACTAGTAACTGCAGTCTGAGTTTTTGTTTGTTTGTGTTTTCTCCTTTGTTTAATAAACTTCTGTTCTGAACCCCTGGCTCGGACCTGACGTCCCTCCGGTACCACACCACCGTTACACCCCTCAATGATGCTGGCTCCGGTGTATCTGATCTGCCTTCATCACCAGTAGTTACATCAGTGCATAGCAGTTTAACAGACTACCCTCAAAATTCTGCCACCAGTCCTCCAGATGGCAAAGCCAAGCCCATCTTAAAACTCAAAAGGCAATTAAAAACAACTTCTTGCCATATCATTTGGAGGATTAATAACATTTATCCAATTAATTCAGAAATAATCCACCCGCCAACTCTTGTTTTTGTATCGCTCCCAAGTGCTTTGTGGAAAAGGAATGCATCAACAAAACTGGGCCACACTGCAACTACAGATAAAGATGTATACAGCGAGCCAAAGTTGTCGTAACAAGGTGACAGTGACGGAGAACGTGAGGACGGTAGAGTGACAAGCTATCCATCTGGGGTCTGTGCTCTCATTATTCAGTGTCTCGCTGATAACGTTGAGAGAAACATGCTGAACCATCCTCATGTAACAGCTGAAACTCCCTCACACCACCTTCTGTTGAGAAGTTGAAAGTTTGGGCTCGTTCTCATGGAAAAGTAAGGGTAGGATGGCACTTTTCTTCTCCTGCTAAGTAAGCACCCTTCCTTGGTATGTTGAGATGCCAGGAATTGTGTAAAAATGTTTCATTGATATTCAAAGGCACATCATGATTACGTGAAATTATTGGAATTTTTTCCCCGTTGGTTTATTGGTCCATTGATAAAATGAATGTTATAGAGCATTATAAGATAATTCATATTTAATAACACCATACACTAGTATATACTTTCCACCTTTTTAAACAACCTATATAGTTTTGTGACCTAAAAAGGTCTTCCAGAAGGCCCAGTGTGACATTTTATTCTCACAAATTGGTCCACTTTAAATTAAAAGTATCATCATATTATGAAGCCTTCAGTCCAGCTCTTGAAGACCTAACCAATAGGGGAGCTAGCCTGGCTTGACTTGCTGTTAAAACAACAATCCTGGTTGGACAGTTTTCTCTTGAGTGAGTTTGGGACAGTGGTGGCCTAGTGTTCAGGTACTAGGACCCAGCATCAGAAGATCGTAGGTTCGAATCTCGTACCAGTAGGTTGCCCTGAAGTACCCTTGAGCAAGGTACCGTCCCCATCACTGCTCCACAGGCACATTAAATAGCTGCCCCCTGCTGGACAGTGTGTGTGAGTTAAATGCAGAGGATTTTCGTTGCGGTTCACTGTGTGTTGTGCTATTTCACAATGACAACCTGTCGCTTTCAGTTAACTGATTTCCCTCCAACTAAAACCTAGAATTGAGTTTGAGTACTGCAAGCATGAGGATTGTGTTGAATGAAAATTTGATTAAAATTACTCTTTTAGTTATTAGGCCTTCTATGGAAGCGTAGACGACCCTGAGGGCTCCTCCTGGTAGTTTCACTAATGCAGGAGTGTGCAGTCCATAATGACCAACAAGGCAGGATCGGACCGTGACTAAAGTTTCTGAGAAACAGCAGTAATGACTATATGACCTCACTTTCCGTGCAAAACAAGTTTTCTCAATTATTCATGGCAGCCGTAGCAGGAAAATAAACTCTAATGCAGATTTAAGATTGAAAAGGTGGGCCTAAAATTGTAACGTTCACTAAAAACTAGTTCCCAAAGCTAATTTAAATAACGTTGCTTGCTTTGCCACCACATGGGCGATTTTCCCTCATGGCTGAACTGAGTTAGAGTAGAGTAGAGTATTCTTTTATTATCCCACGAATGGGAAATTTGGGTGTTACAGGGCTCTTATAAAAGTGACAGATGTAAAAGATATATTAAAAAATTGAGACATAAGGAAAGAGAAATAGAGACATAAGGAACGAGAAGTTAGTACTAACAAGGCTGTCTCTGTGTAGAGGGAGTCCAAGGGGAGGAGGGGGTCCTGGTATTGGCACCCTGCTTTCTAAACCACTTTGCTCAGCGCAACCTTAGAGACCCGCCTGTGTCACCTATTTCCCATCTCTGTGGGACAAAAAGCCCTGCCCTGCTGGCTTACCAGGCTTTCGGTTACCTCCACCAGGCTGCGGTTCCCTGTACAACCCCCTCGGCGGAGGCTTACCCTCCGATAAAAGGCTCAGAACTATCATGTACTGCATGTTACATAAGGGAAAGGGTGATAGCCCCCTCTCAAACATCCATCCAGCTGAGGCACAGGGCTTGATAAGGGATATATGCGCTGGGAAAATGACTGGCGCAGGATTCGCTTCATCCGGCTGCTTATCAAAGGGCTCTTGTTGGACGTGAAGGGTATCAGTTACGGCACAAAGAGTCTGCACACGTGACTGCACCTGACCCTGAGAACACACACCCACACACACTTTGTATCAGCTTTAGAGGCCCACACACAGTCTTGCTGAAGGGAAATTCCACTGATTTGTTCAAAAGTTCTGCATAAATAAATGGTAAGATAGGAACAAATTCATTGCAGCAACGTTCTCCAAGACAGACTTTTTGAGTCAGAATGGTTCACAGTGCGGTGATGTAAACAGGTATCTAAAGCTACCTCGCAGGAAGTTATTCCAAAAATGCAAATATATTTCCCAAGGCCTGAGAGCCTGATTGTATGTAATGGATCAGCTTACATCACGTTAATGATCAAACATATTGTCTCCACAGCAAAAATCACGCAAACCACTCAAATCTCGGTTGAAGAAGAGCACACTTGTTTGTGGTTTGTGACACAGTAAAAAAAATAGCATTTTTATTCATTTTCATCTTCAGCAAGCCACACTGTGTCCTAAGCCACATCAGCAAGTCTGTTCCACCTTGATTTAGAGCTTGATGCTGTTTTAGTGAGTCTAGGGACATTTTGGGGTCGTATTTACAGCAATGGTATTGGACGGCTATTGATGCCTATTATTCATTAGCAATCTTTTGCAATGTAGCCCTAGTTCTAACTATTTTTTTTAATGCTGCAAGGATATTTGGGGCAGCAGTGGACTAGTATTTAGAGACTAGGCCTCAGGATGGGAAGGTACTGGGTTCAAATCCCAAACTAGTAGGTTGCCCAGAGGTACTCTTGAGGTACCAATCATTGCTGTGTGCTGTGCTGTGATTCATACTGTCAGATAGTCACTTTCACTTTATAATTGCAGGGGCAAACAGTATGGTCTAACCCAGACATATGTAGGTGCACTGATGGGTTCAGATAATATGGCTATTTTGAAGGGAATAGGGGACATAACCCTAGTTCCATTCACCACCACTATAAAAAAAAACCCAGTTGGAGTTCCTCTACAATAAGCCAAAATGCGTTGAATGACTTTCTTTACCTTTCGAACACTTAAATCTGGCTGAAATGCACTTCATTTGGTGAAATACATTGGAAATGAGTAGGAAATGGGTTGAAATGCATGAAACGAAAAAACTGAAACTAATGTAACACTATAGTTCGTCCCGAGTTTAATGCTTGTTTGTCTTAATTCTGCTGGATGTGGCATCATTGTGCCTCAGCTCCAAGAAACATGACAATGGCATCCACTTGAGACCCGAGTGCGTGAATGAATGAATGAAAACGTGCAAGAGATAAGAATCAGAGCAAAGTGGGCACTCAATGTCTTGAATAGACTACCAGGTAAGAATGAAGATGGGAACGGTGCCCTAACCTGATGATACAGATCGCCTTTGACTAAAAGTGACAAACCCTGTCACGAATCGTGCTGTGCTGTAAAAAAAATAAGCCGAGGTACACAACTTCTTTCAGACCTATTACCCGCTCCCAGAGATGCCAATTGGCAGATGACAGCTTCTCGCAGTGATACCATCCATCAAGCGTTCCTGCCAAGCAGTAGATGCATCGGAGGGCTGAACGTTGGGATAAACGGTGCGCTGTTGTATGTCAAAGGACTTTTATTTTCCCGACACAATCAAAAACAAGAAGTGAACCAAAATGGATCCAAACCGAATATAATATTTCAGTACCTCAACATGAGTGAGGTCATTTGGTTGCCACCTTGCTTTGCTTGCTAGTTGGTTCAACTGATAAACTGATTTGAAATGACAAGAAAAATTGCAGTTTTTTTTTACACGTACACTAACATTTACATCATTAGCAGACACTCTTATATCCACATTTATATCTAACAAAAAAGGTTAATAAAGGCTTCAATTTCCTCTCTTCGTGAATTAGCACTAGTGTAGGAGATAAAATTGTACATTTTCGAACTCATACACCCACAAAAATGTCTAAATTCATCTGTGGAATTAAGCAAAGCTTCTATTTTTTCCTCAAATGTCAGCAAAAACGCATTTATGGGGGCTAGCATAAATGCTAACGGCATTCTGAAATGGCTTGCCTTAGCAATTTCTTTACAACTAGCTTTTTACAAATGGTGGCTAAGTGGTTAATATACCAATCTGGTCCTTTTTTTTGTCGTGTATTAGTGGCGACTCTACCAAATAGCCTTCGTGTAGTTGTCGTTAACTGTGTGTAGGCCTCGTGTGGTCTAGGCCCAGCTAGGTCTTCCTATTTCTTATTCATGAGCTTAAAAACATGTAACCTTTTTTCTTGAAAAAGGAAATAATAAAAAACATGAAAACATTTATGAGGATGGAAAGTCTGATGTGTTTGTATGTCTGTATCTGACTTATTTTTGTGAAAACCGACAGATGACCTTGCTGTGGGAATATGAAAAGACGACTGTAAACTTTATTGTTCTGCCAAGATGCTCGGACCGTGGTCGAAGACATTCAGACGTTTTTAATACGACAAGGGTTTTAGAATTAGGAAGCAAAATTGATTTAAATTGTAAAAATCACTAAAAAAATATTCATACGTAGAAATAAAACTGAGAGTCTGGAGGAGAATAACATGGTGCAAATCAGCAATAAGAAGTGATAATTAAAAATGCAGAGCAAAACCTAAACTGTATGGAAGCTTCATGCAAAATGTCAACCATAGCATAAGGAAATAGCAACGCTGGTGCTGACTGGAACACTTCTAAAACACTGAAAACAAATGGAAATGGATTGTTTGGTTTAAAAAAGGACCAGTTTCATTAGGCTTACGCAGATGCTCCCACTGGAAACCATACTTGATTGATGGTATTTGTTTTTAGTGTCAAAATTATATTATTTCATGGCGTTAAAACCACTCAAAACTGATCATTTTGTGATCGTCACACTGCCGGTGTGTAGTCCAATTATCATTATTAGGCCTCATATAGAGACAAATTCCAAATTAACAAATTAATAATGGAAGTATGGTGAGTCAGCAATAAAAGCCCAGAATTCAACTGCATACTATTCACCCTCCTATCTCTATCTGAGCTCACTTCCTTTTGACTCTTTGACTCTTTGACCTGTGGCACTTGGATATCCTTTGGAGCTTAATAACGCCTGCATGTCCTAAAACCTCACTGATATGGACAGGACCATGATTACGAGTTATCAGATAAAGGCATGTTTCCTCAGTAGATGGCGCTAGCTTGCCATTATGCTTCTCACCAGAAGTCTGGCTCCACTCCCCAGCATTCTTGCAGTATCTCTCAGTGTTTTAGATAAATTGGCAGTCCAATTTGTCAGCTTGTAGACCATCCCCCATTTGTGTCCATTGTCAGGTGGGACCTCACTGCATGGCCACCAGTGATTTTCTTCAGGAAAATCAGTCAAGCGTCAGGGAAGCGGGTTTGCGGCTTTCTAACATCGCCTGTGTGTTGACTACATGGCAAAGAGATGAAGGGAAAGCTCATGTGTTTACTGGTGTGCAGAAGAGATTAAAGGTGTCTGAAGTTTAAAGTCAACATGAGTTGGAAAATGCACGTCGCCATCCTGCACCGACTGAAAATGTGATGTCAGGTCAGGGTCAGTGAACATTATTGGAAGAGGAGGATATGAAGCATGATATTTCTGGCTAAACTTGTTTTTCCGCCCATTGGTGCTTGGTGACATCATCAAAAATCTGAAGATGCTTGTGGTGAAGGTGATGGTGAAGGTGATGAGAGATTACAAAAATGTTTTGCTATTATAAATTAGGCTTAAAATGTAGATGAGCTATTAATGGTATAATTAATAATTAACTAATAAGTAGTTACTATATGAACTAACATGGTCAAAAAAATGATTTGCATTTCAGGCTGCCACTAGTATTCCAAAAGTTAAGCTCCATTGTTAAGTTGCTTGTATCTATTTCTGTCATACAGTATCAGAAACTGTGTAGACGAGTCTTTTTGAGATTAATTAAAGGGCCAATACCATGGAAATATGATTGTTTCATGTGATATGTAAACAAAGGTAATATTCAGAGTGCACCACTTGGAAACTAAATAGAAACCAAAATACCAAACAGCACATTTTGAAATTTCAGCCAATAGGAGTTCAGTCTGTTTAGCTCCACCCATTCACCCTGAAGTTATACAGAGTGTTTCAGTACTGCTTTTTGTAGGAGGCTCAAATCAGGCCCAACTCAAGCCCATTTACCTATATCAGCCTTAAAGGCACCGTCTGTTTAATTGTTAGGGAAAAAGGATGATGGTCATAAATAATTGGACAATGATTGTTTTTTTTTTCACATAAAAGCATTTAAGGGTGTCATAAGCCCAGCCCAGAGGGGGATGAAATGCCAGCAGAGGGAAGCCTCAACAGCCTCCCAATGTCTGACCAGTTGGAGTGGTTGTGCTGCTGGCTCCAGCCTCCTTGTTACTGCCTTGGACAGTGTGTGAGATTGTGTGTAGGTGTGTGAGCGTATGTGTGCGAGTGTAAACATTCGGGGACGCATACAGTGTGTGGAATTTATCATCTGCTGCATTCTGTGGATTTGTTGGGGAGTGTGTATGCGTCTGGTTGAGCTATTGTGTGTATGTGTGTGTGATGAGGCGGTAAGCGAAGTGTGAGACTGCCAGCCTTTGTGCGGCGTCTCTGGAGCCTCAGCAGAACGCTCACAGAACCAAGCAGGCGGGTCTAAACCAGTCCCAGTGCTGATTATTCTCGCTCTCTCTTTCTCTCTCTCTCTCTTGCACATGCACAAGTTTGTGTCTTTCCGGGGAATTTCGTTGGCACTTTGTAATCTGGCATCATCTCCACAACACCCTTGCAAGTGAGACAAATGGGAAAAAAGCAGTTGCATTGATTCAGGAGTAAACAGTTTAGCGCAACCAAAAGGAGAAAAAAAGATCTACCAGGTTTGGGTTGCACTGCTTAATGTATAAATTTGTCCACTCATTTGTGGACACCTTTATTTTCTATTTCTTTCATTCCATTGTTTTGTTCGATTGATAGCCCTGATTTCCTCATTTCTTCATATTTTGCTTCCAGAGTCAAACTTTCTTTATTTTACTGTATTTTAATGTCTTGTCCTTTACAAGTTCTCCTTCCAGAAGGACAATGTTTTTGTCTCTCGTTTTCAGTCCAGTCTCTGCACCTGAGCAGTTCTCCAGATCTTCCTGAAGGACAGTGTTGTTGTCTCTCATGTTCAGTCCAGTCTCTGTACCTGAGCAGTTCTCCAGATCTTCCTGAAGGACAGTGTTGTTGTCTCTCGTTTTCAGTCCAGTCTCTGTACCTGAGCAGTTTGATTGTTTTTTGTTGGTTAATCCACACAGTGATCTACGTCTGAACCTTCAAGCAGAACAAAGTCTAACTTAAGACATGAAGCAGTGAAGAAACAGGTGCAGATGATTCCAGATGATCAGGTGATTCGTTTACTGCTGATGCTGAACGCTGAGTGGAACCTCTTCATCTAGTACCTTGTATCTTTAGGCACTTTGCAGCCTGGAGCACTGACATTTGTTCCCATTTCTTTCATTTAATCTACTCAACATGCCAAAGATGAGGTAGAAATGCTAAAAAAAATTTGGGGTGGCAGAAGACATTTGCACTCTTCTGTATCCTTTAGATAATAAGCCATCTTGAAGCCTGAATTTGAAACTACTCTAGCGTTGTATTTCCAGTCTAAACTCAAGCAGCAAACTCTGAGCAAGCCTTGGCTCGACTGCATTTAGGGTAAAGGGGAAATTATCTTCTAATTAAACTGAGCTATCGCTTTAACCTCTGGAACAAAAAGGAAATCTTTGAGCTCTACTTTTTCTAATTAAAGCCGGATTTTGTAAGCAAAGCATCCCCCCCCCTTTCGGGATGAACCACATTTCCTCACAATGTCACACTTTTGGTTTTATCAATCAAAGAAGGAACTGTCCCCCACCCCCACGTTCCACAGAAAGTACATAAAGGACACAAAACACGGCGTGTTATTTGAACGTCCCCGCCGGCTCACGCTCCACGGCTATAAATTACAGGGACATACACCCGTTGGGCCCCAATGAGGACACTAATCTGCAACATGCCCTCATTTGCATAATCAATATAGGACACGCTCGGTCCAAATGAGGGGATCAATCGGACTCTGAAGTGCGAGACCCTGCCGTTTGAACATGATTATCACGTGCTGGGAATCAGAGCCAGTGTGGAAGCGGAGCTAATAAGGACTGGAAAAATCCCACGCCAAAGCCGGGCTTAGGTCCTGAATTAAAGGAATTGTCATAATTGATCGGCCTTGCTTTCGTGAGCAGGCCTAAACCGTCACAGTCCATTACCCAATCCCAAACTCTCCTAGTCATTATCAAGAGCACTGGCCTGAGGTTGAACTGTTCAGTGCTGCTGGTGAAATGGAAGACCTACTAAGGGTTTACACCCATAATGCATATTTTAATCCACTGTTAAAAAGTAAACGTGTTCATTTAATTCACCATATGACCTCCAAGCATTATTTATTACATTTAGGATAATATTTTGGTTCAGTTATCTCCAAAGATTCATTCAGCTCAGTAGGCTTAAGCTTGGGCCTAGATTAATTCAGCATAAGAGTCTTTACTTTTATAACCACTTTTTCTAATGGTTAGGGAGCTGGCCCCAAGATCAGAAGATCATGGGTTCTAATCCCAGACCAGTAGATTGCCCTGAGGTACCCTTGAACAAGGTACAGTCCCCATCACTGCAGTGCTTTCAATAGCTGCCCCCTGCTGTGTCTATGGGTTAACTGCAGTGGTGGGACAGCGGTGGCCTAGTGGTTAGAGAGTTGGCCTCAAGATCAGAGGAACGTGGGTTTGAATCCCAGACCCTGAGATACCCTTGAGCAAGGTATCGTCCCCATCACAGCTCCATTGGAGCTTTAAATAGCTGCCCCCTGCTGCATGGGTTAAAAGCAGAGGTTGAATTTTGCTCACTGTGCTGTGTTTCACCATGACTAATAGTCACTTTCACTTTCTAAAAGGAAAGATGCAAACCTGCCAATAGCTGAAAATAAAGTAGGGAAATATAAGCGCTTCACCACTTCATCTCTGTTGACCGATGATGAATGGAATAGAGAACCATACATCACCTATAAGGGACCATGCGATGAGAGCAACAGCACTGTTCCATGTTGCTGGCAATTCTGTGTTGGGACGGCGAGCACAAGCCAAAACTAATGTTATTAATTAATCTCGCGGCTCTGACGGGGAGGAAAGTGGCGGCGGCCGTCGGCGAATAAGCGGTTGATATTTTGGCTGATGACAGATGCCTTAATTGATGTGGAATTAGCGGGCAGCAGTATGTGGGAGCTGAGTGTGCCAAACGATGGCAGCCTGGGTGAAGCGACTGAGAAGGAGGCCCCCCTTTTTTTAAACCTCCCTCCCCTCTTCTCTTTCCTTTTTTAATGGCAAATCAATTACTCATTTGCACGGCGCCTCTGATTAATTACCCAACACTTAATGTTTTTAACGACTTTGTAGACTAACTGGACTATTTAATCACCCGCAGCTCAATCCGCCGGCGAACGCTGACTTTTTCGCACCATCATAGAGGGGACGGGAGGCAGGCGCCCGGTCGGCATTCATCATTCCTTCACCCTCTCCACCTGCCCAATCATTACTATAGGAAGGGGAGAGAGAGTGTGAGTGAGCGTATAAATCTAAATCTCCAAAGCAGCTTTGTTAGGAGAATTGTAAACATCCCTTCAGCCATTTGTCGGGATGAGGAAGGAGGAGGGCTGGGGAAATCCTGGGATAGAAGATGGAAGAGGGGTGCTGATGTAGGGACAAGTCAAGAGGATACAGGGACAAGTAGACACTTCTGTAAAGAAGTATAATCCAGTAAAGGTTTATCATATTTTCTCGACTTTCTACTTCCCTAATTTTTACACAAATATCTCTACTTTCTGTTCCTAATCCAAACAGACTTATTACTGCAGTTCCAGTCCAGTTTCCCTAAACTGGAGAAGCAGGGAATCCAATAAGGATTATTATTAGAATGATATTATTAACACCATCCTTAATATTTTGATAAGTATTAATCTCAGTCATTAGAATAATAATTATTACGGCCATAATTCATTAAAATAACACTATAGTAGTTAAACAACAATAACAAAAGAAATATTATTGTTGAATAATTCTTCTTTTTCTTAATAATAATTTTTCTTTTTCGCATTTATGTAAACTGAACGAGCAATCAAACGGGAGGATTATATGGGACTCTTATTGTGATTCATCAATCGTATTAGAATAACAATGTTGCAAAATTGAAGCTAGTTTGAAGCTAGCTTTTTCACTAGTGTTTTATATATATATATATATATATATATATATATATATATATATATTACTGTGTCAAAAGTTTTAGGCAGGTGTGGAAAAAATGCTGTAAACAAAGAACGCTTTCAGAAATATAAATAAGGATTGTTTATTTTGATCAATTTACTAAATGCAAAGTGAGCGAACAAAAGAAAAATCTAAATCAGATCAATATCTGGTGTTTCTACCTTTTACCTTCAAACCAGCATCAGTTCTTCTGGCCCCACAGAGCCCTGATCTCCACATCATCCAGTGTGTCTGGATCACATGAAGAGACAGAAGGATGTGAGGAAGCTACATCCACAGAAGATCTGTGGTCAGTTCTCCAAGATGTTTGGCACAACCTACCGGCCGAGTTCCTTCAAAAACCGTGTGCGAGTGTACCTAGAAGAATTGATGCTGTTTTGAAGGCAAAGGGTGGTCACACCAGATATTGATTTGATTTAGATTCTCTTTTGTTCATTCCCTGCATTTTGTTGATTGATGAAAATAAATGATGAACACTTCCATTTCTGAAAGCATTCTTTGTTAACAGCATTTTTTCCACACCTGCCTAAAACTTTTGCACAGTACTGTGTATATATAAATACAGTCGGCCATTGTTTGGTGATCAGGACCTCTGCTGACCACGGTAGTGTGGGTGTTGCTGGCACATGTGTATTAGACACAGCAGTGCTTAAGTTTTACACATTGCCAGTTTGTCCATCAGCCAAAAAATGTGCAGCCAAGAGCAGCACAGGAACCTTTTCTTTTGCTTGAGTCATCGTCGGTCTGGACGAAGGGCTTGTGCTTGTTCACTGACGCTGTAACTCTCATTGGCCCGAACCTGACCACCATTACATGCTGCAGTGACCTTCTTCTGAAACAATCTCATAAAATCACACCTGCCGCATGTTGTAGTCTGTCGCACTGCCCCGTATGGCTGAATATGCTTATCTTAAAGGAGTGTGACAAGGTCAGAAAAACTTCAAGAAACGTGTGTTGGTTCCTGTGTTAGTGCACTGCTGCTGAGTCTGCCAAGGTTCTGACCAAGTGACTTTCACAGTGAATGACACAACACACGCTCTACAGGGGAAAATGTGGCCTGCGCCATAACTTTTGCACAGGACACATTTCATGTTTATGTTAAATTTAATGAAATGCATATTTGCATTCCATGGAAAGATCAGGTATTAATCTTTAAAATGGTCAAAACAACACCCTTATTGATTTTGTCACCACTTTTTGTCTTTATAATATAATATTTTTTATTATTATTGCATTATATATTGCATTTTTGATTTTAATTTGATTACGGAAATATAATGGACTGTCTTTTATACGCTCTTATTTCCGGGCTGGCTGCCTTGGTGATGCTACAGTCTTGCCACGGAGGTATTTACGGGACACCCGAGTGTTGCTATAGCGATGATACTTTCCAGGCTTTTCTGAGCCACGTTGTCTGGATCCTCAATGCCTGATCAGTGTCATGTTGCAGGAGTGAAGCTGGCTGGCTGACCATCTCTAGACTACAGACATGAGGTTTTCCAGGTTAATCTTAATCTAATAAATCTCAGAGATCTAATAATCTTAAACTCAGTCGATAAGCTCAGTCGTGACCATTCCCTTTAAGGTCCACTAGATCTGAGCCTAATACAGCCTTTCCTGGAAAGATTACCGCCAATAATTTGTCAAAGAAATAGCCAATAATCTTTCCTTCATGTTCAAATATTCCTCAAATCCTCAAAAGTGTGGACAATTGTTGGATTCTATAATTTGCTCTCTTGAAAAACGTGTGTGTGTGTGTGTGTGTGTCTCCCATCAAGGGACCGAGACAGGCCTAATGAAGCAGCTCCTGGTCCATCATTTGGTTTAAGCGATCGGCCTGGTGAAGAGGGACGCCCTCAGGCGCTGTCTCTAAACTCAGTGCCTCGCTCAAGGTTACCTCTCTGTGATGTTCTTTGCTTCTGAAATTTCTCACCGTTAACATGGCAACGCACCACACACACCTACGGTGAGCCGGCGCCTATTTCTCAAGTCCTGGTCACGAATCTGGCTCGTCTCTGAGCCTCTGCGTGGGACAGGTGGATTAGAGAGCACTCAAGCAGCAGGAAGCAGTGAACACGTCTGCTTGGCCTGATTTACTACATCGTCACAAGTCTTCGCAATAAAAAGTTTTTCGCAAAAGCTTTGGTTACAGTCCTTTAGTGCAGTTTTCAGGTGCATGTGGTTTCTTTTAATACTTAATGAACTTAATTCATACTTTTTTTAAACAGTTTTCCTTTCACTCCTCAAATTTTAACAGTGATATCTCTAGTTCCTACACCTAAAATGTCCATAATTCTCCTTAAGGAGCTACTTAATTAATTATTCTCCATGTCAGAGCCTGTACTTTTCACTTTGATCTGCCTATAGTCTATAAAAAAGTGTTATTTTATTTTTTATTTTCATGTGAAATGTGTTATGTAAATGTTTTATTAATCAACACACTTATGTCTGGGGTTTATGTTAATGCATGGTCATAAAACGTTTACAAATGGCTGCTTGATCATAAGTTCATGTCCAAAAAAACTCCTCGTTTATGGAATCTTTTTAACCCTTCCAAGACACACTCTCAAACCTGTCCAAAATGTTATTACCATTTTACACATCTTATTTATTTTTTATTATCATCTTATATTTTCACTTTTGTCTCTGGGGAACACACTGTCTGCAAATTTTAGTTTTTACTAAACTGTACCTCATGAAACTGTGCTTTCTATCATGGAAAGCTGGGGTTATCCTGGGCCCATTCTGTTCCATTTCTTTGAGGGCTTCCTTCAGATGCTCTGGGTTTCACTCACAGTCCAAAGACATGCACGTGAGTTGGATTGGAGATACTGAGTTGTGACTGAGAGTGTTTTTTCTGTGTGTCTGCCCTGCAATGAACTGGCAACTTGTCCTTATTTTTCTTTCTGGGCTCCAGCACCACCAGTGACTCTGGATGGAAAAAGCAGCTCAGTTGGTGGATGGATACTATTGGGTTTCTAATATAGTAAATACAAAAAGAGCTAATAGTTGCTGTATTTTGTGCTTTGAATGCATTGTCAAACTTTCAGCAGACAGCCTTTGGCTATATCGGTTATGAATGTCAGGATTTGTGAGTTTTGCTGTGTGTGGATGCCAAGCTCTTGCATCCCATCGTCTGACTGAAGAACTGCTGAGTGTTTTCCAGCTGAGTAGAAGGGCTTTGACTGTAACGTGGCCTGGCACAACCTGCAACCACCTGAGGAGATAAAATAAGCAGGATGTGAAAAGACACACACACACACACACACACACACACACAGAAATTTTACACCACCAAAAATGATGAGATCAAGCAATCAGCTAAAGGGCAGTGGTGGCATAGTGGTCAGGGAGTTGGCCACAGGCTCTGAAGATTGTGGGTTCAATCAAACCCCTTACCAGTAGGTTGCCCTGAGGTACCCTTAAGCAAGGTAGTGTTCCTGTCACTGCTGCCCAGTGTTTAGATGGGTTAAATGCAGAGGTCCAATTTTGTTGAGGTTCACTGACCTCGCAATGACAAGAATCTTCACTTTCACTAAAGGCAGGAGATGTGAGGACAGTGACAGAACATTTACTTCTGAAGCTTTCTCTGAGGTGTTGATATTTCTTTTGCTCCTTGCAGTGATTTTTCTACTCCGTGAGTGATGTTCAGTCTCATTTACTGTCTCAAGCAACAACAGCTGGACCATGATCAGCAGAGATCAATTTAACTGTAATAATACAGCTTTCAGACAAAGTCCTGAAGTAGTTTTCCCCGAAGTGCAGATCTAAACCTTCTAAGGAGGAATAACCTCATAAAAACCTTAGGAAGAACAATTGAGAAGATACAAGAGTTCAAGAAGAAACTCTGTAAAGGCATGAAGAAGAAACACAGAGAAATCCTGAGGATCCCAAAAAGGAAAAACTGTAAAAAAAATAAACATGAGAAAGAACCTCTGAAAACCAACCAAGAACAAGGCTAAACATGTGACAATGTCAAGCATTAAGCTCTACAAGCATCAAAGAGTTACAGGAGAAAGTCCCTAAAAGCATGAAGAAGATAAACTGAGACAAACCAAGACGTAAAAGGGAAAACTTCCTTGGAGCATAAAGGAAAAACCAGGAGAGAAATCAAGACTCACAGCGAGAATCTCTCTTAAAGCAGAAGAAGAAACACTGAGAGCAACTAAGACAGAAAAGGACAAAAGTATTAAAAATGAGGAAGAACTTGTGAAAAAAAAAGGAATAAAACTTAGAGGAATCAAAACTTCCTTAGAACATTAGGGAGAAACATGAAGTGGAACCAAGTCTCAACAGGAGAATCTCACTAAAAGCACTAAAAAACAGTAAGACAAACCAAGTCAAAAGGTAAACTTTCCTAAGAGCTTGCAGAAGAAACCAAAACCAAAGAGGGACAAAATGTTGAAAATGCAGAACCTCTGGAAAGAATCAAGCCTCAGAGCGAGAAACTCTCTCTAAGAGCATGAGGAAGAATGTCTGACAGGAACCACGACTCAAAGGGAGAAACGTTCTACAAGCACAAGTAAAAGAAACTCTGAGAGGAACCAAGACTCAAAGGGAGAACATCTGGAGAGCACCACAAATTGCACACATTTAGAAGATTAAGCCAAAGCATTGCAAACATTAAGAAGTTGTCTGACTATTGAGCATGACGGGCATGAGATGGGTACCTCCTGAAAGAAGTTTGGAGTTCATGTTATGACAGCAAAGTCATGACAGTTTAAGAAGGATGCTGTAGTTCAGATCATCCAGATGCATCAGCAGGTTGAACAGACGTGCAGAATTTAAGTGGTCCCAGCAGACCCAGAAGGTAGGAGGAGCCAGAGCAGAATCCTCCACTATCCGTCCAGGTAGCTAAGGTAGCTTTGCATGATCTGCCCAAATATTGATTCGCCTTCTCTTAAATCAGGAGCAGAAGTTACACCAACCCCATGTTCTTTTATCCACACCTTCAGCCTTGTGTTCCTGCAGAGGATGAGTTCAATGTAAACCTGAAATGGTTGCAAAAAAGACTTGATAGAGAGTTTCAGATATATTATCATATAATCATACATTTACTGAATTATTTAAACAGTTTGGAGCCTTTTGTTTTTAGTCCTCAACAGTGGTGAGAGCATTAATGAATCTATGAGCGAGAGAGAAAAAGATCTTCTGAGCACTGATTAATTGAAGGGGTGAAAGTGGATATAGAGATTATCTCTCAATGCAGGAGATAAATGAATGATTGGGATTCCTTCTGGTCATCAATGCCTCAGCTTAAGATAGTGGACATGTAAGGTAATGAGATAATAAATAATTGGCCGCTGGAAAGTTATTTCTCCCTTAGGAGCTTCTCTCTTTTTTTTATCTTGGCGAAATTCAATTAAAGCGATTACATCTCTTAATTTGAGAATTGATAAGCAGTATAAAGCTGCTGATTTATTTGAGTCCACACACCTGAGCTGAAGTCTTTTGTGTTGTTGAAAGATAAGAAGCGTGAAAGAACCTCTGTAGCTCTGGCTCTTATTGGAAAATGATATTATTATTATTGTATTTATTGTATGATGTGTCATATCTTTGTTTTGGTGTAACCCACAATCATATTATCACAATTTTAAACCCTCATACCTTCAAAATGGTAACTTTACAGGAGAAAAGCCTTATCTAAGTTGCATTTTCTACATCATTTCTAAACATTTCTATCAGCTTGTTCAATAAAACAATTGGTTTGTCATTGGTTTTTGGATTTTGAACATTTGGTCAATGCAGAAGGCATTTCAGGCCTTCCTTGGAGGCCCTACGATTTCTGGAAGCTATGAAGATGTCCATAATTTTGGTTCCTTCTTGTTCCATAGTATCATCACACTTTTTTGGTAGGAAACGAGATTCAAATCATAAAACATCCAATGGAAAATAATTCCATCAACATTTTTCCTCCAGGGTCTCTAGGTAACCACTGAAGCCAGTCTTCATTGGATAGGCTGCCAGGAGCAGTACTGAAAGTCATACATATTAATATTTATATATAAAACACAAAGAGAGTTTGTACCATTCTAACCAGGCAAATATTCCAAAAGTGTCCAAGAATATTTGTCCAGGCTTCTTAGAAAACAGTCCAAAGCTCTTCTTCACCCACCTTGGTTCTTCGTAAGATGATCCCACACTGCTTCAGCCTCAGAAGCTGGTTAGATACAGGGTAGGAAGCCTGTTGAACATTGACATTTAAAAAATAGCCTTGGATGAAAAGTATGAAGAAATGAGGGGTGGCTCATTTTTTGCACAGTACTGTACTTCACCGAATTATGTTTTGAGTTAGGGACCAATTTTGGGAGAAAAAAAACAATTCTGGATGTTCTAGATACATCACAGTGTGATCATCATTAGATATGGCTGCAAGAGCTGTAGGGCTTGTACTGAGTCAAGGTAAAATATCCAGGAGTATGTCTTAAAAATGTCAAATGAGAGTTTTTAAAAATTGCTTTATATGTTTGGGTTAAACCAGACTGATGCCAGAATGAGATCAGCACTATCTTTTCCCCCAGCCCATTTGGTTCTCGACACTGTGGTGCATCCAGCTAACTAGTCTGTCTGGAGATGTCTCTACTAAAAGCTCTTCAGCTCTCCCAGCTGCTCTCTGTCAGAGCTGAAGGACAAGATCTATGAAAGGTTTCTGTTGATACACTCTTAAATTCTGTCACGACAGCCCCCTCCCGATCCCAACGGAGCGACGCCCAGGGCTTCGGTGCCCTGTCGATGCTCAGATCTGCAATTACAAATGACATAAAAGCAGCGAGTGGCCTACATAACTCAGCTCTGGTTATTTATTTATTTATTTTTGATACTGTAGCTTCCAGTACTGCCTTCGAAGGGCTCACTTGCATCCAGGCCAGGGCTGTTTTTAGCCACTTTAATAATCCCTGTCCCACCTGGGGTAGCAGAGAGTGTGAGAGAGTGAGAGGGAGGACATTGCCCAGCAAGAATTAACGAACGGTCGTGACGTGATAAATGTTGCACGGTGGCATTATTAGATGTCATTCCTGAGGGATGGACCCCAGTAAGTCCATCATGGCTCGGCCATGAAATTTTAATGCGATGCTGTCCTGCAGGAAGAGCGGGGGCCTTCTTTCTTAAGACCTCTCGGCCATTTATGAGCCGTGGTAACTCAAAAACGCTGCAAAACGGGGCAAGTCTGATGAAGTTAGCGGTGTAATATGCTCTCTCCTTCTACTTTGCCGGTCTGCTGCAGCTGGAAGACTTTCATGATGAATGGTGCAACAGAAATGGCCCTGAATTACATTGAAAATACTGACAGGTGACGTGAATAACGCTGATTATCTCATTACTATGATGGCTGTCAAGGGTTGGGATATATTAAGCAGCAAAGGGACAGTCGGTTCTTGAAGTTGATGGCTTGAAAGCAGGAAACGATGGTGAGTATAAGAACTTGAGAGACTTTGACAACGTCCAGACTGTGATGGCTTGTTGACTGGGTTAAAGCTTCTCCAAAACAATAGATCTTTGGGGTGTGTAGTACCCACCAAAAGCGGTCAAGGGAAGGACTAGTGAAGAGTCATGACCACCAAAGGTTAGCAGCTGATCTTTAACAGGTTGAAGGCTAACAGGATCTTTTTTAGACCCAGCATCCAAACATCTTTCTTGACCATTGTAGAAAACGAAAAGGCAGCACTACAGTTCTGAAATCAAGCAATTTGGCTTTTTTAAATGGATAAATAATAATAATAATAATAATCCTTTATTTATAATCCCACGAATGGGAAATTTGTGCTCTGCATTTCACCCATACACACATGTGCAGCAGTGGGCAGCTATTGAAAGCGCCCGGGGAGCATAATGAACCACAGTCATGATCAGTGGCAGACAAACAGAATGTGTGTCATATATTCTTAGATTTAAAACTAGCAACATCTGATTCCAACTCTCAGGAGGATTGGAGCTGCTCACGTAACTTTTTCCTGCACATGCCTCCTCCAGCATGCATGAAGTCTGAAGGCTGTCACCTCATGTTTTCCAGCAGCTACCCACGCAGTGAGCTTGGGGCGCTAAGCGCTCACTTCTGCAGTGCAGACAATCGACTGGCTGGAGTGTCACTTGGGGACGAGGGACAGAGGTATGGCAGCACATTTCCCTCCCAAAGGGATCGAGGATTGGACAACTGGGATTCGAAGCTCCTGCCTGCCAGCTGAAGGGCTCACGTCTGCACTGTTCTTAGCCCTGTCAATACGTGCGCCATATGGTGCTCCGCAAAGAATTACTCAGTGGTTGAGCTTTCACGGCTTTGCGGAACAAACCCCAAGCATGTTATGTCAGCATTCAAGCTTCCCAGGAGTTTACACCGAAGTTGGGATACAAGAGTTTCGATAAGACCTGTTATGATTGTGTGAAATGTCTAATTTCTACAAATTTATTTTAGTCCAGACTTATGGTCAGCCAAGGTCAAATTTTGCTTCTTAACTTTAAAAGTGGATCTTTGGTTGAAATGTTCCTAACAAACACTAGACGTTAACCACATTGTTTCCATGAGTCTAGAGCTAAAGGTCAGCTAAAGCTCCTCTCAAGCTCTTCATGGTGCAGATAGAATGAACCATTGATGTCATTCTCAGGGTGGGTTGTGATGGTTTACATCGCTCCAGCATTTAACCTTGGTCATTTTATCTTATCCAATCACAATAACGATTATAACCAAAGAGTTTTAAAACATTACATAATAGACCCTGATTATTAATGTTGATTAAAATAACTTTTAACGACATTGCTCATAACATAAGGAACAGGAGAGGGGACAAGGCCAGGACATGGCTTGTCCTTTTCAAATGAAGGGAAAACATCCTGGACAGACCTGGGTCTCCTTCAATTCCTTATATTTAGCTGGGGCATCACTTCGTGGGTTGAAAAAATGTTATGCCAAACTGTCTTGTCCTAGCAAGAATGATTTATTGCAACAGTCTGCAAAGTTTTCTAAGAATAAATAAAAAGTGAATGAAAAATCCAGAGATTCTATATTATGATGATTAATTAGCATTTTGCAAATATGCAATATGTAATACTGCATTGATTGAATTTGGTGCCACTTCAGAACATATATTTCGTAAAAATACATTTGAAAAAAATAGTTTCCATGACCACTAATTGGGGAGTGTAAGGTATGTCAGCCAGTCTCAAGCTGTCTTACTATTTTCACTCCAGAAATACTTTTTTTTTTTTTTTCCACTAGGGCACATGTCTTAATGGAACTGTAGGAATCTCTCACTCATTCCCCAGGTGTTAACCTGCAGTCCACCTTAATTAAAGCAGCGCTCACTGGAACCAAGGGTGAAGGCTTCAGCAAACCAGTCGCTGCTCAGAAAGTGTGATGTGTCTCATTACCGATTGCAGTATGTTGTACACAGCTTTCCTACGGGAGGGACTGAGCACATGACAGCGAAGGAATGGTCAGCTGGAATTACACAGGGGGCTAATTAGGAGCTAGCAGGTAAACACTGTGCCTTGCACAGCTTCTCCAACCACAGCAGAACCAGACCTTCTCGCAGAGAACAAGGCTGACCCCAAATCAGATATGATGCCATCCTGCCACGTGGTTTGCGTGATGTTTTGATGAAGATGCCTCAAAGGTTGTTTGCAGCAAACTAGAGAGGACTGATTTAAAAAAACAACAACAACATGCTATAAGACAAACTACAGATGCCTTTCTGCAAGAAAATATGTGTAGAGTACTAGAAGGTCACTCAAGGCAGAGGAATATTTTTACTTAAATACAGTGCTCTGCAAACATCATAAGCCGCCTCATTTTTATATATGCTGCTAATAAAAGGAGACAATATCTTCTTCTTTCGGCTGCTCCCGTTTAGGGGTCACCACAGCAGATAATCCGTTTCCATTTCTTCCTGTCCTCCTTCAAACTGACCACCTGCATGCCCTTTCTCACCACGTCCATAAACCTCCTCTTTGGTCTTCCTCTTGGCAGCTCCATCTTCAACATCCTCCTCCCAATATAATCCTCGTCTCTCTCTCTGTAATCTCTCCTCTGGACATGTCCAAACCAACACAATCTTGCTTCTTTAACTTTGCCTCCACAATGTCCAACCTGAGCTTTCTTTTCATCACTGCCACCATCTGCAACCTGTGCAACATAACTGGTCTCACTGCTTTCCTGTAAATATTCCCAATTTGTACAGCGATTTATCATCACATGTGAAGATGTGCATAAAAAAACAGTAAATAACAAACATTTGTGTTCAAGCCAGATTTTTTGGTATGACCACCGCTATTCTTCAACACAGCCTGAACTCTCTTACGCAATGCATAAAGTCAAGATAAATATTACACTCTTCCTGAAGGAAATTCCTCTAATTGATCCACCCTCTTTTTCTTTGTATTGCTTCCAAAGAGCCATACTTTTTTCTAATGAAAAGATCTTTGAAAACATCTTTCAAAAAGCCTTGTCCTAAAGGCGACAGGAAAGCTCACCTTTCACTGTGAAGGCCATGACAATTTATCTCCACAAGATAAATGCTGACTTTGCCAAAGCTTCCAGTTATAGCTAAACATACGCTCCATGGGATCTCACTCTTAAATGTTCTGGTATAGGGTTCCATTCCTGCCACAACAGATGATACAAGAGACATTATTGAGGTGCTTGTGGCTAAATTTTCACCTCATTACCCCTTATCAAAGCTGGTCACATGACCAAAGACGAAGAAACACCTTGGGCAGGTTGATTATCACCTCATACTGGCAACCATCTTATAAATGAGGAATTCATTTACTCCATTTGTTGCTATATAGCTGATTAAATTGTTTTCAAGCTAATTAAACCATGCTGAGATCATACAAGGTTGAAATTATACAATAAATTAAGAGTAGAATTTCAAACCTTTTAGATTATTTCTACATTTTAAGGAAAATCAGGTGAGACAAGAGCTCAAGGGTCCTGGTCCAGTCCTTCCTCTTTCCTTTGTGCTAAGAGTGAAGCTGGTAGAAACCTGTCGGCCCAATGTAGACGTGGGTTAGGTGAAGATCACACCGTTCTTCTACAGAAATCCTGTGTTAGAGGAGGTGGGGGCGGAGTAGGAGGTGCTGAGATTAAGACGGATGTGTTAAGTGAATGTAGGTCGGGTTGAGAGAAAGGTGAAGACGGCGAAGCATCCTGGGAGAGACACGCTGTTATTTGAACCCGAGTGTAAAAAAGTGAAAATTAATACAAATCAAACACAAAGCAAGACCCAGTTTGGCTTGACGGTCTTCATGCTACTTAACAGCTTCATTTTCTAGGATCTCCGAGTGGAGGTTTTTTTTTTTATTCTAGCAAATGTTTACTTGAATTACTCTCGCTGCTGTGGAAAATTGCTTTTCCATCTTGTACAACGGTGCGATGACTACCCCCCCAGCATTCTCTGCTTACCACTGCAATTCCCAAAGAGACACCCCAAACAAACTGAAAGTTTAGAAAAAGCAAATAAAGCAGAAATACAGACAGGAGGGAAAAATACTTGCAGATAAATGGACAGAGTTTGGAAAAACTGAAGACCTGCAAAGGCTGGAGATTTAGTAGACCTGGATAATGAAAGAACATGCCATGAGGGTCACCACTGATGGATTTGGGTCAGCAAATTTGTGCACAAAGACCAACAATCTGTGAACGTTCATGGCTTTGTAGAAATAAAGGTTTTGTCAATTTACCTCGCTGGTTTACAATTAGAGACTGTAGCCCATCTACTGAGTGAAAAAAGTGAAAGTGACTACCCTTGTCATTGCGAGGTCACGGCACAGCACACATGAACCACAACGAAATTGGACCTCTGCATTTAACCCATGCACACTCAAACCCGTGCAGCAGTGGGCAGCTATTGAAAGCGCCCGGGGAGCAGTGATGGGGATGGTACCTTGCTCAAGGGTACCTCAGGGCAACCCATTGGGAAGGGGTTTGAACCCCCGATTCTCCGATCATGCGGCTAACGCCCTAACCGCTAGGCCACCGCTGCCCCATGGTCGTGGGGGAGGGCTGGTGTCCAACCCAGCGCACACAGGGTGAGGACGGGGGACGCACCCTGGACAGGTCGCCAGCCCATCGCAGGGAGGAGCGGGACAGGGACGGTACCTTGCTCAAGGGCACCTCAGGGCAACCCATTGGGAAGGGGTTCGAACCCCCGATCATGTGGCCAACGCCCTAACCACTAGGCCACCGCTGCCCTAGTGCACACGGTGTGCCTACTGAGGCGCAGATTGTTGTTCTTCCAAGCTCTTCATCAGTGGTCGGTTTCTATCCATAGAGCCACTCTTGGAGATATTTCACTCATTTCAGTTTCACTGCTTAGTATGGGGCACAGTCCAAATATCAGGGCAGTAATGATCCAGAAACTGGATGAATGGAATAGATGGTGGCTGATAAATTTTTCTGGAACGGGCACATGGTAGTACCTGCAACTGTACAACTATATAGCAGCGGGGAAGATTCAAACCCATGATCTTCCAGTTCTGGGGCCTAGCTCCTGAACAATAAGCCACCGCTGCCCCTTTTCATTAACATCATGTGTTGTAGGATTACTCTCCTAACAACATAAAAGAATAAGGAAGCGCAGAGCTGGATGGATGGTTGCATGCATGACCTTATTTATTTTACATTTACGGCATTTAGCAGACGCTCTTATCCAGAGCGACTTCCATGTCCTAATTACAGGGACAGTCCCCCTGGAGCAAATCAGGGTTCAGGGTCTTGTTCAGGAACCCAGTGGTGGTAGTTTCAGAGGTGGGATTTGAACCGGGGACCTCTTGATCCATAAGTCTATAGGCAAGTACCCACCACTAGACCACCACCACTCATTTTATGACATTTTGTCTGCAAACCGCATTAAATTCTAAAAAAAAAAAAACAACAGAATTGAATGCAATCAGATTTTTTCTCTTGGTATCTTGGTAGCTTGAGCTCTTTTAATTGTTGGGCCTTAAGCTGCTAATATGAAGCTTTTAGATTGGACCACCAACATAGACAGTCTCATTGCCCAATTATTTTTGATTTTTCAATGGATGGGATGTTTGTGAAGAGAAAAAACACCAATGTACTCTCCTGGATGCTTGAGATACATCACTGACTGTGAATATGAGATGCCAGATGGGGAACATCGCTTTACTGAAGGATATGTTTGATGTAAAATCAATCTTAACACATTTGTTACAAGCTTGAGACAAAACAGGGTATGACTTCAGACGTTTAGTCTAGACAGGCCAATCATGCTCGCAAATTTTAAATCATTTATAACAAGAATGATGATCAGCTGTTGCGACCCCTAAATGGGAGCAGCGGAAAGGAGAAGAAGAAGAAGAAGAAGAAGAAGAAGAAGAAGAAGAAGAAGAAGAAAAAGAAGAAGAAGAAGAAGAAGAAGAAGGATGAAGAATACCATGAGGAGGCAGAAGAAATGAGCATTCCAGCCCAGAGTTGTTGTTTCTTAATTTTTTTGGTCATTTTTGGATTTCTGTGGCCCAAAAAGAAAAACTCTAATAGAGAATCTATAGGGTAAGTGGAGCAGTGGGTAAGTGGTCAGTGGGTGGAAGTGCAAAGTTGGAAAGGTCTGCCATTATGGTGGCCAGCTATTTGACTCATGGCCCAGAGATTGAGGAGAAATGCATTTAGAGGAGCAGGTTGATGGAGTGTTGGACACAGAATGTTAAATTGATCCAGAAATCTTTTCTAAAGAGCATGGAGGACCTGTCTGTAGCTGCAGAATGGGAGACCCGGGGACCCTGCAGAATAGCAAACTCAAACAGAAGCTTTAAAAATACAAGTGTGGAAATAACCCCATTATTAACATTTTCCCTTTAAAATTCTAGTATAATTGAAAAAGCCCCCTTATTGTGTTTCACATGTAATACATTATGACCCAATTTCCAAACATAATAAACCAATAATAACTCAGGCTTGAAGTCTTTCACCAAACCCAATGGGACGATCGGTTTTCATGTTCTTGCAGCCGCCCCCAGCTTTCAACTTTTCCCTTTTATTCCCCCTGCTTTAGTTTTTCTCTTTACTTTTTGCTTCCTCCCTACTTTAATGATCTAAAACAATGTTTAATCCGGCATGCTGGTGTCTCACACTCCTGTTGTTGACAGAACAGCACTGATTTCTTCATGCTTGTGCAAAATGCAGGAAATAAATGAACAAACAGATTGAAAGAGGACAGTCAGGAGCAGCCAGAGGGATGACCATATTAAACTAATTATGTCCAGTCTCTTCTTCTAAACAGCATTCATTCAGAAGTACAGAATTGCCTTTGAAGGATAGAAATCGTATTTCTGCCAAAATAAGACCTAAAATGTTCAGGTTATCACGCTTAAATAGATAACCCAAATAAAGAAATGAGATACAGATATTATATTTGGCCTTTTATTCATTGTGAACACCACTGCAGATGTGAAAGTGAATGAATTTCAGCACCACACATTGAGGACAGCGCCCTCAAAGTGACTATACTTTAAGTATATGTACTTGTCATTGCAAACCACAACACACAGTGAACCAAAACAAAATCCAACCTCTGCATTTCACCCATACACATCATTCAGCAGGGGGAAGCATTTTAAAGCACCCAGGGAGCGGTAATGGGGACGGTACCTTGCTGAAAGATACCTCAGGGCAACCTACTAGTCCGGGATTTGAACGCACAACCTTCCGAACCTTGGGCCTAGTCCCTAACCACGGCCATCCCGCACAACCTCTGCTTTTCACCCACACACTCCGTGCAGCTAAGGGCAGCTATTTAAAGCGCCCAGGGAGCAGTGATGGGGAAGGTACCTTGCTCAAGGGTACCTCAGTGCAACCTACGGTGTCTGTGTGTGTGTGTAGGAAAAGAGGAAAAATGTGCACGCCCATGTTGAATTTATAGGGTATATAGGGTGGGGCTGGTCTAGTGGTAGGGTGCTTGCCTATGGACAAATGGCTCAAGAGGTCCCCGGTTCAAATCCCACCTCTAGCACTACCACCACTGGGTCCCTGAACAAGACCCTTAACCCTGAATTGCTCCAGGGGGGACTGTCCCTGTGATTAGGACACAGAAGTTGCTCTGGATAAGAGCATGTGCTAAATGCCGTAAATGTAATGAATTTCTATGTTTTTTGCACTACAGAGCTTCTCAAAGTGACTGAAGACTGCAAAAACAGCTATTTCCATTCTCTCTCCCATCAGATCTGATACGACTTTCCTGCTGCTGAGATCGAAGCGCTAATTATTATTCGGGAAATTGCTTTGTGTTTGTGTTTGTATATAATGCAAAGTGCTCCCCATACACCTCAACACTTCACACGAACAGACGTATATGCCTATGTGTATTGGAGAATGTGCACACACTTCAAATATGTGCACACACACACACACACACACACACACAATGGAGGCTATTTCATTAAATGGTGTATTTATGATTTATGCCTTTGAAATGTCATTCAGTGTTGATGAATTATGCATGAGGGTCAGTGAGTAGGACAGCCCAAAATAACTCCCCATTTGCTCAGCAGCCAGAATAAGATGTCACACGTGCACGCTGTCCAAATAAGTCGTCATAAACGCTTACTTATTTCCCTGCAGTCACATCAAAGACAACGTACACCTAAGTTCAGGCGGATTTTAAACAGATTGCTTTTGGGAGATCAAGTCTTTGGTGTTATTTGAAATATTGCCTATGATATAGTGGTGG
This sequence comes from Hepsetus odoe, assembly GCA_017165825.1. NCBI lineage: Eukaryota > Metazoa > Chordata > Actinopteri > Characiformes > Hepsetidae > Hepsetus > Hepsetus odoe. Next base: position 3,721,015 of record CM029394.1, read on the forward strand.
AATCTGAAGGCTGGGCTGAAGGAAAACAGTAAAAGAGATGGTTTCTAGGCGATAGCTGCAGGTAAGTTGTTTTACTCAAGGCCCAGAGATGATTGTCTTTAACTAGCAAAGCCGTTCCTAGACTTGTTATAATGGGAACACAAAAAATGAAGGCCTTATCTTTGAGTGAAGAATGAAAAATTCAGGTATCGACTCCTGGCGTTTGGACTTAAATTTTTGGTCCAGATTTGGTCCTGGGTTGGCTGGTTTCAGACCAAAACTTGTCAGATTTTAATTTGTTGGACTTTAGTTAATGATATGTTTGAGGTTGCAACTTGTTAAGGTCAAACCTTCTAGGGCTCAGGTTGGGTTTTGACGGAAGACATCATTTTGTGGTTTAGGTCACATTAAATTCAAACCAAACATTTTCAGACCAAGCTTGGGTTTGGATTGAAAATTACATTAAGTGATTCAGGACTAATTGGGACTGAACCTTTTTAGTTCTGCATTGGGTTTGGGCTAAAAGTTGAATTGGTCGTCAATGATTCAGACTGAATCATTCAATTCAAACTCAGAAGATGATGATGATATGGTTAGAGTTGGGTCAGCTTTGAATTTGATGATGTAGGTCAGGTGAGATGCAGACCAAAAGGTAAAAGTACGTGTAGTCTGGAAAACTACTACTAGTGGTTAGGGAGTTGGCCCGGATTGGAAGACTGTGGGTTCGATTCCCTAACCAGTAGGTTGCCCTGAGGTGTCCCTGAGCAAGGTACCGCCCCATCACTGCTCCCCGGCAGCTTTCAATAGCTTCTGCTGCACGTGTGTGTATGGGTGAAACGCAGAGGCTGAATTTCGTTGTGCTGTGCTGCGTTTCACAATGACAAGGGTAGTCACTTTCACCCACTGATTTTGCCAATTTCACTGCTTCCTTTACGCTTGTGAAAGATGAAAGTGAAAGTGACTATTTTGCCATCATGAACACACCACGGCACCCATCGCACAGACAAAATTCTCTCTGTATTTAAACATTCAGCTCAATTCAAGAGGAGCAGTGAGCAGCCCTACATCCAACACCCAGGGAACAGTGATGAAAGAGTAAAAATATATTATATATATATATATAGTATATTTGCATGGACATCACATTTGCATGGTGCAGTTTATCTGAGCCAATTAAGGACGAAAAAGAAAAACCAAAGGCCTGTCTTTTCACCAATACTACATAGAGACATGGCAACATTTTTCTGCACATACAGCAACAATTTGGTAAAGGAACAACTCCCAAAGCATAGTCAGCTCTAGCAAGGTTGCCTTGATGCCATGACACTTGAAAACTGTATCCTTCAGAGGTCTTCTTAGAGGTCTGAGAAGACTGGGGAGCCTAGTTATGAGCATGCAAGGAGTAAAGTCATGAAGGCCTAGTCTTGGGAGGAGAGGGCAAAAGGTTTTCTGGTTGTGAGCAGACAAACAGTCTATTGTACCTTTCTGGTACTTTACAGGCATGAACAGACATACAGTTGCCCTTTTACATTTACATTTATAGCATTTAGCAGACGCTGTTATCCAGAGCGACTTCCACGTACTAATTACAGGGACAGTCCCCCCTGGAGCAACTCAGGGTTAAAGGTCTTGCTCAGGGACCCAGTGATGGTAGTGCCAGAGGTGGGATTCAAACCTGGGACCTCTTGAGCCATAGGTCCATAGGCAAGTACCCTACCACACCACCACAACCACCACTACCACTTTTCTGTTCTATACTTGAACAAACAAGCACACAACTGCAATGAGAGCAATGAAGACTGCCCAAGCTGTTGATACGTCGGTGCTGCCATAATCTTCTGCCGTTTTTGGTCACCATGGTAACCGTGGAGTTACCCTCCCGGACGTTTGGCACCATCACAGCAAAGTGATGCAGCACCACCTGCTCTCCAGTTGCTGTTTCTCTGCTTAGGTGTCCACCAGAAGGCTGGCTCAGCCATATAATGCTCAGCCCCTGAGGTCACTCCGTAGGACAAGCTTGGACAGATTACAGCAAGCGAGCTTGCTGAGGCTAAAGAACGGGGAATATGGCCTACCCGCAGCTGCAGGAAGGATAGCAGGTGCTTGGACAAGGCCGAATAATAGCCAGGCCATGGTCAGCAGAGGAGCCTCCCCCCCTGGGGCAGTGTGGAGCAGACAACTTATGTCAGAAAAGACTGGCTATCCTACAAGCTTTTGGTTCCCTCACAAGCCTCTTAGCCTTCAAGCTCCTCTTTCCTCTCCGGCCGTCATATCATTACAGGTGACCTTGAGGGGAGCTGGGAGGTGTGGGCCGCCGGGGTGAGAAGACAAACGGCTCGGACACATTTGATTTACCGCTCCGTCTCCGAGAAGACTCCAGCGTGGCCCCAGCCGCACTCGCTCTTCCTCCCGGAGCACTTCGCTTGGCTGAAAGTTATTTAATTTGTCCATCACTGTGGAAACCTTGATCTTCTCCCTTCCGACCCCACTCCCGCTCCCCACCGATTTAGCTCCTCTACTCCTGACCTCTCCTTGGCCAGCCTTCTCCTTTGAGGCTTCTGCTTTTAGCTATGCCTGGAAGCATGCTTTTTTAGATAAATCATACTGCAAGCCGGCAAGTAAAGCTAATGTTACATAAAAATACTATTCCACAAGTTGGTGCAGCCAGCAATTTGTCAGCACAGGAGATAAACATCGACGACCTGTGCTTTATCTGAAATGAAATGCAAAAGCAGGAAAAACACTGGACATATTCATATTCACATATTCACTGGACATGTCCATATTCACTGGACATATATATCAACATATTCAATATTATTTCAATATTGGAAAGATTAGATAGATAGATAGATAGATAGACAGATAGACAGACAGACAGATAAATGATAGAAAGATAGATAGATAGATAGACAGATAGACAGACAGACAGATAAATGATAGAAAGATAGATAGATAGATAGACAGACAGACAGATAGATGATAGATAGAAAGATAGATAGATAGATAGATAGATAGATAGAGAGATAGATAGATAGATAGACAGGCAGGTAGGCAGGCAGACAGATAAAGATGCACACTTATTATATATTGATCTATTAGGCTAATGATGCATGTATGAGAGTAACTCTAATTACATAACGAATTATACTAAAGATGCATTATTGAGAGTAATACTATTAATATTCATGAATAGCAGCGGTGAAACATTGCTTAGTTACCCAAATGACAAATTGATGAGAGATACAAATAATACATAAATAAGAGTTACTAATGGCACATTAATGAATAGCACTAATTATAAAGGAGTGAGAGACAAATTAACTAGTTATTATAATGAGTAATAGATGCCTTACACTAACGACCCATTAGTGAGAGTTGAATTAATGACACCTTGATGAGTTACACTAAAAACATCAACTTGCACAAGTGGCAAAAAGAGTGACAATAATGATACATTAATACGTTAAACTAAAGACAATTTTATGTTACACTAATAAAACAAATGGCTAAGTTACACTAATGACACATCAGTAAGTTACACAAAAGACATGTTGACGAGTTACACGGGTGACACATTAATGAGTGTTACTCTAAATAGCATATTAATGAGATTAACGACACATTTACTGTTGAGTTACACTAATGACATTAATAAATCACACGCATGATACATTGATGAGCATTAACGCAGTAATGACACTTAAAGAGAGATGATGATGACAAACGGATGATTCCAGAGGATCATTTGATTAGTTTACTGTTGATTCTGAACGCTAGATGCTTTATCTAGAACGTTGTATCTTTAGACACTTTGCAGCCTGCTGCAGGAAAGCATTTGTATCAATTTCGTTTATTTAATCTACTCGATATACCAAAGATAAGACAGTCTGACAGGCATAAATGGTATTTTTGCAGATGATTTCATTAATAACCGTCACACTAATGACCCATAAATGAATGTAACACAAACGACATTGGTGAGTTACACCAATAGCACGCTAATGAGAGATGCACTAATGACCCAATAACTATTTTAAAGTTGACTTTGTTGCAGAGGTCTAACACTAAAGTGTGTGCTCTGCTGACTGGCATGGGGTTTGTCCAGTCTGTGTTTTGATGGAGTGACCAAAACTCATTATGCATTCAGTTCTCATTAAACTAGCGGTTTAATTTATTCATTTTTAATAAGCCTCTTATTGGGGTCAGTGCGTAATGACCTTCCTTTCCTTTTTTTGTAAGTGTGAAAAATGGCCAAAACATTCTAAATTGGTAAAATGTCATCATTCTCGGCTTTGTGTTTCCAAAAAAGGGACTGTTTAAAGACTTCCACATACATCCAAAAATGTGCCAGGAAGTTCTTGATTTGACAGATAATGTCCTGTCCCAGTTGAGCCCAGGGGTTTACACAAAAGAACAGAGCAAAATGAATTAAAATCACCAATTCCAGTCTAACCATAAGAGCAGATATAAATGGCAACATTTAAGATTTCATAACGGAGATGTTTATTTTAATTGAGCATAATAGGTAGTCATCTTCTCCAAGGAAGTGATCAGATGTGACAAATTACAAAACTAAAGTAAAGAGGAAATATACAAAAACAACGAAAATTGTCTTTAGACAAACCAGATTTGACATTGTGCTTCCATAGAATTAGAGAATAGTTCTCCAGATCTTCCTGATCTTCTCTGTGTCAGTACCGGCATGTTCACTTTCACTTTCACTTTCAGAGCAGTTTGATTGTTCTGTGTTGGTTAATCCACACAGTGATCTATGTCTGAACTTTCAAGCAGAACAAAGTGTCTAACTTAAGACATGAAGCAGTGAGGAAAGAGGTGATTCCAGATGTTCAGGAGATTCGTTTACTGCCAAATGCTGAGGGGTTGGAACCTGTTTATAGGACACTCACCGAGATCACAGGACCAAATCCAACCTTCAGCATTACTACCTGTGCAAGACCCTCAACTCAAAGGTGCTCCAGGAAGACTCTGGATAAGAGTTTCTGTTAAAAGCCATCAATGTCATTATTGTAAATTAAGTGAAAGTGACTATTTGTCATTGTGAAGCACATTGTGAACCTGAACTAAATGCATTCTCAGTATTTACCCCACACACACAGTGTGCAGCCATATCCAGCTCCAGTTTTGCTGTTATGGGGACAGTACCATGCTTAAGGGTACCTTTGGGCTGGTCCAGGATTCTAATCCATGACCTTCTGGGGCAGCGGTGGCCTAGTAGTTAGGGAGTTGGCCCCAGGATCAAAAGATCGTGGGTTTGAATCCTGGGCCAGTAGGTTGCCCTGAGGTACCCTTGAGAAAGGTACTGTCCTCACTGCTTCCCAGCAGTTTTCAATAGGTGCCCCTGCTGCACGTGTGGGTTAAATGCAGAGGTGTAATTTTGTTGTGGTTAACTGTGTGTTGTGCCATGTACTCACAATGACAAGAATAGTCACTTTCACTTTCTAATCCTGGAGCCGATAATTTCATGTAAGAGTAGTGCTACCCAAAAAACAAAAATGTCACACATCCTCACAAAGTTTTGCAAGGAGGCCGAAGATGATGAGATCTCCTCACGAAGCTCAAGGGAGAAGCCACTGTTTACCTTTCAGCCCGAAATAATTTCACCCCGCATGATTTATTTAGACTCAATTTCCCAAGCATCCGATCAATCAACACACCAGCTCCCTCCGGACGTGTGAGAATTTATTTGATTTGTTGAGGTTGCTGTAATTCTGACAGTAATTATCCGTGCCGGACATTATTAAAAGAAAGAAAAAAAAAGAACAAGTCAAGAAGCAGAGCTTCACTGGAAGAAATAATTACAAAAGGATCCACAGTTAGGTGAGACGAGTAAAATGCAATAAAGGACGGAGTAAACAAACAGCCTCCATCCCTCAGGTGAGAAAATTCATTTAGCCTGCGTGACCGTGAGGATTTCCAGTTTGTGGGCTTTGAGCCGTGTTGAAAATGGTAAGTAACCCAAATGCAATCGATTGCAAATCTGTTTCACGTCGAATCTGACTGTGACTCTGACTGCTTGTAGCAGAATTCCTATTTTCCGCTCATGTTCACGTTTCTCTTTCACTTTTTTGGTGAATATCCTTCCATGTACTGACCACTGGTCTTAAGAGAACAGGTCCATAAAATGAGTGAGTGCAATTTTTCTAAAATAGTCAAAAACCCAAATCAGGATGATCAAACCAATCCCTGAACTGTCACATCATTGAGATGGGAAGTCATTGAAAGCGGTTTGCTGTGAAATAAACAAAATGGTGTTTACAACTGTGGATGCCAGAAGCTGCTACTGGTCCTGAGTGGCCCCAGGTTTACATTTACATTTACACTTACGGCATTTAGCAGACGCTCTTATCCAGAGTGACTTCCACGTCCTAATTACAGGGACAGTCCACCTGGAACAACTCAGGGTTAAGGGATCCAATGGTGATAGTGTTAGAGGTGGGATTTGAACCTGGGACCTCTTGAGCCATAGGTCCATAGGCAAGTACCCTACCGCTAGACCACAACCAAAATAATCAAAAATTATCCATAATAATAATAATGACAATAATAATAATAATAATAATAATGATAATAATAATAATATTCAAAATGCAGTGCTATTCTTTTTACATGTGTTATTCTTTTTAAACTAAGAAATATTAAAGGGCCAATTTCCAATTTTTTTTTTTAACGTCTTTTTTATTTGTTTATTGACATTTATGTGAATTTATTTGACTAATCTCTGCATCATTTTCTAATCTCTCTTTATACCTTACAACTGAAAAGGCAACACTTGCCTTAAGGCTAATTTATGTTAATGACTCGTATTCTGATTGGCTGCAGTTTCTTCCTTATCAATATCAGTGTGAATGGGCAGGGCTGAGCTAATCAAGATTTAATAACTATATATTTCAATTGTTTTATGTGACATTGCAAAAAAATAAAAAATAAATTCAGCTTAATTTCCATAAACGGGCCTTAAGGACTGGGGCGAAGGCTGAAAAGGTTTATATGGTAAGCTAAATTAAGCTAAGCTAAGTTAAAATATGTTCTTTTATCAAGATGAAAGTGGTTCATTTAAATAAATTGACTAAAGTGTGTGTATGTGTGTGTGTGTGTGTGGGTTGGGCAATTAGGACATAACTTCAGTGATCCACTTTAATGGCCATCATATCAAGCAAAAGTTTTGGGGAGTGTTGCCTCATGTTCTACAGGTGTTTGCCTCACCTCTCCGTTTTCATTAGGGTCAGGCTGGCGGGTATGTATATGATGCAGGGAAATGGGGATTGGAGAAGAGAGATGAAACGGGTTGCTGGTGTGTATAGAGGAAGATGATGTACTTTAATGTCCTGTCTGGTGTTCTTCTGGCAGGGAAGATGAATGGAGCTGCAGGATGCAGTGATCTCCAGCTCAAAAACAGGAGTTTCCCTGCTGAGCCGAACGCTCCAGGTTTCATTCCACACTCATATGCTATAAATAAACCACCCGAACATCGCAACTTCTCCTTACCGATTTACTGTATCCTCTCTCTTTGCATCACTCTCCTCTCTTTGAACCAAATGAACCAATGTAAATGCAGAAGAACTTCTAGAAAAGTAGGAACGGGGTGTGGCATTATAGAACAGTGTGAGGAGAGAACATTCTACAGCAACGTAAGTGACTGAACATTCTATAACAGTGTGAATCAGGGGAATATTCTAGAACAGTGAATGATGGAACATTCAATAACAGTGAGAATCAGGGGGTATTGCAGGAATAATCTAGAATAGTGTGCATGTGTAGGACATAAAAGAACGTGGGGAAAAAATTCTGAACAGTGTGAATGGAGGGCTTCTAGAACAGGGTGAATGTAGTGGAGAACATTCTAGAAAAGAGCATGGGATGTGCATCCTACAACTGAATGAATTAAGAGATAACATTGTAGAGCATCATCAGAACACTCTGAAACACAAGGGATGGAAAGAATTTTTCAGGGCATTTTGACTGTGAGCATCATAAACAGTTGGAATGGGCTGCAATACATTACAGAACAGTACACACTGTTCTAGATGAATATTCTAAAACAGTGCAGATGGAGAGAACAAAGTATTAAAAGAAGTGTTTGATAATGAAGAACATTCTAGAAGATAGAAAACGAGAAAACATTTTAGTGCTCTTTAGACAAGAAGCCCACAAGAAGGTTCTACAAAAGTTTGATAATGTGAGGGATATTATAAAACCACTAGACTACCAGTGGCTCAAGGTTCGAATCCCACCTCTAGCACTACCACCACTGGGTCCCTGAGCAAGACCCTTAACCCTGAATTTACATTTACATTTATGGCATTTAGCAGTTATCCAGAGCGACTTCCATGTCCTAATTACAGGGACAGTCCCCTTGGAGCAACTCAGGGTTAAGGGTCTTGCTCAGGGACCCAGTGGTGGTAGTGCCAGAGGTGGGATTCAAACCTGGGACCTCTTGAGCCATAGTACCCTACCACTAGACCATTGCTCCAGGGGGACTGTCCCTGTAATAAGAGCGTCCGCTACATGCCATAAATGTAATATAAAACAGCTTGGATGAAGAACATTCTGGAACAGTATAGATAGGGAGAACATTCCAAGCAAGTTGGGTTATGAAGGCTATTCTAGAACAGTGCAGATGGAGATAACATTTCCAGGATGTTGTATTGTAAGGAATGTTCTAGAACAGTTAGGATGAGAGGAACATTCCAGGTGGTTGGATTGAGCTGGCAACAGAACTAATGACTAGTCTACTAGACCGCCAAATATTTTTCCTCAACATTCCCTGAGAAAAACGTCGATCTCTCCACTATTCCCCATGTAAACAATTTACCAATCCACTTCAGAGTATCTCCTGTATAAACTACAGAAAAGGTTATACAACATGAGCTGAAAAGCAACAGAAAAAAGACAGAAGAAATCACTCCACTAAGCCAAAAAAGACAGGAACTTCCATGCTAATCAACAAGCAGCTAAACCTTGCTAGCGCTAAATGAAATTGACTTCAGCAACACTTGAGGATGCCTTTGTATCCTTTTCCCCCATTTTCACACATCACTTTTCAAAGAAAGACCTTCTTTGACATCTAAACTAGATGTTTACCCTTTGTGGTTTTACATTTTTATTCTAAATCTAGCACTTCTGTTAATGCTAGTTCAAAACCGCAGGGTAGCTGTTAGCTAACTGCATTTCTGTCATTATGTGTTTCTGCTGAACATTTTCACATGTTTACCTTACCAATATGTAGTGTGAACGTCATGAAAGAATGAAAACATAACCGTTTCTTCACTACTTCATGTCTTAAGTTAGACTTTGTTCTGCTTGAAGGTTCAGACATAGATCACTGTGTGGATTAACCAACACAAAACTATCAAACTGCTCAGGGACAGAGACTGGACTGAAAATGAGAGACAACAACACTGTCCTTCAGGAAGATCTGGAGAACTGCTCAGGTACAGAGACTGGACTGAAAATGAGAGACAAAAACACTGTCCTTCAGGAAGACCTGGAGAACTGTTCTTCAACAATACATTTAAAAAACCAGAAAGTCTAGATCTTTAGAAGGAAGGTATGAAAACAAGAGGGATGACTCATGAGTTTTACAGAGTTCTGCAAATTTAAACATGTATGCATATTTATTCTAAGAACTGGAAAGTAAAAAAGTTCAGATACTTGAATTTTCAGGTATTTCTACTGTTATTACTTTAACTGCCTATACGCTAACACAAATATCTGTACTTCTCCTTTCATTTTCAGAACAGACATCTTACTTTTGCTTTAATGTATCTGAGGGGAATTCTCCCTTATTTTTATTTTCCATCACTACCAACATCAAGCGTACCGTTTCAGCCAAAAATGGACAAAAACACAGAAAAGACGTCCTTCTGTGTGTCCATCATGCAGGACAAACAGAAGAAGACAGGGAGAGTGGACGGTGGAGAAAAGGCGTGTATTTAGTGTGATGTCTGTGACACTTTGCACGAAAACAACCAGTAGAAATGTTTATATTTTTAATTTTCATTTAATTTACATTTTCTATTTACATTTTTCGATTTTTAATTTTCATTTTAACTTTTTTTTGTTGCACTTTTATATTCAACTAAGTACATTTGAGTATTTAAGTATTTTCAAACCATAATGCAATTACAAGAGAGGAAAAGAGCTGAATACATGTGGGTTCTATAGGGTTACTATAAGGTTCTGCACTGGTGCAAATTTACAAGAGAAGCAGTTCAGTAATCGTTGATATTCTTTAAATACAGTTCCGTTTTAATCAGATTTTATAATAAGTAGACGAACAGCATATTCTGAAAGTGAAGCAGTAATTCATGTAGGCTTGAGCAGCCTTGGAGATGCAATTTTGTTAGATTTTGTTAATTTTTTCTTGCTTTTTTTGATTAAAAATGTTATTATACACACTCTAAAACAGCATTAAGCTATTATAGAGTTGGAGCCAACGGTGTGTCTTATTCCACAGCAATTTATATATTATTAAACACCATTTAAAAGATATATTATTACTTGTTCTTCTTGATATTGGTCACATTATTAAAAACACCTTGTCCTTTAACATAATGGCCACTTTTTTAGAAATGCCTACTCTTCCGCTCTTGGGCCACTTTATTAGAAACACTTTTCTTGTACCTGCTTTATAAGCTCCAGCTATCTTTACAGTTCACAAAATGTTTCATTTTACACAATTTTACTGCAGTGTTTCTCAACATTTTTTAAGTCATTTTCAACCACGTTTTCATTAAAATGACTAAACATTTGCTGTGGTTTAGACTTCTCTATCTGGCCCTTACATCAGTGCCATTGGCAGCAGGATCTGCTGTTTGTGCCAGTAATGACCCGCTACTGAAAATGGAGCCCCGATTCAGGATCCAAGTCTTGTTCGGATGCTGCCGAAGACGTGAGGGAGTTGCAGTCCCCAAACGGGTTGTTCGTACAATCCAAACACAATGTTTGTGGTAAACAAACAAGTAATGACTTATTAGCATCTCCTGCTTCTAATGGCTTTTCCTCGCAGGTTTGACATCACGGAGTAATTAATTTCATAAATGTTAAATATGCAAAAATAAATGTTGCCAAGGCCTTGCATGGCTTCAGGCACGCTACTGGAGTCTGCCAACCTCCCTCTAACAACAGTGCAAGTTTGAGTTATTGGGTGATTTGATAAATATTTGGGTGTTTAAATATTCATTCCGCTCTTCACTTAGGTTGGATACAGTCAAATGAGGGTTCTGGGCTGGGCTCTGTTTCTGGACTGTTGTTGTGGTTGGCATGAGACTCTTCATAGATCAAAACAAAGCAGCAAAAATGCTAAAAAAGAAACCTGAATCATGGCCTAAAAACTCAGTTTTCGGTCTGCTCGTTGGCCACTTGATTGGAAACACCTTATCCTTCTTCTCACTGGACACTTTATTCGAAACATCTGCTTTTTGCTTTGACTCATGGGCTATTTTATTAGAAACACTGATCTTGTACTTCCATTCACTGGACATTTCATTAAAATATTTTGTACCTCTCTCATTGGCCACTTTATTGGAAACACATTCGCTGTCATTTCCCTAACTGGCCACTTTATTTGAAACCCCTACCTTTAGGGCATCAGTGGCTTGATGGTTATGGACTAGGCCCCAGGATTAAAAGGTTGCAGACATGTTGCCGTGGGGTATCCGTCAACAAGGTACTGTTGCTATCACTGCTCTCCGGGTACTGGATATGGCTGCCCAGTGCTTGACGTGCGGGTTATATGCGGAGGATGCATTTCATTGTGGTTCACTGTGTGCTGTGTAGTCACTTTCACTTTCAATTTTTTTTGTCTTATTGTCCACTTTATTAGAAACCTTGTACTTTCCATTATGGGCCATTTTATTAGGAACCCCTTAACTCTGCCTTTAAAGCAAGATGCTTTCTCAAGTCCAAACGACAGATCCTTTCTCCGGCTGGCCTTTCAGAAATAAACATTTGAATGGTGCAATCGGGATCACAGTGGAGAGTAGAAACCCAGGAGTGCCTTATTAGGCCTTGTTCACATTGGCCTCCACACTGGATCTGCACCTTCAGCTTCTTCACACGTCCCGCTGACTTAGGCGCTCACTGGGTCCCAGTGGTGGGAAGCGTGGATTCCATTACGGGGCCAAACAATGAGAATGCTTAAAAGCATGCTAATGCAATTCCAAGTGTTCACTGATTCAAGATGCACAATTTGCAGACAATGTCTTCCATGCTTTTTTCCTGTGTGGAAGCGATTGCAGAATAGGTATCAAAAATGTAATATGGCTTTTGGGATTTCGTGTCAGTCAAGGTCTAAATGGAATTTCGGGTTGGATGGTAATGCAGGCTTCATTTGCCTCCATGACATCTTAGTCCGTTGCTTCTGAGCTTCAGGCTGATAGGCTTTATGAGTTGCCTATGAATTGACAGCACTCATATACAGGTAAATGACAAATGAAAGAGAAGAGCCTGAAGAAGAGCAGAGAAATGTGTATAGAATAGTGTACTGCATGAGGAAATTTGGTTACCATTCTGAAACTGACCTTGATAGAGGGCTCATAGCTGAGCAGTGTTTCAATTGGCCCAGTAACTAAAGTGACCTCTGTGCTTAGATCTGCTGGAGACATTTCAGTGGACTGAGTTGGACATTGGGGTTGGGCGCACACTCAGGGAAGTTGATGTATTAGTACTACACATAAGAGATGATCAAGAAAACAGTGAAAATTGTGAAAAATATGTCCCCTGAAAGCATTTCTCCACTTTTTGTTAGTCATAGCGTATTTTATTTCTAGCCTCAAACTACTGCTGCCAATATTTTCTTCAAAATCAAGCCCCAAAAACACACACCAGCATCAGCTTGGAAGCTTGAGGGTGTTAAAGAAGATCCTTCGGAGAAAAACCACAGACGTGGGAATAACTGATATGATAATTAACTTTCTTCACCAAGTTTTACAATTTAGTGATACGCTGAGCTGCTGTTTCTGTTTATCTCCATCTTTCAGCTCTGCTGTGCTTAAACGAGTGAAAAGTTCAAAATGGGATGGTTTGAGAGGGGATGTGGGGAAGAGGGGGATGTCGAGGAGGCGAACGATTGTGTTCATCAGTCTTGTGGAACCTTAGATTGCAGGATCTAAAAGGTAAAAAATGAACCATCCAAACGCTAAAAAAAGAAATTAATTCCAACATAATTAACAAATACTTGATTGTTTTATTGTTTTAAAGCTCATCATTCAAGTCCACACTTACCAGGTCCTTACCAGATTTATGTAGAAGGCAATATAATTCATTTCTAATCTATTTTGAATAAGATGCTCAGATTTATTAAGGCTCATTCCATGAAGTGTCCATTATTTTTTCCATTATAACTAAAGCAGCATTTGGGACAAACAAATGTCCCAAAAAGTGTTTTTAAATTTTAATATTGTCATATGTGGCCATATGAAAGGGTCTCTATAGTGAAATATTTTAAATCTTAAATTTTAAAAGAATATTTGATGTAAAAAGTGAAAATTATCCAAAATATTTATGGTATCAATGATTTAATAATAGAGAAACACAAGCAATGATGGTTGACATAATAGGTAATAGAAGAAAACGAATAAACACCTTTACATCCATTCTTTCCTCACACACACACACACACACACGATAATCATCTGCCATTTCTGTCTCTCTGCTTTCAATGGCTCTGAGTGACCTTACCTCCACGTCTCCTGGTACAGAGGCAAAGCAAACTTGCCCTGGGCAGGCTGTACTTCATAGCTCTGCTGGGACAGGCATGATGGATAGGGCCCGCATATAGAAAACCCATATCGCTCCATGTTTGAGAGCGTGGGTTTGCGTTTATGAGCGTACGGTTTTATTTTATGAAGATTGATCGTTTATTTGTGCGTGTGAGTTTGTGTGAGACATTATAGAGCGACCTTTGGACTGGAAGTGTGAACTGAATGTGCAGGAGTCCAGCATTAGCAGCCAGCAAAACTCCACATGTGTAAGAGCCATATGGAGCGAAGGTCTCCAGAGCGCTGGTCGAGTCTGAGCTGGCCTGTCCATATGTTGCTTCGATTTGGATTTTTACATTTTTCAAAACACATAATTTACTCTAAAAACATACTCTAACCTAAGAAAAACAAATAAATCCATTAAAAAAACATGTATTTATCTATGTATTATATATTAATAAGATATTATTTGATCAAAACAATCAACAAAAACATAATTTGGCAAGTATGTAAATCTATAATCACTGCTTTTATCATAGCGACATGCAGACCCCGAGCAGCTTCAGGCTTCAGCTGGCACTCCTGCTGTTGGTTTATAGGGATGACAGTATGTTGGTTTAAACATGTCGATCTGCCCTCATTTTGAAAGATGGTTGCGTTGTGACGAGGAAAAGGCAAATCCATCATACCAGTTGAGCTGATTAACGTTTGGTAGAAGAATGGATGATAGCGTGAAAAAGTATAAGCGTTTCAGTTCAGTCTTAATGAAGGACAATTAGACAAATAGAACATTGGCAGGAAAAGCAGATTGTGGAAAATGTTTGGGTAACTGTTGGGTAACTAATCCAAATTTGGCCTCCAACATATTTTGACCGTACTGCTCAGTTTTATGAGAGCATAACACCGGAAAAATGATATTTATGCCAAATTGTTCCTTTAAGGACCTTGGCTTTAAAGAGTATAGTTCATTCAAAGCGTCAAAGCATTCCCTGGCTGGGAGTTTCTGGACCTTCTGATTGGCCGTAGACCGTTCCATCATGAAATATCTTCTCAGGAGCTTTAACTGTCATAGTCTGTCTGGTGTTTAATCTCCAATATCTTTCCACGGTTTGGCCTCTTGCCTTTCGAATAGATCAGGCTGGTGCAGATATAACGTATACATTACGCCTTGAAACAGAAATGCCAGCTCAAGGTCAAAGCCATTTGGGCGTAAATGAATTGAGTGCTTGTTTATTTCCATAAATATGAGCGCTGCAGCTCTCTCTCCGTCGCCAATTTGCTCGTCCATCGATTAAAAGCCAGCCTGCGACACTCAGGCACCAGGCCGCACTGATTCGCCAGAGTACCCCCCCCCCCACCCCCTCGGGTGCAGACGGTGATTACCGGACCTCCATTGAACTCTATTAAATGATGTGTAATTGCCCGGTAAGGGTCTCTTTTGTTCGTATCGCCGTCAGCGGGATCTCTCCAGGGAGCTGTTGCAACACGGTCAAATCGATTTCTCCTCCCTTGGTGTGTTTTTTTTTAAGCACTCATGGGTCCTTGTATTGGGTCCCATTCTCATGCCCAATGCCCATTACCCCCACTTGTTCAACGGATACTATGGATGGTCCTTTCACTGAGTAGCCCAACAGTTCCCAATGCCCAGTTGATGCCTAGAGAGACTTCAATGAGCCCAGATCTTGACTGGTGATAATCAAAGGGTGATAATTTAAATCATACTACAAGAGTGTCTCTTGCACATGTATGCCTTCCTCCACTCCCTCGGCCAGAGCCTTGGTGTCTGCAGTGGTAGCTGGTTTTGTTTCAGGTAACAGGGGAACTCTTAACACATGCAAAAGCACAGATTAACCGTTAAAAAGCAACATTATTTATGAAATGAAAGTGACTATTTGTTATGAAAGACAGCACACACTGAACCGCAACGAAATGCAACTTCTGTATTTCACCCATACACATACGTGCAGCAGGGGGCAGCTATTTAAAGTGCCCAGAGAGCAGTGATGGGAATGATACCTTGCTCAAGGGTACCTCAGGGCAACCTACTGCCCTGGGATTCAAACCTATGATCTTCTAATCCTGGGGCGTAGTCCCTGACCACTCGGCCACTGTAAAATGCACTGCTTTTGACCAATAGACACTGTTCAGCAGTGGGCAGCTATTTTAAAGTGCCTTGGAAGCAGTGATGGGGACGGTAGCTTGCTCAAGGTTACCTCAGGGTAACCTACTGGTCTGCTTATGACCAGTCTGTCAAAACTTGCAAGATAAAGGACCTCATGAAAAAATGACATTCTATTTAACTGATGGTCAGTTGTTTGCTTTTAACACTATTATGAAGCATCATTACCATGTAATGGAATAATGGAAATAAGGTTCAAGTTTGATAAAGTCTTTTTCTGGATTGTTTCAGTCTTAAGGCATATCTTTCATAAGAATGCTACATTATTTATTGCGTATGGCTAAGCCGCTAGGCCTCAAGCTGCTCAAGTGCCATTTCCATGTCATTACTCTGTTATAAAGTGGATTAAATGTCTTCAATTCAGTGCTTATTCAGCCTCTATGTAGTGCCACTGGTTTCTGTTTAATCCCACCAAAGTCTGTATTTAGACTAAAGCCTGAACCACACGCACTCAATCTTTGAATGTGTCATGTTACTCTCAAGGCATGAACCTACAAATAGAGAACCTGAAACAGAGACGATTCCCAGTTTGTACCAGCTCCCACTCCGTAATCTGCTAAAGGAGAATCATTTGATGAAAGAAGATCCCAAATGATTTGTCTTCATTATGCTGTCTCTTGGGATGAAATAAAGGGATGAAAATGAAGAGGGGGGGAAGAAGCGACTCCTGCCCTGTTGACAAATCACTGGTGTAATGAGGACAAATTGCAGTTCCTTATGAAGAAAACATGGGCCTGAAGTAGAGTCCTCTGGAGGATTTCGCAATTAAAAGCATAGGGTGAAGTTAATGTTATGTATTTTTCCACCTTGAATTAAAAGGGCTGAGAGAAATCGGCCGAGCCCTGTGAAGTATTTACCTTGCTTCGAGGCCTCTGGGGATTTTGCTGTGGCCTACAGACATTTCCTGATGCATACCTCTGAAGAAAGATCTCAGCTGACTTTCTATTTTTACAAACCTAACTTTAGGTACCAGATGCCCTTGGGATGCTGTGGTCTTGAGATGTTTGAGAAGACTTTATCGGACTATTGAGTGAACACAGCCGAGACCTTTTGGACGTAAATATTAAACATGACAAGACACGTGCAAAAATGATTGCAATTTTGGACAGAACTGTTGATAGAATGCGCTAAAGAATTGTTTATTAACCAAAAACTATCCCTACAATTGTCACTTATTCTAGCTTGTAAAACTGACATAGCACTTATGCTAGCCTGACATTTTGATATAGCACTTGCATCATCCTAACTGACACAGCATCCATATCTCTGTTGGGTTAACATAGCACTTATGTCCGCTTGTCATGAAACTTTCATGAAATGCTTATGTAAGCGTTTTGGACTCTACCCTCTCCGTCTGCCCTTTCTTCAAAATTGCACATTTTCGAAATCTTCACCTTCATGGTGTGGCTGCAGGTCAGTGACGCGACCGTGACAGATGTGATACATTCTTAAAAACATCCCACCCTGTCTTATCACAGGTGCTGGGATGATTCGGATAAAGTGGGATAAGCCGGGCCACATCCAGTGGATTTTTCCGACATGGGAGCGATAACTCCCTGTTCAGGCCTTAGGTGCTCACCAACCCAGTTACCAAGGTTACAGCACATTACCAGGGGACCACATTAAGTCCGAAAGAGGGACACACAGATGGAAAAAGAGGAAAATCCGGAAGTACCCTCTGCTCTTCGCTTTCTCCTTCGTAGTTCTTGGTGATCAGTCCTCTCATTAGGTCAAGAGGAAGTGCGACGTCCCTGGGCAAGCATTGGGCTAATGAAAAGTAATTAGAATAATTTAGTGCAAGCTGGGACACTCTGGGCTTTGTGCGGATCCTGATTAATGGTACGCATTAGTGTGGGAGCAAGCAGAACTAGGAGCCGAGTTGGAGCGTCAGGCCGCTGGTCTTCTACTGGAACCACCAATTGAATCTGTTTGATCTGCAGGTCTCCAAGTCTGCTTGGATCTCCTTGTTATCTGCTTGGCATGACCATTTCTATTAGATACCCAGAATCCTTTTCTGGTATAGTTTTTAAAAGACAGCTTGCATGAAGGTCGCTTTTTGTGAAAGCCGAGCAACTTTCGCTGTAGCTCGTTTCCAAAGCATTCCCTCTTCAGCCCCTTTCTATTCATCTTCGATTGGCCATTCTGTTGGTGGAAGGGAAATGGACTGCTCAGATATTTTTATGAACTTATTACAATCAAATATTTTCATTCCAGTTATGATGAAAAGTCCAAATCAAAAAATTTGAAGGAAAAACTCAAGGCTGATCCTCTGGGGGACAGCTTAGCACTAAAGTAGGAAACAAAGAGAGTGTGGAGGGAATGAAAAGAGAGGGATAGACAGATTAGAGGATTTTACACGTGCTAGCAACAGTTGGAAAATACTAAGGACACTTTAATTTGTGTATTGCTAAATAGCTTTCAGTACAGTGAAATGACAACGAGGGACATATCCGGTTTTGGGGTTATTATATCATAGAAATATCAATTTAAATTGTTTAAATCTATGACATAAGTAAAGGGACAAAAATGTATTTTGACCATGGCAACTAAGGGTAACTATTTTCATTAATCTTCTTCATTTGTTTTCCTATCCAATTTTCCCCCTCTCATACAGTCCTACACTCTTCCTCCAGGAATTTGTAAAAGAGATAAAATCATCAGCCTATGTTAGCCCTATACGCTCCTAAAATAAACAGTATGTAATCAATAATACAGTATCATTGCAGATGCCATTCTAGCAGACTCCCTCTGCATCAGCTAATATCACCTGGTTGTGTGATTCTTGATTCCCATCACTCCCTTTTCCAACCCAAGGGTCCCTCCTGGCTTGGAGCTGTGACGCTTGCACATTTCAGGTCAAGCTTCAAAGCTGTTTTCTCTAAAACTAGTCATGCAAGTGTTAAATAACAGAAAGAAGAGTGATGTGAAGTTGCTGTGACAAGTCACGCCCTCTGTTGGCCAAAACAAGCTCAGTTCTAAAATCTGCCCATCTGCTCTGCTGTCCGGTCTTTATTTCCAGGCTGTTTTTAATTCCCAGTTTCAGGCAAGGACATTTCTTGGGGCATCTCCATTTGGCGATCGGCCACCAAAAACGGGGACTGTCCCCGGACATATGGTCATCCTGTTAAGCAGATGGCATTTTTCATTAGCAAACATAAGACTGGGGGGTCTTTGCATAGGTACGCTGAAACCGGTCTGCTTAAAAATGATGCTGTCAAGAAGGTGAGTTAATAGGTTAATCCACATCGATGATCTCCTAGATCTCTAGGCATTTGATAATTCCAAACTCAGCTCCTCTATAGGGAGCGAGGTGTTGGCTGAGCTATTGTTCCGCGGTTAATGGCAGTGAAGGAGACTTGACCAAATTTGGATGAAGGACTGTGATTAAGTTCAGTAAATTTTCCCTTAATTCTCTTATCTAGTAACAAATCCGACACCGCTGTTTCACCGTTGGGCTGATTGAGCCTTTCAAAGTTTGGCTGCTTGAATCTTTAATTAGCAGAAAACAAATGTTTGCCCGATGGTAATCACATAAAGGAACCAAAATGGCTTTTACCATCACATCAAAAGCGCACCGCGGTTAAGAGAGATGAAGGGAGACTGTTTCAAGGCCATGGTGTCCTTCACGGTGACGGCAGCAGTGGAGTGTATCGAGAGGCTGTGTGAGGGGGTTTGTTTGGCGTGCTGTGATGTGGGCCTGCATGCAGACTGGAATATTTACTGAGAACACGGACAAAAACTATCCATTTAAACAAATACCCCGTGTCACTGGATATCTAATTCATCCTGGAGACAGAAGACAGTAAGAAAGCTTCTCTTTCCAAGACTCAGATAAGGCTGTACACAAGTAAACATCCTCATATGGCTAAGCATCTCTCACTGCTGAGTGTTGGGAGTCTTATAGGCCTAAATGGAGCCTGATATGTAGAGATTAACTGCCAAACAGCTATGATGTGATGTGCAGTCAATAAATGTATCTAAACTTGGCTAACTTTTCCTCCAAAGCTGAAAAATGGGGGCTTATTCATACATTTTTTTATTTTTAGCAATAAAAATCAAACAATAAAAAAACTATTTTTGTGCAGACGTCTTGAGCCGCCCCTCGTTTCTTTGTATTTTGAAGAAGTGAGACAATAGGTGCAGTGATTCATTACAAGAATTCGAACCAGCTTCATAGTCACTATTTGGTTCGACCACCGTTATTCTTCAGGATGGCCTCAACTCTCTTAGACGAGCTCGTTTCTTTAACTCACCTTCAGGCTTCTTGAAGGATGTTCCTAAACTCTTCTTTGGACGTCGGCTGCCTTTTGTTCTGTTCTCTGTTGAGACGATCTCACTTCTGTCTCAGGTACAGGGACTGTCCTGAAAGTGAGAGACAAAAACTTTGTCCTTCAGGAAACCTGGAGAACTGGCCCTCAACAATTCATTTAAATACAAGGAAGTCTACATCCTAGGAAGTAAAATATGAAGAATCGAGACTTTTTGATGAAGACTTTTGCACAGACTTAACCTTGCACTCCATTTTTACAGATAACAGCCTAATCGAGGTGATGTAATAAGAATCTGAGAGTATAATCTCATACCTTGTGCAGGTTTTTACAGAATCAGATGGAAAAAATAAAGAAAAACTACTTTTTTTAAGTAAACACTGTTAAAATGCCCATCAGTGGGATTTCGTTACTGAATGTGTGATTATTTTCAGAAAAATCAGATCATTTAACAAAAGAAGCCCAAACTTTATTTATTGTCTCGATAAGCTTTTTGTCTTTCAGGGCAAAATGTGTGTAAATATTATTTTTTGTATCAGTCTGACCTGTCTGTCTATCTGTTCCCCTTGGTATATATTTACATGCACCCCCATTCGCCAAGCCCCTTCACCCAGCTCGTCTCGTCTCCAAGGGAGGCCACAGGGAGGTGAAGTGAGTGAGAGAGAGAGAGAGAGAGAGAGAGAGAGAGAGTTGTGGTGTGTGTGTTATGAGATGTGTGTGGACCGTATGAATGGGGGTGAAGGAGAAAGCTGATGCTCGTCTCCATCTGTCATTCTCAACACGAGTGAGATTTCTGGCCCTTGTCGGTCCCAGCAGGGGATGGTATAAATGTGTGTGTGTGAGAGAGTGTGTGACTGCTTTTAGAGCCTATCTCTGTGACTAGTGACCCAGTAGACAGGTGGCACTTTCTGCGAGAGCGAGACAGCAACGACAACGGCTCTGCCACGGCCAAAGGAATACAAGACAGAAAGAATGGGGCTCAGAAGGGAGGAATGACAGGATGGGCCCACACACTGGAGAGGGGGAGAAGTGGAGGGGTGGTAGGCTGATACATAGAGTGTGGGCTGGAATGGGACACAAGTCTTGGAAATATGTCCTGAGAAACTGAGCATCTGTAGATGAAGTGGCGCTGAACTATAAGGTTCTTGCAGTTCCTCCGAAAGCCTGAGTAGAGCGGTAAGCTCAGCTTGGGACAGTAGATTTAAAATGTTAACCCAAGCAGCTCAGCGAGATGGCACAAATCAAACTGATGTGAAAGTGAAAGCGACTATTTGTCATTGTGAACACGCAGCCCTCGGTGAACTACAACGAAATGCACAACCCACACATGCCGTGCAGCAGTGGGCAGCATTGAGAAGCAATGACTGGGACGGTACCTTGTGCAAGGGTGCCTCAGGGCTACCTGCTGGTTGGGGATTTGATCCAGTCCCTATAAAAACAGACAGTTATTGAAACACCAGAATTTGTGTTGATATCAGTTCAGGGTCTGTATTCACATTTAACCCAAAAAAACTAGCAAAGGTCGGTAGTAGCCAATATTATGCCCTCAAACCAACAATTCTCACTTTATGAAACCTCGTAGCCCCTCAGCTCAACTGATCCGAACACGGATGCCATTTAAGCCGCTATTATTTTGAACACGAGCCCTTGATGGGGCTGGGCTTGTGAGGGCTGTTGTTCTGTTGTTTCTTCAGTGGGCTCAAGGCAGTCAATCGATGACACTCGGGTTAGGCGCTAGGCTACAGGTGTGGCCAACACCGGTCCATCCACTACGCTCAGCTTCTGGCAGTGACCTTTACGTTCAAGACATGGATGGGCTTTCCAACTGCTCCATGCCACCCCTTCCCTTTGTTCTCATCCATTCTCCACCTTCATCTCTCCCTCTTCCTCTCCGCTTTGCTGGTATCGATTCAATCAGTGGAGCCTGAAGTTTTCAGTAAATTGGTCAACATTAGGTGCTTATCACAGATACGTGTAAGGACTGGGGATTTGAGGTTTTACCTTCTGGAATGAACTGCAATGGCACAACATGTCAAGTGAACATGAAATGTTCTTTCTCTGCCTGTTTTCTTTTAGTGTTAAGCAATCCCTCCATAGATTAGATGTCAGAAGCTGACCAGGGCGAGAAAAGGGAGCATTTCAAGAAAGTTTCCCAAGTTAGACTCTATGTCTTGGCAAAAGTGACTGAAGAAGAAATAAGAATCAAAAATATATAAAACTGGCTTTTCTTTGATGTAATTAAGAACGTTTGGCACATTGATTTTCTCCCTTTTAGCATTTTACTGCTTTGTTTTTCTAATTTTATTTCAATTTATTTGGTCAAAATGGCTCAGATTTTGGCCCCCAAACCAAAACTGGGTTGGTTCCCTTCTGGTGCAACAGTCTCTTGAGAGGAAGTAAAGTTGAAAAGATGAAATGCACTTGGGGAAGTGAATGTGGGGAAGAAACATGGACAATAACCAAGTCTCAAAAACAGAAACAATCTTCAGGAAGAAGGCAGAAGCAGAAATGGAGAAACTCAGTATTTGTAAGAAGAGGAAAAGCTGATAGAAACCAGAAGGAAACTCTTAAGGAAGAAACTCTGAGAAGAACCAAGAGTCTAAGGAGAACGTATCCATTTTTTGAGCTACACTACAGCCTGGACAAAATAAGAGAAATGGATATAGGTGAACTGAAACCCCCACAAGAAATGTCTGCTGATACATAATACAATGCAGGTGTTCCAGGACCAGGTCTGAATACCTCCCAGCTAAAGTTGTTTGCATGAAAAAGGTTAATTAAACCCCAAAGTTCACACAATACATCTCTTTTTGATTGATTATGATTTAAAGCGTTAACCCCAAGTTCCTTATTAGTTCTTGTTCAGTTTCTTGCTCCTGAGCTTGAGATTTTTTGCATCACCAGTCATCAGGATGCCGCTTTTCTCAAGTGTCCCACATAGGGGAACGTTGCAGATAAGCCAAAGCAGCTGTGTTCAGCAGTGGTCTGGAATACCAATGGTACATTGGTTCCTCTAGCCTGGATGATGAAGGCAATTATTCCAGCCTTGCACTTCTCCTGGGTCTGCCCGCTCTGGGACAGCTGTGGACAATTCAAGGGGATAGGAAGTCAGAGCTTGCATCCTCAACCTTGACCTTATCTCATTTAGTGAGCTGGAAGCACATCTAACTATCTCTGCAAAGAAGGTTAACTTGAATACACCTCTTCCTCCCAATCAAAGAAAATGAAGGTTGATTAAGATTCCATGGTCTTTATTTCTATATGTATAAATGGATGTTTCACTGCAGTAGTTTGTTTAGTGGTTTGATGTGAAATAGTTGTTTGTAGAAGAAACTGACCAATAGGGATTTCTGTACAGCAGTGGTGAATGGAATCAGGAGTTACAGCAAGTAGAATATATTCCTCCACCATGAATGTTTAAAAATGATACATTTTAGTCCAAACTCTATATATTTTTACCATTTCATTTGATGGCTTTCTGTGGATTAGCTAAGGCATTAAACTCTCCAGATGTCTGGTTTCAATCACCCTTAGAAATAGATCTGGATGAGATGTTTATCTAGGATTGATTATTTAATATTAAACCAATAGGAGATGGAAGTTCTCAGCCCTCTCAAATTGCATCCAGCTCTTCAATACAGTGGAGTTGACTTGTGGATGTGGTTTAGGATGCTGTAGGACTTGTGGAGCAATGAAAATGAACAAAACTACAGCGTATAGCTCTAGGCAATGCTCTAGGCAATTCGTTCAGTTAGCAGGGACTGTTTTCACAAACAGCCTCTGGTGAAACCGGGTTGGTTCAAAATCAGCATTCTTCAAAAGCATCATAAATATGGAAGAATCAAATCCTCTCCATCATCGGTGTTGTCTGAAATGGATAGCAGCATATTTTGTCCATTTTTGTAACTCACAGCAAGTCATACTTTGTCCTAAACTACATCCACAAGTCTGCTCCACTTTAGCCATCCCAACAATATGATGTAACATCAAAGCAGACTGGAGACATATTTAGTTTTGTCCAGAAGGGCAGCGTACTGTTTCTGTGAGGACTCCAGTGTGATCTATAACTTTCTGAAGCTTTGAAATTCAGCCTTGAGCTGCGATGTCTTTTTGGAGACTTTGTAAAATAAACACATAACGATGACACTGAATGTTTTCTGGGATTATTGACCCATTTCTCCAGGTTGGAAACAGTTACTAAACAACATGGGGAAGAATCAGTGACAAGACTCAAAAACAGAAACTGATTCGATGAAGAAATACACAGCAGAACCAGGTTTCACTGCATGAAGAAGAAAGAGAGGAACTTGAGGAAGAAAATGGAGAGGAACCAAGACTCTTTCCATGAGGGATCCAGTGCAATCTCTTTCTAAAGCTTTGTAATCCAGCCTTGAAATATAGGGTGTCTTTGGGGACTTCGCAAAATAAAACCCATAATGATAAATCCAGTGCTGAATATTTTCTGGGGTTATTGATCCATTTCTCCAGGTTGGAAACAGTTATGATTGATGAAAGCATTGTTGTTAACCACCACTGCTTTCAGTCGACCCTATTGACCAATTGGAGCCTGTGATTCTGAATGGGTCTGACTCAGTTGCAATGGAATAACATGAAATCCCATTCTCCTGTCTATAGATGTAATAAATGTTGTACTCAGAGCTCAGAAGAAAGGCTGCAGGAGGGTTTAAGAATGCCCTTCATGTTAATATTTAGGTGACTCCTGACTGATGTTGGCCTTGTTGATTCAGTTATATGAATACAAAAGCAACTCCAATCCTTTCTGGTCAAATGTCTTACCTCTGGGCTAAAGAGAAACCGTACAATTAATTTTTTGCCAAATTAAATCATTACTTACTATTTAAATGAGCCATGCTAACCAGTTCCACCCACACAGGAGTTTCAAAGTCGAAGTGCTTTGTTAAGAGGCCCTAAGCTGCCCGTCTAAACCATCTTGCCCACTTTCAAACCTCTGAATACTAAGTTTCCGGGGCTGATCAGAGAGATGGCCCTGTCGGACTTTGCCGTAGCCTGCCATGAGCAGCTGCAGGCTTTGTGTAATGTTTATAGCTTCAGCAGAAAGTATAATTATGGGAGTCCACTGCCCAAAAATCTCTTGGCATTGACTTTATCTCCTGTTCATGACCCAGAGCCCTGAACAGGCCAGTCATAACTGGATGGCCCGCTCCAGTTTATGTCAATAATGAATATAGATGAAGCCACAAAGACATGCTGGGGAGCTACACTCTCTGAAGTCTTAAAGACTGGCAAGGTTTAAAAGTTGCCCCGGACGGGCCACGCATACCAGATAAGCCAGGGCTTTGGAGGTTTGTAGAACAAGAATGCCTCCACAATCAAATAAGATCACATTCGTTCTCTAGCGATATTGAGGAAGGTGAGCGCCCTCCTCTCGAAACAGAACGTAACACAGCAAGACTCATTGAAACTGAAAGATTAGATTTCCCACTAACTTCATAATGCTCCTCGTGTTGGGCCACGCTGGAGTACTTCCTGCGCAAAGGGTATCCTCTAGGTTAATTATTCCTGGCCATCAGACCTCTCAACTAAAACTTGTGCTCACATTAAAATGTACATTACATGAGTGCAGTCCATAGTAATGCAACCTCACATATGAAAAAGTGAAAAGTGAAAGTGACTATTCTTGTTGCACGGCACAACTCACATTGAACCACGACAAAATGACACCTCTGCATTTAACCCAAACACAAACTTGTGCAGCAGGGGGCAGCTATTGAAAGTGCCCAGGGAGCAGTGATGGGGAGTGTACCTTGCTCAAGGGTACCATACACAACCCTTCTAGAACTGGTGTCTGCAGTGACATTTATCAAGGTTTATTCCAGCAAGCATAAGTCATCACATAATTTTCCATAGGTTCATTAACTGTCACGGAAGACTTACGGAAACATCATGAAGAATGTCCTACAGCCATGTGAACCACCTTTGCATAGCTATGCCACCTCACAGTAAGAGGGTTCTGGGTTTGATTCCCATCCTTTACGTGTGGAGTTCCCTGTTGCTGGGGTTTCCTTTGGGTGCTCCAGTTTCCTCCCACAAACCCTGTCAGGTGGATTGGAGATTCTGAATCGTAGCTGTGAAATGTCCTGTGATGGATTGGTGATCTGGCCAGGGTGCTTCTCCACCTTTTGTCCTATAAGTGCTGGGATAGACTTCAACCCAATGACCATGGTTAGAATAAGTAGCCCTGATAGTGGATAAATGGATGGATGGAAGGATGTTTGCATATTCATGGTTCATGAGTCTCCATCTAGCAGCATGTGTTCTGTTCGACAATCTCTTATAGCAAGCGGGGCTAAATGAAGGCTGGCATTTTGTCCTTTCGTATTACGCCACGACCCAGAGATGGGCACAGTTGGAAACTTGTTTGCCCGGCCCTAACAGCATGATAATTAGCAGAATGGAGGTAATGAGGTAATTTATGAGAGAAATTAGAAATCCATGGTCAGGCATTAGCTTTAATGTGCCTAATGATGGCAAAACAAATACAACAGGTTGGCGGGAAATACAGCAATCGATTACAATTTGGTAGATTTATGGAAATAGGCCTTCTGTTTAATGAACAGAGGTGGACGAGACGACCTGTTGGGTAGCAGACTTTTCGTTCCAACACAGGACGCAGGACAGAACATGTCCAAATTAGTGCATACGGCATTTAGATACCCCAAATCTTGAGGTTACCAATACTTTCTACTCTAAGTTTTATCCACACACACACACACACACACACACAAACAAACACACACACACATCACTATCAAGGCTCTTGTACACCTTGAGCCTGGAAATATTGCTTGATAATATTCATCATCTATGTTTTAGTGTAAATAGAAGGGAGTTTTTGTCAGGAGTTGGCATGTTTTCACTATGTTTGCTTGAGTTTCCTCTGAGAATCCTGGAAATATATATTTCATGTTCTGTCAAAATTTCATTAAATAGTCTCAAAATACCAGAAAAAAAAAAAAAAAATCTAATCTTCCATCAAGCATGCTTACCCTTTTCCTGTAAATCTGCAGTTTTGCTAAAAGAATGGAGCCCCAAAGACCACACGTGAAAATCCATCCATCCATTCTGAATCATTTCCTTTTATATCTCACGATTATCTAATCTGGATTCATTTGGTTGAAATTTGACAGACAGTTTGAGTGTAAAGTAAAATATTTGAAATCTCTTCATCTTCCTCCTTGTTTAATAACTGCATGATTGAAATCCTAGACTCTGGTGATCTCAGATCACATCCATCTAAGAATCATTTGAGTGCACTCTTTAGTAAAAGAGAAAAGACTGAACGTGGTCAGAAGCCCAAAAGTGCTGAATTTGAAGACGCGACCTCGAAATAGCTCAGAATCTGAAATATTCTTCCTAGTTTTTAAGTTTTCTTTGATTTCATTTAAATTTTAAAGCCTGTGACTTCTGGCCCATCAAATAGTATATGCAGTCAGTGGTTCCACCTCACACTCGTGGACTTTTGTGGAGGTTCTTGAGAGCATGAGCTCTTTTCACATTGGTGCTGCTTTTGTTAGCTTGCTGATTGTTGATTTATCTCTTGGTGTGCTGTAAACACTGCCCACTGTTATCTGTTGAATGACTGATACTGCTAGACTTCAGTGCATGGAGATACAGCTTTTTTCCTTGGCTGAGAGTCTACAAGAGCACAGGTGAACTCACTTTCTACTGGTGTGAAGGATAGTCCTCCTCGTCTCCATCGCTCACCGTGATGCTAGCTAATCTGTTAGCAGCCATAAGAGAATTTATGGCCATATGAGAACTTTTCATTGAAGAGCTGTAACTGAATAAGAAGGCTATAACAGTGGAGCAGCAGGGCTTCAGCCTGAAGCATTACTAATGGTTTGAAGTGTCAAACTAAAAGAATGCTTTTCAAAACGAGTAGCGTAATAATCGAATTTGTTACTAAAGGCCAAGAACGGCCAGGCTTGTTTTTTTTTTTTGATCCCACCATTGAAGGAGAACAAACTGGTGTCCTCTTTACTGACTGCTCTCACAGCACCCCATAATGGGGGTGCCTATCTGACAGTGTAAGTGTGTGTGTGTGTGTGTGTGTGGGTGAGTGTGTGGCATAATAGGATCCCTGTGGGCTCATTTGCCAGGGCTTTGCTACTCATGTCAGTGACAGCTTAGGTCACCCACAGAGTTTAGCCCCTCTGTGGAGCACACAAGTCAAGCCTAGGCTGCAACTGCAGCAGCACTGCATGAGAGCAATGCTGTTTTCATCCTAGCAAACAAGAAACTGTGTTGTCCACTGTCATCACCTCCCAAGGGGTCTCCATTCATAAGCAGACTATTTTAGACCACGAATAGTAGATTGAACATCATGTGCTCAGTAATGGTCTTTCAAACATCCTGTTTTGCTGTTTTTGTCAGATTACCATAGAAGCCATGATTTAGTATGTACCTGGAAACGTACACGGTAACCTATCCATCCAAAAAATTGAAGAGTAATGTTAACGGTCTATGTTTCACCACCATAACCCAACAGCACGACATCTCTAGAACTGCACTGTAGGTATGGATTTCCATTCTCCCCTCAGCTTGTGTTTTGAGTGCTGGTCCAAAATAACCCACAGATGTTCAACTGGGTTGAAATCTGGGGTCTGTGAAACATGTGATTATCTTCTTTCTTCCTCTTTTGGCTTCTTCTCCTAAGGGGTTGCCACAGGGGATCATCCTGTCTTCTGCATCTTCTTCCGTCAAACCGACCACCTGCATGTCCTCTCTCACCACGTCCATTAACATCCTCTTTGGTCTTCCTCTTTTCCTCTTTTCTGGCAGCTCCATCTTCAACATCCTCCTGCCGATATAATCCTCATCTCTCCTCTGGACATGTCCAAACCAACGCAACATTACTTTAATATTCATCAAACCTTTCAGTGACCTCTTATGCCTTCAGGCAAAAAAATCAGACCATATCCATCATGACGGAAGCGTTTCATCATAAGGTCAAAGTGATCAACTTTTGATTCGAAGTGACGCTCTTGGAGGGAACGAGTGGACTCGGGCCTTGTGGAATTAATGTTGAAGGATAACTCATGACCGTATCTTCCTTTCTCTGTAGATCAATGCTTTCAGTTTTAACTCTTTGTAACCAAAAGAGCTCAATTGCAGGCAATGCTCATCTGTTAACGTGTTGCTTCTAAGCTATTTTCAATGACCCTTATCTAAATGATCTCAAAATGAGGGGAAGGCAAGCCTTTATTAGGAGGGAGATGCCCCCCTTTCCCTCCCTTTGCTGCACCCTGCCTGTTTAATGGACAACCAGTAATGGACCAAAGTCACCTTGCTATGTGGGTTGTGTATCTGGTTGAATTAGGGTCTTATTTGATGCTAAGAAAATACCTGCCTTTTGGATTCAGGTAAAGAATCTTGGTCTGGAACAAGTTCAAATACTTTGGTAATGAATGCCAACCATCTTTAATCTAAACTTACACTTTCTACTCTTCTTCATGACCATCCACGCTCTGCTCCCTCCATAGTAAATAGCTGAAATGCTCATTTCAAGTGTGATTAACCCAATGGAACGTGATGAATGCCATGAGCCTCATCAAAAGATACCATCTGCGCATGCCATGGAGACTTTATTTCGGACATGGCTCCTGGGGGCTATCTTATAATATTATTCTTAAAACATGCTCAAAACTGCGAGAAGCAGTAGAAGCAGCAATTGACCTCAATCTGTTTGCCCCTGTGACTTAATGCTGTCAAAGCGCAGAATGAACTCCAGACTTTTGATTCCATTACACTGTGGTCTCTTCAGCGTCTCCAGTCTCTACCCAGATGTCCATTAGCCCCTGAGATCAATATGGCAGGCCTGGATCTGTTATTTAAGCCACACAAGGTTTTTTTTTTTTTTTCTGCAACATGTTTCATTGGGGGGGCAGTGGTGGCCTAGTGGTTAGGGCGTCAGCCGGAGGATCGGGGGTTCGAACCCCTTCCCAATAGGTTGCCCTGAGGTACCCTTGAGCAAGGTGCCGTCCCCGTCCTGCTCCTCCCTGCGATGGGCTGGCGACCTGTCCAGGGTGTGGCCCCGTCCTCGCCCTGTGTGCGCTGGGTTGGACACCAGCACTCCCCCGCGACCCCATTTGGGACAAGCGGCAGAAGATGGATGGATGGATGTTTCATTGGGGAATTTTTTACAGATTGTGGTTTAAGGGTTGGCCTTTAAATGACTAATGCCTTGTATCATGTCACTCATCAAGAAAGGCTCAGATTGAATATGATGATCACAATAATACAAAACTGATGGACGGTCATGCAGGTCTCCGCAAGATCAATATTGTGACGATTTATTGAACGACCTTAATCCTGCATTATCCTGAAAGATAAGTGCGGTTTTTTACCCCCATCTACTTTTGTGTAGGTTTAATATTTGTGTCTCGCCATGTGAGTGCCATTGCTGGCCTCCTTGGTCGTATGATTGAACAGCATAGGCCTCCACCCAGATTACTTCTCTGGACTGGGCGGGCTTGAAGGGCACAACAGTAAATTGTATTTTGCAGCCTGTTAGGACAGCGATATTTACAGCCACCCAACCAGTAATTATATCTGACTGCCACCTAGATCGGTCCACACATCACAGCCCACTCCAGACCCTGCAGTTTTGCAAGAATATATACAGTCACCTCCTCAAATATTGGCACCCCTCAAAAGAAGTGACCTAAATCATTCATTTAATATACAATTATTCTACAACTCCTCCCAAATCTGGAGAAATTGTTGAAATTGTATTGCATAAAAATTGTTTTGGCAAAAATGTTGTCTTAGTTCGTCTTGTGTAAACACATATATAACAGGCACCATTGAATTGTACTACAAATAAGACATACATTAGAATTTTTGGGGAGAAATATTTGTTGATATGTCTAAGAACCTCCAGTGTGTATTCTATTTCCAGTTTCACTGGGGTATGTAAATGAGGTAGCAATAAAACCCTTTTTTTGTTCATCAACATGGGTAAAACCAATGTTGAGCTGCATTGATTACTGATCAGCCAATCAGAGCCACAATAAATGAATTTGAAAAACAATAGAAGTGTTGAACGTTTGCCAGGAAGGGGAAGCATCTACATATTCCCTCCCCCACGCACAGCGAGGAGGATGCCAAGAGCAGCAAAGAGGAGCCAAAAGATCAGTTACACAAAAGTCTGTTTAAAACGAAAAGCGCTAGACTTACCCAATTGTTTAGACATCATATTTCACTTTTGCAATTTTTCATAAAAGGCTGGAGTTGACTCTATACAGACTAATGGCAAAAGCCTGGAGTCACTCTAATTCTTTCGTATTTTGCTTCCAAATATTTTTTAATGTAGCGTTGAGTGAAGTGAAAGTGAAAGTGAAAGCGAAGTGAGCGAAGAGTTCTCCAGGCTTCTAACCATTAGAGCCCGGCTGCCTCACTCACATACATCTAGCAACTTCATGTTTCTCCAGTAGAGGGTGCTAATCCTTTTGTGCCATGGACCTACAACAGCAGAATCTCATGATTGTGGTTTAAAATCTTAAACACGGTGAACCACAATGACACTGCTTTTCACCCACACACACCATGCAGCAGGGAGCAGCTATTTAAACCTGGGGAGCAGTGATGGGAACGGTACCTTGCTAAAGGGTACCTCAAGGCAACTACTGGTCTGGGATTCAAACCTAGGCCCCAGGACAGGATGTAAACTACAACAGAAATCACACATTTAACAAAACTCACATTAAATGCCAATTAAATGATTTTACCAGTGACTGTCACTGGCAGCTCTGACACCCCTTTGCTTTTCATATCCTTCCTCACGCTGGAGCTCAATTTCTATTTTCTTGGAGAATCACAGTAATGGTGAGTCCCTTCCCCTGAGGAAAGCAAGTTCATTAAAAACTTGTTTATTCTAAAATATGTTCCTCCACCAAAGCTGCTTATTTGCCATGAATGCGACATTAGTCATCCGGCTATGAACGTAAATGATTGATGGCTGGTGTCCTCTCTGAAGGTAATCTCCATTTCACAGCACAACAATCAGCTTCGTGCTCTTTGCCTTGCCTTACCCCCCAGTGTCACACAGCGACGACTCTGAATGCGGACATAATGGCCAATTTGCAGGAACTGAATTGCAATGGCCTCTCGGAATGAGGAGCGCTTTCCATCTTCTCCACTCTCTTTTAAAACTTTTACCTTTGAAGTCGGAGCGTGGATAGGTCCGGCACGCCAAGAACATTTCCACGGCTTTGTAAACAGCAACACAAACAGCGAGTCTTGCTGAAGGGGATGACACACATGGCGGCACACGCAGCATCTCAAAGACTATGGATGTAGACGCTCATTGATATGCATAACATGACTTTAGCTTTAATGCCTTGCGTCGTGTCACAAAGCCCACCCTGTCTATTTATTGCATTAGAAATGTCTACAAATACTCTGAAGGTTGTCTTGGCTCTCTGCAAGGGTTGTTGCTCTCACAGCACAGACATCCAAAATCTACAGACTGGCAGCTCCCAGTTCGTCAGCTTTTCCAGCCCTGTTGACCCACCCAGCGGGACCTGGAACTAGGCAGTGATCTGAAGATGCCGTTTTTTCATCCAGCTTTTGCAGTCGTTCTGTGTCCGGGTTTTTAGGAATGTAGATGAGGAAGTAAAAAATAGTTGCAGTTTATGTAACTACTTTTTTAGAAACACCTACATTGCTTTCCCCCATTGGCCACTTTGTGTGAAAAACGTACTGTGTACTTCCACTTATAGATTACAATACATATACATGCTCTAAAAAAATCCTTTTTTACATGTCCATGATTGGTGGGTCGAAAGCTGGAGGTTTCTAAGAGTCTTTTCAGACCTATTGACTTATTGCTGTGGTCATCAATTAGGAATAAACTCCTGTTTTGGAACAGGATTCCTAGTTTCTCCACTTTCGAAATGGAAGCCCAGTTGTGTGGGTTGATTTCGGTCTTCAATCATTACATCTGCGTTTATCACTTTAGTCACACAGTTGAGAAAACAATGTCTAGATGCACTGGAATTATAACAGGACAGTTCAGGAGGAGACATGCATCAATACTCCTCTTCAGTCGAAAATATTTTTCTATCAAGTTTTTCCATCAGCACATTCTACGCCTGTTTAGAACTAATGTGAATAGAAACTGTGGGGCTCTTGGACAGCTTGGTTCAGGTATGGGTTGCTTTCTCGCCAGCACCAGAGGTTTGGAGATGATGAGAATCAAGGACGTCTATTTTTAGGGGTCGATTATTTTGGTACCAACCTCTGTTGGCATATTGAACACATTGGATATTCTAAAATAACTCACTAAAAAAGACACTTATTGTAAAGTATCATTTAATTCATGTCAGATGATTCCTCACAAAGCCAACCTAATCGGTAAAAATGCTGTATTTTAAGCACACTTCAGAATGGCTTAATTTCCTATATTTCCACCCTTCATAATAAGAGAACAGCTCAGCGGACTTCAGAGTGACCACTTGAGTGGAACGATAGTCAATAAGAAGCAATAGCCTCCTTCACCGAGTACGGGCAATTACTTTTCAAAAGGAGATGGGCTGGTGATTTTTTTTGGCGTACTATTGCAGGGCTGGAGGGGTGTAAAAAGCTGATATGAGTTCACGACTTGACCGATTTGAATAGCCAAGAGGCAAAGATGGATGGAGGGTGGAGTGGAAGAGAGAAAAAAAAGTGAAAGTGACAACCCTTGTCATTGCGAGGTCACAGCACAGCATACAGTGAACCACAATGAAATTGGACCTCTGCATTTAACCCATGCACTCAAACACCGTGCAGCAGGGGGCAACTATTGAAAGCGCCCGGGGAGCAGTGATGGGGACGGTACCTCGCTCAAGGGTATGACCCTCTGGAGGCACTTATTGTATGTAATCACACACTTTTTTGATGTATGCAATATAATAATACGTACATTTTTTTCATGTATAAGATACATAAGATATATTGATAAGATATATTGTTCAAAAGTCTAGGGACACCCCTCATTTGTTAGCGTTTAGCTATGAGAAAATAGGCTCAGTGATCATTGAGTATCTGCAAACATAGATGTTAATACAATTTATAACACAAAATTCTAATCAGCTTCCACCACCATTATTCTTCAGCACAGCCTGAACTCTCTTAGAAACGTTTTCTTGTCATTTCTTCAGGAATGTTTCTCCAGGCTCCTTGAAGGACATTCCAAAGCTCTTCAGCTGCTTTTTGTTCTGTTCTCCATAGAGATGTTTCCACAGGGCTTCTGTCTCTGAAACGTCTAAGGTACAGGGACTGTACTGAAAATGAGAGCCAAAAACATTGTCCTTCAAAAAGCCTGGAGAACTGTTCCTCAACAATACATCATAAGGGGCTCTAGCTGCTCTGCTTGGAAGTATAAAAAAATGTGGGCTGGTTCAAGACTTTTGCACAGTACTGCACATGTGCATTAATGCATATAAAATCTAAAATTGTGCACTGCATTATATGCAATTATGTAACTATACTTTATGCCACATGTATGATAAATATGACTTTATTTTAGAAAAAGAAGTGAAAAAGTTCTTACCTGTTCATTCATATTTCATGCATTCACATTTCCATCCATGTTTATTACCCTTATGGTGCTCTAGTGCTTTTTTTTAAGCATTCTCTTTTATCCTTTTCCATGTGATTCAGAAGAGACTATAGCCCCTTAATCTCCAGGGCTGGTTTAGCTGGTGCCATGGAGACCAAAGAGACTCAGTGATAAAGTGTCTCTTCCATTATTTATCTCAACTCTCACTGTCAACAAACAGCATTAACCTGCCTGCTTTCGTGCTGCAGTTCGCAAAATAGCAAATATTTGTCCAGTGGACCGACGGACCCCCAACATGAACAGAAAGCGAAGGGTGTCAGCGAGCAAAAACGCTCTCATCTGTCTCCTATCTCATGTCCTCTCTTTTAGCTTCAGCCCATTTATCATTACCTTTCCTCAGGCCCTGTTGACTTTCATCCCTCTCTCTTTCCATTTCATCACCTTTCCACCCTCTTTTGCGATCTCTGCGACCTTGCTCCATTCCCCGTGATGCCCTAGCCCACCACCGTTTCACTGCAACCGCATCTGTAGATGCAAATTTCTTGAGGACAATCTGACTGATCAAAAGAAGGTGTTTGATCATAGGCCCCCAAGAACTTCCCGACGCTGGTCTTTTGATCATTGGCTTTAATGCTGGATCAGACAGAGAAAAAATCCCTGGTTGGGAAGTGTGACAACCTTAGAATTTGAACTTTTATTGATGTCATGCTCAATATTGAGCTCGCATCTCTCACCTACCATGTTAAACATCCTACACACTATGCTGCTATGTCTTGAGCAACAACCAATTTCTTTAGATTTTGTAAGAAACTGAGACCTTAGCTGCAGGGATTTATTGCCATATACATGTAAATACAGTCTACAATACAGAGTTTGTAGGATTCTAACCACCTTTGAAATTGATATATGGCCACCATTATTCTTCACGAAGCCTGAACTCCATTAAGCTAGATACAGGTTGCAGGCATTCATTTAAATACAGTATTTAACAAAAGTTTGTAGTTCTCCAGTCTTCTTGAAGTTCTTTCCAAAGACCTTGTTTGGATGTTGGTGTCATGGTAGATGGAGTTCTACTCTGACTGAGCACACCTGGGCTGATTAGAGAACAGGTGTGCTTCATTGGGACAGGTTTTATAAGCCCTAAAGGTGCCAGAGTAGAGTGTCAGTCATTGTAGATGTATGGGTGAACCTGTGACTAGGGTATCGTTCACATGTGGGTGCTTTATGAATATGTTGGATAATAAAGAGGAGATCCCTGTTGCAAGCCGAGAGCTCAGTTCGGCTGTCTGTGAAGAACAACCGGACCTTCCAGGTGCTGGAGGCTGGGAATGTAAAGGTTGAGCGGCGCCTAGGGTGTTTTGTGACGTCCGCTCCCCTTCCAGGACTGGCTGAGGCTACACCAGTTCCAGCTCCAGCAACCAGGAGGGCGAGGCTGTGGAGCTGGCTCCTGCGTTAGCCCCTAGAGAAGTGGGGCTGCGATGCCGGGTCACTTATCAGCACAAGAAGGTGGGACTTCAAAGGCATCCACCAACTTCCCCGCCAGAGGAGGCTGGGCTTGAGGGACGAGGTCCAAGTCTGCCGGAGGAGGCGGGGTTTCAGGGGCTGCATCCAAGCCAGACCACTGGAGATAAAGCAGGGTTTCAGGGACTGCAACCAAACTTTCCAGCAAGACCACAGTGACAGCGGAGCGTACGTCGGCGCTGGAATGGGCCGTTTGGACTTTAGCTGGACTTTTTGTTAAATGCTTGTGTAACCTCTCTCCTTTTGGGGTCCTGCTTTGGATGAGGCAGGGTCTGGCGCCCCAGGAGTGGCGCCTTTGGGGGGGGGGGTACTGTGACGGTTCAGTGACGGTAGAGGGCGCCCTGCTCTGATTGTGCACACCTGTGAAAGGTGTGCCTCATCGGGGGTTGGCTTTATAAGCCACAATGAATCAGAGCAGGGCGGTGGTCATTCTGTATGCTTAGCGTTGTGTTTATTTATGTTTTACATGCTATTTTCAGTATAATTAGTCTATGAGTCCTGTGCACGTTATTTCTGTTATTAAAGTTCAGTACAAAGCTCTCAGCTCTGCATATATGTCCCGCCCACGACACTACATCGTTACAGTTGGCTGCTTTTTTGTTTTCTGTCATAAAAACATGACAGAAGAGTGTCCCAAGAGTGCTTCAAAAACATTGTGTTTGGGTACTAAAAATTTGAGCCCAATCTTTGAAGGTCTTTTGGAAGCCTGGAGAACTGTTCCTCAGCAATCCATAAAACTACATGAAAAGTCTGACTTTTGGAAGCAAAACATGTAGAAATGACGAGTTGTTCAAGACTTCTGCACAGCACTATATATCTTAATACAGGTCGGTAATCCACCACCATCCAGGTGTTTATCCAGGCTAACTGTTTTACCACTGTTCATGGCCTTGATCTTTTACATGTTCTATTACAACTCTGGAAGAGTTTGAGCCTTGGTTCCTCTCAATGTTTCTTTTTTAAGTTCTTAGAGTTCCTCCTTTAGGGTTTGCTTCCTCCCTCTAGCTCTTCTCATGCCTTTACATCAAATCTGGGCTCCACTTAACATTCCTTCCCATGCTCTTAGACAGTTTCTTGTTTGAGTCTTGGTTCCTCTCAGTGTTTCTTTTTAAAGAGCTTCTCCATTGTGAGTCTTGGTTCCTACCAGTCTTACTTTTTCAGATCCTTTTGAGTTTTTCCTTTTGAGCCTCAGCCCCTAGTTTTTTTTTCTCACTATGCTGTTAACAGTCATGCTTCATCTTATTCTTGCTTTCTCAGACACTTAAAAGGCTTCTTCTTTTGAGTCTCTATTTTCTTTTCTTCATGCTCTTAAAGAGTTTGTCCTTTGAGTCTTAGTTTGTCTCAGCCTTACTTTTTCTCCTTTAAAATGTTGGCTTTTCTTTGTGTTTCTCCCACACGCTCTAAACAACATCATCCTTTTAAGTCTTGTTTCCTTTCAGTGTTTCTAATGCTCTTAAAAATCAGTTTCTGTTAGTGTATCTTCTCCATGGTCTTCCAACTTCCTTCATTTGGAACTTCATCCTGCTTCATGCTCTTAAAGAGTTTTTCCATTTCGAGTCTTTGTTCTTCTAAAGGTTTCTTCCATGTGTGCATGGAAGCCTTTAAGCTTTTATTGCCTGTGTTTCCCATCTCCCAGTGATGTTTCTTCTGAATCTTCTTCTCTAGAATTCTCCTTTGAATCACCACCTTGGCTGATTCTCAACCTCTCCTGGCTGTTGATCAGCAACCTAATGGCATTTGCGGGCCATATGTTGCTTAATTTGAGTCACTCTGGACCTCGTGGCTGAAGAGGGAGCCCTCAAAGACCCCTCCATGTCACCCAGTCCTCTTCAGTTAAGCACTGGGGCAAATTTATTCCAGCACATCATTCCTGCTCCCCACCTTCACTCTCTTCTCACTCCTTCTCTCAACCCAGGAGAACAGACGGCACCCGAAGAAGCTTCCGCCTTGCATCTCCTCCCAGCGCCGTGTTATCTGGCCCACATAGACGTGCTAAGTCATGTGGCAGAGCTCGATCGGGAGCAGAAGCGTGGGCAGAGCTAGATGTCACAGCTGGAGCCTTGAAATCAGTCACCGCTGCCACTCGGAGTAATTGGTTGGGGGAGAAAACAGCAAAAGAAGTGGAAGAAGAAGGAGCAGGAGAAGAAGAAAAGGCTGCGAGCAACTTCTGCTCAGTGAGGAAAATGTTCAGAGAGAAAATTTTTCCGAAAGGTTAAGGGGATTTACCATGCGGCACTGCATGTGTTTAACTCTCTGGTATTTTTAAAGGAGTGACGAATCAAAAGCGCATCTGCATCCAGTATATGAAACACCCAAGCAGGCAAGGGATGAATTTCAATGAGTCGCAATGAGCTTGTGACTCAAAGCCCATGTGTCTTCAGTATCACCCATGACTATCTCTTACTGTACATGTGACTGTGCTCTGATGCAGCAATGTGATTATTGGTCGAGGCATAATCTGTGGGGACATTGTTATTTTCCATAATTTAAAATTCCAGAAGACTAAATGATGTTGGTTTATCTGAGCTATGTGTGTCTTCAGCAGGATGTCCACCTCCATCTAACACTGGGAAGTCGTTACTGTTCCAGGTGAAGATAAAACCAGAATTTTATGTCAAGTAGAAAATGACCCAGCATGTTATAGTTATGTGATGATAGCTAATTGCATAGCTATTATATTAGCAAATAACTTTAGCAAATAACTAGGTAATAATGTCGCCAATATAAGTGGGTTGTGTGCTATCATTTTTTGTATTAGTCCATAATACATGCCCCTAAAAGGATCTTTATATTTTAAGTGAAGTGAAAGTGAATTTTACTTTGATATGTCCACAATATGTCCATATTGCTCAGACATGTCCATAAGTGCATTTTCTTATAAGTTTATGTGTCCATTAGATATGTCCATGAATACATCTATTTAGATTACTTGAATATGTCCATAATATTATATGTGTAATGTAAAAAGATTTATGTACATTTCTTATGGACATCTATTTTCACAATATTTATATATGCATTTTCCATATGTTTATCTTTTTTAAAGGCAGCGGTGATCAAGTGGTTAGGGACTAGGTCCCAGGATTGGAGGGTCATGGGTTCGAGTCCCAAACCAGTAGGTTGCCCTGAGGTACCTTGAGTAAGGTAACGTCCCCATCACTGCTCTCCAGATGCTTTAAACAGCTGCCCCCTGCTGCATAGTGTGTATAGGTGAGAAGCATAGGTGTGCTGACAAAAATTAGTCTTTCACTTTTTAAAACTCAGAAATGTAAAATCACTTGTCTGCTGCTGCTTTATATTACTTGCATTATATTTATATTACTCAGAAGTGCAATATCTTTATTAAAATATTATTTAATGGGCCAATGTGAATGTGAGTAAATGCATTTACCTATAAAAGATGGTCTTTATAAAGCACATATATAGCAGGTTACACATATAGTATATAGTAACAGATTACATGTGTAGGAGTTTGTATGATACAAATGGTACAAGATACTTGTGTTAAAGGTCAACACACACCTGAAAAATTCACCTTTACTTTAAAAAAAAAAAAGAGCAGCACCTATGCATTTAAATATACATGTTATATATACAATAAAATGGAACATTTGCAGCCATCAGA
This sequence comes from Hepsetus odoe, assembly GCA_017165825.1. Taxonomy (NCBI): domain Eukaryota; kingdom Metazoa; phylum Chordata; class Actinopteri; order Characiformes; family Hepsetidae; genus Hepsetus; species Hepsetus odoe. Next base: position 3,760,898 of record CM029394.1, read on the forward strand.
ACGCCATGCCACCATGTTTACTGCCAGTCCTTGACCCTTGGGTCGTGCACCAACTAGCCATTCAGGGCTGGACGAATGTAAACAGAAATTGAGAAGCATCTGCTTCCCAGAGAGGCTCTGAGGAGACCACAAGCTTGTGGCTCTGAACAGTTGGTGGAGGAGAACATGCCTTGCCAGCACTGAATGGGCTCCAGAAGGCGGCGACAGAAGTCGAAAAAGCTTCTCTAATTGACAGCTTAGCAGGGGAGCAAAGTGACGAAATTAACTCGCCTAAAGCATTCACAGCTGAAGGGGGATTGTGATTTCCTTGGAAGCTCTGGTTCTGCAGAGGCTCTGCGCCATGTCGTGATTGTAGATTTGGCAACACGGTGAATGGAGATGAGGTCTCGGACAGAGCGTGAAACTCTGGTATTTTCAGAGACACAGATTCTACAGCATCAGGGTCCCAAAAAGAAGGTTTGTGAAAGCTACTGCGAGGACCAGACTTGGTATCACAGCAATCAAGGGCTTTTGATAAGTTCATTGTAGGGTTGCATGGACATGGTCGTGAATTGTAACTTCCTGGGTTATAGTGTTAAGATAAGAATAACTTTATGTGATTAGTATCTGGATGTGTCTCAGGTCAGCCAGACTTAAAACCCATTATTACTCACTGTTTATGTCACGCAATGATTTGCGTGCCATATCAGGGTGGCGGTGGTCTAGTGGTAGGGTACTTGCCTACAGACCTATGACTCAAGAAGTCTCAGGTTTGAATCCCACCTACCACCACTGGGTGGACCCTTAACCCTGAGTTGCTCTAGGGGGGACTGTCCCTGTAATCAGGACATGGACGTCACTCTGGATAAGAGCGGCTGCTAAATGCCGTAAATGTGAATGTAAATGATTTGTGGTAAGCTTGGGGTCAAATGGCAATTTAGCAACCCCCCTGCTGGAACTACCTCTCCATGGTGATCAGATCTAACCCAACATTAACTATTTTTTTTTTTTATCCTTAAAAACAAAAACAGCCCAGGTCTCTCACGTATTTAAAGTTTTGCATACCTTTCTTCATACCTTTGCATACCTTCAACACACACTAGGGAAAGTTATGAAATATACATTTCAGTAAACGCAAATCCTTTTTAACACTTTTTAACACCATAAACCTTTCTTCTTCTTCGTCTTCTTCTTCTTCTTCTACTCCCACTTTTGAGTCACCACAACGGATCATCTGTTTCCATTTCATCCGGTCATCTGCATCTTCCTCCTTCAAATCAACCACCTGCATGTCCTCTCTCACCACGTCCATATAAACCTCCTCTTTTCCTCTTTCCAGGCAGCTCCATCATCAACATCCTCGCTTATGGAACAAGAGGTCGTAGGTTCACATCCCACCTCCAGCACTGCCACCACTGGGTTCCTGAGCAAAACCCTCAACCCCAAGTCGCTCCAGGAGGACTGTCCCTGTCATCAGGAAGTGGAAGTTCTCTAGATAAGAGTGTCTGCAAATAATGCAAAAAAAACGTGAACGCATAGCAAATGTTACAAAAAAAAAACAAAGCTAAAATCTACCTTGTTTTCCACCACCTTCAGCTAATCAGTGGCTACTTTTATCTGTATTTGTTTGCTTAACTTGAGACAAACTCTGTCTGAGTTCTGTTCACAAGAAAAACACAATTTTGCATAAAACAGGCAGTTTTGTAGAACAGGTGTAAACAGGGTCTAAGTGCAAGGGTAACAGGTATGTTGAAACTTTTCTTGAACCCTACTTCACAGTGGGACTTCATAACTCAATTAGAATAAACACTGTCTCTTCAATCCCCTCCATCCTTTGTAGTTTTTGTCTTTCGCATCCTTTTTCTTAAAGTTTCAGCTTTCTTTACAAATAAACTTGTTAAGCAGATCTCTCGGATGCTTCTATTTCTGTCAAGGAATTTTCTCTCTCTCCCTCTCTGTGCTTATTTCCTCTTGCACAGCCATTTTAATTGAGATACGGCTTTTGAATCCTAATGCCTCAGGGTGTACAGTCGCACGCGAAAGTTTGGGCGCCCTTGCTGACACGCTTTGTTGATTTTCAAAGTGAAAAAATGAGTACACGTTCTTTAAAGAGAGCAAATTCTCCACATTTTTTCTCTCAAAGTAGTTCATTTACCCAATTCAACTAAATGAAGATAAATAAAGAAATGGATGATAAAGTGGTCGAAAGTTATGACAATCTTAAACTAAAAAAAAAAACAGATTTTTTGCAGAATTTGCCATGTCATTTTTTTTGATGAAACTGTTAAGAAAAACTATAGATCAAAACATCTTTACGATATTTAAGATCAGATTAACTTACAATTCTAATGTTTAGGCACATTTGATTGAATGTCAGTGCTAATGTGAATGATGAAGGACTGAAAGTTGTCGCCGCAATATTTAGCACTTTGATAGATCTATCTTCTCTTAGATTGCCAGGGAACTTCTCAAGCTGGGCTCTTTTTTGTTTACTCTTGATTCATTGATTTCTCTCCTGGGCCATCATTGAGGAGAAATTTCAGGAGCTTAACTTTGAGAGGAGAAGGGAGTAATATGTGGTAATGATGGGCAAAATAGGTTAGACCGCCTAGAAAAGTGGCTCAGAGTAATTCCTCTCAAGCCCAGGAGGATAACTAACTTTCCTCCCTCCCTCCAGCATTAAACCACATCAGGGGCAGCTGCAAGGCCTGAATGTTCTTTCTTACAATAATGACACACACTGTTCGAGCCTACGGTTCACAGTTGTTTCTTCTGCGTGTTGTGCTGCTTAAATAGGAAATTTAATAGGAAATTACAGGTGCTTAAACATTTACTGGTGCTGGGCTAAGTGGCACATGGGGTTTTACAAGTCAGCTAGGTTGACAAATGAATAAAAACTCCTGCGCTGGCACTCACACACTGTGAAAAGTGAGCAGTGAATTCATCCTCTGCATTTAATCCACCAGTAGTGAGCTACACACCAGGAGCAGGAGCAGTGAGCTGTAAGAACTACTTCCGGGGAACAGTTGTGGGGACACTACCTTGCTCAAGGGTATCTCTGGGTAACCTACTGGTCCGGGACTCAAACTCATGATCGTCTAATCACGTAGGCACTAAGCCACCACTGTTCCACCATCCATAACTGTCCAGCCAAGAGTGGTTATGATCAAAGCTTCTCCAGTATTTCTGGCTATGACCAAGCATCATGAAGAACTCCAAAAAGACCAAGCAGGGCCAGCTGCTTCATGCACTAAATTTGAAACAGATGAAAACCCAGACATGAATCAGAGTAAACTTTAGGGGATCTGGTACTGTATTGTCCTGGCAATTCCGTTCTGTCCTGCAGTCACTATGTATTAGCAGCAGAGGTTATTTGTCCATGGTGAAGCAAAAGGCCATTCTGGGTCACCTGCTACACTGATTGGAGTTATTCGCCTGAGTAACTCTCAAAATTAAGCAAGCGCTCTGTCCCGTTTTTTCTTTTTCAGTTTTTGTGCTCTTTCTCTCATCCCGCTTACTTTTATCTTCAGACATCCAGCTTCTTTTGCTTGAAATTCAAAAACATAAGCTCTTCAGGCTTAAGGAAGTTCTAAACAGGTTCTTGGTACAGTTTAAGGCTTTGACTGGACCTATCACAACTCATCATTTAATCTCTCTGGTGTTCTTCTTTCTCCCAACCAACTTGTGGGGCATAAGCACTAACAGGATTCATTATCACACCTTCAAGCTCATCACCCTATCTGACACTCTCTTCACCTCCAAAACACTCTTCCTTTAGGATAACACCTCCCCCATTCCTTCATCCATCCTCACCATGATAAAACAATTTAAACCCTCCTCCAATACACCTGGCAATCCTTATTATCCTTCCTTCTAGTCTCTCACACACAGAATATCAACCTTCCTTCTCTCCATCATAGTATCAGCTAGTGGGAGTGAAGAGGATGGACAGGATTAGGAATGAGTATATTAGAGGGACAGCTGAAAAATATGAGATGAACCCATACTAGAAAGAGAAAAGTTGATAAATCTACAGTCTCAGTATCCATAATGAAGTTTTAATTAAATGACTTACACAGCTTATGTAATAAAAGTGACCTAATAAACATATATATCATTTAACAGGCATATGATAACAAATCATATCTTTGGGTCATGGATGGTAGCGAGCGAAGTAACCACAAGCATAAGTAATGTGGTATTAAAAAGCAGGATTTGGAACACTAAGCAATTCTGATTTAACTGGCGAGTTTAATTTACAAATTATGCTCATTCGTCATGCACCGGCCTCTTAAAATTACATCAAGGAAGTGCCGCTATCATTCTAAACGGGTGGCATGGGTCTAAAGCAGATAGATGAGCATGAACAGGGTGGTAATGTTCAGAGGAGTAAGTTATGAATAGCTCCATCATGGTTCAGCAGTGCCCTACATGTCGCTGTTAAAGGGGAATGCTGAAATATTCGGCAGAATGTCTGTAAATGATTCAAACCACCCAGTTCCTGGCACTGTTAACAGCACAGAGGGTGTCATATCTGCATTTCCGTGAAGGCTAAACTACAAAAAAAAAAGTTCAGAAAATAACAAAATATATACAATGCATATTTGAAAAAGCTTTTGGAGGCACAAATAAATCAATAAAAATCTGTCGATTGACTTGAAATAAGCAACATCCCTCAAATGTGGTGGTTAGATACAAAAGATGCTATGTTGTACATCATTCAAAATATCAAGATGTAAACACCAGGAAATAAAAACTGAAAATTTGAAAATCTCATGTTCATCTTAAACCCAAATGCATTCGGTGCAAAGGAAAAAAACAACTGAATTGACCTTGCTATCCCAGATGGAAATGGGGATAATGGTAATTCAGAAAAGACAACCGGTGAACCAATGACAGGATCATTAGTGCTCAAAACCTATTTATGTGTCTTGGGAGCAAGAACTATTGGTTCTTCAGAGCAACCTACTTTTCTGGGGTTCAAACCAACAACCTTCCATTACCTGAACCACTAGGCCAAAAATAGTTTTGCAGTGTTTTCAGAGTCAAAGACTCAAAACTTGACTTGTATTTACATCCCATTTCACCAGACTCAGACTTGCAAAAATTGCTCTTTGACAATCTCTGGGCTTTCTGAAGTGAATGCTACACTGGCTTTAACATCATATGAAGGGAATGAATCTGATCCAGCCCTGCTGCTCCTATTCTCCAAAGCCATTTTATTAGAAACACCTGCCCTGGAGCTCTAATTTGCTGGTGTACAATCAGTGACTGTAGATCTATTCTCTCATCATAGGTTGCTTGAAGGTTTATTGACTGTATCCCAAACACACAGAGCCCTGATCCAAGTCAGTCCAATTATTACTGCCAGCATATAGAAGCCTACATTTAAAATATTTAATATATAAGTGGACATTAGAGTAGATAGAGCTGTCTGTATCTACATATATCACATAACGATACTGTGGATTAAAGCTTATAAATTTGACAGTGAGCAAAAGTAATTTTTCTAAAAAAGTGGCCAATGAGTGAATCTACAAGGTGGTGTTTTTATTCAAATGGCCACTGAGAGAAACTATAAGGTCATGTTTGTAATAAAGTGGGCAGAAAATTAACGTGCATGGCGGTATTTCATTTACAGAGAGAAGTAATAGCCCATATGTTGGTGGTAAATGGTCGATCTCTTAAAGGTTGTCTTTTCCACTGCTGTTTCCAGTGCTTACCATAACGGTCCGTGAGGATGGCTTAATTCCTTCCATTGTCGACACATCCTACAGTGTGGCTACAGTGTTTCAAACTGGTGGAAATTTGGCCTGGTTTGCTAGACAGCTCTAAGGTCTAAGGAACCTTGAAATGGCTTCACCGACTTGTTACATGTAGATGAAACTAGACACTGAATATGAAAATCCTGATCAAATGTACACTAAAACTTTATTTAATTACCAAGGCTGGAGTCTCAGGTTACCCCATGCACCAAATAAACTGTAGTTAAGACTTACTTATTAGTATACTGTAATGTAAGCTCATGTAAACATTATCTTATCCTCGCTGCAGACAGGAACACGTCGTATCCAGATTCGGATGTTGTTTGGCGACTGAAAGCTTTCATTAGTAATGAAGTTAATGTTCTTCTAATGGGTCTGTCTTTATGACTAACCCTCCCTCTGTCTGACCTCGTCTTTACAGACACATCACTTAGCTTCTGATGAATACCACTTTCATTCTACTGCCTTATTAAACCTTTTTCTCCTGGCAAAAGGAGGCCAGACATGCTGAAAGCAAACACTGACATGAACTGCTATAGGTTTGACAGTGAATGAATGCTGGGGATTATATTTAGTTCAAAGGAGAAAGGAAGAGATGAGTAAAAATTCAGAAATTTCATTTTGTCTTAGAAGTATTGACTATCTGTAGAACTCCTGATTTTTGTGGGGTTGGGAAATAGTACAATTGTTTTTTTAGCAAATGTGAAATGTTCAACTTTCGATTATTGGGGCAAGAAGTAACCCTGGTAAAGAGAGAGAATGCTCCCCTTAATATCGCTCCCAAAATATTGTGGGCATTAAGATTATGTAACTTTTTTCTTTGCAAAAAAAAACTATGATAGCTCCTTTGTTAACTTTGTTAATGAACTTTGATATCTACTTTGCTAATTTGCTAATAAACTGAAGTCGTTACTTTGTTGACTTGCTAATTGGCAAATAAACTGTGATATCTACTATGCTAACTTGCCAATTTGATAATAACCTGTGGTGCTCACATTGTTACCTTGCTATTTTGAAAAGAAACTTCTGTAATTACTTTGTTAACTTGCTAATTTGCTAATAAAGCTTGGCATTCACTTTGCTAAATTGCTGCTTTGCTAATTACATCAGTAGTTGATTTATTAGCAAGCTGATTTGCTAATACATGTTGATAGTTTCTTTATTAGCTTGCTACTTTTGCTAATAAACAGTGGTAGTTTCTTTGCTAACTTCCGAAATAAGCAAGTTTTATATATAGTCTTTTTAGAAGCCATTTATTATGGCATTACTATTTCATTACTAATCCTCATTGATAGTCATTGATACAGGAGTTTAATTTTTAAAAGCATACTGCCTGCAAAAGCATTACAAAGCACTTTTGTAAACCAACAGTTTTTTTTCCCACCATCATGTCTGTAGTTCTTTTCTGGGAAAAAAAAAGTAATAAATTATAATATATTTAGAAGAAAACGTCCAAAAAAAGAGTGAGTTGCATGATGCCATAGAAGAATAAACTTTGGTTTGTTGAAGAACTGCTTCATTGATGGAAGCCACTTCATCCCAAAACGCTGCCTTTCCTAAAGATGTATCGTTTCAGTAGACCTTTAGAGAAAATCGGAAATGACATATGTTACCATATAAAGTGTAAAGAACCTGCACATTACATAAACTCAGCCATATTTTTTTAATCCGTTTCCACATAAATTTAAAAGTGGTTTGTTACTGGTATCATTTTAAAGGAGACTTTGTGGCCCCTTCTTAAGTTCAGCTTTAATTTATTACCAGTTAAAAACAACAGCAATGTGAACGATTTACATAATTATGAACAGCAGATTTGAGAACACAGAGGGACAGCAGTCCTGCGAACCTTGCATATCCTGACCCGTGTTGTTTCAGCTAATGGCCACTCTGGTGTCTCTCAGGCGTCCCTGTGGTCAAGCCACGGAACCGCAATAGTGGCAGGAATGTGAGAGAAAGACAGCCAGGCGTTGGTGTAAAATGACTCCGGCAGTGAAACAGCTCTTTAGGATGGGCTGTGGTTATTCACCGTCAAAACCCACTCGAGTCAAATTCCACCCACAGAGGCACTACAGTGGGGACAACATTAAACCTCTGTGATGACATTGTAGTGATTCTACTGATCTCTAATCAGTATGTTGATGTCATTTCTGTCACATCACCCAGAATGCTCTCTTACGGACTTGTTGAAACACATTGAGAAGTCTATACAAACGTAACCCTTTGAGCACATTATCGCATATGCATTTCCAGAAAGGAAATGCCTTCCAGCCAAGTCCATCCGTTACCACGGGGCTTTCCTGAACTCCAGACCAGCGAGTCCACGGAGTTGACGAACCAACCATCATCAGATTCCTCTCTTCACCCCAGAACTTAAGATCAGCTACATCAGACTGGATCATCTGCATGAGCTGCTGCTACTTAGATTAACAAAAGCTCCACCCACTGAATCCAAAATTTTCTAATTGAACTTCCAATTACAGCATCTAATGGACTCTTTTACAGTAACTCATACTTTACCTCTCTCATCACTAAATCTATTCATTTATAAAATGCACTTTCTCTTTCATTTTCTTCTTTATTATCTGGTGTCGAACCAAAAGAGGATGGATTCCCCTCTTGGCTCTTGGTTCCTCCTAAGGTTTCTTCCTCCAGCTTTAAGGAGTTTAATCTCTGTCGCTCTCACGGAGGGCTTGGGCCCAGATTCTGAAAAGCTGCTACGTGACAACAGTTGTAAAAAGCGCTTTAGAGATAAAACTGACTTGACATAATTTAGAGAGCTGCCCTTATGGCATAGATCCATAGATAGGAGAATGGGGTAAATCATGTGCCAGTGTAGTTCAACATTGGACCACGGACATTATGAATTGGAACGTCACCCTACTGAGTAGTTTCAAATCGCGCCTCCAGCACCACCATCACTGGGTTCCTGTATTTTCACTTTTTAAGGTATCTGTAGGGCTAAGCTCTAAGCCAAAGCAACATCTGGACTTCAGTCATATCTTTGTTGAAAACCTACATTCTTCAGGATGAACTTTCTGCTTTCCAGCAGTAACTAAACTATGGCTTTCTCATCTCAGCTGACCCAACTGCAGTTATCTCTTAACCTCCACTGTCCGAAGAGCAGCTTAAGACAGGAGGCTCTAATTAGGTCATTGCAAAAAGACAGCCATTTGTCTTTTTAACGCAGTGTGAAAAGTAGGGCCATTAATTGTGGGATGATAAAAAGATATATGACTCCCCTCCGCTGATGAGACAGCGTGTTTTGCTGTTTAATTCATGGGCCACACATTCTGCCATTTAGGATGAATTGGTTGGTAATTAAAATACAACCCTGTCCCCATCACTGATGTTTCACTGAGTGCATTTGACACCATCTAGTTTTTTCCAAATTCATATATTCCAGCAGAAATATCCTTCTGAATAAAGCTGCTGATGACTAATATACCCTTTAAAACCTGACACCACTTTCTGTTTTGCTTGAATGAAACATATCATGGCACAATAGTCAATACCTGGATCTTTCGTTCCGTGCTGGAAAAGAGATTGTATTATTAAAGCACACACAAATGAACTTCATACAATAACCCATTAAAGCTTGAGCGAAGCTCCAAATGTTCCTGTTGGGGCATGGGAATAGGGATTAGAGCTGGCAAAGTGCTCCAATGATTAGTCATTTCTGCCTGTAATTATACCCGAAATGTGATTTGTCAAAATCCACGGGTCGCCTTAATACAAGGAATTACCCCCAAATGTTCTCTCCTTGAGAAACGTTAGCTTGGATTTCCGACTCATCCTTCATGTGCCTCCCAAAACACTGTCAGGAAGTTGTGTTGTTTTTTGCACCAGGTCAGTCCAGCAGAGTTGCGGAGCCATTGACCGGCGACTATTGGTTATTTATTGTATGTTCAGAATCAAATGAAGGATGTTTGCTATATTTTTGAGGGAGGGGATGTGAGTGTAATCATTGCTCAGTGAATTACCATTATGAATTGCTGATTCTGTTTCCCAATTAGCCACCAGTCAACTCACCTTTGGGAGGCTATCTGCTTTAAGAGCTCCACCCAACATGTACCCTTTCTCTCAGATGCAGCTTTGCTGTTCCCCTTTTTATTGTCAATTTTGGCTATAAAAGTAAATTTTGAACTGTTACAACCAGGTGAACTACTTTTCCTTTTCTTGTGTTGGATGATGGGTCAAACATCAGTAACATATTAAGTCTTAAGTAATTGCACTCTGTATAAAATAATATTTGCCATTCCTTGAACTATCATTACTATCATTTGTTGCATTGGTTTTTCTACCCAAATGTTGAAGGGTGGCAGCGGTGGCCTAACATTTAGGGACTGGGCACCAGGATCAGAAGGCCATGGGTTCAAATCTCAGACCACTAGGTTGCTTTGAGATACCCCCATCACTGCCCCGTTACATGGTGCGCATTCTTGCTGTATATTTTCTGCCCCGATAAGTCATTTAGTCTCATTGCCGACATGCTGGCATGACTAAAGTAAATGTAAAGTGAAAAAAATAGTTTACAAAGCTGTTTCTAGACATTTTTTTCAGTTATTGAATAAATATTTCTCATATTTTGTGAGGCTGATCTAATCAACAACACGTTTTTTTAGCTGGCTTGGTAGGGATGAGCAAAAGGAAGACAATTGTGCAGCCGAATGCAAATACTTGCTTTTTGACCGTGTTCTTGTTAGGAACTAAGCTACAGCGGCGTAGTTCTGGGAATAACACTGCATGTGTCTTGATTTCAGCACTGGACAGCTCCAGGCAAGTCGAGCACCAGTTTTAAAGTTCAATAAAACATCCAATTATATTGTCGACGCTGATTCACTCCTGCATAAAGAAACCTAATCGCGAAACAGAATGAAGCATCTGAATAGGAAAAAGAATTTGTCTTTCACAGCAAGTCAGGAAATAAACACTAACTGATGGTCTGAGCTGGTCAAATTGGACAGGATTTGGGTCATAATTCATCTCGGCGGGAAGCGAGGTGTGCAGGAAGAGAAACTGTAAGTTGCAATTATTATTCAAGGGTTTCTGCAATGCTGCAACATAGAAACCCTGTTCATATCTTGCAGCAACCTCCGCCAAAAGTGAAAGTGACCATTCTTGTCATTGTGAAACACAGCACATCACACAGTGAGACACAATGAAATTACACCTCTGGAATTTACCCAAGCGCACACTCACACATGTGCAGCAGGGGGGCAACTATTGAAAGCCTGGGGAGCAGTGACGGGAACGGTACCTTGCTCAAGGTTGCTCAGGGCAACCTACTGGTCTGGGATACGAACCCACAAACTTCTGATCCTGGGGCCTAGTCCCTAACCCCTAGGCCACCGCTGAACATCTTATTGAATGCTTAATAGAACAAAATACATACTTCCAGTGATATAATAACATCGGTAATATTGTCAACACACTACATTGATTAAACTGTGTTTATTTTTTAACTGCTCAATAAAATCATGCTACAGTTAGTAGAATTAAAAGGGATGTTTCTTGGTATTGTTATGGCATTCTGGCTGAACCAGAGCAAAGTCTCTGCACTTATTTTTCCTTCCTCAGAAAGGTGCATTAAAAATAATTTTCTTAATAATTTTCTTCAAACATTGGCACCATGGATGAATCAGCAAGGCTAGATTCAGGCAGGTAAGTCAGTTATATCAAGTCCACATCCAGGATTTTGGATGCCCCCCAAAAACTCGTAAGCTCATCTTAGACTGGTGATTATGTCCAGTAACCACAGATGGATGGACGGACGAATGGACGACAAATGGCATATCTTGGTGGCGCCAAGTTCTTCTTGAAAAATCCTGGATTAAAGTGAAAAACGAATTCAATTTCCACACTACTTTCTGTGGAAATCCCCAAAATTTCAGTTTTTAAAGTGGTGGACTTTGGAAACAAATGGATAATTCTTATAAGGTTCTTCCCCCTACTGTCACTGCTAGCAATTCTTTTGTGGATTCCCGTTTAAAGTCCCACATTTTCCCCATTCTATCCAGTAAGGACTTATTTCCAACAGTGCAACCAATAAGCTCTGCTGAACAAGAGCTGCGCTTCATTAAAAGACCTCTTAAGCACTTGTGCCAGTGCTTTCTGGATGACTCTCTCTCACACAAGCTCTCTCGCTCTCCTGCGAGAAGGTAGAATGATCTGGCTGTCTGCCTCAGCATGATGCGTCCCCCGCTCTGGATAAAGTGCCTCATTTTTACCCTCATAAACTCGGGTGGAGGAGAGACTGTGGTGCATAGCCGCTATCGGATTATTGGATCCTGGTTCTTATTGATGAATGTGGGCAATCAGTTCTAGCAGTGGCATGAGCCCGGGGCAGGTAAACAGCTTGTCTGAATGCTCGGGTTCCATAATAAGGTCATTAATAGAAATCAGCCAGCGAGTGGACTACCACGGAGCTAAACAAATCCCAACCTTTACTCCGCCGTCATCAATCTGAAGCAGGCAGGCCCCAAGCGGGCTTATGCCAGCTTTAATGCATGACTCTGCCTTTGCATAAATGGTTCGGGGAGGTGCAGAACAGGAGGGTGCACACACATACGCACATGCCAACAGGACACCTATTGTTTGGTGCAAGCGTTAGGCACCCTGGTTCTTGCTTCTGATCTCTGGGTCGAAAAATTGCTTTAGCATGGGTTTAGAAGTAAAGCGGGGTAAGCGGAATGATTCACCTAAATCAGGACAACACAGCTAACCCTGCTGTTGGTAGAACAACTATTTACTGTACACTTACTGACTCTGATGTCAGAGACCTACTGCCACTACTTTGCTAGTAGTTCAAATACAGTTTGGAACCATTTTCAATTGTCATTTGTATTTAGGACTTCCTAAAATCGGGAAAAGTAAGGTTCGTATCTGGGTGTACTCAGGCCCATTCCAGCAAACATCTGGTTGGGTTGCAAGTGCATTGCAGGGCGGATAGGGGACACTTTAGCATCTCCATTCCACCTGACTGGCATGTTGTTAGGCTGTTGGGCCAGCGGTGGCCTAGTGGTTAAGGACTAGGCCCCAGGATTGGAAGGTCATGGGTTCAAATCCCAGACCAGTAGGCTGTCCTGAGGTATCCTTGAGCAAGGTACCATCCCATCACTGCTGCCTGGGGTGCTTTCAATAGCTGCCCCCTGCTGTGGTGTGCATAGGTAAAATGCAGAGGTTTGTTTTTAGGTAAAATGCAGAGGCTCGTTTGTGTCTCACTGAGTGCTATGCTGTGTTTCACAATGCCAAATAGTCACTTTCACTTCACTGTTGGGAAACCAGAGCTCCTTGAGGAAGCCCACACAGACACAAGGACAACACACAAACTCCATCCGGGGATAGAGAATCAAACCTACAACTGTTACGCTGCCTAGGTCAAGTTCTTTTGAATATTTGTTTTTGTGCTTGATTTTCTTTCAGCGAGTGTTTTGTTTCTTGTGCTGGCCTCCCACAGCGTGAATTTGTTTCCAATTTACATAAACACATACATGACATGGCTGGTTAAGCATTGCATGGTGCTGTTTAGGTCGAGCGGTTTGCTGCACTTTGAAAGCTACGTTGCCCTCCCCGTCTCAGCTTTTCCTCTTGGAGATTAAGCAACACCAGGGCGCTCGCGCTGAGAGATAAGCAGAATTCTTTCAGGGCAGCATGTTTACTGCAGGGGCAGCAAATCCTGTTATGGTGAATGGCTCTCCTGTGATCAAATGAAGCGGGAATTTTTTGATGTGTAAATACAGTTCACTGTTTTCTGTTCAGAAACTGGTCTTGCTCTCTTTATGAGGACCACCTTTCATTTAGGTTCTGCTATGAACAGAGCTGTGCCAAAGTCTTGAGGCAGCCCTCATTTTTTCCATATTTCGCTAGAGAGTCATCTTGGTGCAGAAAGAAAAGGGAATAAATGTTTTCCTGACAGGCTACAAGGTGTCTAAAGAAACAAGGTTCTAGATAAAGGGGTTCTATCCACTCAGTGTTCAGCATCAGCAGCATACAAAACACCTGATCCTCTGGAATCATCTGCACCTGTTTCATTGCTTCATGTCTTAGGTTTGACGCTTTGTCCTGCTTGAAGGTTCAGACGTAGATCACTGTGTGGATTAACCAACACAAAACAATCAAACTGCTCAGGTACAGAGACTGGACTGAAAATGAGAGACAACAACACTGTCCTTCAGGAAGATCTGGAGAACTGCTCAGGAACAGAGACTGGAGTGAAAATGAAGGACAAAATCACTGGCCTTCAGGAAGATCTGGAGAACTGTTCCTCAACAACACATTGTTGCGCAAGAACGCAAGAAAGTCTGACTCTTTGAGAGCAAGATATTAGGAAATGATGGTCCTTGAAGACCCTTACACAGTACTGTATATCTAAAGACTATACCCCTCTGTTCATTGGTCAGACATGCATATTGTTGTTAACCCGATTCAATCTTTGGCTACACATTCGGTGCCCTAACTGTAAGGTCTAACATGGTGCTGTAGATACTGGACAGATTGTACTGTCTGCTTGCTACAAGATGTCAGCAGGCCCTGGAAACAGATCACACTGTTTCACTGCTCATTTCTTCTACCCCTCGCTTTCATCTTCACACCATCTTCACTTCTGGACCATGACCCATATAAGTGCACTGAAACATTTATGACCCCAAGTCTGGCCCATTCTGATACAAGTTCTTGAAGCCTTCATTCATTTTGTTTATTAATTTAAAGCCTCTTTATGACTTTGTATGATGATGTAACTGCTCTTAAGGCAGTTGCACTTTGAACATCATGCAAGTGAAGTCAAAGTGGCACAAAATTGGGAGACTTTTTTATTTTTAACCCAGCCACTAGGGATGTGTATTTCTTCCAGTCCCAAACCTGGATAAATAGGGAGGGGCATCTGGTGTTAAACTTTAGCCAAATTAATGGATGAACAACGAAACAGATTCCATACAGGATTGGTCAAGGCCTGGGTTAACAACGGGGTGCTGGTGGAAAATGAAAGGATGGAAATGGCTGTAGTAAATACCTATTTTAAGAAAAGGGAGGGGCACAGGGGGACATACAATACTGGAGGAAGTTTAGATGCAGGGAGAGGAGGTAACAAAGTTCAAAGAATTGAAATACTTGTGATCAACATGATCTGTGATAGAGAGGTACCAGCAGGACCAATAAGGAAAGGTTTACAGGATCATAGTGTTACCAGCTATGCTACTTGGATTGGAGATGGTGGTGCTAATGAGCATTCAGGAGGTGAAGCTGATGGTGTCAGAGTTAAAAATGCTGAGATTTAAGTTGGGTGTGATGAAGATGGACAGGATTAGAAATTAGTACATTAGAGGGACAGTCAGGTAAGATGTTTTTAGAGAAGCAAGGTTGTGTTGGTTTGGACATGTCCAGAAGAGATGAGGATTATATTGGGAGGAGGATGTAGAAAATGGAGCTGCCAGGAAAGAGGAAAAGGCCAAAGAGGAGGTTTATGGACGCGGTGAGAGAGGACATGCAGGCGGTCGGTTTGGATGAGGAAGATGCAGAGGACAAGAAGATATTGAAACAGATGATCCACTGTGATGACCCCTAAAAGGGAACAGCCAGAAGAAAAAGAAGATTGGGAGAGGCCTTTTTTGCATCATATTTACACAATCTGCCATGACTTGTCCAGGGAGTTTCTCCATTGTTCACCCTGGAACAGGCTTCAGCACATCCTATCAAAGGGGAATAGGGGAAACTCCGCTGGACCCCAGCTCTCCAGGACCACAACTGGGGAACCCTGATGTAGAACATAAAAGCTTTGTAGCCCATGGACATTAACATATAAATGATAGTGTCTGAAGAATTCTGACCTCAGAATTGAAATTCATCTAGAAGCAGAAAATGTGTGTTTGGTTGCACCTCTAGTTCACGCCAGCGACTCTCTCACCCTTTGTCTGTTCTAGCAGAGCTGTAGTGGTCGGAGAGGTGAGAGAACCTTCTCCTTCATCACAGGGAAAGGTCAATGGAGCCGGCCATGAATAAGCGGAAGATTTATGAACCTGCCAGCCTCTAAAAATCATACAGACCCAGGGATTGAAAAAAAAAAAACCAACAAAAAAACCACAATGCCCTGATGATAGCCCTACAACGAGAATGAATAATTAATGGCTCCTGTGTCTGGTAAATAAGATGGTAATGCTGTATAAATAAATAAGAAAGCAAGCGCAGTGTGGGAATTCGTCACTGTGGGCTATTACCAAATGTCAAACATTTCATTAGTGGGCCCGTGTTTGTTTTTTGCTGAAATAACGGCAATTGGTTGGAGGAGAAAGGAGTGGGCTTAATGAAAAATAAAAAAAGTTACTTTCACAAACCTAGTAGATGTGTTTGCTCAATTAATGCCAATTTGTGAGGAGAAAAAAACACCCCGAAACAAAGAAAACAAACTAAAAAATAGGCTAATTAGGAGCTCTGTCAAACAAAAAAGTTTCAGCACAGCACCTAAAGATAGCTAACGAACGTGTTTTGTACTTCCGTACACTCACCAAGGTGAAAATAGATCCATCCTGAGATGTATACTGATATGAAATCATCCTCAGAGGACCTGGTGTACTTTCTCCCAGTGCTCGGTTGAGAACATTATAAGGAATAATTAGTGAGTGGAACAGGAGCCACTCATTGAAGAATTCTAAGAAAACTCTGCATGGGGTTCGCTGAGCTCTGCTGCAAATGGACCACTCCATCAGCAGAGCCTTAAGAAGACTTTAATCTCTCTTTGGGCTCCAGAACTATAATCTAGTATGGAAACCATTGGAAACACAAGAGCGAGAACACACGCAGAGTTTTTGTTTTTCATATATTTAAAAGAACGAATATGAAGCTCAAAAGAAACAAGCAAGTTGATAATGGACTCAAAACAGCATCACCCAGGACATATAATATATAAAAGCCAAAGTTTATGGTAATGGCTCCTAGAGGGACATTTTCCCATTGCCATGATCCAACTCACTGCAAAAGAAGATGAAATCAGCAGATTCTCTCCTTTTCTCTCTATCTGGAGAGGATAGATGCATCTGATCCACTGAGATGTGGGAGTCTATCCCAATGTTCTCAGGATGGGAAACCCCCTGATTAAGGTTGCTAATTCATCACAAGGCAGACACAATCACACCAACAGGCATCTCCAATCCACCTGACATGCAAGGCTTTGGACTGAATCCAGAACAACTGGAGGAACCCACACAGACATGTGGAAAACAATGCAATGCCACAAACTGAAAACCAGAACCTTCAGGCTGTGACACAACAGTGCTAACTACTGTGCCTCACCTCCATTAATGTTGTAGGTTAATTCGACATGTTAGACCTTCACTCCAGCATGTGAGGGCCATTGATTAGACCTTCAGTGTTGGATTGAAGGTCTAAGCTATATCCGCAAAGAGAACATGGATTGAACCATCAGCTATTGGCTGTTTTAAGAATCTGACAAAGCAAAGCTTGATCATGAAAGAAAAAAGTACTTCATTGGCTCTTGATAAAAGTGACAATGCCTTCTTCTCCACATTTGTATAATTTTTCTCCCCATTTCCCTTTGGGGTCTGGAGCAACGCAAGCTTTTTGCCTTCCGTCCTCCATCATCCCCTTGCTATCTCCTCTCAGTCAATGCGCTGGAGTCTATATTTGTCTGAATGTAAGTAATGGCCCGATGAAACCCGAGCATCTGTTTACATCCGGCCACATTAGCCACTTAACCCCATTATGACAGCAGTCTGATTGATTCACCAAAGATGAAAGCAAATGCAGAGTATTTGCCTTCTATCCCACCTGTATCTGTCCTATATGGTGGCACAGGGGACACACTGGGCATTTCTTCTTTGCATATTGAGGGTTCCAGCATTGGGCATTTGGGTTGTGCACTGGGGAGGAATGACATTTACCAGTCCCCTGGTGCTTTGTAGTATATTTCAGGTTGTTTAAATACCTGTTGGTCTGGGGGCGGAGCACTGGAGGAAATTCCTAGTGAGAATTTCAAGAGACTTTAAAAGGACCCATAAAATGGTAAACCCTCATGTTTTATGTTGCAGTTCATATTTCTCTGTTTCAAAATGTATCTTTAGACTGATATGAAAATTATGCCATGAAAACGGTGCAATGTCTTTTCGGACGAGAGGAGTTCAGTTCCATGCATTCTGAAGGTGATCTTCACCTTACAAGCTTTTTGGGACCATCCAGAGCCCCTCTCCTGAAACCTCTTTATAAAAGGCATGCAAATTGGACCCCAATGCTAAGCCACAACTTAGGAAGGTCAAGGTCATGATTTACTAAAGCTTGAATGATAATTGCGGTAGTGTCCATGTATTATTAAAAGTGGTGGCCACAACTAAATTATCTTGTTCCCACACCTTGCTCAGCCATATGGACAGGTATAAGAATCCCATTTCCACACATTCTGTAGGTCAATAGCTGGGCAACATGCATGTATACATTTAAACCAAAACCATCACAAACTAAGTCGGAACCAGAAATCATTTCTTACTCCTAAATGAACTCTGAGAGCCAAAATACGATGGACCTTCCACCCAAATAGTGCCCCTTATGCCCAACAGGGAACAAGGACTGAATCAAAAATGGCTTATGACTTATAATAAGTAATGTCTTCAACCTATCGAGCCAGCTCATTATTTCTTTATATTTTGTAGAAAAACGAGACAATAGATTCAGTGATTTATTGCAACAGGTGCAAACATCTTACAATATGCAAAGGATAAAGAGTTCTAATTTTAACATGCTTAAAATCTGTATTTGGTATGATCACCGTTATTCCTCAGCAAAGCCTGAACCCATTTAATCAAGCTTCCTAGTAATTTTGTGAAGTCGTTTTCAGGAATAGTTCTCCAGGCTCAACAAAATATCAAGATGATCCCATGCTGTTGCTCTGAAACTGGTCAGGTATAGGGACTAGACTGAAAATGAGAGCCAAAAAGTGTCTATGAGGAGGTCTGGAGGACTGTTCCTCATCATTTTAGGGCATCAATGCCCTAAAAAAACTACAAGAATGTGAAGAAATAAGGGATCGACACTTTTGCACAGCACTCTATATAGCCCACTGCATAGGAAGTAGCAAGCTGTTTGAGATCCAGCCCAGAAAATCTGTCCTAAACAAGGCTCATTTATTCACTGATGTGTCCTGGAACCATCTTTGATTTTTCTACCCTTTATCTTCAATCCAAAAGCACAGAATCTGTGTCCATACTGGAAAGATCACTTGTGTTGCATGGAAAAAATAGCCTTCACTGTGACTGAAGCACAACGTAAGGCATGGTTGAGGGCCATTTAAGTCACTCCTGGCTTATTAAAGAATCAGCCATGAAAGAGGATTTTCTCCACCCGACCAGGAGTGCGCATGGCAGACATGTCCTTGAGGAAGCTTACTGTGCGGCAATATTCATTGAGCAATTATTATTCAAGGGGATCAATTAGTTGTTATGAAGTCCGTGTGCGAGTATGTGCGTTTGCACCCTTGCTGAACTGTTTGTGCTCATTTATGAGGTTTTTTTATGAGGTGGGAGAGAGGTGAGTGGTGCAGGATATGAAGGGAGGTCCCAGCGGGGCTCCTTTTTGTAAACACTTTGTTATTGCTCCGTGCCGGTGCTGATTACAGTGCGCCTGCTCTGCTGCTCACAGACCTTGCAGGATGGTCCCGGCTTCCTCCTGGGAGGCTCATACCCCTGTGCCTAATGTAGCGACAGAGGAGCAGTTTCCTTTTGGACTTAATGCACTTCTTCTTCTCTTCCCTTAGAAGTGGGGTATGGTGCCAGCTTAGATCTGGTCCTAAAGGTCCCATCGGCAACACCACTCAAGGGTTCATAACATTGCAGGACATCTTTAACATATGTCATGACCGTTGACGTAAATATAAACCCAGTCAGCTGTCCAATTCCTGGCTCAGATGAAACTGGACAAAAGCACACTTTATGAGAAGGGGATGAGAATGAATCTGTTCTCTCCCATTCTTTTGTGATTCGTTGATGTGCCGCTCAACCCTAGCTGGTAATGACATGTGGAATAATGGATGGCGTGGCTCAATAAATTGTTTGAATTCAGGTCATGGAACAGTGGTTTGGTGAAAGATCTGGCAAAAATGAACACAGCGTTCCACTTATTTTACAATCAATCATAGGCCATGGCTAACACACACTTGATATCATTTTTTTGCATAAAGACGTCCCATTACTTTTCTTGAGTTGAGTGGATTCAGCTCTTTGCTTCATTCAGACTCGTAGATGTGGTTGAGGACACTGTGACCATAAAACTGTGCGAACCCTGAACTATGAGGGCAGCTTGACAACAGGAACCGTTTCACCAACAACCTCAAGAGTATTAGTGCTGTTTTTTGTGGCTGTAGCTAAAAAGGAACATGATCCAAGATCAGGCCCTGATGTTTGAAATGACAAGCTGTAGGACTGTTTGATTCAGCTTTGAAGCTCGATCACATCCTAAACCACTTCCATGCAACTTCTGAACATGCTGAGTGAAGTTTTTTGGAGGGGGTTTTGAATACAAAAGCCTGAAATGAGCGTCACTGGTGCGAAAAAAAATTGCTTGATCGGCGGCGGCTCTGCTCAAAAATAGACCAAAAGGAATGGGACACAGTAACGATTCCCAGATTCAGGCATGGGGGTTGCCATGTCCCAGCCCATGTGAAGGTCCTTTAAAAGTTAAGCAGTTGATCAGCTGTGCAAGGGGAGAGTAACAACTGGGCTCTTTCGTCCATCCTGTATTGAAATAGTAAAAGTTCTCACGCTCTACAAGTGCAGTCGACAAGAGGAAATCTTCCCCAATCCCTTTCTCCTTCCCTGACTCCCCCAGAAGTGGTGGTTCATCCCTGGGTCAGACTGAGTCAAACCATTCCAATTAAACTTTCAGAGGAGCCTTGTGCATTTTTAATGCTCCTTGTTCCCGCCATAGCCAGATGCTTGCGCTCGTGTCGCCGGCGTGCCATCCGTCTGCTCTCTTCTTAAGGCAGTCGGGGTCTGATGCGGGTGCAGCTGACTGCACTGACAGCTCATGAAAATTAAAAGCTACCAGCCAAAAGGAGAGCCAGCCAGGAACGAGGGAGAGAGAGAAAGAGAGAGACATGACGGGCACTGCCTCAAGCTTGTCATGTCTTCTTGTCTGCGACGGCATGAACATCTCATGAGGTCCCTTTGCATCTCTTGTAGCATGGGACATAAAAGAAACAGTGCAAGACTTTACTGATGTGTGTAAAAGAGGGTTTCTCAGTCAGTGCAGATTCCTTAATATTTCTTATTCCTATGGGTCATCCAAGGCTAAAACTAAAAAAAAAAACAAAAAACAAACTGTGCATTCAACTGGGATTACATGGTGGCATGGTTTTCCAGCGGGAAGAGATGTAACCTCACAAAGCGTAGGCTCATGCAGATTCTGCAACCGGCTGCCTAAAGATACAAGGTTCTAGATAAAGGGGTTCCAGCCACTCAGTGTTCAGCATCAGCAGTAAATAAATCACCATCTGGAATCATCTACACCTTTTTCTTCACTGCTTCAGGCTTGGCTACGAATGGTTCCTATGTAGACCAAGAGCCTTTTTGTGGTCAGAAATGGACCATTGATGCATGGCTATTACAAACTGTCCATCAACAGAAGCTATAAGACCAGGTTGGTGCGTCAAATAAAGTGATAAGCGAATGGATACAGTTGTGTTTTTGGCCATTCTCCCATTCTAGACAAGATCCCCTCATTTGCCAAAGTGATAAAGAAGGAGTTGGTATCGTGCCACATTGGTGCTTTGCTGTACACAGATAATCCTGCAAGAATGATAAAGGCTATACAGGCCTAGTTGGCTACGATGGGGCTGATTTACAACAACCCAAGCTGCAGATCCAATGTGAGAAACATGCTGTGTTGAGAACTTTTGTGCAAAATTGTCCTGCAAAAGGAGCCTTTGTGCAAAATTGTCACTTGTAGATATTTTTCAAGCAATCAGCACTCAGAAACCAGAAAGCCAACCGGTCAGAATTCAAAGTTTTCATTTATTTTTTTGTATTTTTGGTACTTTTTTTAAGTACTGGTACTAGTGCTTAGGAAATGTTCTGCATGAAAGACTAGCCCAACTCACCTAACCATCTAGTGTTTTCCACAAGTGTGGTATAAAGGATATATTAGGAAATAGCCAGACTTTTAATAAACAGTGTATTTTTTGTGTTAAATGCACTTTAACAAATTATACGCGATAAAATGTTACCAAGACTTCTCTATTTGGGATGTCTCTGCAGTCTGCAGACAACAACCAGCGAGGTTAAGTCTGATTAGCTGGTCAAAGCACATTGTAAAAACTCTGAAATATTGTGGCAAGTCAATGGAGTTCCATTTAAATAATTAAACAGAATGTAAAATAGTGTTGTGAAAAAAACATCTGAGGTTTAAACAGCAATCTAGACCTCAGAAATGTGTCAGTTTCTCAAGCCACAAAACTAAGCTTCAGCATTCGATTGAAAATGAAAGTGAAAAAGTGAAAGTGACAACCCTTGTCATTGCGAGGTCACAGCACAGCACACATGAACCGCAACGAAATTGGACCTCTGCATTTAACCCATGCACACAAACACCGTGCAGCAGTGGGCAGCTATTGAAAGCGCCCGGGGAGCAGTGATGGGGACAGTACCTTGCTCAACAGTACCTCAGGGCAACCTACTTGTGAGGGAATTGAACCCACAATCTTCCGATGCGGGGGCAACTCCCTAACCACTAGGCCACCCGACTCTTCAGTTCCCCCAGTGTCCTTGGATTGGATTGCCAAAGAATTCCAAGTGCTTTTTAGTTGCTTGTCAAAACACGTGCACACAGGCTGTCCAGGAACGCTCAAAAGGCCCCTGCCGATGCAACACGAAGAGCCGTCAAGCCATACCCACCACATGTTAGCGTGACATCAAACGACCCTGTGGGCACTGATCACTCATTATGCAGCATTTGGCATAATCGTAGCCAGAGGTCTTAACCGGCAGAGTGATGTGACAGGTTCTGGGAGACGGGAGCTCATGCTAAAAGCGAAATGTCAGGTCAGCCGAGAGGCATCATTCACAATGGCAGAAGACACAGAGGTTACATCTGCATGTGATTCATTCAGTTAGAACATCCTGAAGAGCAGGAAAATGCATTTCCTCTAATGGTTTAGTTTTGACTGCAATTCATTCCATTCTACTCAGCCTGCTTTACTGCCATTATCACTTCATTGGTCCACTTTGGACAACACACCATCTAAAATGGATGTTCTGTGAGCTCCCTTATATGCATCTGTGCAAGGATTTTCCTACTGTCCAGTTATATTTGAACATGTGTGTCCTATGTGGTTAAACAATGTAGATGATACATCGTTACATCTTTGTCCAATTACTTATGGCCACACACACACACACACACACACACACACACACACACACACACACACACACACACGTGTTGGGAAGACAAGGCCGCAACATTTGATGAAAATGAAAATGATCAAACCTACAGAGGGCTTAATTCGAGATCACCAACAAATTTAAACTTAAAAACTGATGCAGCAGGCGAGTCCAAGTTGCTGAAATGTCTTCTCAGTAGTTTGTATGGCCTCCACGTGCTTGTATGCATGCCTGACAATGTTGGGGCTCCTTATGAGATGACGGATGGTGTCCTGGGGTATCTCCTCCCAGATCCTGACAAGGACATCACTGAGCTCCTGGACAGTCTGAGGCGCAACCTGGTGGCGTCGGAATAGACCTAAGCATGATGTCCCAGAGATGTTCTTGTGGATTTAGGTCAGGCGAGCGTGGAGGCCAGTCAGTGGTATCAATTCTTTCATCCTCCAGGAACTGCCTGCAGACTCTTGACAAACGAGGCCGGGCGTTATCATGCACCTCTGTAGGGTCCAGGTATCTCCTCATGCTACCAGTAGTGACACTGACCCGATCAAACATCTGGGGCCTCCACCTGCAGAACCATTCCTGTCATTGTTACCCCTTTAGTGCAGCTGTTATTAATTTCATCAAACACCAAAACCCTCTGACACTGAACTGACCAGATCAACGTCCCACAACTTTAACGGACGTGATACTATACTCCGATTAATAAGTGTTCCTTTCATTTTTTTGAGCAGTGTATATCTTTCCTACTTTTTCCTGCCGATGGTAAAACTTTGGTCATTTTGTTTCTGATGATCATCTAGCCCTGGCTGATGAAGAGAAGGACCCAGAGGTCAGTTAAAGCAGCTGATCCACATTTTTTCTTTGGCAAGCAGGAAGCAAAAGAAGGGAGAAAGACAGAGAGCCTGGTGCAGCGCCTACTCTTAGTGACGTGCAAGCCTCAGCATTGCCACATTTAGCTGGGTCCCGCCTAAGCTGGCTCTGGAAGTCTCGCTGCTAACTCGCTTGATGAAGTTTCATTAGAGAGGAATGACAATAAGCAGCTTTCATGAGTCATTTTCGAGGCTTAAGTGTTGGGAATAAAAAAAAATAAGAGCCTTTGAGTGCATGGGATCTGTACAGAAAGAAAAAGACTGTTAGTAAATTAGGATATTCATATTTAACCAAGTAGTTGCTTTGCATCAGCCAAATAACCAACTGAGTGGCATCAACACTTTGATGGGGTAAAACCAAGAAAACCCACAGCTAGCATGGTATCCAGACCAAGTCTTCTTTCGGCTGCTCCTGTTTAGGGGTTGCCACAGCTGATCATCTGTTTTCCATCTTTTCGTCAGTGCCACCATCTCCAACCCATACATAGCTGGTCTCACAACTGACCTGTAAATCCTCCCTTTTACTCACTCTAACCATTCCAACAGTCTCTTCTTCACCTCTCTTCCACACATGCTGTTACACTGAACTGCTGATCCCAAGCATTTAAACTTCTCCACCTTTTTCACCTCACCTCCCTTTATCCTAACCACTCCACTTTTCTCCCTTTTGTTCACAGGATTGCATGCATTCTGTCTTTGTCCTCCTCACTTTCATTCCTCTCCTCTCTAGAGCATATCTCCATCTCTCCAGGGTCTCCTACGCTCGTTACAGATCACAATATCATCATAGCATCACAGCATAGCAAGATCATGCTATGATATCATAATATCATGGCATCCAGACCAAGTGATGAACTAGAAGACCAGAAAGTTACAAAATAGCAATGCTTAACATTATATGTGTACAGTTTTTAAACGATGGCAGCTTTAGTTTGATGCTTAGCATAGAGGGCTAGCAAACGAGGTCTGGGGTTCAATGGACTGGCAGGAAAACGTTGGAGATGGGTAATCAATGTTTTCCAAATCCTGTCTCTACGGCTTTAGCTAACCTCATAACTGCCCCCTGGGCACAGGAATAGCCACCCGCTGCTCTCGTGTGGGTTTTTAGAATGGGTTAATGGAGGGGACAAATTCACTAACTGGACTGGCACGTGTGGACGTAGGGTTGCAAAGTCAAGAGCTTCTAAAGGAAGAATTTAGTCCACCATTGTTGTTAGCTACCAGAATGATGGCTCTCTAGTTTGTGGAAAGGCAAGCTGAACTAACTTCGATCCAGCCCATAACTAGAAGGGATAATAAATCTCCATCGCCACACTTTCATCAGCACCACTTGAAGTGGATTTAAGCGGTCAGACCGTTTAGGGATCACAAAAGACAAGAGGCACATATTCCAAACATTTTTGAGCACTTTTTGCCTTTTTCCCCATTTTCCCGGCTACATTCTAATGTACAGGTACTGACATATAAGAGACGAAGCCCCTGTAGGAGGGAGCGAACGAGACGAGGCGCAATGCTTCGTTCACATGTCAATTCACACTGAAGGTCAGCGAGAAAAACAAGGCAGGCAACAAGAGATCAGCTGTAATCTTCCCCAACAACATGCCCTGAAGGCATGCCGCTCGATCACAGAAACAAGTCTGCTCGCTCTTCGCTTCAGCTCACTTGCTTGCGCTCTCATAATTCTTTCAGCAGCTCCCTGTAAGGGCCGTCGAGCTCGCAGACGAAGGATACAGTAGCTGGCAACGAACGTAAGCTAGAGAGACGAGCTAGCATGAACTGTTTCCTGAAACCTAATTGAAATTCATGTTGTTGACGTGCAATGTCACGTGGGATTATCTGAGGACTATGTTCGGGTGTTTAAACTGAAGATTTGTTGGGCTGAAGTTGCTTTTTCTGTTAAATATCTGGTTTGTATTGCTATGGAAGCTTTGGAAGAACCATTCTGATGGCAGGACACTAATAGGTCGTCCAGTTCATCCATTATTAGTCCAAAATTGTCTTAATTCTTGACTCTTGAAGACAACGACCTGAGCAAGAAATGGCACTCCCCTAAGGTTAAACTTTTCCTGGGGTCTCAGAAATGCCTTAATCTTAATCTGTCTTTGTCACCCTTCTTGACTATCTGTTTCTCAGCTGTATTCTTTAACCTCTTTGAGTCATTTCTGAGCTCAAAGGCACAGAAAAGATTTTTTAGACCAACTCTCCATCACCACACTTTCATTGTTGCACCGCCTGAAATGGTCAGATCGTTTAGGGATCGTGGATTCCTCCTGGAGAGTATGCTTTCCATATACTCATGGTCTTTTGAACACAAATTCAGGGTGAACTTAATCGCCAAAATGCCAGTATGACTGAAGGGGTTAATTCCCAGAAAATGACTTTATTCATTTGAACGGCTGGTAAAGTTTTAGCTCTTCTTGAGCTCTGCTACATGACATTGACAATTATATGGTGTCATGATGTCATACACACAATTACCGGCAATTACACATGCAATTATGGGTAATTGTAATGACAGATTCTTTGACATCATTTTTATGTCAAATGATTACATCCAGCACCTTCCCATGGCCCTGATCCCTCATGTGTATTTTGTGCATTATTGCAGTGTCAATGCTTGGGAGACGCAACAAAATATCTGCCTTTAGTGCGTTTAATATACTGCCAAGCAAAAGGGACATTTAGTTTTTTCCCCTATATATATACACACTGTGTTAGAAAGACTGAACATTTAACTTCATTTTCAACTTTGTCCAAAGTAGGCGCAGCCAATCCGTTCAGGTGTTTGGTGCAAATATTCATTTTTCAGTGATCATCTTGAACATCTCTGTGGACACTGTCCAACCCAAAGCTTTGGAGTCCATTTTCAACTGCCAGATCTGGAATCAGACAATATTTATGCAATATTTGAACTAAAATGTAAATTTTGTTTCTAGCATTCCAGCGTTGTAACTGTCTGTGGAGGTCATAACTCCATAAGTGGGAAAAGCACAGAAGTGAATACTTTCGTAAAAACTTCCAGTAACAGGAGAAGTACTGAGGAGAAGTTCTTTGAGTAAAAATAAAATGTACTCCGATGGAAAAGTAGGGCAGAAAGACACATTCTATTTGGCAATTTGACAAGCATGTCTTTGAATTGTGAAGATCAAGACACCTGCAAGAACCTCACAAAGACACAGAGAGAACATTCACACTCCACGCAGAACCTTCTCGCAACAGCACTGACTACTGCATCACCTTCAAAAACATACTCTCACTCACTAATTTTCATGGCCACTTGTTCTAATTAGGGCCACGGGGGGTGCTGGAGCCTATCCCAGCTCCCACAGGGCGAAAGGCAGGGAAACACCCTGGACAGGTCACCAGTCCATCACAGGGCAGACACACACACACACAAAAATCACACTCACACTTACGGGCAGTTCGTCTGACCTGTATGTCTTTGGGTGGTGGGAAAAAACCGGAGCTCCCAGAGGAACACAGACATGGGTAGAACATGCAGACTCCACACAGGACGGCCCCGGACTGTCCCACCTGTGAATCAAAGCCTTAATCACTGTGCCGCCCTCCGAAAATACTCATTATAGGAAATGAAATATACCCAGCCAAAGACAATAAGAGCCAGACTGAAGACTAGAATTGCCATCGTACAGTGTCCAAAGTCTGGAGCATCTGCAGTGGGTCTCAGTGCTCCATCAACTCATGGAGATTTTAAATCGAGAACTATGCTTATAGTTAGTATTCATTGTCTCTCTGCAGAGCATGGCACGCTTTGAGCGATGCATTATTCATTCTTTACTTTTGTCTCCTGCATTTCCTGCTTTGCCTTTGTACAGGACTCCACCAGTGCGTTTTGTCTTTTGAGTTGACAGTGGCAAAAAATACAACTACTAAAGTGAGAAATTCGAGCAGGGTAGGTTGCTCACCTGTCCCAGCGATGCCTCGTCGTCGAGGCGGAGCCTCCCTAAGTGTTAGGAACCCATGACATGGCAATCTAGAAACTGTAAAGTGAATGCATGTTAGCAGATACACTTCTCAACCATTATATTAAAAATGCAGTGAATATGGTGCAATTTGTAGGAGAAATGGATAAAAATCGGGTCAAATAGCATGTAATTATTACATTTTCAGTATTTGGGGAGCTGTTCTAATAGTATGCGAGAAAGTGATCCATCTCATGTTATATCCACCGTCCAATCCTGGGGCCTAAACACTAGGCTCAACCTAAGGCTCCATGGGATTGCTGGTGGTGGAAAAGAGCCACAGATCAGTAATCCCAGAAGACATATAGTGTTGGGTTCATCATTATGAAAAAAGTGAAAGTGAAAGTGATAGTCATTGCGAGGTCACAGCACAGTACAGCACACAGTGAACCACAATGAAATTGGACCTCTGCTTTTAACCCATGCAAACACTGTGCAGCAGTGGACAGCTATTGAAAGCACCCAAGGAGCAGTGACAGGAACGGTACCTTGCTCAGGGGTACCTCAGGGTACTCACACACTGCTGGGGAATCGAACTCACAATCTTCCGATGCAGGGCACCTCACTAACCACTAGGCCACCACTGCCCCATTATGGATTTATTTACCAAAAAAAAAAAAAAAAAAAAAGGTATGTCTCTAGCGTGCTGCATTCTGTGAAGATCAAGAAAAGATCTCTTTTCTTAACTGTACAATGATGTCAGTATTCCCATGTAATTAATGCAGTTTTTCTATTCGCTCCATTTGTGAACGTCCTGGACCTGCTTGCGCCACCTTAATGAAAAATAATGACTAAATTCGGTATGTTAGGCTCCGGATCTAAAAAAGCAACATCTCTACTGTAAACATGTCTATAAAATAAAAGCAAAGACTAGGGACAAACACCTGGACAGAAAACAACTGGAAAATGTCTCACCGCGAATAACAACCTGTGCTGTGCTGAACGGACGAAAGTGTAAAACTCAAGGATTCGAAGGAACAAACAGCTTTGAAAAGCTGCCCAATCTTTCTGCTAATGCTTCTTCTATTTCCTCTGAAGAAGAAACTGCCGCTCTCAGACCTCTAACCTGCGCTGTTTGCCAACTAAAGAAGATACGTAGTAATACGTGTTAAAATATATCAACAGTTTTCTTTGCAGAGCTGAATTGAGCAAATGAGTAGATACTGCGGTACCTTTTATGTATAATGCAGTTTTTAGCGAGGGCCCATCCAGCTCCAATAAGAACGAATCAGCTCTAATTTAATCCTGTTGTCTCTATAAGACTTTTGGCTGAATTCCAAATGCCTCCCTACATCCTATCCTACAGTGAACCACAGCGAACCTCTGTATTTAACCCACACACACCATCCAGCAGGGGGCAGCTGCATCCAGCACCTGGGGGGCGTTGATGGGGATGGTACCTTGCTTGAGGGTACCTCAGAGCAACCTCCTGGTCTGGGAGCCAAACCACAACCATCTGATCCTGGAACCTAGTCCCTAAACACTAGACCACCGCTGCCCTTCCATAAAGCTTTATTAATGCTACCCTTAGGTAATGTTTGTTTTTTTTTTTGTTTTTTTAACATGTCATCAGGTAAGCCATCAAACACTCATGTGTTTTTAAAACATTTCATTAAAGCCATGAATGCAGATATAAACCCAGACCCTTCAGCCACCAATATTTAAGACCTTAATGTTGCAAAGCCTCGCCTTGAGCTCCACCATCGCAAGCCAATGCATTGATTTGTAAATTTCATGCTCAGTTTGTTTTCCACTCTAATGTTTCAACGTTTCCACCCACAGTTAGCTCTAATCTTTTCATTGTCATGCCCAGACATTCTCAAAACTACGCTGCACCATCCTGTTAAGCTCTGGAAGGCTTGCCAGAGGTCCCGGTTACAGATGCTTAGCTTGGAAGAGCCAACTTTGAGAACCCCTGTATCTCATACTTTGCTCCATGCCAACTAGGAAGCATTTCACATTTATTTCAACCGACCTAAGAGCCTCCGCTTCAGAAAGAGAGAATATTTTGGGTAACATTTCATGTAATAGATACAGCCAAGCTGTTTTACACTTGGCCCGCCCAGATCAGTTCAGCGTGGTGAAGACCCTAGCAGAAAATGCATGGTGCATAACTGGCATTAACAGGCAGATGTAGCGCTGAGCATATGGTCCAATCACTTCGGCCTGAAAGCAAAATTAACACCTCATGCTTTGACATTTACAGATACTGGGATAGGGGGCTTTCAAAGGACTCTGAAAGAGCAGCCTAGCACCTCAGATTATCTTTCTTTGACCCAGATTCCTGACTGGAGCTTCCGAAATGGCAAACATTATGTGTGCCCTTGAATATACACAAGTCAGGAGCTCATATCAGGCCGCTCCAGGAATGATCGCTTGTATTTTTGGCCTTTTGGAAGGCTTTATCATGCTGGGTCCAAACAGTACTTTCTCAAATCACAATTCGGGTATTGTCACAAAGGGTCCTTTCTTGGAGGGAGTTGGAGGTTCTGGAACAGCCTGGAGAACAAGAATGCTGGGTTCATTAGGGTTAAACAGTGGTAGATTGTATCTCTGCCCTTAGAGGCCATGGTCAGAGAGTGTGGCTTTTAAGTGCTGTTTGTGGGCCCGGCACAAATGAAGTTGTGTGAATTCCATCTACGAATAGGCTCTTTGCAAGCGCCAAAGCACTTCACAGGCCACGGCTTCCGAGTGCTGAGGATCATGATGTCGATCCTGCTAGCGTCAAAAAAAAAAAAGAGGCTTCTTTGCATCTGAAGATCTCCAGAGATATTAACTTTTGACTCTTGCCCAAGAAAAAAGGCAAGTGCTGGTTCCATCCACTGGCTTTGAGGCACCGAAAGGAAAGCACTGTGCTTCAGGACATCGCATAATTTACACCAAGAATTCTCAGCTACAGAGGTGTGAATGTCCAGAGCTGATGTCAGACAACGGTCAATGATTCTGTGCGGTTTCGTCAACAGCCTTGACTTTTCAGGTTATATATTAGATATATATTACATGACCAAAAAGGAATTTGACCATGCTAAGGTACCCCCATTGCTGCACTGCCAAGCACTGACCAATAGAGTGGGAAACTTGGAAGGAGCTGCATCATCCTAAGGTCACCTTGCTCCATGTACAAAGCTTCAGGACCGGGCTGAGAAGTGGAACTCTGTCTTTAGAATTGTGGTGAAGAAAGAAAATCATCCAACATCAGTACCTTCATTAATGTTCTTGTGGCTAAATGCCACCAAGTCCTTACATCAATGTAACTATAAACACTTTTGGATATGCTGTGTAGTTATCACTGATTGGTGCAAAGTGAAACAACATCGTAAAAAATTTAGCCAATAGAAGCTTGAACACTGGAAGAATGCATTGTCCGTCATAACCAACCACATCATTTGGACTATTTCTAGCTTTGAAAGTGAAAAAGTGAAAGTGACTATTTGTCATTGTGAAACACGACACAGCACAAAGTGAGTCAGAGCAAAATTAAACATTTCAGCCATACACATCATGCAGATGAAGGCAGCTGTTTAAAGCACACAGGGAGCAGTGATGGGGATGGTACCTTGCTCAGGGGCACCTCAGGGCAACCTACTAGTCTGGGATTCGAACCCATGACCTTTCAATCCTGGGGCCTAATCCCTAAACACTAGGCCACCGCTGCCCAGATTGTAGGCAATCTGATGGTTCTGAGAATCTCTAGACTGGAAAAAGTAAAAATTAAGCCTTTTCTAGTTCTCACTAGTACTCTTAGAACTTGACATGTGGATCAGAAAATATATGTCATTAGGCTGATGTTGGTTAATCCACACAATGATCTTCTTCTGAACCTTCAGCAGAACAAAAAGACTAACTTAAGACATGAAGCAGTGAAGCAACAGGAGCAGATGATTGCAAGTGATCATGGATGGATGGATGGATGGATGGTTCCAGCCAATCAGCATTCAGCATCAACAGTAAACGAATCACCTGATCACCTGCAATCATCTGCTCCTGTTGCTTCACTGCTTCATGTCTTAAGTTAGTCTTTTTGTTCTGCTGGTGATCAGGTGATCAGGTGATTCGTTTACTGTTGATGCTGAATGCTGATTGGATGGAACCCCTTTACCTTAAACCTTTTATCTTTGCTAGACACTTTGCAGCCTGGAGCTCTTACCCATTTATTCCCATTTCTTTAATCCTCTAAAACATAAAACAGTATGACAAGCATAAATTATTATTGTTGCACCAACACAAGTTCTTTTTTCCCTTCTGAGGATAATGAACATGGGCCACATCGGAGAGTGACTCACATAACCAAGCCTATACCTTATTCATGGACTCTTATACAGTCAGTTTGAAATTTCTCTTTTTGCAAGATCTTGCTTTTCCCGTTTTTTGTTTTCTTTAATGTTTATTGCTTCATCTCAATCTTCTGCTTATGGATTTGTACACTTTGGATTTTCTCCAATGAAGATATTCCGCACAACCTGCTTCTCACCGCATGCATATCAGTGACTTAATTTCAACAAAATAGCAATACGTTCTCATAAGAATACAGGCCTTGCTACAGTTTCTTTATTTGTATGAGCAGTTAATCTTTATTTCCCTTATTGTGTTAGAACTGGGCCAGCAGTTTTAAAAGTTAATAAGCTCTTGTTTACTTTTCCAAAAGCTTCAGATGCTGTTAGTGTACGAAACTGCCTTTTTCATGTTTTCCTATTTCTTCCAGCCTGCTTGCAAAATGATGTTTCGGGGCATCATTACTCCCCAGATCTTCTAACAATCTCTGCTCACCTTTCTTCAGGACAGTTGGTACCCTTTAATCCAGAATCTTCCCTGCGGAACTGCCTGCTACCTTATTAAAGTATAAAACAGGCTACGTTATCCATGCTTTTACTCCCTTGTATAACTGCATGTGAACCCATTAAAATATTTTGACCCTGATAAGTCGATAATATATTATAGGTTTCCAGCAGTGTATCACATTTGGCAGCCTTTCGGTTTCAACTTGAACCACAGATAAGACTAACATACCCATCCCACAAAGATGTCAGGAGTTATGAGACTCTATGACATCTACAAAAGTAACTTTTATAACAAAAGCTATATTGACATTTATTAGGATTGTCACGGAATACAAAGCCTACTTTCCTCTCAGGAGGTGATAATGGACCAAATAAGCCTTTTTGAATGTCTATGAACATTTATGACAATTGTTCTATAAGACGTCATGTCGCCTAATGAGTGCTAACCCACTGTACAGCGATACCAAACCTTGGAGGGTTGCTCATGACACCTACAGATAATGGTATCAACTCTGTTATATTGAGGCACAAAATCTTTTATGGCAACTTTGGGCAGCATATGACATCTGTCAAAGTTTGCATTCTAAGTAACCGTTGCAGAAGCTGCATAAGAAGCCCCTTTTCACTGTCTGTTGGGCCAGAAAGGCACCTGAGATATTTGTTTGGCAGATATTTGGTGGTCCAATCACCGGCTATGCTTGCCCATTTATAGAACACTGTGAACACAGATAGACAGACTCTTTCTCCTCTCCTGTCATTCACAGTGAATCATTTCTTGCCTCATGTTACTATTTGTAGATGATGACTATCAGACAGGATCAGCCTTTTCTTCAAGTGCCATGCTGCTCTGTACGCTCAGGGGCAAAAATGAACATCCTGGCACCTGAGATCTTTCGATACACAGTAAATGAAATGATACAGTCTTTGAACATTTTGAGCCATGGGTCTGTGGCCTGGCTGGGAGCCACTGGCTGAGAACTGCTGCACTGCATCAGGAGCGTTCAGAACCGGCAGTATCGAGTGACTTGGCCTTTCTGAAAGGCAGCTTTCGCTGCCTATCAGCCCACGTCGATCTGATAACGCGGCTGCACAGTCAACAAACACAGATGCCTTTCAACAAAGGACAGGCTGGCAGCGCCTGTTTTACCCTGCAAAGCTGCGTCGCAATCATACATTCCCTTGTTAATGCTGCAGCCGACACTGAAGGCTTGGCATGTTGCCTTTAAGCGCAGTTTAACAGCCCTAATCAGCCCGTGGCGTTTTCCCATGCTTTTTCGACGTCCTTGAAACAGTCGCCTGTTCTCTCGCAGTGGGAAAGCACCTCCCGCGTATCAGTCACGGCATGCCTCCGGACCTGGTAGAAAAGCTCCAGTCAGAGAAAAGAATGGCTCACATCAGTGAACTCCGTTGCCCCTCCGTAGCCGCCTATTTGATATAAAATACAGCCAGTGTGGTTGCCAAAAAAAACCCTTTATATTCCTCCACTGACCACAGCATTGCATCACGTCATGCCAACGGAGGCCTTGGAGTCTGATATGGCTGCTCAACTCCTACCACTCCGTAGAACGGCCACCCAAGCATATTGGTGACACAGCTTGAGCCTCTGAATTCGACCAGCCACCCCCAGACCGCATGCTACACATGGGCATTCGCTCAAAAGGAGCTAGCCAAGCGTTCCAGAAGTAAGAGTTATTTTTGTCTAGGAACAAATAATTATTATTTTCGCTCTGGTCTAAAGGAACCGTCTTCAAAGAGCCTTGCTGAGGGAAACGGGTCTGTGAAGACGATAAGGAAAGCTGCCGATGGAGTTTGTGATGTGTGCCCTGGTTTTGAGTCATTAAGCTTTAGAGACTGAGGGAAAAGTGAGGGAAAAAAGTGTTGATTAATTTAACACCATAGCTGCGCCTCATAAAATTCACTCACTTCCATTTAATAACTAAGTGGTCTCGAGCAGTCCAACATAAATTAGTCCAGAAAAGATTACAGGCCAACAAACCATCTGTACTCTGCGTTAAAACCCATTTGAGCTTTTCAGACAGTGCTAATATTTAGGGCAAGATATATAACTGAACAGCTGAGGGAGAAAACTGTCTTTTTCAAAAGTATTGGAACACCAAGGATCATTCATTTGCTTGCGCTATAAACTGAGGACATTTGGGTTCTTGAAAGAAAAACATGAGATGAGAGATCAGATAAAAGACGTCACGTGGCCTAATGAGTGCTAACCCACTGTACAGGGATACCAAACCTTGGAGGGTTGCTCATGACAGCTGCAGATAATGGTATCAACTCTGTTATATTGAGGCACAAAATTTTTCATGGCAACTTTGGGAAGCATATGACATCTGTCAAAGTTTGCATTCTAAGTAACCATTGCAGAAGCTGCATAAGAAGCCCCTTTTCACTGTCTGTTGGGCCAGAAAGGCACCTGGGATATTTGTTTGGCAGATATTTGGTGGTCCAACCACCAGCTATGCTTGCCCATTTATAGAACACTGTGAACAGAGATAGACAGAGACTCTTTCTCATCTCCTGTCATTCCAGATATTCAGCTTCTAGATATGTTCGATCACAGCACCTTTTGTACCTGACCACCCAATTTTTCAAGAGCCAAAAGGCAGTTTTTTGTTACTCAAATGTTTGCTGTAGATTTTTTAATAGTCAAGTCAAGTCAAGTAGGGTTTTTATTGTGATCTCAGCCATATATGCAGTACGCAGTGAAACAAAACAACATTCCTCCAGGAGCATGATGCCACACTTAAGACGACATCTAACATGACGTAGAACGTGCCATAAGACGAGTGCAGACAGGACAACAATCAGTGTAAAAACAGTTGCACAACCGAGGACAGGGAACATTCATCTGACACACTTCTGCATGAAGTGCATGAGCGGCAGTATTGTAATGTACTGTGAGTATGAGCAATATGATGTTTGCAAAGTGCAAAAATATAAATAGTACCAATAAATATCTATGTGTACACAGCAGGAGGTAGATAAAAACAGGTGTATGAGATGAGCCTGGTGGATGATGAGTCAGTTACGATTTAAGAGCCTGATGTTAAGGGGAAGAAACTCTTTCCCAACCTGGTAGTGGAGGCCCGCATGCTACAGTACCTTTTCCAGGACAGCAAGAAAGAGAAGAGTGTGTGGGGTGAGTGTGAGGGATCATCCACAATGCTGTTTGCCTTGCAGATGCAGTGAGTGGTGAAAATGTCCTAAGCAGAAGGGAGAGAGACCCCGATGATCTTCTCAGCTGTCTGCGTTACCCGTTGTAGGGACTTGTGGTCAGAGACATTGCAGTTCCCGTCCCAGGTAGTGATGCAGCTACTCAGGAAGCTCTGTATGGTTCTTCTATAGAACTTGGTGAGGATGGGTTGAGGGAGATGGGCTCTCCTCAGCCTGCACAGGAAGTAGAAACGCTGCTGGGCTTTCTTGGTGATGGCACTAGTGTTGAGGGTTCACGTGAGGTTTTCTGTTATGTGAACACCAAGGAACTTGGTGCTCTGGACCATCTCCATGGGTGAGCTGTTGATGTTTATTTGAGAGTGGTCACAATGTGGTCTGAGCTGGCCCAGGATCAGAAGCTTTGAATCCCAGACCAGTAGGTTGCTCTGTGGTACCCTTGAGCAAGTTACTGTCCCCATCACTGCCCCCTGGCCTGTTTAAAACTGCTGCCCCCTGCTGCACGTGTGCTCGTGTGTGAAAAGCACAGGCTGTATTTCGTTGTGTCTCATTGAGTTGTGTTTCACAATGACAAAATAGTCGCTTTCACTTTCACCTCTAGCATGCAGACTTCCCAATGTATTTAATTTGCTGCATACACATCCTTCAACTTGCCTAAAGCACGCCATGCCACCCAGCTTTCCCAAACCTTCATGTGGTCACATTTCCGGCCCATTGAGAAACCATTCCATTCTTTCATTCATTTGATTCAGAACAGCTTCTCTTGCTTACAGTTGCTCATCAAATTAACTCATGTTCGGTCTGGGCTTTGATCAGGCCCGTCTGGTCCTCGGCCCGCTCACAATAGTTTCCCTGTGTACGATGGAGGGAGGGGTGCGTGGACTATTATGCGATCTTTCTTTCTGCCCAGCAGCCATAACACTGAAGACCTCTCTCCCAGACAAATTCCAGCCCCCCCATATCAGTCTTTGTCGAACCGTGGGCTGATGGGGAGATGAAGGAAGCTCTGGCGTGGGAGAAGAGGCTGTGGGTGGCTTCATTTTGGATTTTAGCGTAAAATGATCGTCCTCTTTCCCTCTCCCTCAAAACACTTTCAAGTTTATCATTCATCAGTCTTCTGACTAACTCCCAGCAATGACGCGGCCTTTGAAGTGTTGGGGGATGGGACGTCTGCCTCTGAATTAATAGGATAACTTGATGCAATGTGAATCTTTTATCGTAGAGGGTTAAGTGAGGCATCTGCTTTGAGAGCAGTCAAGCCTTGAGTATTTATATCCTTCCATTCACTGCATAGTTGTGTGTTTAATTAGATTATTTGATTATTAATGGGAGTTTAAAGCTGTCGTACTGTATTAGCTGCACGCTGCCGAACAGGCCTTGCTTGAAAAGAGAAAGTGCCTGAGAACTTTCCCGCTAATGTCCTAATTATCCCTCTGTGGTTCATGATGACCTGAAGGTTGGGTTCCTGTGTGTGTGCAAGATTGGAAAACATCCAGCAACATCCGTCGTTCCTGGATGTTATTACCTTCTAATTTCCACTCTGCCTAGGTTTCAATCACCTTGTTGTAGTAAAATAACAATTTTTGCCTGTCAGATTGTCTTATCTTTGGTATAATGAGCGGAGAGAACAAATGAGAACAAATGTTTTACTGTGACAGGCTGCAAAGTGCATAAAGATACAAAGTGCCTAGATAAAGGGGTTCCAACCATTGAGCATCTACCATCACCAGTATACAAATCACTGGCCTGATCACCAAAACCAGCTTTTCACTGCACTTAAAACAAGAGCCAAAAACATTGTCCTTCAAGAAGCCTGGAGAACTGTTCCTGAACAATACATTAGAACTACAAGTAAAGTCTGGCACTTTGAAAGTGAAAGTGAAAAATCTGTCATTGCAAAGCACACAGCAAACCACAACCAAATGCATCTTCTGCACTGAACTCATACACACACTGTAACTTGCTCAGGGGTACCTCAGGACAACCTACTGGTCTGGGATTTGAAACCATGACCTTCTGGTCCTGAGGCATCATCTCTGAAAACTACACTGCTTCCCCAGACTTCACATAGTCAGTAGGATGTTCAGTTGCACACCCACATCTTGTAAGATCTCCTTGAACAAGCACAGCTAATAAAACATGATGTTCTGTAGCAGCTTCTTTCAGACCAAGGTCACCATGTTTAATGTCAAGGGTGGGACACAGGGACATAATGCACCCTAGTCTTCGAGCTGCATTCTCTGGAGCACCATCCAATATCTTTGGGAAGAAGTGCTGTCTGCAATCCAGAACAACAGTGGGTCACTAATGCTCTCAAGGCAATCAAATCCTCACAGAAATCTTCCAACGTCTACTCATAATCATTTGGCCAGTAATGCTTTATCTCTGATCTCTCCCTTCACACAGGACGCTTGGAGCCAGCGTGGGAGGAGAAGACGTCTGCCCCCCCCACCCCTTTCTGCTGCTCTCGTTCACTGTAAAAAGACTCTACATCAGTATATTTCATTTCAGGCTGCCTAAGCCTTGCCTTTGAAACAGAGCCACTGCTTCATCAACTTCCCGGACTTGGTCCAGGCATCTGTATCATTTTCCCTGTTCTCGACATAAAGGGCAGGTCTTGAGCATCTTAACCTGGCTCCTTTACACCCCTTATTCCCTCAGTCGATATGGTGTCCCCCAAGAAGAGTGCTTGACTGGAGCGTTAGAAGACGTTCACCAGCTTTCAACCAAAACAACAGAGAAGGAGGCAGAGCAGTCTTTTTTATCCCCTGGTTCCATTCACCGTTCCCGTTTAGGGGTCACCACAGCAGATCAACCATCTCCATGACTTTTTGTCCTCTGCATTTTCCTCCTTCAAACCCACCACCTGCATGTCCTCTCTCACCACATTCACGTCCTCTTTCTCTTCATTCACTTCTCTTGCCTGGAAGCTTCATCCTCAACATCCTTCTCCTGATGTAATCCTAATCGCTCCTCTGTACATTTCCAAACCAACGCAATCTCTACTCTGACTTTATCTCCATGGCACACCTTCCCAACATCAGGACTCATTTCTGACACAAGCACACAGAAAACACGGTCCCTCTGTGTGTCCATTGGTGCAGGACAGACGGAAGGAGATGTAAGAGAGAAGACAGGGTGGACAAGAGTGGATGGAGGTGAAAAGACGTGTGTTCAGTGTGATGTTCATGACGGGAGAACTAGTAGAGACGTGGATGAAAGTGAAGCAGTGACATTAACGTTCATTATTTTCAGTAAATCATTTTTATTGGAGTTGAAATGATATAAATATTCTGATTTTTACTTTTAGATCTTTTTGTAAGAATCTATATTGGATTTTTTTTTTTCAAAATCAGATTCATAATCAAATGTGTCAGCTCTACAACTCACGCCTTAATGAACCTTTACATCTTCATTACATTCTACATTTGGATGAATCGTGCCAAATAATTTTACTCACAGCTGGATTTACGCCAACCCCTTCCTAATATGTTGCCCTGAGGTACCCTTGAGCAAGATGCCGTCCCCGTCCCGCTCCTCCCTGCGATGGGCTGGCGACCTGTCCAGGGTGCGTCCCCCGTCCTCGCCCTGTGTGCGCTGGGTTGGACACCAGCACTCCCCCGCGACCCCGTTTGGGACAAGCGGCGGAAAATGGATGGATGGATGGATGGATTTACGCCAGATATGTATATACTGCAAAATAAATAAATAAATAAATAAAAATCTGACAATCTCTCTGTATTAACCAATTAAATGGTAAAAATTCTGGGATGTGTTGTAAAATCATTTCTGTGGATTTTTTTCCAACTGCAATACAAATTTCAGGTTTCCTTTATGCATATAAATATGCAAATTAAAATATGCCATTTAAAAGGGATAACATCTCATTGGCATATCTAAATGTATTAAAACATAGATAAAGTCAGTAATTAAAAGGTAAATGTATTTGTGGAGCGAAAAATCCCTGGCTTCTCAGATGAAAAGCTGGAAATATCATTTCCTCAGGTGGCTAAAGACCACGGCATTGTGGAGCACTGCTGCTGAAAGCTGTTTATCTTGTTTTATTGGCCCCTGCCTCCTGCCCGGTTCGAATCTCGGGGGTAGACGTTCCTATGTTCACCGATACGATCGCCAGCTGAATTAGCGCTAGCCAGACTGTGGATTGATCTCTAAATGGCCAGGCTACAAGATGACGGAGTGCCTGGAGGATTTCAGAACGCCACTCGCTGCATTTGGTTACAGCCGGAAAGCCCCAGGAATCAATGATGGGACGTTGGAAGGGGGAGGTTAATTACTGGATACTCCCAGAAACAATATCGGAGCGCGTCATGAACCTGGGGGTTGGGTTACACGCCTGAAAGCCCTTGCAAAAACTGGAAGGTTGCCCCGCTCCCTGCTCCTGAGCAAATTTTTCCCCACCCCTTTCCCCACACCGTAGGCCATTAGAGAGGGAGGATGGGATCTCTTCTAATTGTCTTTTCCGAGGCTCATTAACATCACAGGGTTTTATTTCTGTTCTCCTCCGCGGGTAATACAGGTTGACTGGTATAATTCTGTTTGCCCCGGTCGCTGTGGCTCTATTGAAACTAATAGGTAGAGGGAT
This sequence comes from Hepsetus odoe, assembly GCA_017165825.1. Lineage (NCBI taxonomy): Eukaryota > Metazoa > Chordata > Actinopteri > Characiformes > Hepsetidae > Hepsetus > Hepsetus odoe. Next base: position 3,801,439 of record CM029394.1, read on the forward strand.
TCCTTTAAATAGATGAAAAGGAGCAGGAGAGATCCCTTTATATTCTTTAACTCTGTTAACTACAGCTCCTGTTAAAACACTGGGGCATTAGGACACAGCCATAATGGACCTATGACAGGTTTTCATGCATCGCAGCCCATGTTCTTCCAGGCCGGGGGGGGGTTGGGGGTGCGTGACAGGTTTGGCGTGTTTAGATGCACACTGATGTGCAACCGCTTTTGACAGCACTTCCCAAAACGACCAAGGCCACCATGAATAAAGCATGAAGCAATTTACCGAAGGGAAAATGTGCTCTCATCTGCCACTTTATTAGAAACCTCTACCTCCTACCTCCACTTTGCTTCATTTCAGTTCCTCACAAAAAAGCTCTTAGCTTGAAATATTGAGAACAGGTGTTTCTAATAAAGTGGCCAAATAAATTGAGATTAAAAAGCTGGTGTTTCCAATAAAGCGGCCAGAGAGAATAAGTAAGAGAGGTGGTTTCAATAACAGAAGTGGTGGGATAAAGTGTTTCTAATAAAGTGGCCAGGGAGTGGAAGTACAACGCTGGCATTTCTAATACAGTGGCCGATGAATTGAGCTAAAAAAGCTGGTGTTTCCAATAAAGTGGACAGAAAGGAAAAATAAGGTAGGTGTTTTGAATAAGGAAGTGAATAATTGAGATGAAAAGCTGGTGTTTCCAATAAAGTGGCCAGTTAGTGGAAATATGAGGTAGGCTTTTCTAATAAAATAGTCAATAGGGAGGCAAAAAGCAAGCGTTTCCAATAAAGTGGCCAATGAGTGGAGGCAAAAAGCTAGGTTTACAAATAAATGGCGAGTGAGTGTAACTACAAGAAAGGTGTTTCCAAGAAAATGGCCAAAATGGAAGGAAGAACAAAAGAGGAGGTTTCTAATAATAGCAGGCAGGGCATGTTATCCCTTAAGTGCCTGTTTAAATTCTGCCCCTGTTCACACTCAATTCCCTGTTCTCGTAGAGACGACCACACTAGTGCAGACCTGGCGCTTCTTCTTATGGCCCTGAGAAAAAAAAAGAATACATGAAACACAGCCTGTTCTGTAGAACATCCCCGCTGGCCAAAGGAGCAACAAAACCGTCTGATGCGGTAATAATTAAACAGCAGTATCGCTCATCACAAAGTCAATGTGCACTGGATGCGTCGATGTAATAAAGTACACCCTTGTGGGACAATGTGGTCGTGAGGGTTGTCGGGACCGGTCGATTATCTCTGACCTGTCACATTGCTGGGGGAACCAATTAAGCATGTGTAGCGGCGACTATGGTCCTGAGAAACGCACTGAGGACTACATCAGCCATGGCAACGACTGCCCACCAGGCAGCCGGGCGATCAATAAAACTTTCCCTTGGTCAAGAGGTTTTTCTTTTCTGCTTTTCTTAAGTTATGAGGGCAGCATACAAAGCAGATGTACACTCACAGTCCACTTGATGCAAACACCTAGCTTGGGTTTCCACACTAGCCATTTTATAGGTTCATGAACAAAGCATGCTTTCTCATTTGAAAGTGAAAGTGACAACCCTTGTCATTGCGAGGTCACGGCACAGCACACATGAACCACAACGAAATTGGACCTCTGCATTTAACCCATGCACACTCAAACCCATGCAGCAGTGGGCAGCTATTGAAAGCGCCCGGGGAGCAGTGATGGGGACGGTTGGGAAGGGGCTAACGCCCTAACTGCTAGGCCACCACTGCCATTTGTTCCTAAATCCAGTGTAGACTCTTTTTTGCCTACAGGACTGGTCCCAGCCTTGTCCAATCATTTTGGCCTTGACTTAGTGTTGCTGGAGTTCTATTAGTGTCCCTGCTTGGTTGGGTGTGGACCCAAAATAATCCTATGCTCAGAAGCTGATTTTTGATGGGTTACAGACCAGCAGGCTGGGACTGCAAGGCAGTGGTCCTTTTCTCCAACTTTTCTCCAATGTCCACCTTCAGTTTGGTCATATCTTGCTAGATAGGACTCACACAATGCTACTAACACTAGGAGACATTTAAAGCACCAACACATCCAGTGCATCACTGAAAAGCTCAACATGATTGGAGGAGAGCGCTAACTGCTTAAAAAGCGCTCATGCTTTATTATATTGTGTTGAGCTTTGGGGACCAAAGGGAGACGCCCAGAGAGAGTGAGATTGTCTTGGATGCAGAGATGGGATGTAACAAAGTACAAGCACTGTAATGCCATACTCACCGGTGGAGAAAAGGCATGTGTTCAGTGTGATGTCCGTGACGGGAGAACTAGTAGAGACGTGGATGAAAGTGAAGCAGTGAAATTAATGTTGATTATTTTCATCCATCCATCCATTTTCTGCCGCTTGTCCCAAACAGGGTCGCAGGGGAGTGCTGGTGTCCAACCCAGCGCACACAGGGCGAGGACGGGGGACACACCCTGGACAGGTCGCCAGCCCATCGCAGGGAGGAGCGGGACGGGGACGGCACCTTGCTCAAGGGTACCTCAGGGGAACCCATTGGGAAGGGGTTCGAACCCCCGATCATGTGGCCAATGCCCGAACCACTAGGACACCGCTGCCCTGATTATTTTCAGTAGATTGTTTTTATTGGAGTTGAAGTTCGAGGCTTTAATAGTCTTTAATTCTATTAATATGGAGTGAGATTCAGTTCACTTTCAGCACAGACAGACACTACAGACGTCCTTCAGAGGAGACACGTCTCACTTTACACTCTCAGTACAGTTCTGTTTTTTTACTTTACACTCTCAGTACATTCCTGTGCTTTTTACTTTACACTCTCAGTACATTCCTGTGATTTTACTTTATACTCTGAGTACATTTCTGTACTTTTTACTTTACACTCTCAGTACATTCCTGTACATTTACTTTACACTCTCAGTACATTCCTGTACTTTTACTTTACACTCTCAGTACATTCCTGCACTTTTTAATTTATACTCTCAGTACATTCCTGTACATTTACTTTATACTCTCAGTACATTCCTGTACTTTTTACATTAAACTCTGAGTACATTCCTGTACTTTTTACTTTATACTCTCAGTACATTCCTGTACTTTTTACTTTATACTCTCATTACATTCCTGTACTTTTTACTGTATACTCTCAGTACATTCCTGTACTTTTTAATTGATACTCGCAGTACATTCCTGTACTATTTACTTTATACTCTCAGTACATTCCTGTACTTTTTGACTTTATACTCTAAGTACATTCCTGTACTTTTTGATTTTATACTCTCAGAATATTTTTTTATACAGGCTTGTAGTAAAGTGCATCACACAATTTTCAGAAGCATCAAGTTCAGAAATCCAGTGCAGCAACAGGCGTGAGTCAGTACAAACAAGTGGCAAAAAAAAAAGAAAGGAAGAAGGAGGAAAGTGTCTTAATTAGTGATGCATTCTGTGCATAGAGCAGCTGTGGGAGGCATCAACAGGGAGTTCCATATTCTCCCCCAATTTTGCATTCTATCAATGATGTTTAAAACTCAATTAACAGAAGATCAATTGTGTTTACACTGTAAAATGGTTGAGGCAGATTTTAATTAGAATATCCGTACATTATTAATGACATTAACAAGATCTTAAATTAGAAGCAGACAAGGGCTGCATGCAATTAAAAACATTACTCACAGAGAGACAGTGAGAGATAGACAGTGACGCTTTCGGCTTATCAGACACAAATGGAATCAAACAGAATTTGTAATTACTTCAAATTGATTGGCTGACTTGGCTGAGGGAAGTTTAACTGTGACAGATTGAGATTAAAAGGTATTTTGAGCGAGGGTGACTCAGTGATTACGTATCTTAATTGGTTACACAGCGCTTCTCTTATCAGAATGGACAAGTCGGTCATCTCTTCTACCAGGAACATCATTTACAGGTACGTTCCTGTAACTGCGGCATCCAAATTTTTCAGAAAATAGGATCAGACTTGGACGTGATGAGATCGGACGTGGCCTAAATCATGTGAGACACGTCAGGTCAACAGTTAATCCTCAATTTCCAGCCATCCTCTGCATTTATCCCGAATGCAAGGTGCGGCAGGGGGAAGCCATATCCAGCGCCCAGGGAGCAGTGATGGGAACGGTACCTTGCTCAAGAGTGTCACCTGCTGGTAACCTTCTGGTCTGGGATGCAAACTCACAGCCTGTTTCCTTATTTACCTGTTAACTTATTTACCTGTAAACAGGCTGTGAGTTTGAAACATGTCCGCTCAGCTGACCCCACGATGTCCTATATGGTTATTTTGCACAGCCCACTAAACAAGGACAACAGTGTAGTCACACATGGATGCCGTTCCATTTGTGCTCATTGGATGCTTGAGAGGTAGAGCTTATCTGCTGATGCACAGTAAGCGATCCCCTAACCCTTCATCAGCTGGATGTGATTAGAATGGATGGAGAGAAATTTTGGGGATGCTTTATAAATTTGGGTGGCTACTGGCCTGGTAGCCCACCACTGTCACTTACCCTGGCCCGCTTGGGTAGAAGAACACTCCAGCTGGACCAAACGCGTCAGCAACTCACGAGGTGAGGGTCGCTTTCTCCATTTCTGTTTCTCCTTCCTGTCCTCATCCTCTTGCCTCTCCTATACCCTTCACCAACATTTGCCTCTTGTTCCCAAACAGCGTGTCTATGAAATTACATCCATCTCAATCCTGTAATTTGAAACGGCATTACCTATCGTTCTCAGTGCCACAGTTGCTGTTTACTACAGAGGAAATGAAAACATAGCCTCTAATGTCGGGAAGCTGGCAGATCCGACTGTGGCCATTCATGCAATAACCAGCAGGCATATTGTTTCATTACTGTCGAAACAGCAGAAGTATTTACTCACTGGCCATACAATTGGAAACCTCCCCCTCCATCAGCATCTGGATCATTTCAGGGTTTGTCCTTCTGCTGAATGTCATTGGTCAGTGATTGACCATCTAGTTAATCATGGCTGAGAGGTGGTGGAACACTCCTGACCCCTAAACTCCCACCCGTACACTTGTGCCAGCAGCGTATGCAGAATGACACCACTACTATTTCATTGTGGCTGCTGTGCTCCTCAACAGCTGTCCTGTGACCAGAAGCTGACCAAACTCTTCAGATGTGTAATCATGAAGTGGCCAGTGGAAATGCATAAAAAGTTTTTTTTTTTTAAGTGTCAAGTGATCAGCAGTTGTTTCTAATAAAATGGCCACTGAGTGGAGTAAGAAAAGTTTCTAAACAAGAGGCCAATGATTTGAGAAATAAGTGTTTCTAATAAAGTGAAAGTAACAAGAGGCTGTTTCTAAAAAAGTGGACAATGAGCAGATGAGGTGTTTCCAATAAAGTGGCCACTTAAGCTGAAGATGAGAACTTAAAGAAATGTATCAGAAGACCTGATTACACTTAGGAGGGTTTCTTAAGCCTGTATATATATGTATTATAGGCAGCCATGTCCAGTGCCTGAGGAGCAGTGATGGGGAAGGTACCTTGCTCAAGGGTACCTCTGGGCAACCTGCTGGTCTGGGATTCGAAGCCACAATCTTTCGATCCTGGGACCTAGTCCCTAAACACTAGGTCACCTATGTATATAGAGAGCCTATGATGGGTGGTGATCTCACTCAAGCAGCCTTGCCATTTTTGGAGCCTCCCGGCTGCCTTCAGTCTGCTGCCCAAACAATCTCATACACAAGATGTGAGATGTTGGTGGAAAACTTTGCTGCCGTACCAGGCCTGTGTGTGAAAGAGAAAGCAGATTTCCAGACATCCCCTTGCTTTGTTATAGTTTTCAGCTCACCTCCTTGTTCCACAAGTCCAGGGAGCAGCTCATAAAACATGAAACCGAACATCACACAGCATGCAGCATTGTCTTTGCTGTATCAGGCATGTCTGTAGATGCTGGAACGTGTAAAAGCTTCAAAAGAACTCTTCAAGGTTTATATCACAGCTTCTGCTGCTCTTTTAATTCACTGTTGGCTTCTCCTTCAAGTTAAAGGAAGGCTTTTATGAATTAATGTTCCCGTCCAGCTAGATGCTAGTCTTTCTCGGCCTACACAAGCTGAGATACTGAGTGGAGGCCGTGACCCATTTCAAGATTAAACGGGAGGCTTTGGAACGTCCACTGTGCAAGGTCAAGTCACATGTCAAATTCCCTGAATTTTACTGTCTAAAACGTAGAACCTCCATCTTCTGTGACGAGGAAAAACAGGCCACCTTCATGCTGAACAGCCACAGGATTTAAAACTCATCAATCTGTGAGCTAATTGGTTCTTAAATGGGAACAAAATGAATGAATTTATATAATAGGCTTGATTTGAACACTTACATGAACTTAATTCTGTAGCATCAGAATTAAAACTATATAAAACTATATAAACAAGCCCAGGAGTTTGAGGAGAAGGTATAAATCTCATGCGCTCATGATTATTTTAGTTATTTAAAGGAGGTTCTGGGGTCTACTCGCATCCATTTTGGGATTTATGTAGAAGAAGAAAACTATAAAGATTTAAATGTTTCTTTAGCATTTAATGATGCTTATTTCACTTTTTAAATCACAGATTTAAAAGAAAACAAACTAAAATGACTGCAATTGATTATCAGCCTTACCGTTGCAAAAAAAAAAAATAATAATAATAAAGTGGAAGCGCATCGAATTTCCAGTTTTTATTACCCAGAAACTGCTGTAGTAAAACTGCAGCTCGGCAGCTCAGCAGAAAGATATTACTGAAATAAACCCAGGAAGAAAATACTGCATGGATGATATTACATAAATTACTTCACATGCGGCAAACAAAACTTCCTGGAAATCCATAACTCGGCCCAAGAAAGGATCAAATCTCCAGAAATTGAATGTCTGGAAAAAAACTGGAATACATCAAATCCCCAGAAATTCTCTTGAACAGACGTCCCTAGAAATGATCAAACCCCCCTGAGGTTTCATGTCAGGAAAGGAATTTTAGAAATTCCCTGACATTGCCTGACTCATCCTAAGAAATGATCAAACCTCCTGACCCCCTGCAAAAGATTCAAATTCTTGATAATTCCATGAAAACAGAAAGAATCCCATTATTTTCTGGGAAAGGCATTTTAAAAATCCATGCTTCTCCTGAATTTCCATGCCAACGGTGAAAACACCAGCGGCCAAAAATGTGCAGGCGAGGGGAAAAGATGGCGGCGTAGACTTCTTCTGAAGGATGTCTTCAAAATTCACGCTGCCATTGAAGGTTACTGGAATTGGACAGCAGTGTCTGCACAAGTCCCGACCAATGTGTCTCCCGTCTCCCTCTTTCCAAAAGCTAGAGGTGCATTCTCAGACCAATACGGGGACGAGTGGTTTAGCTGCGCCCGTTACCAGTAGAGTTTGCAAACCGAGGTCACATTGACTGTTTGAACGTATCTCCCCGAGACCTCACTGGCACGCTGGGCCCCAATTAATGGCCCTGCCACGAGGTCTCAGCTCGCGGCCCTCTCTTCTAGGTGAGCGACCTGATTAATTCCCTCCTAATTTGCGCGATAATTAACGCTCTGCTCTTTTATTCGCTTTAATTGTTCTCCCACGAGGGGGTCGATTGGTCTTTGTGCTCGTCGGAGGACACGCGCCTTCAGCAAGCTATAATCAAAGGAACGAGAAAAGAAGTCGAGGGCGGAAAAAGTCAGCATGACATACAATTATGGCAAAGGTAAATAAGGTGCTGTGAAATTGTTTGACAGCAAAATGTTTGACAGTGTCTACAGAGGTGGGAGATAAAAGGCCTTTTACTGCAGATAAAGGCATCTGGAGGCTACTTTCTGTGCTTTTTTTGGATTTCTTTTATATCACAAGTTTAATTCCTGGGATGGGGACCTCTATAATTAGAACGACTTTCTAACCCCATCCCAATAATTATAAGCACCGTTTGGGAACCTGAAAAAAATAGAACTTTTCTTCTATATTAGCTCTACCATTAGTAACTATTAGCAGTGTTACCAATATTGATTGAAATACATGCTCCCATTTAAAAAAACACATTTCTAGAGGACATCTGGAGCATATATGCTCTCTGGCTTCCTAACAAAATCTAAAAAATATGACGGAAGACTTTTAAACAGTGCTGTAGATCAGTGTGGTCAAAAGCCTACACTGACTGACTGTTTGGGACAAATGGTGGCTGTTTTGCATTGCGTAGGATTAGGCCAGACTTAGCAGCTCAGACTACGTCTACGGAAAATGGCTGAAAGAAATCCATTTTGGTGGAGGATTGTGTAAATGCTTGTGTTCAGATCAAGCACTGTAAATTGCAAACAGACTTCAGTGCAAGGCTAATGTCACCCATATGTTTTTGCGACTGTGCGAAGGCAGGGAGTAAATGAAAAAAGGCCCACGCCACTAGGCCTGGCAGCCCTACTGCACACAGGCTGTTAGCTTTTAACAAAGCTGTGTTGTTCCTCACGGGAACTCTGGCTTTATTGGGGTGACATGACTTTGCGATCACCCGGCCGAGTTGCGCACAACTGTGAAGGGCTGTATTTGTTCGGGGGCAAAAAAGGTCATAATATCAACTGCTTTCAACTCGGGGTTAACAATGTAACCCTAAGTCTGAAATGAGGTCCCAGACTTTACCACCAATGCCTCTTTACTTTGGTTCCTTACCTGAACGATGCAGTATTTGGCTGCACGTTTAAGACGTGGTGTCCAGATGACCTACAATTGCTCCTTTATTCTACATCCTTGTCCCTGTTACTCTAATTGAGGCCATGACTCACCAAGTAACATACTAGCGATTTATAACAGTTATTACTGAACTCGTTATGCTTGACCTGTAGCGCAATTACATTCAGCAATTACATTGGAATAAATGTGTGTTACCGAGTGTGCAGTGGGCCAAGGGTTCTATGCAAAAAGCAGAAGGTGTGTGTAGGTCAGACAGAGCCAGTGGTGGTTTGCAGAGTGTCAGTGTTTTTGGAGGAGATCTTTGCATTGCATTTAAAATGAGACGATGTATCACCAAACTGACATGAATCTCTGAAGGTATAATGTTTGTTGATATATATTACACAAGTCATCGTTCTAAAATGTGAGGATTTTGAGCACATCATCATTTTTATGCATCTGACTCCAACTGTATAAACCTGAATGCTGATTCCTTGAATGAATATCTCAAGATTTTTCAGGTTTTATGGAGATGAGAGGAGAAGATGAGATGAGATGAGATGAGATGAGAGTGCCTCTTGATGGACCAAATGGATGGGCCCGTTACTGATCCAGCCAAAAGACACAACTCCCAAAGATTTGAGAAGAATCAAATGTGAAGCTACCAGGAACCCATGATCCTCCAGTGCTGTCATATTCCAGAACTGAACCTACCTGGATTGTCCAGAAGAACAAGGTGTTCAGTGCTCAGAGACATGGCCAAGGTAAGGAATTCTGAAACCCCACCACCACTGAACAAGACACATCAGTTTGTGTCTATGTCAAGACTGGGACAAGAAACATTTTTCAGGTTTTATAGACTGATGATATGAGAAGATGATATGATAAGATGAGATGACAGTGACTCTTGAGGGAGCAGATGGATGGGCCCATGGCTGGATCAGAACCGGGCACAGAGCTCCACTTCCACTCAGACACCAGCAAGGTGGCGGTGGGAACTGGTATGGGCTGGTGTTATTAAAGAGAAGCTAGTTGGACCATTTCAGGTTGAAGAAAGACTTAAAATCAGCTCCCAAACCTACTGTGAATTTTTAGAAGACATTTTCTACATCTTTCAAGAGGACCATGATTTTTATGCAGGACAATGATCCATCACATACATGGAAGTTCTCCCCTGCCTGTCTTGCCAGTTTTAAAGATGAAAGAATAATAATACGGCCTCCTTCCTCATTTGATCTAAACCCTATAGAGAACTTGTGGACCTTCTTAAACTGGAGATTTATGGGGAAGGAAAACAGTCCACCTCTCTGAACAGCCCCACTTTCTTTTGTCTTTACCAGCAAGGCATCGAATGCAGCTCAAAGAGCTGAGACAACCATGGTGAATCCCACCATTTTTTTCTTTTTCTTGTCATGATGCATGTTCCTCCACAGTGACTCAAAGAACATAGCCCCTCACTTCAACCTGTATCATACAGGTGGGGTGAGAAACAACGGTTCTCTTTACACTGACCGCTTTTTGGGGAGGAATCTACATAAACCAGCAACAGAACAATCCACTCTTTGAGTTGGAAGCAAAAAAAAGAGGCTTGATTGTGCATATCTAGGAGGTATGGGGCAAATTTCTTGATTACAGGACCTGAAGAATTTGCTGCCAACATCTTGGTGCAAGAAGCTTTGTGGAGTCCATGCTTGACAGGTCTCTATATTTACAGAATGGCTTCCTATAGGACTTTCAAAGTTTTGGGCTCTCATCTTCAGTCTAGTCCCTGTTCCTGAGCAGAGCAGTTAGAAGCAATGTAGGAACATCTCCCCATAAGAGATCAGAACAGAAGGCAGCCATTATCCAAAGATGAGCTTTGAGATGTTCTTCAAGAAGGCTGGGGAACTATTTCTGAATACATCTAGACAATAAACGACAGAAAAGCTATATATATATATATATATATATATATATATACACACATTTACATAACCTGGGTGGTCAATTACAAAAGGTGTCATGCGCTCATTAATTTAACGTACCAATTTGGTTTCAAATATTTGCATTGCATAGCAAAAGCAAATGAGCTGGCTTTGCTCGTTGAATATTATATACACATACACAATGAATATTAACACATCCTGCTTTTTAAAGATGTGTTTACTCACAATGCGTTATGCCGCTTGCTTGTTTATGTGCATGCTTTCATTTGCTCATTTCAGAAAAGAACCTGCTTTTTTAAAAATAGGCTGCAAGACGTGGCACGAAAATAAACCAAAACTTACACATTTGAGGGAAGAAATATTCCTGTGAAGTAATAAAAGAGGGACAGAAATATACATTCGTTCTCACATTCTGACAAATATAACCTCAGTGGGAAGAAAAGGGGAAGTATGAAATTTGCAATGCACAATACCATAATAAAAATCTCTTCGTTAGATTGCTATGCTTCACCCAGAAGGCACTTCACATCATTCTTTCCATCATAGAGACCAGGGTGAGTGGTCGTGCAGCCTCTTCAGGATATTCTTCCAGCTGTGTATGTATCTGTCACACTAGCCTCCCTCACATTCTTCCGCTGCCTCAGATCTAACCTGGGAGAACACACACACACACTCCTGGTAATTGCCTACCGGACGGTGTGGTGCTCAGCCTGGTGGCATTTTCCTTTTGTCTTCGACACGCTGTGCATTCCCATCCTGCTTCCTCCTACTCTCTCTATCCCTGTATCCAACCCTCATCCCTTTCTCTACCTCCATCCAGCAGTTCCTGGTCTGTCCAAGCAATGCCCCCAGTTTCCCCAACCCCCCCAGTTTTGGCCCTCTGTCTTCTGGCAGCCGGAATCCCATCGTGTGACACGGTCATCTCTAATGACAACAAGGCCTGGGACCAGGCCGGCTGCATGCTGGGATGGAAAAACCAAGTAGGGCAAAGATTTTGGCCTGTAATCCGCTGTCCAAACAGATTCCTCTTACTCCGCTGGTTGTTTTGTCTGCACATGCTGAATGTGCTGAGTGCTGTTGCTTTTGTCGGGATGAGCATGAACTGTGTTTGGACTAACTGATCAACTCCGTGATATTTCGTAACCTAGTTTGAGCTGGTTTTGCAGATGTTAGCACCATTCGGTTACGACACCCTTCTGTCACATTGTCTGTCGGTTGCACACTACTGTTTTAAAACAGTATTTAAAAAATATTAAACATACTTCAGTTCCTGTCTTAACATTATTTAGCATGAAAGGCCCAAACTATTGATTTTGAAGAAGAAGCATTAGGTCTGTATTGAGGGTTTTGTCATTGACTTGAGATGGAGTTCTTCAGTGTTCGGGGTTCAGGGCTGATAGCAGGTCAGTTTCAGAGATGTGGTGGTTTATATGGGGTGGCAGATGAAGGAAAGCGCAGTACAGAACATGTTGTTCCTGCAGTGAAACATGGAGGCGGCTTAGGGGTGTTCTGATGAGGAAAATCTGGAGACCAAATTAAAGAGAACAAAAAATATAAAATTCATCATCACTCAACAACACAAAATTTCTTCTGTATCCCTGAACAAAATTCAATTCCTCAGCAGGATAATGATCCCAAGCATTTTTCAACACTGTGCCAAAATGACTATATCCATTGCAATAAGCAAAAGGTTTTGAAAACTGTGCCTTGTCCTCCTTAGCTTCAAGATCTTTGTCCCGTTGCGCTGTATGAGATGAGCTGTTAGAAATGAGACTGAACCGTCCCATATAATATTTATATATAATTATTATAATTTAAAAGCATTGTCAATCGTATCCTACACTCACCTCTGCCTGAAGAAACTTCTTTAAGTTCCAGGCACCCTTGTCCATCATTCTATAACTGTATATCAGCAACCCATTAATGCATAGATCTTTTCATCAACGCTATTCTACACCTTCCCATCGTCCATCCTTCCTCCGACTGTTGGCTTCATATGCAGAGCCTCTGATTTTCTTTTCATTTCTCACTCTGTTCTCTCTTCCACTGGTCCGTGATAATCCCCCGCTTTCTCATGATCAGGCCTGGGTTATGAAAACGAGGTAGGTCGGCGGCGGGCCGGGAACAGGACCCCGGCTCGCTGTAATGAGGATGAGGAATGACAATTTGAATTTGGAGATTAATGGATTATCAGGGAAGGCACTGTCGCCATGCCACAGCCAATGACCTTTTCAGATTGACGGATGACTCCATTTTACCTCGGCAGGGCCCCGTGGGCCGACACGTCTTTCTCTCTCTCTCTCTCTCTCTCTCTCTCTCTCTCTCTCTCTCTCTCTCTCTCTCTCTTTACCTAAAGAAATGAGATGAGACAAGGAATCACATGCAGATTCAGGAGAAGAAAGATGACATATTTAAATGGACATTGCGATGCTGGAGAAGTCATCGGGGGTGAATCGGAAATGTCGTCTATCTCCAGCCCTTTAATTCTTCTCCTCAGGTCAGCCTACAGCGGATACCTTGTACAGCTGTGTCTGACATTTTCCGTTTCAGGTCCAACATGTCAGAACACATTCAAGGCACATGGCCTTCAACTGGAAGCACTTTACAACTGTATAAAATACCAACATGCTGCATGGTAGACTAGATTTGGGGTGATGCGTGTCATAGAATGTTGTACTTTTTCAGGACTGATCTAGATTGGTTCTCAGTTGGATCTCAGTAGATAAATGCTCATCCTAGATTCTAAAAATAGTATCCAAAGTTACAGATATCCAATAATTACAGTTTAATATCTTCAGATACTGGAATCACTGAAAAGCTGCATGTGCAAAAATATAATTACAGTAGCACAAAAATAGTTTGTGTAATTCTAACCAGCTTTAATGACCACCGTTATTCTTCAGCACAGCCTGAACTCTCTAAGACGAGATTTCTTCTTGTTTCTTTAAGTCATCTCCAGGAATAGCTCTCCAGGCTTAAGAAGGAAGTTCTTTTTTTGGATGTTGGCTGCCATATACTGGTAGTTAATTCTTAAAGTCTCACTTTGTTGACCATTAAGCACAATGTCAAAATTAGTGTTAATGGACATTTAGGGATCAAGCCTTTCGTTCCACCACAGAGCATGCAGTTCTCTTCGGTACAGGGGTTTTATCTGCCTGTCCATAGATGATTTCTAGCACCAAATGTCCCGGTACAGCTGAGACCAGGTCCATTAACCATCAGGCTGTTTCCCAAACTTCATCTCAGTGTCTAACGAGTAGCATGAAAACAGGATTGGTTCTTCAAAATCCTTCAATGTTTGAAATGCTTAGGAAGCAGTGGGTCCTTATTCCTTATTCATTCAACTGACAGGCCACATTTTTTGTAAAAAAAAAAACAAATATTGGTTTTATTTGACCATTAGAGCTCAAATGATCAAAAAAATATCCCTTTGTGGTTTTTTTTGAAGACCCACTCTGAGACCTTAGATCAGCCTAGTGACTGAAGGCCTGAAGGACTACAGTATTTTTTTGTTGAATGGTTCAAGAATCAGATTCAGTTGAACGTGAGACATTCCATGAAATCATTCTTCTCTTCTCTGAGGGCCTTGAGGATGGTCCGTCACTGACCCTAGTCAGTCAAGAAGAGGAAGACATGTCCAGGCTGTCTTCAAAGTTTTTAATTGTGTTGGGCGTCCTTAACAACCATATGAAGACCAGTCCGTGTTCATGATCCAGCTGCAGAACAGATGTTCAATGCGCCCCACATGTACCTTTTATTTCCTAACACGAGCCAAAGTCACTAAGATTAGAGGTGCCAGTCTGCTGGAGACGGTTGAGAGATACCGGATGTGCAAACTTCCAGGAAGCCAGTAAACAAACACAGGATGGAGGAAGCCACCATCATGACAAGTGCTAATCCTCATGCATTACAATCAGCCAACCGATGTATCTTTTATTTCGTTTCCCCTTCCTTCTAATAATTTCTAATTGGTTTAACTCCCTGCAGAATAGTTTGAGGATTAGAGGCCTACTTGAGATAACAGGACACATATTACACGAGCCTCGGATGCGTGCACCTAATGAGGTTCCCGGCGCTTTACGGGATGCACCCGTCGTCCTCTAGACGCGATCGAAACAGATGTTTATTTGCATATTCTTCGAAAGGCAGATTTACATGCCATTTGAGCCCCATGACCTTGTGTCTGTCTGTTTTGTCAGGAACATACTTTTCCTAATGAGCGAGTGGAAGGCGTTTCATTAGCTGTGCATTGACTACTACGATGGTTGCACACCAAGCAGATGTTCATTATTAAATACTGATAGTTATGCAAGTGGTGCCCTGAGAGCAATGACTGACTACATATTATCGCGATTTCACAGGTTTCCAACCCCCTCAAGGTTACTTGGTCACTGGAAGACTAGACCCGGATAGCAATCAATCTGAAGACAATTGTCATACTAACGGATCGTTGTTGTATTGCTGCAAAGCATCCACGTTAACGCTGATCTTATTATTCAAACAATATCCAAAATCTATCAAAATATGACACAATTCAGCAGTGTAGCGCTGTCCCATCACAGTGGGAAGGTCCTGGGTTCGACTCCCTGACGAGGCCTTCCTTTCTGTGTGGAGTGAACTTGTTTGCCCTGTTTCTGTGGGAGCTTCCTGCTAGAGCTCCGGTTTCTTCCCACCTTCTAAAGACGTGAACGTCTGGCGGATTGGAGATGCTAAATTGTCCCCAAAGTGTGTGGGTGTTTGTTTGTCTGCCCTTTGATTGACTGAGGACATGTCTACGGTGTTTCCTCGTCTTTCCCTCTGTGAGAGCTGGGATAGACTCCAGCACCCCTTGCAACCCTAATCATGAAAAGCGGCTCAGAAAATGAGTGAGAGAGAGAGCATGTGCACTCATTTTCACGTAAGAAATCAAGAAAATGTCATTTGATCAGGGGTGCCTCGAAACAGTTGAGTGCCTAACATGTGTATACAAGGTGGTGTTTCTAATAAAGTGGCGAGGTGGACAAAATGTTTCTGATAAATTGGCCAACTAGGACAAGGTGTTTTCATTAAAGTGGCCAATAAGGACAAAGTGCCAGTGTGTGAATGTATGATGCGGGGTGTTTCCAGTAAAGTGGCCAGTGTGTGAAAGTATGATGCGGGTGTTTCTAATAAAGTGGCCAGTGAGTGGAAGCACAAGGCTAGAGTTTCTATTGGGGCAGATGGTCAGAATATGTTTCGTCTTCACTGTTTTATGTGTATATACACGCTGGTATCGTCCTAAATAAGAGCTTGTCCTCCAGATAAATTATAGAGCAGCTCTTAGTGTTGAGGTTGTAGGTTTTGCAGCAATCGAGCAAAAAAAATAAATAAAAAAAATCCGCTGTAAAGACAAAAAGTGATTCTGGGAGGCAAAGCAATTTGGGGCATCAATAAAAATGCAAATGGGACTGGGACCGAGTTTCAGCAGTGACGACAACAAGGCTTTCTCCTCTCGTCTCATCTCCATATCCATAGTCAACGCAGGGGAGAGAGAACACTGTGTAGCAAATATGAACGGAGGGCGTTTAGCATTTGTCCTCTCGTTCTGTTGATGTGTTTTCTCACACTGCAGGTTGAGGAAAGTCTGGACAGTAGAAGGGATTCCTTAAGAAAAAGACTTCTTTAAGGCCTTCTCTCTTTGAATAAACAACGCCATTTAACCTAGCCTTGACAAAATAGTTTAATTTCTACTTTCTCCAAACGTACACACCTATTTTGACTTTGTAATTGTAATTATGGACAAAATCAAAGCATATATAGGTAGATGACTTTAAAAAATGTTTACACCTGTTAACAGCTAACATCTTAATGTTGAGCTTTAGTACAGCGGTCGTTAGGGACTAGGCCCCAGGATCAGAAGGTCCGTGAGGTACCCTTGAGCAAGATACCGTCCTCATCACTGCTACCCGGGTGCTGAATACGGCTGCCCCCTGCAGAGAACGCACTTCGTCGCGGTTCACTGTGCGCTGTGCTCACAATGACAAATAGTCCCTTTCACTTTCACTTCATGTATGTGTTGTAACTGCTACTTAAAGGTACTTTAGGATGATGACCTGTGTAATACATATCAACCAATAATATGTTAATAAATATGTTAATAAAACCGGTGAATTCAGTGATTTGACCTTTATATCTGTCTAATGTCTGCAGGTTAAATCACATATGAAGACTTTAAAAGGGAACTTATGCATTTCCCCCCATCCAATCAGACTGAACACACACCAGGAGTGGTGTGAAAGTGACTACTTGTCATTGTGAAAGACGGCACAGCACACAGCGAGCCACAACGAAATTCAGCCTCTGCTTTTCACCCACACACACCGTGCAGCAGGGGGCAGCTGTCTAAAGCGCCTGGGGAGCAGTGATGGGGACGGTACCTTGCTCAAGGGTACCTCAGGGCAACCTACTGGTCTTCTGATCCTGGAGCCAACTCCCTAACCACTAGGCCACCACTGCTGATGTGTATGCTCGAGGGCACTTCAGCCACGAACGTGGGAAAGTGCCGTTCAGCCAACTGCCCACTTTTTTCCTGGTCCTGGCGAGTGAACCCGCATCCCTCCATTTGCAAGCTCTCTTCTCTAACATTTTGTCCAATAGCTAAAAGGCCTAGTGAATGATGTGTTAACGTGACTGAACTCTGATCATTACACACTACGTCCAGAAAGTTGCGTAAAGCGATTTCAACACCCTTTACAAACCTTTCCCAGACCCTATAACCACTTACGGTGAAAAAATTGCTAATCAGATCGATTTAGATTCAAAAAGGCACATAAACAAACAATACCTCAGTGACTTTGTTCCCGCTTTCCATTGATTGCACTTAATTTGTCCGCCATCGATTGTATAATTATCACGTAACGCGCCAGGTTCAGGTCCAAGCGGTGCACAGCAAGGGATGAATGCAATTGAGTGGCTGCTGGCTGCGATTGCCATTCAAATTTATTCATGCGCTTGTGATTATCTGGCTGGCCGAGGCTGCGATACGATTGAGGGGAATGGCTAAGATGAATCTGTCCTATTCAGACATATTGCTCTGAATACAATGAATGCCATGGTGGCGGCAAATTGCATAATATTACGACTGGTAAACTATTGGTAAAAAAATGCCCATCGCTTATATGGTCCATTTCATATTCCTTGACAACGATGTAGTCAGATTAGCCCTCCACAAGACAACAGTGGGGTACTGGCCCAGCAAAGACATTAGATGTGTTCCCAGCTTTCTCTTAAAGGTCATGTTTATCATTTTTTTCAGCAGGCCACCAAACCAAGCTCAGTATAGCTGTAATAAGGTCAACTTGCAATGTTTTAGGTCAAAGGAAAAAAAAGAAATCAGACTAACTCAAAAAACTTGATCTCTGAATCCCAGTTTCTAGGCACAATAGCAACATTGCTTGAGAAGTTCCTGGAATGGTAGAGTTCCTAGTGGAGATCTAGTTGAGGGACAGTAAATATCGAAAGATTTCATGTCTTGTCAAAATTTGATGTACCTAATGAGTGGAGAAGGAAACTGAATATGGAAGCTGTCCTTTTTTTATTTATTTAAACCCAAACTCTCACCACAAAACAGTAACATGGCTTGAGATGTTCCTGGAAAAGTGGCCTTCCTTAAGGAGAATGAATTCACAGGTAACAGATTTCAATAATTCTCACAAGAACTTCCAACAATAAGCCAGTATGGTGTATCTGGGGATTGAAGAAGCCCTAAAATCCAAAATCCATGCAGCCAGTCAATAGAAACTTCACTTTCCTGAAATAGAGGAGCTCTTAGTTTAGACCAGATGGATGGACAACAGATCTCAAGAAAAGTTTCATCATGAATCAATTTGATGTACCTGAGGAGTGGACAAGTCATGTGGAAGGCATCCATGTTGCATTTTTTTGACCCAGATCTTAGCAACATCACCTAAAATGTTCCTCATGGAATGTTAGAGTTCCTAGATGAGATCAGACTGAAGGAAACAACAGATCTCATCTTTAGGCAGTTTGATGCATCTGGCGAGTAGGTCAGCCATGCTGGGACCATTTATGTCTTATCCACCACTTTATTACCAACACCTGCTCCACTTGGCAGGTGTAGTTAGAGACTGTAGCACATCTGCTGCACAGACTACCAGCTTTCCTCTTGTTGTCCTCTTCCTCTTGCCCAAAAGTTCTATTGATGAACACATTGGTGATGTTGGCAAAGCACCTATATATTGAAGTCTGGACCCAAGTGCTGGAGTGAATACAGCACTGAGAGAATCAGGAGTGGTGAGTCTGATGTAGCAGAAGACTAAACAACAGAACTCAAAATTCCAGGAGGAGCCATCAGCCAGCTCTTAACCTCAGTAAAACTAGAAGACTTATATATGTTTTTTGTCAGTACAAACCTAAGATGAGCTGAGGTCAAACACTTCAACCTCACAGTCAACCAGAAATACCAAAATTATCAGCTGATGTGTGTCACAGAAAGACTTGGCAACAGCAATCATGTGGCTTTATAGAGCTGCTGCTGATGCTGATTGCTGTCAGCTGTAGCTCTGCACCTTCTCCTCCTGCCTGAAGGGTGATTGTGCTGCCCTCTGCTGGCTGCTGTGGGTAGTGTCACCCCCATCCTGGATGGCACTCTTACAATACTATTTAGGTGTCTGAGAACTCAGCATAGATATAACACTGCTGAATTTATCATACCACCAGCGACTCATGTAATCAACCAAGTATTATACATCAAACTGCATGATCAGAGGATACCAGAGGTCTTCTATTCCTTCAGTCTGAAGCTGTACATCATACTCTTTATTAGATTCTTTCATCGGCTACTATTAGGGACTCCACCTAACCCCTGAGCAAACGGGGGTCAGATTTAATTCTAATTTAATTCATGATTTAATTCAAATTTAGTTATCTTAACATAAAAAACAACTTTTATATTTCATGTATAATTTAGGTTCAACAATCTTCTTCTCTTTCTTTCAGCTGTTCCCGTTAAGGGGTCACCACAGTGGGTCATCTGATCCCATTTCTTCTGCATCTTCCTGCTTCAAACCAACCACCTGCATGTCCTCTCTCACCACATCCATAAACCTCCTCTTTGGTCTTCCTCTTTTCCTCTTTCCGGGCAGCTCCATCTTCAACATCCTCCTTCCAATATAATCCTGGTCTCTCCTCTGGACATGTGAACCAACGCAAACCAACGCAACCTCACTTCTCTAACTTTGTCTCCAAAACGTCTAACCTGAGTTGTCCCTCTAATTTCTAATCCTGTCCTTCCTCATCACACCCAACGAAAACCTCTTTAAATCTGACACTCTGAATTTAGCTTCAGCAATAAGCAAATAAAAAGAAATGCACTTAAATTGGCATGAAAAATGCAGTTTTAAGTTTGTCCTTGGATAACCTAGAAAACCACCAAATTCATCATTTCCAGTTGGACAATGTCCAAAGTTCCATGCAGCTGTGGTGAGTCTACCAGGCAATTGAAGCTTATAAAGAAAAGGTGCTTCTAATAAAGGTGATGGTGAGTTTAGACCCTCTGAAGGTCATTGCTGTGTGAAAGATGAGGCAGAAGGTCTCTGGGGATCTTACTGATGGCACTGTTCCAGACTCTCTAGAGGAAGCTTTCCATGATCTATTACACAGGAGGTAGGAGGATTAAGCTGAGACTTGCTAAGCATTGCCCTGTCTGTCTGATCAGTGGAAGCCCCTTCACAGCTGGATTTGCTCCCAAATGACACCCGGATTTAATTCTTTCAACCCAGACATGTTTTAAAATGATGTGGAACCAAACATCTGCTGTAAATTCATAATGGGCAATCTCCCTATGGCCAGTGGCGTTGTCTGTGGTCTGCTCAGTCTAATGGAGCATGTCACCACAACATCAATTAATCTGCTTGGAGTGAAATTTCTTTTCAACACATGGGCTTAGAGAGAAGGCCAAGCAAGCGTATCATGAGGCCTTGCATAATTTAAGGGCTAAAACTTTAGCCAGCTTGCCATAAATATTACCAGATCGACTTCATCGTTTTCGTCATTTGGGATTTTTCATGGCAGTTTACAGCCAGCTTCATCGTAAGGCTGTGAAATTAAGAACTACTATAAGGTGTGAGTGTACTGTAGGGTAAACAGCTGACATAAACCTTCATCACTGACATTCTTAAAGGTTTATAAAGATTTATTAAGCATCACATAGGCTATCTGTAATTGCTAAAAACAGCTGTAAGTGCAATTTACTGAACGTCCATGTTTCATTTTCATCAAAATAACAACCTTTCCCTCGATCACAGAAGCACAGATTCATTACATCTAGACATTTTTGGAAACAACTTGTTTCCATACCTCTGAAACAAACAGCACAAAGTCTCATTTGCTGTCTCATTTTGAAATTGTAGGTCCAGTTCGTCCAACCAAGCGGGACAAAGATGGGAGAGGCTAAGTATAATATAAATAATTATACTTATATTTTAAATATATTAGAAATAATTTTCAAAACATTTTGCGTTGTCCTGGATATGATAATTTATGCCAATAAAGAGTGACATTTTCCTCTGCGATACACAAAACCAGAAGGAACTGTGGGAGTTTGAAGAAATGAGTGATAATCTTTTTTTAGATAATTGTATAATTATATAATCATATAATTATATATTTTTTATATAATTATATAATATAATAATTATATAAGTCTTACCCCCAAAACACCATTGAACCGCCTCCTCGTTTCACTGCAGGAACAACACATTCTCTCTTCCGTCCACGGCCTGACATAAACCCTTCGTTTTATCCAAACAATCATTAATCATTTTTTTAAATCTGAGGGTGGTTTAAACTGCGGACCTGTAGTTTAGATGTTGTAAAATGTTTGTATAGCCTACAATAAAATGCTACCAAATAAATATAACCATTTTAACCGATACCATGATTATAACCTTTTACTGAGCCTTCTGCTGAGAGATTGCACATTTCAGCTTCAATGCTCTCCACAGGAAGGCCTGTAATTTTGGGACCATGTTAATGCCTGTGATCTGTCAGGCGGCCCACAGCGTGCTCAGCAGGGATGTCTGAGATTGGTGAGCATGCTCACTGGGCACTCATTAGAATGGCCATTTGATGACTAACACTAACAAGGAAGGATGCTTGATTTTGCATGCAGCATGCGCACTGCTAAATGAAATGAATTCATTTCAGCCGTTCACAGTTAACAAGGTGTGGAGGACAAAGTGCGATTTCAATTAATACACGATGATTAATTGTGCAGACCTGCTTTTGATCAGTGCTGTCTGAAAATCATAACGATCATCTTATGCAACCGTCCACTTTATTAGAAACACTTCCCCTTATTGGGCATATCAGGAAGTCGGTTGACCTTATACAGTGCTGTGTAGAATACTTGA
The DNA here is from genome assembly GCA_017165825.1 of Hepsetus odoe. Lineage (NCBI taxonomy): Eukaryota > Metazoa > Chordata > Actinopteri > Characiformes > Hepsetidae > Hepsetus > Hepsetus odoe. The sequence continues at coordinate 3,823,344 of CM029394.1, forward strand.
GCCACTATTTATTTCCTCATACTTTGCTTCCAAAGAGCCTTCCTTGTATTTTCAAATATTATTGATGGACGGCTCTCCACACTTCCTGAAGGACAATATTTTTGTTTCTCACTTTCAGTTCAGTCCCTGTACCTGAGCAGTTTCAGTGGCAGAAGCAATGTGGAATCGTCTCCACAGAGAGCAGAACAAAAGGCATCCGACTTCCAGAGAAGAGCATTAGAACGTCCATCAAGCCTGGAGAACTAGTTCCTGAAGATGACTTAAAGAAACTAGCTCGGCTAAGAGAGTTCAGGCCGTGCTGAAGAATAACGGTGATCAAACCAAATATTGACTTTAAAGTTGGTTAGAATTCTACAAACTGTCTTAGTGTTTATACTGGATTCACATGTGTGTTTGCTGAAATCACTGGACCTGTTGTATCATTTTTAGGAAATATAAAGGGATGGCATAAGACTTTGCACAACACTGTAGACATTTGTTTACTTACAGGGCAATACTTTGATTTGGTCTCATATGTAGCATTTCAAGAGCAACACTGACATCTCTAGAACCTTCAGAAAGCCTAGAATGTGGGTTTTCTTCTGGAAAAATCCAAAACAAATTTGCCTGATTGTTCTGTCATTCCCTGATTATGTTCCTGAGGATCTGAGGAGCAGAGAATAAAGAGCCTGCTCATTATTTCTTACATCTTTTGCGTTTATTACTTACCACAGCGGATCAACCGTCTCCATGTCTTCCAGTCCTCTGCATATTCCTCCTTCAAGTCCTCTCTCACCACGTCCATGAACCTCCTCCTTGGTCTTACTCTTTCCCTCTTTCCTGGCAGCTCCATCTTCAACATCCCAGGGTGTTTATTTTGTGTGACAATTAGAAACTAACCTTGCCGTTCGGTTTCAAGCATTTTTCTGTTGAAAAAAATGGCTTGAATTTTTAGTTTTCAGAAACCTCGAAGGGTTAGAAGGCCCTGGTGTTCCCCTCTGATAGGTGTGCTATTATAGGTTACAGTCTCAAACCAATAATAACATTATTTTTTTTTTTTTTCTTATTGATTTTACATCATCTGAAGTTGAAAACACTGTGATATGATAAGGGTTCACACTGCCCACCCCAGGGTAGATGTTTCCAGAGAAGGAGGTGGAGAAATGCATGCAGGTATCTCATACTGCCTGCATATCAATTTGTTAATGCCATTGACATACATTACAACATCTGAACAACCGGACCGGTAGCGACGTGGATGAGAAAACGAGCTGCAATTTGGGGGCATGGAGATCGATTAGCTATGGGCCTGACCTGCGGTCAACCTGATTAAAATGCAAGACATTCAGAGCGCCTGCTGCCGCCATGCCAGCCAAGGTAACAAAGAGCCTGGAGTGGGCAGGGTACGTTTTTCAGGCGTGACGGGAAAACCAAATTGTGGGTGAGATTTTGGGAGAGGCGCTGCTGCTGTTTGTGCATCGGAGGACCTCTTTCCAATTACAACGCAGCCTTAGGAAAGACAGGAAGAGGTGCATTCGAGGATGGGGGGCTATGGAGAAGGACCACTCTCCGTAACTGTCTGCAAAGGTGCTGAAGCATTTAGAGCAATTGAATGATCACATGGTTTAGGGGGACTTGATTGCGGATGAGTGTGGAGGAAGGAAAGGAGGAGGCTGTCGCTTCCCCGCAAATACCTGCCAGTTCATCTGGGGACTCTCTCGTGCTCTCTCTTCCCCTGCCTTGATTTCCCAGGAGTCTTGAGAAACAGGCTTGCCAGTGACAGCCTAATGTAGGAGAGAGTGACGCTTCTTCATAGCTTCAGTAAAGATTACCTGGGGACATGGTTGTCTACAGAATGACGATTTAAACGTTTGTAGGCCTTGAGTCTTTACAAATTGCAGCATGCTGCTCACGAAAGACAGCCTGACTGCTTTGTTTTTTTCCTGAAGCCTGAAGGTCTGTTCTAATAACGGACTATTTGGTGCTTTTGGTGACAATACAGGCACTCAGATCTTCGATGTTAATTGATACAGTATATTAGTACCTTGTGCAGAATTATTAGGCAAGTGAGTATTTTGAGGAACATGCAAAAAATCCGGCACTTTCAGTCAATCGAAGATGCTAAAAAACCCTGAAACCTGGATGTTTTACAAAGGAAATGTGAGTGTGAACATTCTCAGGGTATAAATATGTGTGCACAATTATTAGGAAACTATTAGTGTGCAGAATGATTACACAACTGAATGAAAAATGAAAATTTCCCATCTTGTTTGTTCATTTTCATAAAACTCAAAACGCAGAAACAAACATTTCTGGCATTAAAAAGAAAAGTCAGGGACCAATATAGCTGCCCTCCTTTTCAACAACAGTCATAATCCTTCCATTCATCAGTCAGTTTCTTGATCTGTTGCTCAACTTTTTGTGCAGCAGCAACCCCAGCCTCCCAGACTCTGTTCAGAGAGGTGGACTGTTTTCCTTTCCCGTAAATATCCCATTTAAGAAGGTCCACAACTTCTCAGCAGGGTTTAAGTCAGGCGATGAAGGGGGCGCGTCATTATTCTTTCATCTTTAAGGTCTTTACTGGTGAGACACAGTGGAGAACTTCCATGCATGCGATGGAGCATCGTCCTGCATAAAAATCTTGGTCTTCTCGAAAGATGCAGACTTTTTCCTGAACCACCGCTTAAAGAAAGTGTCTTCTAAAAACTGGCAGTAGGCCTGGGAGTTGATTTTGAGTCCATCTTCAACCCAAAAAAGTCCAACTAGCTCCTTTTTAATAACACCAGCCCATACCAGTACCCACCTCAACCTTGCTGGTGAGTGCAACTCTGAGTCCGGTACTGATCCAGCCATGGGCCCGTCCATCTGGTCCATCAAGAGTTATTCTCATCTCCCTCATAAAACCTTTAAAAAAATCTGTCCTGAGATATTTCTTGGCCCGGTTCAACTGATGTGTCTTGTTCAGTGGTGGTGGGGTTTCAGACTTCCTTACCTTGCCCATGTCTCTGAGCACTGAACACCTTGTTCTTCTGGACACTCCAGGTAGTTTCAGTTCTGGAATATGACAGCACTGGAGGATCATGGGGCTTCCTGGTAGCTTCACGTTTGATTCTTCTCAAATCTTTGGGAGTTCATTTGTATCTTTTTTTCTCAATATGTTTCTTGCAACCCCTTCCCAATGGGTTGCCCTGAGGTACCCTTGAGCAAGGTGCCGTCCCCGTCCCGCTCCTCCCTGCAATGGGCTGGTGACCTGTCCAGGGTGCGTCCCCCGTCCTCGCCCTGTGTGCGCTGGGTTGGACACCAGCACCCCCCCCGCGACCCCGTTTGGGACAAGCGGCAGAAAATGGATGGATGGATGTTTCTTGCAATCCTGTTGACTGTTTGCAACAAACCATATGATGGTTCAGTGATCTCACCCCGATATACTAGCAATTTTAAAAGCGCTGTATCCCTCTGAAAGACTTTTTACAATTTTGGACTTTTCAGAGTCAGTTCTCTCTCTTTTTTGGCTCATTTGGCCATTTTTCAAAAATGATTCATTTCTCAGTTGTAAAATTAGGAAAGATCTCCAACATTTAGTAATGTCAGTGCATATTTGGCCCCTTACTTACATTTGTGAGCCTTTCCACTTCCTTTTAATTCTTTCATCCTTTAAGCCCAATCAGTTACAACGGTGAACCCCTTAACAAAATCAGTGCCCACTGACATTACTCGCATGAGCCGCTACCCACACCCACCTCAGCTGCCATTTCTTTCTTTTGCATTTAAAACAAATAAAGGAGAGAGTAGATGGAACCTCACACATTCTGATGAAGATAGAACAGTGGGACAATTCAAGACCTGGAAGATGCTCCTCTTTGGATAAACAGCAGCTCATAAGATAAATGGACTTAACAGCCATTTTGACTTGAAATTAAGCAAATGCATAACATTTCCTTTTAATTTAATAGAATCTTCCTGCCTTTCAGAAATTTGTGAAAAACATTAAATAAAAAATCAGAAATGTATATTAATCATAATCATAATAATGTATATGAACGTGCATATTATTATTATTATTATTATTATTATTATTAATTTAATTCATCATAGCTGTCAGAAACCATTTTAATAATTGAAAATATGTTGGTTTTATGTTCTTTATTTCTGTTTTCGTTTTCAAATGATGATTATTGTTAATCCTTTAAGGTGTTTTTAACAGTGAACTCAAGTTAAATTTTCCTCTTGCTACTTAATTTCATCCGCACTTCGTCTGAAGCGGTTCAGTGCCATAGTGCCATTTGCACAGCCACATACCATGATGCTCCCACCACCATGCTTCTCTGTGAGCTTGTTGAGGAATGAAGATGACTGAGAGGCACATCATCTGTAACTCTTTTACAGTGCTGGCTGGCTTCTCATTTACCTCCATTATCATAAGTCTGAGAAAAAACTGACTTCTATTTACATTTCACCAAAAAAACGAAACTGACAGGGATGCTAATTGTCTGCTAGAGCACTTGGATGATATGTTACATCACCATCTACTTAACATTAAAATGGCAGCTTCTTTTATAATGACACCTGAGGTACAAGATGGGGCAATAATACACACACACACACACACACACACACACACACACACACACACACATACACTCACACGTCTGGATACTTTGTCACTGTTGCTCTGCTCAGGGTTTCCCACTGATTTGAACACTGCTTATTCAGCAAAGAACTGACTACATGGCAGAATTTCGGGGCTTTGAGACAGCTGAGGGGGAGTCTAATAATCACCTAACTACACACACACACACACACACACACACACACACACACACACACACACACACACACAGAGGTCTAATCTCACACTTGCATATTTTTCCTTACTCACCTCCCCTTTCCCCTACGCACACATGCAAACACACACACACACACACACACACACACACACACACACACACGCACACACACACGCAGTGGTTCCTGCAGCAGTGGGGAGTTGAGTGACACAAGGCAGACTCTGGGGGGGCAAAGATCCAACTGTTTTCAAAGCAGCAAAAGCCACATTAAAGCATAAAGTGTGTGTGTGTGTATGTGTGTGTGTGTAGGTGTGTGTGTATGTGTGTGTGTGTTGAATTATTCATGTTCCTCCTGTGTGAGGGACAGAACTTGGAGTGAGGAAGAAGGAGCATGGAGCTAAACCTGACAGACTGTCATCCTGCACACACTCCTCCAGGTGTGCAGCAGAGCTTCAGCCTTCATCACACAGCCAGAACAACCTGATTCTCCCTCATCACCCTCTCCGTCAGCGAAGTCCCAGACCAGGCTTTGTCGATAGGAGCCACAGGAGGCCTCGTCAAGAGCAGAGAACAGCCTTTGTGGATCGAGGTTTAGGCTCTTTTGAAAGTTAGTTCATCTACACCGCAATGTGTGGGTTGTCTGTGGAAATATAGTCTGGTTTGCCAGATGGCACCAAGGTTCAAAGAATCCTGAATGGAGAAAATCCCAGTTCTCTGTTGGTGGAGAAGCCTTGTGAATGCTGTCCACCTCACTGCTCCCCGGGTGCAGGATATGGCTGATCACCGCTGTACGATGTGTGTGCAGACATTTCTTTGTGGTTCACTGTCATAATCATGCATAGTCACTTTCACTTTCATTGTACCAGAACAGTACTTTGCTCAATGGTACCTCAGGGCACTGATTTTTGAACCAACGACCTTCCGATCTCTGGGTCTAGTCCCTAAACATTAGACCATTGCTGCCCCAGTGAGAAGGTTCTTGGTTTGACTCCCAGTTGGAGGCCTTTCTGTGCAACTTTGCATGTTCTACCCCTTTCTCCTTGGGTTTCCTCTGGATTCTCCAGTGTCCTCCCACAGTCCAAAGACATGCACTTAAAAGGCGTTGTCAAAGGAGGAGGGACTCACTGGAAAATCCAAGGATTTTTTGGTTCCAGCAAGTCTTCAGGTTAAGTTTATTTTGATTTTAATGGTTCGAAACTTGGTGCCGAACAAGGATGAAGCCAGTACCCTCTTGGTGGAAAAGGACAGTGCATTTATTTAAAATCTCCACATTTTAACCTAAAGCAATAAACATTTGACATGGCATGGCAATTTGACAATTTCAGGATATCATGCTCAACATTAGTCAGATTTTTTTAATATCATGAGCATTCCTTTACGGTCTAGAAGATATAGTTTATGGCCTGTATTAGAATGTTCGTGTCATTTCTCTACTCTATTTGCTCCCAGTCACTTATCTGGCAGCACTCTGGAGTAAACACCATTTATTCTGACACGGAAAGGCTGAGAACCATCTTTGTTGCACTGTCAGCCCCACGCATGGCGCTTCATGTCTGGCCCTGGTCGTGATTCTTTCCGAAAGGCGAGGCAGGTACAGTGGAATCAATTTTTATGAACTCGGAAGAGCTGTTCGAGAAAGCAATTTCATGCTTCAGGGGATGAGCTCGGGATTTGCCCATTGTTTCTCCTTGATTGCTCCTGCCTTTTTTTAAGAACAAAAGATATGGGCAGGTATGGGAATTAATAAACTAAGGGCTACGCTAATGCGGACCGGGCTGCCCAGAAACACAGTGGTGGGCGCCGGACTGATAGACTTAATACCTGCCCCCAGCTCACGAAATGAACAGTGAGGAATAAATAGGGGCTCATTAAATGAATACGGCACCAAAAGCGGCCTACCTCAGGCTTTTGGTGCAACTCGTGACATTTAGTACTAAATTGATTAATGACATTTAACTGAAATTGAAATATTATGCTACCCAATGGTAGAACAATGCGAAAATGTCACCGTTCTTCTCTGGTGAAACAAAGGGGCTGAGTTTTGAGAATGCTTTGTCCAGTATTGTGGCAGAGAGCAAAATGTGCTCCAAAAGGATGATATTTAAGGTTCGGACACATAGCACATGTTCACTGGACAACCCCCAGACGGAAGACACCTGATAAAGACTGTCAGCTCTTTTGAAATGAAACTGATAGTGACTACTTGTCATGGTGAAACACAATGAAATGTAGCCTCTGGTTTTCACCCACAGACACCGTACATGGGACGGTGCCTTGCTAAAGGGTAACTCAGGGCAACTTACTGGTCTTGAATTTGAACCCACAACCTTCCGATCCTGGGGCCAACTCCCTTAAAACACTAGGCCGCTCAACAAAAATGTTTCTTTCTCATTGGCAGGAAAGAAAATAAATCATCTTGGTGAAGCAACCCACCCACCAACCAACCAACCAGCCAAGCAACTTTCCTTAATACTGGGCCAGACCTCCCAACAACATTTCCATGGGGCAGCAGTGGCCTAGCGGTTAGGGAGTTGGCCCCCAGCTCGGAAGATTGTGGGTTCGATTCCCTCACCAGTAGGTTGCTCTGAAGTACCCTTGATTAAGGTACTGTCCCCGTCACTGCTCCCTGGGTGCTCTCACTCACTTGCTTTTCTTAGTCACTTGTCCTGATTAAGGTCCAGGGTGGTGCTGGGGTCTATCCCAGCTCTCACAGGGTTAAAAGCGGGGAAACCCCCTGGACAGGTCGCCAGTCCATCACAGAACAGACACACAGAGAAAACACATTCACACCCAGGGGGCAATTTAGCATCAAGCACCAAGGCACCAGTGCATGTTTTTGGATGGTGGGAAGAAACTCATTCAGACACATGTAGAACATGCAAACTCCACACCAGAAGGACCCAGACCATCCCATCTGGGAACCGACCCCAACACCTTTCGCTGTGAGGAAACAATGCCACCCATAATTTCCTGTGATGATTAAATTAGTAATACCTCCAAAACTCAAAAGGTCTTGTTGAGTCTTTCCAGAATGCCTAACAAAAGTGGTCCAAGGATGGAAAACCGGTGAAGGAATGTTTAAGGAACTGGGGAAAATGACAAAGACCTCAAGTTAATGACATGGCCTCTAAACTCTCCAGATCTGTGGCCTGATCTGGACAAAGCAGTCCAATCCACTGAGACCCTGCCTCACATGACTTAAAGGATCTTTTAGAAGAAGAAGAAGTCTTGGTGCCAGATACCACAGCACACCTTCAGGGGATCTGTATAGAGCATTTTTAGAGGATGCACATATAATATCTTACTGACTTACATTAATTAAATAGAATACTGTTGACTTTCATTCAATCTGGGAGATACCTGTACACCCGTGCCTCAGACTGACTTCCAAGCTATTTTCCAGCCCGCATCTCCTTGGTCTATAACAAGGGGTTCTACTCAAGGGGTTCGATTCATTTAGAGCCATTTTACAGGTCACTGCACAGCATTGCATGTAAGAGATTCCATTGACTTTCATTCACCATCACCATGCCTTGTTGCTTATCAGAGTTTATTTGCATTTGAAAACATCGCATTACGGTATCTCACTGGCTTCATTTAATAAGGACTCAAGTTTTCACTCCTTCACGTGGTACTTCAGTTCACTTCTGTTCATTTAAGCACCTGAGCGCATCTGTGTTTTTGCATACATGCCCAATTGATGTGAATTTAGGAGAGAAGAGCACCAAAAGAAACCTAAAAGAGCACTCTTCCATATGTCTCGGCTGGATGCAGCATCAAACGGGACACTGTGCCAATTACTTAAATGACTCGAATCGTTTGCTGTGATTTAATGGGTCTAATAACAAGCATCGTGATATCAAGCTGGGTATTAATAGCTTGATTCAAAGAAACATATTGGATTTTCTTTTTCGGCCTGCTACTCTGAAAGGAACACTGATAAGTACACAAGGACAGGGATTGATTTTGCTTCTTACCTTAGATCACAATGGTATTAAGCACCATTCTGAGTCTCTCCTGCTTTCTCTCCACCAGTTACTTTCTAATTATTTCCCCTACACTTCACTTTCTGCCCTCGTCGGATCATTGCTCCCACATTCAGAAGGTCTTAACACAAAAAAAAGGATTAAATATATTTCTTTAAAGCCCTACATGGTAGATGTGAGCTCAAAATGTATTAACACAGTCGCCATGTTTCAGAAAGCAACATTAGAAACGCAGCCTTTTTCGTTTAAAGCTGCTTTTTTCACCACCAGTGTGAACTTTGTTGGCACTATATGGTGTTTTTTTGCACCTGTATGGCTGAATCATCTGATAAAGCAAGTTTGTAAACTTACCTTATACAGTTTGCACAGCAGTCATTGTTTTAGAGTGATATTTTCAACCAGTCCTAAAATGTAAAGTGAAAGTGAATCATGTGCATTTCAAGGGTCTGCAGCATCTTCTATTAAAATATGATTATTTTACGCAACCTTTGTCCAAAGTTATGTGAACAGTCCTTTTAATTATTTAATTAACAAAATATAGCTACGTAATCTCCATAGATAAACATTGGCTGTAGATTTGGTTGCTATGGAGAGCTCGGTTAGCTATTTTCAAATCCCACCTCTAGCACTACCACCACTGAGTCCCTGAGCAAGACCCTTAACCCTGAATTGCTCCAGGGAGACTGTCCCTGTAATTAGGACATGGAAGTCGCTCTGCATAAGAGCGTCTGCTAAATGCCGCAAATGTAAAGGTAGGTTGCTGCCTTACCTTACATGTCAGTTATACCTGGCTGTATCTCCCCAGATCTCATAATATATTAATAAAAGTTTACATAGTATTTACCAGCCCAGAATGAACAATGAACACGAATTAACAAAAGGCCACAAGATAAATAGTCATGATTCACCACTTCAAACATATTACCATAATGACATACTTAGATGCAAAGTCACTTCACAGTGAGAAGTCCCAGGTTCAATTCCTTGGTGGGGCAGTCATGGTTCTGTGTGAAGTTTGCATGTTCTCGAATGTGTCCACATGGGTTTCCTCCAGGAGCTCCGGTTTCCTGCTTTTGTCCAAAGACATGCAGGGCAGGTGGATTGGAAATGTCTAACTGTTGCTGTTAGATGAGTAATGAATATGAGTCTGCCCTATGATACACTGGCAATCTCTCCCTGCTTCTTGCCAGCCTTGAGGTCACCTAATAGTAGGCTTTTATTAACAAAACCCCATTCCCTACACGGCTGACAAACAGTACACACAACCTAACTAAATTAATTTAAACCCCTCCTCCTCCAAGTTAGCATCAATTACATTTGTTCTATTCATATATATTTAGACATATATTTAAAATGTAGATCAACTGTCCATTTCTGACCCAGAACTACTACTGTGTTGATAATGAATCACCGCTCAAACAGCCTCACCACCAGCAGTCGAGTGGCCATTGAGCAGAAGTTTGTAGATGCGTAGTATGTGTATAAAGTTCCTTCTTTTCTGTCTGTGTTGTTTGTGTTCTGCAGCCTTATCTTTGTTTCCATATGTGCTACTGCTTGTTTCTGTACATGGATTCCCTTCTCCTATATCTGCTTGTATTATATGCTCCGGGTGCCTGGCTCATGGGAAAGCCCTAATAAAGAAATATAAAGCCCAGAGAAATAACTAGATTACTGATGATGGTGCTAACATATGATGGTTTCCATCTGTAGACTTTCAAAAATAGCCTTGTTGTCCTGACAGGAAAAAGTGAAAAGAACCTTATGTTACAAACGGCTCGACAGAAAAGAAATGATTTCATTACATTTTGAGTTTTGTGGAAATCAATGCAAGCCTGTGAAGGGCAAGAGGGCAACTTAAAGGACCATACTTAAAGGCTTAAATTTGAAGGCCCATTCTTGAAGGCTTAAATTTGAAGGCCCAAACTTGAAGGCTTAGAACTCAAGGCCAATACCTGACAGCCCAGATTGAAAGACCAAAATAGTTGAAGGCCCAAACTTAAAGGTCCATTCATGAAGGCCCATGCCTTAAGGTTCAAACTTGAAGGTCCAATCTTAAGGCCCAAACTTCAGGCCCATACCTGATGCCCCAAACCTGAAGGTAACTGGCCTGCGTTTTTATTAGAGCATCTACCATAAGAAGAGTCAGAGTCCATCCCATCAGACAGACAGGTCCTTGAGTAACTGGAAATCATGGAACAGGATCAAGAGACTGATTAGCTCAGAGACCAAGTAGATTAGACACTGGGAATATATAAACAGGGAAACAAAAGAGCAGGGAGATGCACTGCCCAGCCTGTTCAATAATGAAATGAAATCAACTTTGTTTAACCATTGGACCCTATGTCCGGTTTCTGTCTCTCGCAACCATTTCATCAATAATGGGGCTTTTAAGCTTTTAAACATACAGCCCACAAATAGAGAGCTGGTCATCAATATGTCTGCCTAAAGCAGATATGTTGATTACATCGGTGTGCAGTGGACCGAAAGCAAAGTCAAGGTTAAAGGCATTCTATTCCATGCCTACATCTGACTCGAACCCAGTTCTCTCAGCACTAGAAAAATGTTTCCCCTGTGGCATTAGCGGTGTCCTTCCCATCCACTGTGCCCACGCAAAGCTGCATTGTCGTCCCTGGTCATACTGATATGTAATAAGAACGGAGCCGGAGGATTTTCAGAGCTCTGCAAATGTAGAGCTTGTGTGCCAGATGGCCCTGATTCGTGCAGAAAACAGCTTCTCCCTCCCTCTGTGACTCTGTGAAAAAAGAGCCAATGGCCATCGATCAGCAGCCAGAAACCCTTAAACCAGCAACTCTCTTTAAAGGAGTACTGCACCCCAAAAATGCTACAGTTGCAATCCCTGAAGAAAAGCTAGTAGGATCAGTTAGTATGATCCTGTTTGCACTGAAATCTACTAGCAAACTGAAAAACATACAATCACTGTCCTGTCTTGTATCTTCAGTCCAAATCAAGTAACACACTCTGCCTTAAAAAGTCCTCTGCAAACAGAGCTGTGCAAAAGTCTTGAGCCACACCTCCTTTCTTCATATATTGCTTCCAAAGAACCACACTTTCTTCTATCTTTTATATACTGTTGCCGAGTTTTTCTCCAGGTTTCATGAAGGACAATGTTTTTGGCTCTCGTTTTCAGTGCAAACCCTGCACCAGACCAGTGACTAGCATTTGAATCATTCGAGCAAAACAAAGTCATCTAATGAAAGTCATGAAGCAGTGAAGAAAGAGCTGCAGATGTTTGCAGAGGATTAGGATTGTGATTTGTGTAGTAATCTGAAAGTTGAGTGATTGGAACCATTGTATCCAGACACCTTGTGTCTTTAGGCACTTCATATTTCCATCATTTATTCTACTCATTGTGTCAGGTTAAGACAACTTGACAAGCGTAAAGTATTATCTTTACAACAAAAGTGAAAATATGAAGAAATGAGAGGTGGGTCTAGTGGAGGAGCATTGGAGGAACTTCCGAGGGCTGCTTTGTGTTCAGAAGCTAATTGACTAGAGGATGCAACAGAGCATCAACAGATGATCTACGAGTTAGGCCAGTAAGGTGTAGCTAAAAAGAGGTTTTTAGGTCTGATTCGTTAAGAGTAGTTTGAGATCTCCTGCTGCCACCGCATGAAAGCCTTCCTAGTCATTCAATTACTGCCATTAAGCTTTCCCTAAAGCATATGGAGCCTTTGGTGCAGTTGATTGACTAATTGTTCCTGGCCTAGTTGGTGGTCCCTCAAGCCACACTAGAAACAAAAGCATCTGCCGAGACATCAAATTAACACGCTTGTATTATAAAGCAACACCTCCCATCTCTCAAGTAGCCACAGCATCGTATGTCAGGCAGATCGGGAAAGCTTGCATGAGGCCAGTATGCTGCCGTGCAAAGAGTTATTTCTGACAAAAAAGATAATGATTGGCTTGGTAAAAGCAAGGAAGTGTATGGAAATGGTGTTACACTGAGCATAAGGTCTCCTTCCTTTCCTTTCTTACTGCAAGATGATGCATAAAATAGAAATCTGGCCTCAGATATTACTACAGTGACCTCTAGCCAGAGAAGTGATAAAAGAGAGGCGGGGGACCTCGTCCTGGAGGAAATTCCTGCCATTCTCTCCTTCTTTCTCCATTTGCTCTTTCTGCTTCCTTTTGCCCCTGAGGAAATAAGCCAGCCACTCTTCATAGTTTTATTCTTGAGTCAATTTTGTGCGCATGTGTGCAGGGATAGAGGTCATTGCCACTGAACGTGAATCCGAATACATGGCCTGCTTGGCCCAGTTTATATTTGCATGCTGAGTTCGGCAATGGAGTTATGTTGCGGAAGAGTCCCTGAAGTCGTGGACAGGTGGCTCTTCTTAAAGCAGGAGTGATGCCAACCACAGAAAAAAAAGCTCAAGTCCCTGTAGATGAATGTTTTATGCTAATTTTTTTCAACGGAATAGTCTTTAATGTACACATTCCTTTCCACCGCTGAATTTAACATGGCTTTAAAACAAAATGCTCAAAAGTGGTCATCAATGAATGTAAGCTGGGAAAGTTCCTCACTAACTGTCACTCAAAGATACTTACTGACTTACCCATTAGCTTCATGCTAGTTGCTAATGAATGAAAGCTAGCCGCTAACAGACTTTTCACCAACTTCTAATTCGTCTAGACGATATTAACCATTCCTATCCAGTTTTCCTCATTATCAGTACGATCAGATCACTGGATTGCTCTAGTTTGCTTTTAGTTCAATGCTAACAATGTTTTTGTTTGATTTTTAGGTCATTTATAATGCTAACCAAGCCCTCAATTAACCAAAACAATGCTAAATGGCTAATAATAAATGAAAGCTAGGGAAGGCTAACAAACCCTCTTTTTCAGTCTTTATCGTTATGTCAATCATTAACTTAGCTTAAGATTTAGGGCTAAACAATTGACATTGCCGTTTCATAGGTTTCAAAACATTATAAATTTTAGCTATGTAGCAGCAAAGATTTAGGCTTTTTTGTTAACCACATGCAAAATTTAGTAAAAGTAAAAGTACAGATTGTGAGAGTAAAAAAAGTAAAATGTAGGTGTATGAAGGACATTTCTATCAGCTGTTTGTGTGCAAAGTGATCTCAATGTAACGTCAAACACTTTAAGCCTCGATATATAAAATGTTCTTCTTTTTCTTTCAGCTGTTCCTGTTAAGGGGTCACCACAGTGGGTCATCTGTTTCCATTTCTTCCTGTTCTCTGCATCTTCCTCCTTCAAACCGACCACCTACATGTCCTCTCTCACCACATCCATAAACCTCCTCTTTGGTCTTATTCTTTTCCTCTTTCCTGGCAACTCCATCTTCAACATCCTTCTCCCAATATAATCTTCATCTCTCCTCTGGACATGTCCAAACCAGCGCAACCTTGCTGCTTTAACTTTCTCCAAAATGTCCAACATTATATACTATATAATATACTGTTTTCTAATCTTCCCTGCGATGGGCTGGCGACCTGTCCAGGGTGCGTCCCCCGTCCTCGCCCTGTGTGCGCTGGGTTGGACACCAGCACTCCCCCGCGACCCCGTTTGGGACAAGCGGCAGATAATGGATGGATGGATGTTTTCTAATCTTGTTCATCCTCTTCACACCCAATGAAAATCTCAGCACCTTCAATTCTGAAAGCCTCGTTATAAAATATATATCCAATAAACCAATCTACTGAAAATAATGAACTTCACTGCTTCACTTTCGTCCATGTCTCTCTAATAGTTCTCCCATCACGGACATCACATTCAATATAAACCTTTTCTCCACCGTCCACTCCCCCGTCTTCTCTTTTATTATGTCTTCTAACATTTGTTATGTTGTTTTTGTCTTTTTACAACTTCGTTTACAAATGTTGTTCATCCATGGAAACAAGGACACAATTGTATGTTATTGTCCATTTAGGCTTTAATGGGCTTTTTGGAAGGTGATGTCTGAGTTATAAAGTAGGGAGTAAAAGTATAGAAAATAAACAGTCAAGTACAGACACCTGAAATCTCTACATAAGTTCATTAAAGTAGTTTTACATAATTACTCCCCGGAAAGGTCAAACAGTTCTCAGAGGTTAAACAATGCTAAAGTGGCTAATGAGCATGTTCAAAATAACGCTGAAGGGGCTAAACATGAACAAACACTAAAGAAGGCTTTTAGCAGGGAAGTTAGGAGAGCTTATTTTTCATTAATCATCTCATTCATTGTTCAATTTTTGTAAGAAAAATGGCCAAATAAATGACTTTCTGCAGGGCCTTCAGTCTCTCATCAGTCTCTTTCTGCCTTGCCATTGTAGGTTTGGCGTCTGCAACTAGACTAAAGTGTGATGGGCACAACGAGGTTGCTGTTTTTTATAGCCATGAGACAAAGAGGTTTACATAACCCTGTTAACCCACCTTGGCTGGGAAATTTTGGCGAGCTTTTAAGGAAGGAAAAGGGCAGCACTACTCAACAAAGAAAAGAACAATGGCCTTGTCTTGGAGAGGGTAATTGAGGGAGCAAGCTGAAGCTCAGTTCAGTCACCTGGAGACCCTTTTCTAACGATGACTAGCTTTGTAAAATGCAAATGTAGATTCTTTATTAACTGAATTTGAGACACTTGAAGTCAGATCATACTTCCTAACGTTCTCCTAGATCCTCACACCACTCTATAACTCTTACCATCTCAAATAAACACACCTCCTGCAGAAGCTTGGGGGGATTTGGAGGAGTCTGAGCCGTTAAAAGCGTGCGGTTTAGAGATTGGGTCCTGCGGGGGGATGGAGTGATATATTACTGTCTGGCATGTGGCGGCTGCAATGGCTCCGTGTCCTGCAGGAATCCTCTGATCCATGATTGAAACGTAAATAAAAGCCAGTGGCTATTACTTAGAGTGAAGGTGGGTTTGAAGAAAACTGCTGTGGGAAACAAGAAGTTGGAGGAGGGTGGAGGGAGGAGAAGTAACCCTAAACTTACCAGTGCTAGTGGCTTCTTCTGTGTAGGTGCATTGCAAGGCCAATGAGATGTGTCAACCTCCTTTAACGGTTCTAGATAATAACCTGGTCACCCTGGTAAATGGGTGGGTAGAGCATCATAGTTCCAGGCACCTATGACTATCCAACATTGCCATTCCTTTTTATAACCAATCTGACCAGAAATGTTGGTTGACCCACATGGAGGAAGTTATCATGGCTTTTTCTTTGGCAAAACCAAATTGGCTCAGTTGTCTCTGCAGTAAGAAACACTACCCTGTAAATAAATCCTTGGTAGGCTCCAAGACCATGGCCAAATTACACTCAAATATCATGACAGATTCCAATTTCAGTACTTTGGAGTTAAAGTTATTCTTTCAATGTCAGAAAACAAGCAGAAACAAAAAGCTCCAACTGTTTAATTATTTGACAAATCATTTTCTGTGAGTGTGGATGTCTAAATTCTCCCACATTAAGGACATTCACAACTACTTCTAGCGACTTTTCTGTTGTTTTTTAAAGACTTCAATAGTTTAGGCAGCAGCCACACAAACAAGAGTTTTTTGTTACCATGTAAAGAGTGTCAAACAAGATCATGTAGTGCCCCCCACCCAACACTCCCACAAGCAACTACCCCCACACACCTAAGCTGCCTTACACATTTCTTGCTTATATTAATCTAAAATAGCTAGAGTAGAACTTTCTCAAGAGATTACTTTGAAGGTCAACCCCTCGTATCTGGTAAAATAATTCAAAATTGGAAATGCAAAAGTTGGGATATCACAAAACTGCTTTCAGGTTCACTCCAGCTGTAGATCTGAAAAAATCAGCAGGCGTTTCCGTCCACTATTCAGCTGTGTGAAAATGCTGTAGGTCTGAATGTGTCGCTGTTTAAGAAGCTCTTAATATCTGCACTATCTATCTATATACTATCTATATAGAATATCTGCACTAGAACACCCCAAAAGGGATGTCTGAGATGGTTTGGTGTACTGATTATTTGTGACTTTTTTGGCAAGCTCAAAGAAATATGTTTTTTTTTTTCCTTTCCTTTCCATCCCTGTGGGTTAATGCATCTCTCACTCTCTCTCTCTCACTCTCTCTCTCTCTCTCTCTCTCTCTCTCTCTCTCTCTCTCCTCTCTCTCTCTCTCTCTCTCTTATTCTTCAGTTCAAGTGAGGCCAGTGACCTGTCTTTTTGTGTTTTAATGCAATACATCCCCTGATTGGATCTCACTAATGTTTGTGTAGCAATAAAGTTAGTCATGTTTCTCTCTCTCTCTCTCTCTCTCTCTCTCTCTCTCTCTCTCTCTCTCTCTCTCTCTCTCTCTCTCTCTCTCTCTCTCTCTGTCAAAAGAGGCATAATTCATCATGAGCATGACTAGATTACACCAGACTGTATTCTGAAGAAGCTTAACTTATTGTATCACAGGGTGTGTGTGTGTGTGTGTGTGTGTGTGTGTGTGTGTGTGCTTGTTTGCACACTAGTTCATATGAAAGTGGTCATTTCCAGAGCTCTGAGCCCAGCAGATCTTGATGTTCAGGGGAAGGAAAAAAGGAAAATGAGTTTCGGCACAGGCAGGGAAGAACTAGTTTGTTTCGAGTGTGCCTGCCCAAGGGACACCCTTCACTCCGCTAGCAGATGGCTAATAAGTCTGGGAGCCATCTCCTGGACCCAGAGGGAAGGAGGGGGAAGAGTGGGAACGATGGAGAGCAGCATGAGAGCGAACGAGTGGGTGATGAGGGCACTTCAGAGGCTGAGACAGAAGGGCTGAGCAGGGCATATTCTGCCTGATGCTCACTCCTAAACTGGAAACCCGGGACGGTTATAGAAACAATTGATATCTAACAGAGATTTCAGATGTTTCTTAAAGCCAAAATGATGTATGTGCTTAGAATAAAATTAACTTTAAGATTTTTTGTATGTTAACATTTTGTAGGAAGGCATTGCCAGGTCTTTGGTCAGTTTCTAGTTCAAACTTGATGCCGTGCAGGTTTAATCAAGGTCAGACAAAATTTTGGACTCAAGTAGGGATTGGTTTCAAAGCAAGATATTTCCTGGCCATATTTTGGTTTGTAACAAGATATGAAGCCTGATTAAAGCTCTGAAAGATTTAAATCTGTTTCGAGCAGAACCTTTGGGTCACCTGAACATGCACTTCCCCATTGACAAGAATACACATTTTCCTTAGATGTCTTCCTACCTTATGCAATTTAAACTCTTCAGAAATCTCTCCTTTAGCTGTTTCAATGAATATAAATGAGAAATGTGTAAGGCAGCTAAGGTGTGTGTGAGTAGTTGCTTGTGGGAATGTTAGTGGGTGTACTCCACATTACAACTACAATTGTATCCATCTCTTCCCAGTAGAAATAGCAAAACATGGTAGAATGTTTAGTTCAGATACATCCCGAAATCAATTGGAAAGGTGCCTTTAGTGCCAGCTTTTTGCAATTAATAAATGTAACATGGGTTAACATGGTTACTTGAAAAGCAGTGATCGTTTAACAGGATTAATCAACAAAACCCTGATCTTCTGCTGATGTCAGATTTGTCTTTGTATTGCAGCAGCATTTCAAATGTAAATACAATCCCCATAAGACAATTTTGCTTAATTCTAAACACTTTGTATAGCTTCTGAACTGATGCCAGATGGCTCCTGCGGCTTCGGCGTCAACAGGGGGGCAACAGGTGCGAAGCTGTGCGCCGGAATCCCTGAAGCCGTGAGAGCACAGATGAAACGATTTAGACTCTCGGTTCTCCTGATTATGTGAGTGCAGTGAAAGGGGAATGTGGGACAGCTCAGAATACTCTGCATTTCCCCGGCGCTTGTCTTCCAGTTCATGTTGTGTGATACTGAAATGTTGGGTTAAGCATTTGTCAGCAATTGTATCTTTTTGCAAATTTTTCAGTTTTGGATCTTTAGACCTTTCATTCAATCGTTGCAAGCCAAAAATATGAATTTCCGAGCTTTTGCACTGCTTAAAACTTGCAAAGAATATTTTGGTCTTCGTGTATTATCACCCAGCGAGTGAAAATACAACTCACCAACATTGATAGGGCTGGAGAGTTGATACATTTGATAGTTCCCGGCTGTGTTCACATAGTTATTCTTGGGTTCAGGAACTTTGGTTGGGTTAGGGTTACGTTTTGGGAATTTGTACCACCTACTTCCCTCAAATCGTTGCTACAGTTCTTGCACTGCGACAGCATTATCCTGATGAAACAGGCCATTAGAGAATGCTGTTGCCATGACATCCACAACATATAGCCAGAACCCAAGTTTCCCAGCAGCCCAGGGCATCGGCTGCCTCTGCTGGCTTGCCTTCTTGCTAGTGGGCATCTTGTTGTCATCTCAAGTGATACACAAGCACTCCATCCACATCATGTGGAAGAAAGACCAGGCCTCCTTCTTCCATTGCTCCATGGTCCAATTCTGATGGTCAAGTTTCCATTGTAGGTGTATTCAGTGTTCAACAGGGTCACTATAGCACTATAGCTAAGCAGTAAACTGTGATGAATACAGTGTATTCTGACCCCTTTCTATCAGAGCTAGCATCAACGTTTTCAACAGTTGATGCTACAGTAGCTCTTCTAGGGGAACAGAGTGAACAGACTAGCTTTCTCATGTCTGGTTCATCACTGAGCCTCGACAGCCCTGACACCGGTCCACCAGTTGTTATTTACTTCACCTGTTATGGATGAAATAATTCCTATGTACGTAAATTCATAAAAAGCTTATGTTAACATCATGAATCCAGAAGAATAATCCCCTACAGTTGGTCCAACCTCTCATTTTATTCACGTCCCAAAAAAGCCCAATAGTGCTTAGTCAACTAATCATTCATATTTCAATGGGACAGTACGGGATCCATCTCTCCTGGGTAGTCGTGCATTACACACCTCCGGCTGTAGCTGTAAGGTATTAGCCCTCAGTGCTCCCATCAGTCCATCAAAGTCATATCACATCATTGTCCCGCAACCGAGACCTTTCTCCTTGGACTTGTTTGACATTTTGGACCTCCACAGAAGTGGCGTCGCTGCGTCTGGAGCGCAGGAATAATACCCAGGCTCTGCTTACAGCGAAAGCACTGGGCCTGAATTATTTAGACCCCCTCGTCCCCCTCCCCGGTCATGGGGAGAGGGAGTTTACATATGTTTTTTTTATGCCCCTGCGTAGTGGGCTGTTGCGAGCTATTTGTGGGAGCTTATCGGCTGCTGACTTGCACAGTTCGGGCTCCGTGATTGCTGGAGCAGCAGATGTAATCAGCCAGAGCTCGCTCAAGGCTCTTTTCTCTCTCTCTCTCTCTCTCTCTCTCTCTCTCTCTCTCTCTCTCTCACCCTGCAACACCCCCCCGTGAAAGGTGTATGTTTACGTTTTCAATTTACGGCACTTTAGCAGGCCGGGAGATTATAAGGACAAGTGGGTGCAGATGAGGTGCCAGAAGAGAGGATACTCGAGTCTAATACCCAAGGCTGAGGCCTGCGAATGAAGATTTCTGGCTATACGTCATGTTTCTGTCTAATTTCACGTTGGCAGAGATGCAGATGGCAGTTCGGGGACCCAGGAGAGTTCCCTCTGATTAAAATCATGTCTTTTCAAGTCAGGCAGTGAACAGGTCTAGGGACTATGGGGTAACACTGAAATGTAATATTGTAAATGTAAAAGTGTAAATATAAAATGCAACACATAAATACTCATTTTTATGTGCGATATTTTTGTTTTGCTTCATTTGATTCTCTTCATCTACTGTTAGGGGTGAAAACTGGATCATGCTTTGATTCACTGATATGTAAAAATATAAAAAAGGGTTCACAAATTGTGTATAAACTGTTTTCAACCTTTAGAACTTCCTGCAGTCTGATATTTGCATAATTAATTATTGTTGCAGCTAATTGCATCGGTGTTGTGATTCATCAAAAGTACATAAATTCTGCTTTGCCAGCTTCAAGGCTTTTTAAAATTGCTTTAATGCTACAAATTCCCCCCCAAAATCTTAATATGCCTTACCTTCAACAATTTTACTTTCTCTTTCAATGACTAAATATTTTTTCTTATAAATGTATAGCTTTTAGTGCTGGTTCCCAGAGGTGCTAACTCTAGTCATGGACTTTACTTTGCTTTAATAGCAAATGTGAATTAAAAATGTTGAGCAGTGTGAGTGCAAAGAAGGAAGAAGTTAATATATTTTATGTTTATATATTTATTCATTTTTCTTGGATTTTGACGCCATCAAATAGTTTCTGAACTGTTTGTTTAGTTTCAGGATCATCTCCAGTAATATCTCCAAGCCCTCTCACCACTTTGGGAGCTGCTGGCCTAGAGAAGCAACAGAAGGGATTTCTTTATGGGGTGAATTTTTAAGGTCAATGTTTCTTAAAAGGGAACCTCTGATTGTACACACTTAATGTGAGACAAATTCAAAACTTTACAGTAACTAAGGTGTCCATGATGGGGTAATTAGTTGACCCTGCTATAACCCGTTCCTATCACCGATTCCGCTCAAGTGCAACGTGTTAACAACTCAATAGCGAAGCTCCTTTCAATCTCAGCCCACTCGAGCACAATTCTCGTGCATTATTCATGGAGAGCCTTGAAGAGCCGTTTAGAATATTCTCTGTTTCCTCAGCACGCAGTTTAGACAACCAGTGTCTCTGGAGCTTGCAATGAGAGCACAAAAAGAAAGACAAATGAGGAGTCCCACCTCTCTTTAAATGCAAGAGACTGAAGACAATTAGGCGAGGACCAGCCAACCCTGCTTCTCCAGTACATTCATGCGCAGTTTAGGAGAGCTGACGTGGCCTGCTGACTTCACGGACAGTCTTCCCACTCAGTTCTAATCTGAATCCAGAGGAAACTTGTCCATTAAGCTCGTCCACACCTGCCAATTGACCATGCAGGAAAAATCCGTCCTTCACTATTTCCACCTACCACTGCATGAAATGCTTATTTTTGTCCATTCAGATCACCTCAAAACAGTTTTGGATAATCATTTGTCTTCAGAAATCTGGGCCGATGTTTGTCTTACGTGTATGAGTATGTGGCCAAAAATATACGGACACTTTCATTATTCACAGCAGGTGTACAAAGTCAAGCCCTGTCCATTGGTAGTAAAAATTGGTCTGTTTATAAAATTTCTACTCTTCTAGAGTTGCCTTGGTCAACTATAAAGGCTATTGTTGTGAGCTAGAAGTGTCTCGAAACAGCAAAAGCTCTGCCCCAAAGCTGTAGACCCTCCTGAAGTATGCAATCGCTAAAGTTCATTTAGAAAGTAGCTCATTTAAATACAGATTCTTTCAAATTAAAGGTTTTCTTGTATCGAAATGCATATTATGTGACGAGCAGCAAAAGAACAGCAGCCATATGGAAATTCTTACTGCTGAGAAATGAGGAAGAAGGGGGATTTCCAACCCCTCTAGAAATAAGACCAGGCTCAGAAGCTCCCCATGACTTCTGGGTAAATGGGAGGACCTAAACTGTATACCAAAATAACTAACAAATAAACAGCATGCCAGTTGTGTTGCTGCCATGACAAATGCAATAAAATGCAACCCTGAAAATGCAAATGCAACCCTTTAAAGAATAGTCCATAAGATGCTTACTTTTGACTCTTTCTGCCGAAATCCTTTGTGAAACCCATGTCACGCCAAGGCCACCAATTTGGCTGTAAACAGAAGCTACCTGTGCCCATGCTAATGCTGCCTAATTTATTCTTTATGGACCCTAATTAGCCGCCGCTTGTGTTTTCCCAATATGTAGACTCCCCGTCTCCCAACAGGAAATGTCCACTGCTGGGCTTTTTATGCACTACAGATGTGGTGGCATGGCTGGCGGACAGCCGGTTTTCGCTGCCGAGACACTAAGGCTCTTGTTGCCTAAATGGTCATTAACACACCTACACGGGGCCAAATAAACCCAAATAAATTGGATCCTGCATACGATTTAAGAGCGCCGAGGTGTGCGGGGTATAATTACTCTCGAGGATCTGTTATTTAAAGGCCATTTTGCCATTGCCCCATGCTTTTTCCGGACAGACACTGAAGCCATTCTACTGTAATTCCGACAATACGAGGCCAAGATGTTTCAACTCATCCACCAATTGTCTTTGCAGCAAGTTTATTTTAGAGCCCTCTATTCTGAAATCAAGCAAAAGAAAAGGATCTTCATTTAGGGAATCCCATGGGAACGAGACTGCCTGAGGCTTCTGGCTCTTGAGTGAGCTTTTCTTTCAGATCTTCTACTGTCAGCTCAAGGAAGATCACAGAGATGCCTCAACATCACCAGGGCATTCTCAATGAGGCCGACAACCAGCAGTAGACACTGGACTTTTGCTTTCCTCTAAAGACCCTAAGCTTTTGACTGCTTTAGGAACCTGAACAGCTCTTCAATTAGGATTTGACTTCCAAAGGGCTACTGTACTGGGCAGCGCAGTGGACTGTGAACAAAGCTGGCAGATTTTTAAGCTCACCATCACTTCCTCCTGCCTAAGTGGGAACATTTTTGATTTTTCTAAATTTTTGGCCAGTTAAATATATAAGAAAGTCAGGAGGTCCCAAAGAGAATTATATATAGACCATTTTACATCATCATTATATATAAAATCAAAGGAGTAGATTCTCTAGTGGGTTTATATAATGGCTCATGTTCTCATCTGGACCTTTGATTGCTTTCACCACACTGTCAAGAAAGTTGTTTCTCAGTAATAAACGAATTCACATCAGTTGCATTTGTTTTAAACATGTCAAGCACTGAATCAAGAAGAAATTGAACCTACACTTGTCTTTGTGTACATTAATCAGTTAAAATCTGGACAAGACATGAAAGACATGTCTTCAGGCCAAAAACTTCTCAAAACTAACAATGTCTGTGCCATCAGGTGGGCTGATCATGGGGTGTTGATTAAATTCCAACCATTATTTGGAAATATTTTTTATCCTTTTCTCTTATTTTACACCCAATCATTCTGTATGACTGTTTTATTGCGATCATGTTATTATATAGAAGTTTTACAGCTTCTAACAAAGTGACAACAGAGAGGTCTTCACAGTGGGACTCATAGAGAGCCAGTGGAAGATACTGGATGAAGATGACCACAACAACACTCCACATTCAACCCAATTAAATCACAGGCAGGAATCAATTTAACTTGATATTACAGCAGATGTCACATAACCACAGGATTGCTGATTGGGTTTGTGTCCATAATTGGAGAGAGAAAGCAATCGGTGGCCTCTTCCGCTGCGAGGGCTCTGGTGAGGGCAGGCTGCCCGAGGTACCAGCAAGAACAAGGCTTGCTGGGAATTGATTGCTTGGCTGAGTTTCTTCGAAAACATCAGATTCAATTACAGTGCGCGAAATTACAGCTTGTCCTCTTCTTTTCGTGGTTTTGTTTTTGCTGTTAATGAGCAAATGATGGGAACGTACGCTGCAACCTCTAACACCTACCTGCTTGCTGCTCTACAAGACAAGCATAATAAATGTGTAGCACTTCCTGATGCCGTTAACCCACACCTTTGGAGAAAATCATACTTAGTGAGGTCCTATGGTATCTAGACACAGTCTGTCTACCCCAGTGGCATTTCTGGCCATTCTGGTGCACTAGTCAAAATCCCCCTGCCATGGGCCATTAGCTGGATCAGGCCAGAGGGTCGAGTTTCAATCCCCAGGACTGGCAGTAAAATGTGGGCGATTGAGGGGAGGCTGAACAACACTTTCCTACTCCCACATCCAGATCTTGGGCAAGACACTTAACCCTATAAAAGTCTCTGGACTGCTGGCAGGCAGCCTACTGTTTTTGATGGGTTGATGGATTGAATGCAGAGGACAAATTCACTGCTCACAGTTCACATGGAGTTTGCGATCACAGGAATTTCCTTAAAGTTGAAAAAGAGATTTTCAACTAGAGCCTTCTCTGCAAGCCTATATCCAGTCTGAGCAGTAGGCTCAAGATATTCACCATCTAAAGAAGTGGGGTGGTGGTGGACTAGTGGTAGGATATTTGCCTATGGATCAAGAGGTCAACTGCAGCACCACCATCATTAGGTTCCTGAGCAAAGCCCTCAACACCAAGTTGCTCTAGGGATACTGTCCCTGTATTAAGGAAACGGACGTCACTCTTGAATTAGAGTGTCTGCTAAATGTCATAAATGTAAATGTGTTAAACTGGAGGTTAGATTTGTAGGCAACAGTGAACATGCACATCCAGGCTATAAATGAAGACCTCTTAATTAGGTAAATTCAATTTACTAAGTATGATTCCTTGAAATATCTTTCATTATCTTTTCATAACATTTCCATAAAATGTCAAAACATCTGACATGGCACTGATCTAATGGAGAATGGAGAGCAAACTAGTGAAAATTCCTTCTATTTTCAATTATTTTCTGACAGAATAGAGAGGTTTTACTTATAAATGGTGTTATCATGCAATTTATTAAGCAATTAGAGCAAAAAGTAGCATATTTGAAAGTGTCTGATGGAGTTCTTGTGATATGACCACTCCTATCTCATTAGACATCACTGATTACCATTAATTGATGCATTATTAATGAAGACTATTCCTTTTCTCATATGTCTTTTACATTTTTTATTTTTATTTTAATGGCAGCATTCACTCAGACCTCACAGGTCTGTGCAGACGCCTCTAATGAACAGATAAGACCCACTTGACAGTTGTCGGAATACTTAACTTAATGAAAAGAGTCCAAAGAGACTTAGAGACTAAAAACGTTTCCTCGCTTCAAATGAAAAATCAAAAGTCTTAGTTGTTTGCATTCAGGTTTAAAATACAGAAATCCCAGATTTCCCTTACATTTTTTTTCCAGTCAAATCAAGTCTATCCATGAGTTAGCAGCGTCCATTACAATACCACCAAGAGAGTGAGGATCAGGAGGTGTTTCCTCCAAGTCACATGAAGCACCACTACCTCTTTTCAAACTGCTAACAGAACATCATTAGACAGTTCAACACACTTGGAGAAGAGCACTCTGCTAATCCTGTTATTAGAGGCATTGAGTGAGGGTCTTTCTACCTGAGTGTATTCTCTTGGACTCTCCAGGTCTCCAGATGAATAGGACCACTGCTTCCCAAATGCTTTGGTCAAGACTGCAAAGCTCCCAAAGACTTGATCAGTCTTAATTTTGCACCTAAACACAAACCTGCTGTCTTAAGAAAGGGGACACTTTATTTGCACTTACACATGATTTGTGGAGGTTGTTAATAGATTTTACTCTGATCTTCTGGGATAATTTGGCTCTGTAGAGTCCAATTTTTGGCTCCTATGAAAAGCTGGTCAATTAGCACAATCTCATGCTGAAAATAGGAGAAGAACATTGAAGCCCAAGGTAGGGGTTGCTTTTAAAGAGGCCATTAAGGATACCATAGGTCTAAGTTTGGCATTGATGGCCTGTTATTAGCACTACGATGACCGTAGAACTTTAGGGCAATGGTCTAAATACCTTAATGCAGAGTCTAGATCCAATCCAAACATACCACTCCCACACCAGCTTCTTCTAAGAATCAGAACAGGAGTAAGTAAAGGAAGGGGCAGGTGACCACTGTTTTAGCCATCCTTTTCTCCATCTTTTTTTCTCTTGAGTTTTTTCTCCTCATTCAGTCACTCCCACCGTGTTGCCAAAAGCCTCAACCCAGCACTTCACTGTGACTGACGCCACTTATATCCAGGAAGATTTTTCAGAGTGGCTGATTTATTTGCAAGCCAAAGAGGGCTTTTGAGTTCTAGCAATATCTCCAATTGAAAGTCTTTCTGAATGGTACTGAACATGAGCTTAGGGAGCATTGGTCCAATTAGAGCACACCATTCCAAATATTTTGGATTTTGTAGCGCTAGATAGCTTTTGAGGTGAAAGTGAAGTGAAAGTGACAATTTGTCATTGTGATTACACACCACAACACAGTGAACCACACTGAAATGCAGCCTTTGCATTTGACACATACACACGCATAGCAGGGAGCAGCTATTTAAAGCACCCGGGAGAGCTGTGATGGGGATGGTACCTTGCTCAACCTACTGGTCTGGGATTAGAACCCATGACCTTCTGATTCTGGCTCCTAGTCCCTAAACACAAGCCCACTGCTGCCCCAATTCCTCTGCATTTCACTCATACATACACGTGCAGCATGGGGCAGCTATTTAAAGTGCCCGGGGAGCAGTGATGGGGATGGTACCTTGCTCAAGGGTACCTCAAGGCAACCTACTGGACTAGCCAGACAACCTTCTGATGCTGGCGCCTAGTCCCTAAACACTAGGCGACCACTTTATAATAGATTTCCATCTGATTGAAGCAAAAAAGAAAAGATCAATATTACATATTCAGAAGCCACTTATTGGAACACCTGCCATTTGCTTCTGTTCACTTTATCTGTTCACTGAACTCCCTGAGCTCCATTAGCAGTTGACCGTCCTTGACTATCCTGCTTAAACGTATCTCTGTTTTCACTGATAAGTCTGTAACTGCACTGTAATAACATTTAGTTTGGAAAACAAGTGTATGAAATGTCTCCGGTTTTGCTGTGTGACCTTCAGATGACTTTGGAAACTGGAAACACTGACCTGATGTTCGAAAGAAAACACTTAACGCAGTATGGTTTCCTTCCCTAGTCAAGCTGTTTGTCCTGCGATGCGATTTCCCCACTTAGTTTGAGGACTTCACTGAGATTTACATAAGAGTCCTATTTTGACTTTGAGGGTTCATCAGTCTGAAGCATTTCGAAGCCTCACACGTGTGTTTGTGTGTGTGTCAGCTGTTCAGTGAGAGTATCTGAACTATGGAGCTTTGATTAATAAGGGCTCTGAGGACCCCTGTGGGAGGAAAGGCCACAGAACGACCTTTCCATTGTAGCCAACACCAAAGGTCCACCATGGGGCATCTGGAGTCTCCAGGGTCTCCACTGACCTATTCCCAGGCCATATCATGCCCCAGACACACAGGCTTGGCAACAGTGAAGGAATGTGCCTCTTATCACTGTCCTCAGATCAGAATTGGCTGCTGAGATCTTCTCATCAAGACTGAAAGCCAAAGAGCAATAGAGAAGAAACACAGAGGAACCAAGATGCAGAAAAAATAATGATGGAAGGAATACTGTGAGCAACCAAGACTCTCCAAAAGCATGAGAAGAATTGCTGAAATGAATGAAGACACAAAAGAAGACACTCTTACAGAACCAAAAGGGTCCAGTGTGAGGAACCAAGACCTAAATGGAGGAACTTCATCAAACATCTGAAGAAAGAATCTGATGTCTTGAAAGTATTTTTTTTAAGAACATGTTTAATAACCAAGGTGGAACCAAGAATCAAATGAAGACACTCTCTTAGAGCATCAGGAGGAACCACAGAAAGGAACCAAGACTCATATTGGAAATTTTCTAAATGTATGAAGAGTAATTATTGAAAGGAAACAGGACACAAAAAGACACTCCTTAAGGTCATCAACAGGAACCACTGAGAGAAATCCAGAATCAAAACAAGAAAATCTCCAGCAAAAGGAAGATGCTTTTAAAGGAACCAAGACTCAAAAGGAGACACTCTAAGAAGCTCAAGAGGAACCACTGGGAGAAAACAAAAAAAGCATCCTCAAATAGATAAACTCTTAAAGCATTAGGAACATTTGTGTGGAAACCAAGACTCGAATGAAAAGAAAGTCCTTAAGAACATAAGGAAGAACTCCAGAGGAACAAAGACTCTTAAGGAAAAAATCAGAAAGGATATCAGAAAGACTGGAAACCCTACAAGACCATGAGGAAGAAATGGAGAAGAACTAAAGGTGATAATGAGACACACTCTAGGAGAAACCACTGAGAGGACCCAAGAATCAAATGTAAAAACTCCTTAAGTATTTGAGAAGGAAACGATAAGTTAACGATAACCAAAACTAACATGCACCTCTCTCAGAGTATATTGGAGAACTACAGAGGAACCAGAGACTCAAAATGATTCACTCTCTTAAAAAGTGAAAGTGACAACCCTTGTCATTGCAAGGTCACGGCACAGCACACATGAACCACAACGAAATTGGACCTCTGCATTTAACCCATGCACACTCAAACCCATGCAGCAGTGGGAAGCTATTGAAAGCGCCCAGGGAGCAGTGACGGGGACGGTACCTTGCTCAAGGGTACCTCAGGGCAACCTATTGGGAAGGGGTTTGAACCCCCGATCCTCTGATCATGCAGCTAACGCCCGAACCACTAGGCCACCACTGCCGTTAAAAGAAACAACTGAGTGGAACCAAGACTCATAAGAGCATAAAGAAAATGGGACAGGAGAATGGTTCCAGCATGTTGTGAGTCATTCAGTTTGAGAGATTTGCAAAATGAGCACGTCATTAGAACTGCGAATGACGGGGGGGGGGGGTGGTTGTGTCTTGTTTTGACATTTGCTTTAATTGTTTTTGCCTCGTCTCCTTGGAGACCACCAGACGGGCGTCTGCTGCACTTGCATGCACAAAGAGAAGACAGTTTGGCTGCAAAGGTGCCTCGAAATGACTAATAACTTTCAGACCCGCTGCAGTCAATTAGTTCAGACAGGTATTAGAGGGGAAAAAAGAAAAAGACTCCAAACAAATCAACACAACTGTCTCATTTCCCGACGGATGTGCTTCTCTTGCCTCCAAATTTAGATCAGTCAACTGTCAGACTGGCGTAAATGACATTCTGCATACCCCGAGGAACCGAGCTGGCAATGTTTGTATTGTTGCTGAACTAAAGCACCCCCCCGTTGCTGTGAAGAACTTTTCAGTTGCCTGGATTTGCCTTTTCTCATGAGTCATTTCTAATGATAATCTTCCACTAATGTATATAGTGCCCTTTGAGTTTTATTTTAGACCAAAAATAGCTCAAGAAAAGAGAAGAATAGATGCTACCTTCAGTTGCTATGCTGATAGATGTGGGAGGATTTGATTGCAGGGGCTCAGGGGAAAAGCGCGATGTTAAATTTCGACTTTGTTTATGTATTTCCTGCCACGAAGCTGGAAACTGAACACCAGTTTCCATACGTAAATCCCCATTTTAAAAAAATGATAACCTAATTAAAGCCCAGAGGTGACTTATGAGTCGAGTCGAGGCTCTGCTTCAGTTTCAGAGCAGTGACCGTGCGCTCTGATGTGAAAGTACTAGGAAAGGACTATAGTGAATTTTTACAAAAATATAAAAAGGCTTCAAAGCTTTGACACTCCCTCTGGTGCAAAATGAAACTGCTCCAGATATGTTGCATATTACTGTAAAACACATGGGGCAGCAGTGGCCTAGTGGTTGGTCAGAAGGTTGTGAGTTCGGATCCCAGACCAGTAGGTTGCCCTAAGGTACCCTAGAGCAAGGTATCATCCCCATCACTGCTCCCTGGGTGCTGGATATGACTGTGGGTACAATGCAGAGGAAAATACCCAGGACAGGTCACTGTTCCATTGCAGACAAAGTAGGAAATCCTTGCAGACATGAGGAGAACCTGCAAACTTCTCACAGAAAGGATCCCAGGAACCCAGGTCCACCTCACTGTGAGGCAAAAGCACTAAACCCTGAACAAAGTAAGCGTTGGGAAAGGATTTGTCACACGACTTTGGACTATTGATCAAAAGTTTTTCAGCATCAACCTTTTCTCGCCATCGTGCCAAGTTTCTGCACCACGGATTGGTTTTATCAGTGCGGTGGAGCTGCTGGTTCAGACACATGGCTCTGAACGTCACCACTGCCGCACACAACCGTTCAGCCCAGCCAGCAGTGTGCCAGCCTAAGATAACACACAGATTTGATGTTTGTGTGTGTGTGTGTGTGTGTGTGTGTCTGTGTGTGTGTGTGTGTGTGTGTATGTGTGTGTGTGTGTGTGTGTGACTGAGAGATTAGGCTGCATGGGTCCACTTGCACAAACAGCAGCTCTGTTCCAGCTCAAAGTCCAGCATTACAGCTGCCCCGCTGGACTTGGGTGACCCCTTTCAGACTGCATGGTCAGGGGCATGACCAGGTCGGGACTACTGGCCAATAGCGCACCAGTCCAGGATGTTTTCTGGGATTAAAATTATATTAATTTCCATTTTCACAGGAAAGAAAAAAAATTAATTGAAAATGATTGGAAAACAATTTCAGCTTTCTGGGTCGCCACAGCAGATCACCCGTTTCCATTTCATCGTTCCTCTGCATCTTCCCAGACCATCCACCTGCATGTCCTCTCTCACCACGTCCATAAACTCTTTGGTCTTCCTCTTTTCCTCTTTCCTGGCAGCTCCATCTTCAACATCCTCCTCCCAGTATAATCCTCGTCTCTCCTCTGGACACGTCCAAACCAACACAGCCTTGCTTCTCTAACCTTGTCTCCAAGACGTCAAACCTGATATACTCATTTCTAATCCTGTCCATCCTCGTCACACCCAACGAAAATCTCAGCATCTTTAACTCTGACACCTCCAGCGCCGCCTCCTGTCTTTTTGTCAGTGCCACCGTCTCCAACGCATACAGCATAGCTGGTCTCACTACCGTCCTGTAAACCTTCTCTGTTACTCTTGCTGGTCAGCCACTCTTCACCACCCATTCCAACCTGCCTGAATTTATAACCAATTAATTTATTTACCAACAAAAAAAAAATCAGTTAGTTGAATCTATTGAAATGGATTTTATGGAGACAAACAAACAAAAACAAACCAAGAAAATGGCCAAAATGTATATATATATATATACATATACATAGATTGATGTATACAGTTGTCTGGTGGTATAACCCTGTGATTTATTTGTTTTAATATCTACTTTCTCCTCTATTTTCGCTTGACAGTGACACTCATCAGAAAGAAAGTAATACATTCATTTTTTTTAGAAGTGGCAAAATTTTAACTGAGTATCACACAACACCTCATGCATCACAAGCTCCATCATCATCTTCCACAAACAGCTGAGATTAGTTACTAAGTTACGGCTCCCCCTACGTTTTAAACATGCTTTTCTTCTTCTTTCTTTTTGCAAGGACATGCATCTAATATAATCCATTAGAGCACATGACATGGAATTACTGTCACCTGTGTCTTTTCATGAAGATGCCACTGTGGAAGACAGATGTACCTTTCTTCCCGGCTCATGTTATCAAAGGCCATGCGTTAAGATGTGACAGGTTTAGAGGTTTTCCATGTACTTCCCTTAATGTGCCGCTCCCGTGACCTCCGCAGTCCAATAAGTATGCATGTCTTGATTAAAGTCTACTAAAAGCACCAGGATTCATTACCCAGGAGCAGATGGCGGGGATGAAAGTGTCGTGCTTGCTGTAAATGTGCCAAATGTCATTTTAAGAAGCACGATTAGAGAGAGCGTGAGCCTCTAGACCATCATGGAGATGTAGTTTTTGAAGAAATTCTGAACATCAAAGTTTCTCAGGGACATAAAAGTAAGTTGAAGTTCAGGAATGTTCAGCAGGAGATCACATGTGGATGGCAGAATCACTGCATTACAGCTGTACAGGCTGTCCACTTTATCAGAAACACCCACTTCACCTACTTTTTACTAGAAACATCTCCATTGGTCACTTTATTAGAAAAACTCTTGTGTTCTCACTCATTGGCCGCTTTATTAGAAACACCCTTGTATTCTCACTTATTGGCCACTTTATTAGAAACACCCTTGTGTTCTCACTCATTGGCCACTTTATTAGAAACACCCTTGTGTTCTCACTCATTGGGAACCTTCATAGAAACTCCCACCAAGTTCTTCCTCTCTCTACTTTATCAGATGTACCCACCTCAAAGAAACACCCACTTATGGCCACTTTATTTGAAACATCCACCTTGTAAAATCACATATCTGAATGGCCACTTTAATAGAAACACCCATGTCCTCTTACTAATTGGCCACTTTATCAGAAACAGCCACCTTGAACTTCCTCTCACTGCTTTAGTAGAAGCTCCCACCTCATGTCCTCTCTGGCCAGTTTATTAGAAACCTCATCAGAGAGTTTTTACTTCTGTCAAGCAAGGTCCTACATGGCAAGGCGTTTCTAATAAAGTGGCCTGCGAGTGTAATTTTTAGGGCAACCGAAGGAAGTCCGATGCTATAGATGGAGGCGAAGGAGCACTGCGGGGTTTCCCGTTGACCTCCACTCAGTTGGCGTGTCATCCTCCTTGCCCCGCTCTTGACAAGATTTATGTTACTATTTCGCCCCTTGATTGCCGAGTTGACCTTCCGCGGCACAATTTAGAGCCACCTCCAGGATCGGCTAGACACCGGCGAAGCACCCTAAGTGGCTGACCAAGCTTTGATGACCTTAGCATCAGCGCTTCCATCGCTGGCTGCCTCTACAGTCAGCGTTTTCCTTCCCCGAGGCTGGAGGAGGCAAAGTGCCTGCGAGGCCTGTCACCTGCTGTTTGGAGAGATCTGCTGAAGCACTGGCTTTGCTCAGAGCTGCCGTCTTTCATCCACATTGAAAGAGACTTGGCAATCAAACCACTTGCTTTCCCGACATGAGCAAACGTAGAGAAATCGGGGGGAACGAAGATAGCCATAAAGGTCCAGGGCACTGAATGACGCCTTAATTCGTGGTCATTTTTTTAGCAAGAAGATTGCATTTGGCATCCTCTCATTTTTTCCAGAATTAGCCCTGGAAGTCAAAGTGCACCCGTCAGCTTTAAAACGCCCTTAAGGCTTGTAGACACTAAGCTGATTTAGCTCCCACTATTTGGCATTTTGAAGGAAATCCCATTGGAGTCTCACACCTGAAAAGACAGGCTTACGTAAGTCGGAATTTTGGTCGGATATCTCCGCTGTTGTTTCTGTGACAAGAACACACGGATCAGCTACGGATGTTAACAAGATGAACTACATAAAGCGTGACATTTCAAACGGAATCGTGTATATCATTGCTGTTTGTCTTTGAGGAGCTGCACTGAACTGTCTGCCTTCTGGGCCATTGTCGAGAATGCGACTACGCACTTGAGCTTGATGGTTTGTTTCCAGACCTTGAGAAGCATTCAGTGCACACCATGGGGCAGATTTACTTAGTAGAGGCTCTAATTGCTGACAGTCTGTGCTGGTGGGGGCTGAGCGAGGAAATGATGTTGGCACAACTTCTTAACAAATGACCCCTGTCTTGAGAAGATACTTTGATTGACAGTGGGAGAAAAGGCTTTTTGGATCCGTGCCCAATATGCTCAGAGGTTTCGGAACTTCCGAGGCAGCGGTGGCCTAATGGTTAGTGGACAGGTTTCCCTGAGGTACCCTTGAGCAAGGTACCGTTCCCGTCACTGCTCCCTGAGGGCTTTCAATAGCTGACCCCTGCTGTGAGTGTATGGGTAAAACGCAGAGGTGTAGTTCCATTACGGTTCACTGTGTGCTGTGCTGTTTTCTCACGACGACAGGCATAGTCACTTTCACTTTCAACGCTAACCCAGCAGACAGTGGATGATGAAATACACGGAAGATTGTGGGTTCAATTCCCTCACATGTAGGTTGCCCTGAGGTACCCTTGAGCAAGATACCGTCCCCGTCACTGCTGCCCGGGTGCTTTCAATAGCTGCCCACTGCTGCACGGTGTTTGTGTGCATGGGTTAAATGCAGAGGTCCAATTTCGTTGTGGTTCACGTGTGACCTCGCAATGACAGGGTTCATCACTTTCACTTTCACTTTCACACTAGCGTACAATTGATGAAGGAAGGCATGAGCGACCTGAATTGAATCTTTGTTGAGTATTTTTAACGTTTTATTGTTTTTTAACACAGTCAGACTAGTGTAGACACACGGAGTGTCCCAGTTATTCTGGTTGTGAGCAACAAATCTTTATTTCAGTTCACAATGTAGCCAAGCGAAAATACGCATCAACTAAAACAAATAATCAAGTATCAAATTTATCCCCTCAAAAATCAAATTTATTAGGAGAAAAATAAACAGACAAAATGACACAAATATCAAATCATCAACATTAATGAACTATACAGCAAAAATAACTTAATTTAGATCAAGTCCATCACTCACGAAATAAACCAAATGAAAGAGGAATAAAACATATTATGCAGTGTTATTAAATATTACATATAACAATCATCTAACGTGAAACCTTGCTTGGGCCTTTGTCTCCGGACTGCTCTTACTCATGCATGGAGCAGGCTGGAGGTGTGATTATGCATGAAAATGAGATGCTGTTAGCTGCTATTTTCAACCCATGATTCTTCATCACAAGCAGGAAGGTGTTTCTCACGATTGCTGAATTATTAAAGCTCGGTGTTTGGAAAACAACTGATTTTGAATTCAGTTATGTTTGTAATTAAGGTGCGTGGTCTGGAAAAAAAAAACAAAAAAAAACCTTACATTCAAATTACTATTCCTAGTGTGCGTATGAATTTTTAAACGCCTTCTTGTTCTCAAAGTCCTTATTCCCATAATTGGATTTTTATATAGGCTCTGCATTTTCCCTACTGTAAAATAAACTCCTGCATACCCAGAGGCATTATAAAGCAGACACTTCAGCACAGCCTTCATCTGGAGGAGGAAAAAATGCAGAATCTCCCAAATGCAGAAGTCACACATTAGTTATAATTTTGGTTTATATAAATGAATAATCCAGAAAGCACATGCTCTGAAACTGGTTCAGCAGCTGGGGAGCAGGTAAATCTTTCTATTGATGCCACTTATCTTAACCAAGGTGGAGGCTATCCAAGGCCTCATAGGACAAACGGCGAAGAGACACCCTCGTCAGGTCCATCGCAGAGCAGATACAGCCACACACACACTCACACAAACTTAAGCAATGGACCATCAACATGCATGGCTGTGAGAAGAAACCTTAAACCTGGAACCAGGAAACCAGGAACACCTGGTGGAAACCAGTGCCGAAATGTGGGGGATAACCCACTCACTTATCCACCATGCAGCCCACAATCCCACCAAACACAGAGTTGTTGTTCGGGGTCCTCCTGATGAAATCATTCACAGTGTGAGGCCTTTAGATGTTTAGAAGTTCCCCTGGGGTCCTTTGTGTCCTTGATTTTTGTTGGTGGACCACTCTTTGGGAGGTTGACAATGACTTTCATCTGAACACAATCCGTGGACTGATGGAGGTTGAATACTTTAGATGAATTTATGAACTTTTCCAGCCTAAACGACACTCAGGAAGCTACTTTTTTGCACCACGCTTCCACAGACGTGTGAAGATTAGCTTTTGATTAGATTCCAGTGCTTTAAAGAGACACCAGATTATCTAACCGCTGATTAAAAACACCTGACACCAATTTCACTTTCACAATTATTGCCAGTCTTGAAGGTTCTCCTGCCCGCAGTATGCGTTATGCTCCTCAATTCTCAGTTTTAACAAAACATCACACCCGTAAAGGACCACCAAGAGGAGACAACTGCTTTGTTTCAGTGCCCATTACTTATTTTTAGGAGTCCCCCTTATTATTCAGAGAAATGGGGAGTGTGGAAGAAAAGAATGCGGGTTGGAATGGGTGGGGAAGAGTGGCAGAAGTGATCTGTCACATATAGATTGCAAGAGTGAAGGGGAAGGTTTACAGAATGGTAGTGAAACCAGCTATGCAATACGGACAGGATACATTGGCACTGATGAAAAGACAGGTGAGAGTTGAAGATGCTAAGATTTGCATTGGGTGTGGCATGGATGTGTATTAGAGGGACATCTCAGGTTGGATGATCTGGAGACCAAGTGAGAGATGCGAGATTGCTTTGGACACGTCCAGAGGAGAGACGAGGTTGATGTTGGGACAAAGATGTTGAAGAGCTGCCAGGCAAGAGGAAAAGAGGAAGACCAAAGAGGAGGTTTAATGGACGTGGTGAGAGAGGACATGCAGGTGGTATGTTTGAAGGAGGAAGATGCAGATGACAGGAAGAAATGGAGACGAAGGTGACAACCCTTGTCACAGCACAGCACACAGTGAACCGCAACGTTTGCATTTAACCCATGCAAACACCGTGCAGCCGTGGGCAGCTTTTGAAAGCACCCGGGGAGCAGTGACGGGGACGGTACATTGCTCAAGGGTACCTCAGGGCAACCTACTGGTGGGGAATCGAACCCACAATCTTCCGATGCGGGGGCAACTCCCTGACCACTAGGCCACCACTTCCCTCACGGAAGCCGCTCCTTAACGGGAGCCGCAGAAGAAGGTTGAAAATTCGCAAACGTTCGAGCGTCAGTGCCTGTAAATAAGAGTCATGGTGATGTTCCTCCTTGTCTTTGTATACAAGTAATGCGCTCCACACTGAATCCGTATGCTAAACATACACTCCCACAAACACACGCACATCTGTATACACAGCCTCGCGCAGAAAGCACAGACGCAGCACCCTGTTGACTTTCAGCCGAGCTCTCGGTGAAATTGTCCCGTAATCAGCAGGAATGTTTGTGCCGGCTGAAGGGCCTTTTCCCACACAGCTCGTTTGCGGGGGAATTTGCAGTGCACACACATCCCCTGACCCGAGGGGGAGTGATTCACTTTGAGGCCC
This sequence comes from Hepsetus odoe, assembly GCA_017165825.1. NCBI lineage: Eukaryota > Metazoa > Chordata > Actinopteri > Characiformes > Hepsetidae > Hepsetus > Hepsetus odoe. The sequence continues at coordinate 3,860,479 of CM029394.1, forward strand.
ACGGGGCACGCGGTTCACGCCGCACACACACGCACTCGCACACATGCACACACGTATCGTTTACCCTCATGTTCCTGCGGCAGATCGCCGGGCGCTGATAAGGTCGGCCTGTGCAGCAGTTAACCTCCAGCGTAGTAAACAGATCACATCTAATGTGCAGTACGGCTTTTAGGCATTCCGTTCACATGAGGAACACACTCGCTTTATGGCAGAGCAACAACTGGGTCTCTGACTACCGTGGAAGGGTAAAAACATAACACATCTCTGGGAGAGCTAATCTCGCTGCTTTTAGTAAAGTAAGTGAATAAATATTTGTACCGCAACGTTATGTTCCAAAGAGAGCGGCGAAGGAAGAGCTTGTTTAGGGAGAGGTGTTCCTTGGTTGACTGTTTTCCATGGCGATGGCCTGGATGTTCCTCCTTAGCATATTAAAAGTGGATGTTGAATTTTTATGTAGCTACTGAAAGCACCCAGGGAGCAGTGACGGGGACGGTATCTTTCTCAAGGGTACCTCAGGGCAACCTAATGGTAAGGGATTCAATCCCACAATCTTTTGATCCGGGCGCCAACGCCCTACCCACTAGGCCTCTGCTGCCCCTATTCTTCTTCTTCTTCTTCTTCTTCTTATTATTGTTATTGTTATTATTATTAGTGTTGTTATTATTGTTATTGTTATTATTTGTGGTCGTTCAAGATCTATGAAGAAAATTTAACTTTAAATGTTATATATTTTAACCTTTGCGCAATAATCACTATAGCTCAATAGGCAATAATAATAATCACTGTAATTATTATCAAACGTATTTGAATACAACAAATAGACATAAAAACAAGAATAATGAATTATCATTATAAGTATCATTATTATTGTTATTGTTATTATTAGTTTTTTATTTAGTTTTTATTGTATGTAATGTGTAACTGCAATATTATTTTTATTGTTTATGATTATTATCATGGTTATAACTAACAATAACAATGACAATAACCATAATAATAATAATAATAATAATGATATAGTGATATTAATAATAATTACTATTACTACTACTACTACTACTACTATTATTCATATTATTATTATTATTATTATCATCATCATCATCATTAGCCTGGAAGCTTTGTTAGTGATTCGCTTGTCATCCAACACAATGGTAGAATGAGATTAATCTTCCTGTCACTTTTCATGCTTTTCATTCGTAGCAAATTGTTAATAAATCACGGACTAATGGCTGCGTGAACACATGCTGCCTGTGTTTCTGCTGATCGTGGTTAAGAGAGTGCGGGGCGGGGGGGGGGGGGGGTCTTGACCCGAGCTGTAAATATTGATGTTTTATGTTAGAATTAATTCAATTATGGACACATGGCAGAGCACTGACACTGAAGTGGGGGGTCTGGTCTGATGTCTTCTCTCTTCCTCTGGTCCCTCTGAGATGAGGTGCAGGTGAGAGTCCAGCACTGGCGCTGGAAAGGCGTTTCAGTGTTGGATTAAAAAAAAAAAAAATGTACAGCATAAAGTCTCTCTTTTCATCTGCTTTTTGTGTGTGAGCCAGCTTTTTTGTGAGCCAGAGGATTAATGTATGAGGAACAGTCTCTGCTTTCGGAAGTTTACGCTGATGCGACCCAAATGTGGTTTTCTGGAGGATGTGGGTTCAAGGCCGAGACATCAGGACCACTCTCAGATCCAGATGTGTGCAGAGCTTTCCAGAGCACACTTAGCGCGAAGTGAGATATAAGGCCGGGGGAGGGATCGTTGGGTGGCCGTGCCATTTTGCTGCAGATGTTTATGCACGATTTTCCTTTGTCACTTTGAAAAGATTCAGATTTATGCCAGGTCTAAAAGATTTAAGAAACATTTCTGACAATAAGTGCAAAATATGAAATATTCTTTACAAAAAAGAATTATGTGGCAGCCCTCAGGACCTCAAAGGCTTTAAATGCAGGACAGTTTTGGGAAAGTTTAAAGTATAGCAAAATGAAATTGTGATGCTAAATTAGATACAGCCACCAACCGTGGTGGCCTAAGGGACGGTTGTGGGTTCGAGTGCAAAACCAGTAGCTTGAGAAAGGTACCGTCCCCATCACTGCTCCCCGGGCACTGCATTTCTGCCCAGTGAGCTTGGGTTCAATGAGAAGAAATATTTCGATGTGCTTCACGGTGTGCAGTCAGTTCCCATTGGATGTCGTTTATGAGCTTTTAAAAATTTGTGCTTCATTTGCAACGAGCGAAACTGTTCATTTTCTCACTCATGCTTACGTTAAAATCCCCTTTAATGTGGTAACAAAAGCTAGATGTGCCTGTGTATCTGATTTAAGGCTCAACAGAGCATGATGGGATACCCCCAGCGAAATGTTTCGGTTCCAAATTTACTGTGTTAGTTAAACTGTAAATAAAATCATTCAAAGTGGTTTGTTGTTCTCGTTTAGCACTCAAGATTGTTAAGAGCAGCAGTCTAATGTTTAGGGACCAGGCCCCAGGATCGGAAGGTCGTGGGTTCGAATACCCACAGTAGGATCGGTAGGTTGCCCTGAGGTATCCTCGAGCAAGGTACCATCCCCATCACTGCTCCCCGGGTGCTTTAAATAGCTTTAAATGCAGAGGAAGCATTTCTTTGTCTCTCCCTGTGTGCTGCGCTGTTTCCAAATGACAAACAGTCACTTTCACCTTTACAGTGGCGAATGGAACCAGGCATCTGAAGGGCTTAATGCCTCTAAAGGCGCTCCTTACACGCTTTATGACATGAAATGCTTGCAGATGCAGTGTGTGACGCTGGAAGTGATTTGCAATAAGACTTCGGGCTCAAATGTGTTTTTTCTTTTTTCAAAAAAATTGGCAAAATAGTCCCTACAAAAATGTTTTTCATCCTGATATTTTACCATCATCCTTACTTATCGACACTCAGAAAACACACGTAGCTTCACTGGTGGGTTTGAATAGTAAATAGCGCAGCTATTTATGATGCCTGATTCCATTCTGCACCACTGTAAAGAAATCTGAGCTGCTTCTTTACAATTCTGTCCCTCGACGTGTTTGGCGGGAACATCAGAGCTTTGTCCTGTGTGCGTCTGAAGCCTACTGTCATACTGCAGATCCCGACGAGAGAAAAAATACAAGGATGGCTGGAAACGCGTCCGTGCTATCGATCGGGGAGGGTGCAATGACGAGCCCAGAGTGTGCCGGGTCTGGATATGGCTTCATGAAAGCAGAAAAGATGGCTTTTATTTGCACATTCCTTTGCTGCTGCAGTAATGTGGTGCTCTGGTATTTGCCCCTCTTTCATGCTGTACCTCCCAATACCGAGCACAGCTAGATAGGAGAGGCGGATTGCGGTGCAGGCAGGGCTTACTGGCCTTGCTCAAGGACACAGTGCATGAGTCGGTATGCATGCACTGTTTGGAATGACTGGGCCAGAATAACTTGCCTCTTTCCCCTTTTTTTTTTTGCAAACGCTGCAGCGGGCATCAGGTGATGAACCTATGCTGGGAAAGGGTAACAAATAGCTGCTACGTTATAAACAGAACCATTTTTTGAGGTTGCTGAAGTTCGTTCACATCAGCGAATCATTTAGCGAAGGTTTAGAAATAGCAGAGGCATCCCAGTGCCTCTACACAATCACAAACGAACGATTCACCTCAATATGTCGAAGGTATTTACGCATTTACGGGGCAGCGGTGGCCTAGCGGTTAGGGCGTTAGCTGCATGATTGGAGGATCGGGGGTTCAAACCCCTTCCCAATAGGTTGCCTTGAGGTACCCTTGAGCAAGGTACAGTCCCCATCACTGCTCCCCGGTCGCTTTCAATAGCTGCCCACTGCTGCACGTGTTTGAGTGTGCATGGGTTAAATGCGGAGGTCCAATTTCATTGTGGTTCATGTGTGCTGTGCTGTGACCTCGCAATGACAAGGGTTGTCACTTTCACTTTCATTTAAGCAAGCAGTTGGCCATGAGTGGTCTGTCCCGCAAGCTTACTGTAAATGTATGTCTAGCTGAAACGTGATTGGACGAGGCAGCGATTTTGAGTTGCAAATGTTGACATAATTGAATGTATGAGAAGCGGAGTCATCTAGAGCAGTTGAGTCTGAAATCAAATGTTCCAGAGAAACAGAGTCAGAACCTCAGCTCCAGAAAGGTTTTACAAGTAGCGGTCACTAAATATGTCGCCTGGTGCCTGAGACGCTTCTTTAGGATTCCCGAGAGAAACCTAAAAAACCTAAAAGGTTTTTAATATCATTTTATAAGTCTTCGAATTCTAGATTTGCCATTTTCAGCATGACATTTAAAGCCTCAAGAGAACGATTCTGTAGAGACTGTATAGTAAATAACATAGGAGTTTTTATTTCGAATCTCTTAGAAAGAATTAAACCTTTAAACCAATCAAATACACTCAAATGTTGGGGTAGCTTTGGAATAACATGGATGAGCTATTAAAAACGTGATGAAATGGAAATGATTAATGCAAATAATTCATTTGATCTCTTTGAGGGGCATTTTTCCATTGACATTTTCATTTAAAAACCCAAATACCCCATTATTATTAATGAATATGGAGTAATTCAAAAAGAAATTACCACATTCTTAGAACAAGTCACCCTTTGGGTATACTCTGCCCATTTCAATCATTCATTATCATTTTTGTTTTCCAACTACCACAAAACCCAGTTGGATGTAGTTGAATTTAGACCCCTATTTAGAACGGTTGATAACATTTGCCAACTTTGACTCATTCGGAAGAGGCTGCTCACAGGTCAAGTGCATGGAAAGGAACTTCAAGATCAACCTCAATAAACGAATCAGCTGAATCAATCTGAGGTTTTCAAGAAGAACCGCTTGAGCTGGAACAGTCCTCAAGACTATGTCGACCTAAAAGGCAAAGGCTTTATAAAGATCTCACTTATTTCAATGCACAGGAGGCACCACCACACCTTTTTAAGGTCAGATGAGAAGGTCATGGGTTCGATTCCTAAAACAGTATCCTGAGGTACCCTTTGAACAAGGTCCCCATGACTGCTCCCCGGGGAATGGATATGGCTGCCCACTTCTCCATTTAAATTTAATGGGTTAAATGCAGAGAAGCAGTTCACTGAAAAAAAACAGACACATGGCTAGTATCGCAGTGATTGAATGGGGGAGAGGGAGGTCCTACTTCTACTATGTCAATGTTCAATCAGCAACATTTTTTCAAAATCCACGATAGTCCTATAAGGACACTAGCAGAATTTCTAATAATAGCAAACAAGTCTTTTCCTTGTTTTTGGCCTTTTTCTGGACATTAAAGCCCAAATGGGTTCATTTAATAGTCAAGGGACTACGGTTGTAGGCAGGGTTGGTGTTTCTGATAAAAAGAAGTAACATAAAGATAAGCATGCGCTTGCTGCTGCAGCTGATATCTAGGGTAGAAGACAGTACCTGAGACCCATGAGGAAACATCAGTGACACTTTTCTCAGACTGAAAGGTCTTTTCATGTAGGGTCAACCGAGCGCCATTGTACTGTGAAGTTAAGGAGGTGCCATTTGAGATGCATCCTGGGGTTTGTGACCAGGCGATGTCCCCTCCCTCTGGAGAAGGAGGAGGGTCAAGCAGAGGAGGAGATGAATCACAGTGCGACTGTTCTCCAGGGCTACTCAGTGACAGGGACAAAACTGGCACCATCTAATTAAGCCCAAGAAAGTGAGAGCTGCAGAGCGGTGGAAAGAAACAGAGGCGGCGGGGGTTCAACCAGAGGTTGAAACTTTCAGAGAGAAAGAGAATCAGAGAGAGGAGCAAAAAAGTGCTGCTGTTGGAAGCTTGTCAGGATCCTTTATGGGGAAAGAGGAGAAGGCCCATGCTAAGGTGCTTAGATGATTAAACACTTCATTTGCATTGAGTCATTGGCCAAAATATGCTTAGCTCTTGCACAGCCAGTTATTCCAGCAGCCAAAACTTCCTAGCATGAGCATGTTGGAAGAAGGGACCAATAAACAGGTCGCTATTACAGTGAATTTTCGATACATGGGTAAATATGAATCTGTATTTTCAGTTTTAACTGTACGCTTCCAATTTTCATTTGCATTTTCAGTCCCATATCATGATGCTCCCAACAACATACTTCACTGTGGGTGTGGTGTTGTTAGCATATGATTTTTTTCAGATTGAACACTAATCATGTGATGATTTCTGAGCGACGGTTAACCCTTTATCGTCTTTTTAAGAGTTTATTTAATGACAGCAAAGCGGAGCAATCAGAAAACCAAATGTCCAAAATATTTCAGCAAATAAGAACGAGCAGTGATTGTGGTCAATTTTAGTCACTGTATTTTGAGATACTCTTAAAAAAAATTCTTTTGAGAAGTTTACCTTTTCAGCTTCTTCTTCTTCTTTCAGCCGACACCATGGCTCATCCATTTCCATTTCTTCCTCTGCATCATCCTCCTTCAAACCAACAACCTGCATGACCTCTCTCGGCACGCCCATAAACCTTCTCTTTGTCCTCTTTCCTGGCAGCTCCATCTTCCTTCTCCCGATATAATCCCTGTTTCCTCTGTCCAAACCAACGCAACCTTGCTTCTCTAACTTTGTCTCCAAAGCGTCCAACCTGAGCTGTCCCTCCAATATATTCGCCTTCTCAGCTATCTAGGAGAAATGTGAGGCTGCTGAAAAGTAAGAATTTTTGATTTGAAGTGTTTTAAGGAACTTTTCTCCTTTAGTGTCAAACAAATAACCCATTTAGGAAGATTTGCTTTGTGAAGACAGTTTTGTGATCTCTGCCCCTGGTCATCGTCCTTACTTATCCACCCCACTCGCTTCCCCACCCTTCCCATTTACTTGTTTGTGTTGTTTCGGATTTTGAATTAATATTGATCTGCGTCCAATCGCACGGCTCCACAGGGATTAACTGAGTCAATATCCCTTAATTACAATCAGCATTCCTGTGGCTGTCACGCTGCGAATTTGACACGGCAAATAAAAATGGATTCCATTCATGTTTTCGCATTAACCAAGCAACCAGTGGATATTTACTTAATTACTTATTCCTCCGCTTCTAAATGCACACACATTAAACTACTGGTGCCAAGAGGCAGACACATGACTTCATATGGCTAAATAATGACTTTCTTTAATGAGTGTTTCAAGCAGCCTGTTTGGCTTGGCAATAAAGGAAAGCCATGGAGGAAATGGAAGCTCTCCTCGGTTGCCTCCCTTGTTTTTGTCAGATAAACCTCCTCGCTTGTCACTCAGCTGAGTTTACTCGTAGCCCAGCTGCTATCCTGTGTGTTGCTCCCAAGAATTTTTGTTGAACACATTCTATGTCAAACACATTTCGACGTTCAGAAATTAGAGCAGTGATGGGGACAATACCTCGCTCAAAGTAACCTACTGGTCTGGGATTTGAACCTACAATTCAACCGCTACTGCAGGCACCGCTGCTCCACAGAGCAAAGACCATTAATGTTTTATGCTCTTCTTCTTCTTCTTCTTCTTCTTCTTCTTCTTCTTCTTCTTCTTCTTCTTCTTCTTCTTCTTCTTCTATCAGCTGCCTCTGTTTAGGGATCGCCACGGTGGATAATTTGTTTCCAAAAGACCATTAATGTTTTACATGGTGAACATATGAACCTAATATAGTGTTGCAAGAGTTTAGTTTTCCAGGTTATCACTAGGAAAACACCCTTCACATGATGTCTCTCAAAGAGAAAGAAATTTAGAATAGAATTTTTAGAGAAATTGTGTGGGGTGGACATGTTCTAAAATAAACCTAAACAAGAAGAAGAGGAAGAAGAAGAAGAAGAAAGAGCTTGAAGATGTTACGTTGATCAAGGTAAATGACTTGCCAAGGACTCAGACCCACAACCTTCTGATCATGGAATCAAGGGCTTAGGCAACCACTAGGCAACGCCACATCAGTCAAGCCAAATGCAATCCGACCATTCAAGAACGTGGAGAATAGCATTTTATGGGAAGTGGTGGACTAGTCTTTAGGAAATAGCTACCAGGATCGGAAGGTCGAGGGTACAAATCCTAGACCAGTAGGTTACCTTTGAGCAAGGTATCATCCCCATAGCTGCTTCTCGGGTGTGGTGGCTGCACGGTGCATACGTGCAGAGGCTGCATATCATTGTGCTTCACTTTGTGCTGCGCTGTTTACAAAGACAAATAGTCACTTTCACTTCACCTTCACTTCATTTCAACAAGCCCATTCCAACCCCACAGCCAAAAATACTCAAGGCTGCTTTCTGAAAGACGTCTTCATAACTTGAGTCCCAACGGAAACTTACAAATGATTGTAGACTCTCCAACAGAGGGACCCAGGTAAGCTTATGGAAATAAAGATGGTTTGCCAAGAGTAAAGATGCCAAATTCCCAATATCTGGATGATGGACAACATGTGTTTGTAGACGTCTGAGCCTTCACTCTTTCAGCGTTGGTGTATATTTGAGTACAAGATAGTGGGTGGACTTGAATGTTTGGGAGGAATCAAGAGCATTTCTACAGAACACTGCATTAACACAGCAAATAAATGCCCTTTTAAGGCTGGATTTTCTCCTCCCAGCAAGAAATAGGAGAATTAACCCCCTAAAAATGAACAACATCCAGGAAATCTTGTTTTCTCCAGTTTGCTTCACTATTTGCCATGTTAATGTTTTGCCTGGGCTACTCTTTTAAGAGTACTGCAGAGCGAAATCAAACACAAACATGACCGCAGTTTAGGGAAGCCAAATTCTCTCTCTCAGAGGACGCTGCCAGCTCCTCTTTATTCATGGAAAATTAAAGGGAGTTATAGGGGTCTGTTTTGCCTATTGATATATGGGAGTAGTTTTGTGGAGAATAAACACAGAGATAAGCCGTTTCCAGCCAGGCTGGACCTCACATCGAGAAATTTTTCTTTAGTTTGTCTTTCTCCCCTGCCTCCTCCCACCACAACATTACATAATGAGATCCATGTTTGTGCAAAGAGATTTATTCTCGCTCTGTTTGGGGTTTGCCTCTTGCCAAAGTTCAGATTTACACACGCTAGTCGTTTATGGTGGAAGAAAACTATGTTCAGTTGGAGACAAGGCCCAGAAAAGCTTTCCCTCACTTTTTTTTTCCAAGGCGGTATTTCCTTCTGTTCTGTTCCTTCTGACTTTATGGAACTTTTACGTCAAATTTTCAGTCATGGCGACCTAATCAATATCATTCGAGGCAATTATTAGTGCATTCTTCTCATTTGGTTCATCTTTGAAAGGCTGAAAAGGAGACCAAAGTTAGAGCAGGATTGAGTTCAAGCTGAAAGAACACTGGTGGAAGGTCGGGGTGGCTCGCAAGCCGCAAATAAAACGTGGGCCTGACCACGTCCAATGGAAGTAGGCACTGGAAGTGTAAAAAAAACAGGGCTTCCTGCTGGCAAACATCTGAGAAAGCATCCCACAGACAAAAGAGAGGGAGTAGGATAAAAGAAACAAACAAAAAAAAAAAGCTGCAAAACATCGTCCTGTTCCTGCCGACCGCCCAGGACTGCTCCAGGACCTACTGTTTACGAGGCCAGTATGCATTTGGGTAGTTTACCTTTAATTTCATTCAATTCTCAGTGGCTGTGCAACATTTACACAGCATGTGTGCATGTCAATGTGTCGCTTGGGCGGAACAAATTAAAGATGCCTTGATTTCTTTTGAAAGTAGTCCCAATTCCTGCAGCTTTTCATGCTGTTGGCGATCCTTAAAACAGCTTCATGGGGAGCCACCTGGGAGGCTTTATTAACAAACGTGAAGACTAGCATATGCTCAGACATCAGCGCTGAATGGCACTCATCGGGGGGAGTCTAGAAAAATGACATGTGCACCACACTGCGCAAAAATCTTGAGCCATGCATTTTTTCTTGATGAAAGTGAAAGTGACTATTCACATCATTGTAAAACACGGCACAGCAACTTCTGCTTATCACCCACTGCAGCAGGGAGCAGCAACTTAATGCGCCCAGGAAGCAGTGACAGGGACGGTACCTTGCTCTAGGGTACCACAGGGCAACCTACTGGTCTGGGATTTGAACCCATGACCTCCTGATCCTGGGGGGGGGGCAACTCCCTAACCACTAGTCCACCACTGCCCATATTTTGCTACCAAAGATCCAGACTTCCTTTGTAACGTGCTGTTGAGAAAATTACATAAAACATTTGCACGAAACAGTTCTGGTGGTACTGACTAATAAAGATGCTTCCTGATCTGTGTTATTTGTGAAAGAAAGGTTTTAAAGGTGTCCACTGAACACCAGCTGAACTCACTTTACTTTAAACACTTTAAACTCGCGACCTTTATTGCCTACTTCAGTCTGATGAGGAAAAACCACTCAGTTCATAAGACTCAAATCTTGATCTGATTTTTGCCGTGTGTTTACAATCTACAGGTTCAGCAATACACCATCTGTAATCTACAATCTCAAACATATCTCTCATCAGACTGACATCCCATCAATATATAGTGAATAATATGCAAATCAGCTCGTCATATTGTCTACCAATCACATATCCTCATTTTTTGTTCTACTCAAAAGAACAGATGTTCATTTTCCACTGAGATTTAACTGTGTTTGTCTGAGTCTCTGCCCAGCGATGGATTGGCAACCTCTCCTGGGTGTTTCTACACCTAAGAGTGCCGGGATGGTTTCCAGTATCCCCCATGACCCTGATTGAGATAAGTGATTATTTCCATGTTATTTTTTTCTTTTTCTTTGAGTTTGTAGAACTGTTATATAACAGTAATAGAACGTTCAAGGCTGTGCTTTATCCTGTTCTACTCATGTCCTTTTGCATGTTCTTTTGAACACAGACAGACAGATAGAACAAAAACATCACAAGGCAAGTACCAGTTTCTTCTGCTGTGTCTCCTGGGACACTTTCCAGTTCTCCAGATTGTAAAGTTAACAGCAAGGAAACGCAATAAAGATGCTTCTTCATGCTCATAGGGATATGGGGAGAAATTGATGCCAAGAAAAAGCTGCAGGGAGCATTTTTTTTATGCCCACCAAGCACGTATCCCACCGAAGGCCAGGGGCGGCCACGTGGAAGCTCTGATTTAATCAAAACAGCAGAAAAACGATCATCATTCAATCAGCACTCACTTGACGATACATATGTCAGAAGAAAGCCCCATTCAGACGCCATGTGTGAACAGGACCTTATTGCTTTGAAATGAGATCTTTCGAGAGCCCTATCACGAGGCCCTTTAGATGTTTCAGGACCACCTGAAGTTACAGTTAACAGTGTGGAGATGGAAGTCCTGCAAGGAAAGGTGGAGCGTAGTATTATCATTATATATTCATTATATATTCATATATTCACTTCCCTAACATTAACCCTCATTAAACTCTCCTCCTGCTCTTTAACGTTCTTGTCCTGCTGCAAAAGGCTTTTAGCACAGTTCCTACTCCCTGTCCAGTTGGACTGCGGCCTCATTACCGCAACTCCAGCAGCCCTTGCAGCGTGATTCTGCGTGGTTTGCTCCTGTCAAGGTCATTGAGAGGAACCTGAAAAACACGCCCCGTAGCCACCCACACTGCTGACTTTCACAGCACTAATATGCCAAGAGACTGCAGCAGGGATGATGCAAATCTTTCCTCTTTTTTTTCGTCGCTAGGTTTTTGCCCACCTCAGCATAAAATGTGCCGAACGAACGTTTGTGGAACAGGTGCAGCCGTAACAGCGCGTTGCCCACACTTGCAAACGTAACCTACGGTCTGGAGATGAAGAAGGAGCTGGAAATCCATCATCACATGCCATTAAGTCATAACATGCATGCATGCAGTCGTTTCTGTTGTCTTACTTTACTAAAACTAACCTCCTACTTTATTTATTTGAGAGCGCGCACATATATATTGGCTTATTTCATGCAATTATTTGTATATTAAATTCTCATGATGTATAAACACATTCATTTCAAGAGCATACCCCATCACATGTTGCGGAGGAGAGCATGTTAGTAGGGTGAAAATAACATTTTATGTCAAAGTTATAGAAAATATGTCCGGTAGGAAATGTTAACTTTTAGCCTCTGATCAGGCGCAGCATGTTGCTATAGAAGCAGTTATTGTAGCCTCTTATTCAAATGCACTTTGAATGAGCCAAGGGAAATCATGAAGGAGTTTTGTGATTGGATTAGAACGATTCTTTTATTTTTCATCCTCTGCAGTAGCACACATGATAATCGCTCTTTCCTTCCTCGTTTATGCTATTTTAGCTTCCTAAATTGCATAACCAGCCATGTGCATTTGGTGGGAGGGCATTGGGGTGTAAATGGGTAAAAGGGTGTCAGAGGGGAGACTGGGGGTCTCAGGTAAAATACCATGCTTCCTTTGTTTTGAATTCACACAGTGCAAACGATGGGAACCTAGGAAGTTTATGTGGCAAGTAATAAAGTTTTATGAAGAAAAAAACAGATTGGCTGAGTCGCCCGTAGAGCGCTGCTGGTCTCCTTGTAATGGAGTTGCTCTTTTTTATTTGGTGTCAAATGATGTGAGACTGTAGTTTTAAAGCTGAGAACACTATATATGAGTCTTGCATCTGTTAACATTGACGCTATTAATGACTTCTGATCCCACTTCATAAGGAAATCTGTCTGACACAACCCCTTTCTTGGAAGGAGAAACTCAGAAACAAGGGGTTGGGGTAAAAATAAATAACGGACATATATTTGACATTTCGTTTAGCATTTCTATTGATGTGGGAAAGACGGGAACCAGCAAGAGTGAAAGAATGGATTAGTCATTAGAGAATGGTAGTGAGACCAAATATGTTATGGTTTGAAGTCATGACAGAAAGACAGGTGTTGGACCTGGAAGTGGCAGAGTTAAAGATGCTGTGATTAGGAGTGATGAGGATGGACAGTATTAGCAGCGAGTGCATTAGAGGGACATCTCAGTTGGGAAGGTTTGGGGACAAGGTCGTAGAAATGAGACTGTGTTGGTTTGGATATGGGCAGAGGAGATACATGAGTATATTTGGAGATGGATGTTGAGAATGGAGCTGCCAGGGAGGCGAAGAAAAGGAAGGACAAAGAGGAGGCGGTCAGTATGAAAGAAGATGCAGAGGACAGGATGAAACGGAAATAGATGACCCTCTGTAATAACCCCTAACGAGTAGAACAAGAAGATTAAGCACTTCTAGAGCCACTCCTTCGGTATTCCTTGAGCTGCTCCTGACACCAACCCACTGGTTAAGCTGGTTTGGACCTTCTCAGGCTGGACTTCTCAGGTTTGACCTCCATCTCAGTCCCTGAACCCGCAGTTGGTTTTGAACTCTCATAACTTTCTCTGGGAAAGTTGGATTGAACCTTAAAAATATATGTATCTACTAATGGAAAAAAATACAGAGTGCCATGTGATATTACACGAGCTCCAAATGCAAGCAGACTTAAATATCTGCTCGACTACAGAGACATTTCCCAGCAGTGCATATATTGAAATGATTTATTTAGTGCATGTGTGAATTTTAATGTCTGATGAAACTGTAATAGCCGCATGATGACTGATGAGTATGTATGGCAGAGCGAGAGAGAGAAAAAGAGTCAGAGAGAAAAAGAGAGAGCGAGAGCTTGTAATTAGTATGCTCTACAGACATTTGCTGAGGATCTGATCTGCACTTTCATGGCAATGAATTGGAAAACAGACCGAGCTGAACTTTATCACCTTCCCCACTGGCCTTCCCCTCTCCGATCGCCACAGATCAGCACTTTCTCTCCCTTTCGGACATTTTCTAATTATCCGCTTACAGTATTTCAATAAATAATTAAAATATGAGTCATCAATCAAAAGCCAAACATTGATAACGAGGAGGGGTGGGAGAAATTCAATATTTGCTGAGTCCCGCAGCCTCATGTCATAAATAAGTTGCAGGCTGTAATATTCTCATAAATCACTGCAGTAAACGATAATGTGTCGTGCATAAGGTAAGCGTTGAAAATTATGTTAATGATTCTTTTGCTCATGAAGTGACCGTGTGACTGTGTAGCTTAGAAGAGATTTGTTAAGTCCTTTGTTTCATCGGTTGGGGGTTGGCACGCTGGCTTTTGGCAGTAGATCATAAAAGTAAAGAAAAAACGTAAAAAGAAAAAGGTCAGTATTAGCCTTTTCAAACCACCGACAATCCTAGTGACAGGGTTCCTTAACATCCTCATCCTCCTGGGGGCAGGTTTTGCTACAACCTTGTCTTTTCATCCACTGGCTTATATATTGATGGGGTTCGGTCCAGTCTTACTGACAGGCAACAGTTTTTTCCCCAGTCATTTTATGTCCCTTTTGCTGAAGGAGTGCCTCAAGGTTCAGTCCTGGGTCCCTTACTATTTATATCATCCATCTGTCATCTGAGTCACTTTTCCCAGGGATTATTGGGTGAGAATCACCCTGGACAGGTTGCCAATCCATCGCATGACAATCACACAGATAAACACACACACACACACACACACACACACTCTCACACTCTCACACACACAAACACACCTAGGGGGCAATAAAGCACCTCCAATCCACTTGCATGTCTTTGGACTGTGGGAGAAAAGTGGAGCTCCTGGAGAAAGCCCATTCAGATAGGGAAGAACATCCAAGCTCCACAGAGAAAGGAGACAGGCTGCCCCAGCTAGGAAATGAACCCAGAACCTTCTCACTGTGAGGCATCAGTGCCATTCTTATTTATTTTAGACATTTTTATAAAATATTACCATGTTCCTGATCTTGATAGGCTTGATTTTCACTCTCATGCCAATGAAATTCAGATTTAAAATGTGCGATGGCAGTCCAGGGAATGCCCGACGCTCCAAACTCTCACCCACTGACAGAAACACACACACATAGGCCAGCGTGGGTGCAATACAGAGCTTTATTTATACATTCTTCACCACTGCATGCCCTGGATACATGTCAGACTCTCCAGCCTGTCTCAACCTCCTTCTAACTGGCTTGGGAGCCCGAAGTCTGACTAGGTTTTAAGAGCCCAAAAACCTCCACCATTGGCAGATTCTTCTGCTTGGTTTTCCTTCTATGGCATCACCCTGGCACCTCAAGGGTGGCAAGTGTGTGTTGTTTCTTAAATCAAAATATCTAAAGTTGTAGCCTGTGCATATGCAGTCATGGGTTTTGTGTCTACACAATATTTACATCTAGATGTTAAAATTCGTGAAACGCTTTTTTAATGAAAGCAAAATAATGGACTGAATCCTTCCTTGCACCTCCACTTCTTTTTGCATTAAAACCCACTGCCTTTGGAAGTGTATGCACACTAAATACACACTCACTGACTAGTGCAACATATGCGCCCTCCTCAGATTCATGTTTCTTTTAGCATTTTGCTCTCGCTCTGGGGAAGAATGATTGGTTGCTATTTGCCGTTGCCTCGAGGGATTCTACAAAGAGCGGGTATCCCGCCAGGCGCTATCTGTGATAAAGACCAGAGAAGTTTAAGCCTCCGAGCCCACAGCCGCTGCCGAACAGCATTTGGGGGAGAAGATGAGTTTCCACTCACCTGGTGGCTTAACACTCTCACGCGGGAGAGAAACAGCCAGCTAAGCTCGGCGGGCCGGCCTCATTCGGATGAGCGCTACACCTGCTTATTTAGGCTGCCACTGACTAAAGAGACCCTGACAGCGTAATGGAAGGGTGTGCATGGCGGCAAAACGGGCCCACAATGGTGCCATCATATTCCTGTCACACATTTCCAATTGTCGTGTATGGAAACAGTGAAGTGAGACTCTTGCTAGACTAATCAGAAGGATGCAAGGAGGCATAACGTTGCCAAGAACCAACTGTAGGAGGAAAAGTGAGGGTTAGGTGTCAGCGGAACCCCCCTTAGAGTCTTGTCGAAGAGTATTGCGATGCTGTAAAAATCAAATTAGCTGCCTCTCACCCTAGCTCTCGCCCCGAAGCTGTGCTGCTTGGAATCGCTTAAAATCTCTCAAGCCCGCATGAGTTACCGGAGGGTGAAGTGCATCAGCGTTTTCATGAGTAAACGTGTGATGGATGTGGTTACAGACAGGCAATCAGAAGGGCCTGGTGTCATGTATAATCAGCAATGTTTTCTTTTTTTCTCCTTTTCCTTCCCGCTCTGCTCGGCATCGTGCCACCGCCTCCCCCGCAGCACATTGACATGCAAAGCGGATTCGCTGGGGACGTGCGGGGAAGGTAGCCGACTGAGGACGAGGCCTGACGAATGACTGAAGCTTACTTTTAAAAGATCTCTCTCTCTCTCTCTCTCTTTCACTGCTGCCGTCATTCCTACATCTGCTTGATGGATCCCCTGCTCTGTCTCTTTGATTTACCAGGAGACGAGTGCGGGCCGCATGACAAGGATGAATAGTGCACGTACGGACGAAAGAGTCTGTCACGCAACAAAAACGTCTGATTTAAGACAGCTTATGTTGTTGATGTGTAGGTCTTTGCACCTAGAAGGTTTCAGGCTCACGTTCAGCCATAGCTGTAGCTTCTGTATACTATAGCTGTATAATACGTTATAGTTCCTGGGGTCCGTGCTGGAGTAGAGGACGTCTCAGTGTCGGTAGACATGGCCTGGGTTTAAGGTAACACTTTACAGGAGGGTAGAATCCGCTTTGATGACAGCTGACTTGAACCTACGCAGAAATTTGTCTGTTCCAACTTGATATGAAGCCTTCTTTCATGCTCCCAAGAAAATGTACGAATTTAAGGACACCGTTCTGTTTAATTAAGTGTTTCTATAGAGGTACGTCTCAGACTTGCCGAAGTCCACATTTCAGTCATAGTCTTCATAAAGACCTCCCGCGACCCTAATTAGGACAAGCGGCTCAGAAAATGAGTTAGAGAGAGCGAGTATGTTAGTGTGGCTTAGAGATATACATCATGCTTCTGTAGACAGAAGGTTGCAGGCTCAAATCCTGCCTGTGTTCATTTAGGGTCTAGGCCCCAGCACTGAAAGGTTGTTGGTTTGAATCCCAGACCAGTAGGTTGCCTTGAGGTACTCTGGTGCAAGGTACCGTCCCCATCACTGCTCCCCGGGTGCCGGATATGGCTGCCCGCTGCCGCATGGTGTGTGTGGATGAAAAGCAGAGGCTGCGCTTCATTGTGTTTCGCTGTGTGCTGTGTTTCCTAATGCCAAATAGTCATTTTCACTTTCACTGGACTTCTACAGAAGAAACCAGAAGGCCAGATCTGGGAAAGGTTTGGACTGAAAAACAAGCCAAGAAGGACCAACAGAGCACGACACAAAGATGACTGGGAGAATCTCGCAGAGTACGAAACTTCGCGCCAGTCCAAAAACTTCCCATCATTGATCACTGATCTAAGTGACGCATCCCAGCAGGTGACGTTAACCGCCTGGATGTTGCTGTTGATAAAAAGCCTCGTCGGCACTTCTTCGTTCCTGAGTTGCTCTCGGTTTGTATAAGCTCTCACCTTAGCATTCTGTACCAGGGGAGCGAACAATAAAACGCTGCTGAAGTCCTAATCACTGCCAGAGACAGAGTACTCTCTCCGAAAACCAAAGTCTGAATTTCTCCCCCATTCTTTTTGAAGCCACTCAAATATAGAAGCAACGTTTGATGGAGCTCCGGAGCTCTTTGACACGCCGCTGCAGCGAGCCTGAAAGTCAACCCCTTTCATTTTTTCAGGAGAGAGTGCGCTCTAATCTCTGGCTTTTTCTCATTCCTGATTTAATAAAAGTGGGGAAGAAGGAGGAAACTGGCAGATGTGGTGAAATGCCACCGGATGAGTCATTCAATTAGTCTGAAAGGGGTGTTGTTTTGGGAAAGTTGCAAAAAAAACCAACTCTGACCTACATTTGCCTAAATTATTATTATGGGAATTATTATTTTTCTTAAAATATTGTAAAAAAGGCATCATTCAGGTGTGAAATCTTTATTACAGAGCTGTGCACCAGGTTTATTTACGGCGGTGGGGAACGGAACCAGTGGTTATTTCTGTAATGCAAACATAGACTCTGTCCAAACCCACCAGTGAAACATTTCTATGGATCATTGATGGTCAAATAGTGGTAAAACTAAAAAAAATCTATTTACTAGCATGTTTTGCTTCACTAAACATAATGCTTTTTGAGCTATAAATGCAGGCTGAAATCTGCTTATAATGAACTGAAAATAATGTTTCAGGCATCAGGATATTCAGGTAAAAACAACTCTGCTGAATCAACTTTTAGAATTAAGTAAAAAAGTATTGAAATGTACTAGGAGTATAAAAGTAAAGAAAATGGCTTTCAAGTGAAAGTCCTTGTCATTGCAAGGTCACAGCACACATGAACCACAATGAAATTGGACCGCTGCATTTAACCCATGCACTCAAACACCGTGCAGCAGTGGGCAGCTATTGAAAGCGCCCGGGGAGCAGTGACAGGGACGGTACCTTGCTCAAGGGTACCTCAGGGCAACCTACTGGTGAGGGAATCAAACCTGCAATCTTCTGAAGCAGGGGCAACTCCCTAACCACTAGGCCACCGCCGCCCCGGTGCTGTTTAAAGCCATGCTTTAAATCGTCCATTTAGGGTAAAATGGGCTTGTTGGGAAAATTATAGAAAATAAAAACCATGGAGAATTCCCATCAAATGCGTTTAGACTAAAGTAAGCAGTTCTGCAAATGTAAGGAGTGGAAAGAACAGATATCTGTGGTAAAATGTACCTGATCTGGACTATGACCCATTATCACAGTGCTGGCTCAGTACCACTTGCGTTCACTTTTCAGTTTCGAATATCACCGTAATGAGGTTAGCACGTTTCTGAGACGCGGATCTCATCTTCCCCAAAGGAACGGCGCTTCATTCTGGGAAGAGACGTCCTTACGGCCTCTTAGTCCCTTTGATCTGACAGCGAGAAGGTCAACCTGATATGGCCTCACTCATCACATACTGATTAAGAGGGGACGGCTCCCTGCTTTCGACAGCCAAGACCACAAGGGCCACTCCAATACCCGCAAACCAGAGCTGCAGCCCAGCCTCTCTTATTACACCTCTGACCCCGTAAGCTTTTTCTCGTGAAAAGACAACCCACCCCGTGACAGATGATGTAATTAGCAATCCTGGCCAATCGAGTTTTCCTGGCCAATCTGTCAGTCTTTCCATCAGTTTTCTAATTGGTCGCCTTCGCTCGATCATCATTAGATCTTGGTGGTTTATTTGTTTCATCGCAAGCCCAATCATTAGGAAAGTTATGATGGAAAATACCTTATGGATTAACTTACAGACTAAACATTCTGGAGGTGAATGGAGCCACTTGTCACAAGTTCTACAGTGGAAATGAAGACCTTTTGTTGGCTATCCTCTACAGGAAACTAAAACTTAAGTATGGCTCCTCACATGTTTAAGACAATTAAAAGTGATTTTTAAAGGTGCCATTAAGGAATTAAGACATTAAGGAATTAAGGCTGTTAAAGTGTGCATTTTGTTCTTTTATCTGTATTTAGCCACAATGATTTCCTTTTTATAAGGAAATCAAGGTTATATTGGTCTTTTATGGAGAGTGAGGGGTATGGGGGGTCTCGTGTCCTCTGCTTGACACTAGAGACCCCATGAAAACAGTCTAAGGGGGGTGATCAGCAATTCTCAGCATAGTGTTCAACAAATCATCGCAAAAGGTGTTTGTAGAGCAGTTCCACAATGTGCCATCCACCCGCCAATAGCAAAACATCCAAGGACAAATCTATTTAACCATCGCCACATCCAGCTGGGTGGAGAAACTCTAGGACCGAGAGCTTGGGGGGGTTGGATTTAAAGTTATATTACACTTTGCAAGTTGACATTTACCTTAACAGACATTAATAAAGGTTTATTCCACTAACATTCCCTTTCCTGGGGAAAAAACAAAAAGTAGCCTTTAAGACGGCTGACCCTTTATAAATGTTAATGGCTGCTTATGTCAGCTCTTATAAACGAAGCAGCGCAAAAGTCATTTCTTCATCGTTTGCTTCCAAAGAGTCAGACTCCCTTCTGCTTTTTAAAATATTGTAGAGGAATTCCTGAAGGACAAAGTTTTTGTCTCTCATGTTCAGTGCAGTCCCTGTACCTGAACAGTTTCATTGGCAGAAGCAGTGTGGGCTCATCTCCACAGGAAACTGAGCAACCAATATCCAGAGAAGAGCTTGGAATGTCCTTCAAGAGGCCTGGAGAACTGTTCCTGAAGACGAATTAAAGAAGTGACAAGAAAGCTCAGCTTAAAGAGTACATTTTGTGCATCGCTTGAAAATATTGTCTCATTTTTATACAAAATCTAAAGAAATGATGGGTGAAGGAGACTTTTGCACAGTGCTGCAGGTGTCAGGCAGCGTTATGAACTACTTATCAGTCAGCTGGATGGAAACCTGACAGTTGTTCATGTACATATTTGCCAGCCCTCTCCAGTCACATGCTGTTTGTTGTGTGTTTGAAGGAGCCGAAACGGGGCGTTTGTGCTGCCTAATTTGACTTGTTGAACAGTATTTAGAGTCAGCGTGAATGTGGGAGAGACGACGGCTGTGGTGCATGCTGGGGCATGGTCCTCCTGTAATTGAACCTTTGCTACCGCATCGTGCAATAGTGGGCCGCTGTTTACCTAAGCAGTGCATTTTTATTTTGGAAGGCAGAGCAATACCTTCAATTAAGGTTTTAAACACTCCAGCATTAAGTAAACTGCTGTAGCTGTTCGTCTGAAACCTGGGAAAGTGTTAGCTAAGGAAGGATAATTATAGAACCTCACACCTCTGCGGCAGGATTGGGAAGGGGGGCTGTTTTTGTTTGCTTTTTAGGCAGCAAGGAGATGAAGGGATCTCCAGTGTTTGCCACAGGGAGGTCTGTGGTTAGTCCAACATCCCGGCCTAATGAAAGAGAGATCAAACAAGTTCAGTGAAAGAGTGTATATGAAGTCCATATATGAAGGATGGGAGAGTGATTTCTGTTTCACTTTTTCTTTAAGTGAAAAAAAAGTGAAAGTGACAACCCTTGTCATTGCGAGGTCACAGCACTGCACACCTGAACCACAATGAAATTGGACCTCTGCATTTAACCCATGCACTCAAATCATGGCATCAGGATATTCAGGTAAAAACAACTTTGCTGAATCAACTTTTAGAATTAAGTAAAAAAGTATTGAAATGTACTCGGAGTATAAAAGTAAAGAAAATGGCTTTTAAGTGAAAGTCCTTGCCATTGCAAGGTCACAGCACACATGAACCACAATGAAATTGGACCACTGCATTTAACCCATGCACTCAAACACCATGCAGCAGTGGGCAGCTATTGAAAGCACCCGGGGAGCAGTGATGGGGATGGTACCTTGCTCAAGGGTACCTCAGGGCAACCTACTTGTGAGGGAATCGAACCCGCAATCTTACGATGCAGGGGCAACTCCCTCACCACTAGGCTACCACTGCCCCATTTTTGAAATGTATTTATTTATTTATTTATTGGGGGCAGCGGTGGCCTAGTGGTTCGGGCGTTGGCCACATGATCGGAGGATCAGGGGCTTGAACCCCTTCCCAATAGGCTGCCCTGAGGTACCCTTGAGCAAGGTGCTGTCCCCATCCCGCGACCTGTCCAGGGTCCGTTCCCCGTCCTCGCCCTGTGTGTGCTGGGTTGGACCCCGTTTGGGATGGATGGATATTTATTTATTTTCTTTTTTTAAAGTGAAAGTGAAAAATGAACCACCTTCCTGATCATGGTATCTCCCCTACCAGGTAAGTAATACCTGGCAGGGTTGCAGTTGTTCATGGATCTGGGGTGTTTCTCATACATTCACCCATTTATTTGCCCAGTGAATGCTTGGATAGGCTCGAGAACCCACTGCCATGCTGGTTAGTACAGACAGTTAAAATGATGGCTGGATGGATGGATGGATGGATGGGGGTAAAGGCCATGTAAGTGACCAGTGAGTGGACACTGAAGTGACCAGTGAGTGGACATTCAAAGTGGGCGTTTCTAAAAAATGGGCAATTGAGGGGAAAATACAAGGTGGCCATTTCTAATAAAGTGTCCAGTGAGTGGCCATTGAAGGTGGGTGTTTCTAATAAAGCGGCCAGTGAATGGAGGTTCAAGGTGGGTCTTTCTAACAAAGTGACCAGTGAGGGGATGTTCAAGAAGGGTGTTTCTAATAAAATGGCCGTTAAGTGGAAAATATAAGGTGGTTATTTCAAATAAAGTGGGCAGGAGGTGGAAAATTCAAGCTGTTTGTAACAAAGTGGATTTGTCCAAATGTATATTCTGACTCCTTTTATTATAATTTTCTGATTGTAAATGCTCTATTGCTGAGTCAAAGGCTCACCGAAATAAGCATTTTGTTATTAGAACAAAACAAGGACGTATTAGAGAAAGTGTGCAGGGGGCAGTCATTTATCTAAATCACGACACAGAGGTTATTTACGTCCACGAGGCCTCGCCTAGCTCTCGCTGCGTGCTTACACTGCTGTTTGAAGTTGAACTTGCTTTCAGCTGACTTAGAGGTCCAGTCAGGCATTGCAGCTAGTGATGTGGGAGATCTCAGTGCTGCATGACAGCCTTTAAAACAACAACAATACAATAACCCGATTTCTAAAGCAGAGCTTCAAGCTTTCCAGGCCAGGAGCTACGTTCTTCTAATTGGTCTCATGGCCAATAGAATATTACATTAAGCATGAAATAGGTATAGAAGTCCTAAAACGAGAATTCCACTGAGTTGTCAGCATTTCGCATATAAAAGGTTCAGATGTGAACGAACGAGAAACTTACAGAGTCAGAACAATAGTGGTGAATGGAACCAGACGTACAAAGAGTTTTAATCCCTCTAAAGTGAAATAGTTGTGAAGACACTGCCTGAGAAATTGTTTTTTTTTTGTTTTTTTTTATGAGTTATTTTTTTTGGGCAGCGGTGGCCTAGTGGTTAGGGTGTTAGCCACATGATCGGAGGATTGGGGGTTCGAACCCCTTCCCAGTAGGTTGCGCTGAGGTACCCTTGAGCAAGGTGCCGTCCCCATCACTGCTCCCCGGGCGCTTTCAATAGCAGCCCACTGCTGCACATGTGTGTATGGGTGAAATGCAGAGAACAGGGGCAGCGGTGGCCTAGTGGTTAGGGAGTTGGCCCAGCATCGGAAGATTGTGGGTTTGATTCCCTCAAAAGTAGGTTGCCCTGAGGTAGCCCTGAGCAAGGTACCGTAACCGTCACTGCTCCCCGGGAGCTTTCAATAGCTGCCCACTGCTGCACGGTGTTTGTGTGCATGGGTTAAAAGCAGAGGTCCAATTTCGTTGTGGTTCAAGGTGTGCAGTGCTGTGACCTCGCAATGACAAGGGTTGTCACTTTCACTTCACTTATGATTTCTAAACATGTGTTTTTTAAATTGATTGAATGTGACGGAGGGAAAAATTTTAACTTCCAATCGATTCATAAAAATGAAGAAAAATATTTGTGCTTTAGACATCATTAAAAAAGAAGAACATGTTAAGAATGCAATGGCATACCATATTAAGGATACAACTTACTGCAAAAGTGAGTTTTATTTAAGATTTGAAGGTGGATTGATGCACTTGATCTTTTAAGCTCTTTCACTTTGAGGACAGTTGAATTCTGGTGCCATCAAGTTGAGACATCCAAGAAAGCTGGGGCAGTGGTGGCCAAGTGTTAAGAGACGAGGGCCCGTGGGTTTGAAACCCAGACCAGTAGGTTGCCCTGAGGTACACTTGAGCAAGGTACAGTCCTCATCACCGCTCCCTGGGTGCTGGATATGGCTGCCTCCTGCTGGACGGTGTGTTTGGGTAAAAAGCAGAGGTTTAATCTGGCTGCGTTTCACAATGACAGAGTAGTCACTTTCACTTAAAAAAAAAAGTTAATGCATTAACTTGCCTCAAAACTTTGCAAACTCTTAGGACCAGAACGATGAAAATGAAGGGTTTTTTTCCGTAGAGTTATTTTTTTTATTTTAATGTATGAGCAGTTCTCCAGATCTTCCTGAAGGACAGTGTTGTTGTCTCTCATTTTCAGCACAGTCTCTGTTCCTGAGCAGTTCTCCAGATCTTCCTGAAGGACAGTGTTGTTGTCTCTCATTTTCAGTCCAGTCTCTGTACCTGAGCAGTTCTCCAGATCTTCCTGAAGGACAGTGTTGTTGTCTCTCATTTTCAGTCCAGTCTCTGTACCTGAGCAGTTAGTAGTGTGTTGTTGGTTAATCCACACAGTGATCTACGTCTGAACCTTCAAGCAGATCAAAGCATCTCACTTAAGACATGAAGCAGTGAAGAAACAGGAGCAGATGATTCCATTTGATCAGGTGATGAACTCAGGCTGATCTTTTCAAAGTTCAGAGTGTTTACATCCCTATTGAGTTGATCATCACATGGCAAACTATGGAGAGCACAGAATTCTTGATCAGGTTCTTTCCTCAGGTATTGATGCGGGGTTTTTTATAATAAGCCAAGCACTTCTTTTCTTTGCATGACAGGCTCCCTCCGTCTCTCATAGAGGCTGTTTACCTCGACTCTTGTAATCACAGCCAGCTCTGCAGTTTATTAAGATGCCGTCGTCTGGTATGACAGATGAGGCGATAACACCTCTGTAGTCTTAACCGTATGAGGTCTCTGTCTCTGTCACACTGTCACATATTTATGAGTTTCGCTGCTGCCTGCTCACCCCCAAACATAGGCTGGGATAAATACATACTGCCATGAGCTGTGCAAATCGTGCAACAGTCAGCCAACCCCTCCCCAAAGAAACTCGAGGGCAATGGTGAAATACCCCACCCCGTGCCTGTATCTCATCTATCAAACCCAGTCTGCGATAGCCCCAGCTGACAGGCGGTGAAGAAGCCCACAGCTATGTGAAATTGAGTGTTTAGTTCACCGTTTTTTGACTGAACAGAGCAAAGTGATTCCTTCACCTCTTCATTATCGAGGAAGTTAGAAGCACATGGTCACCTAGCTAATATGCAAGCTTGTTTGGGCTGTCGGCTACTATGGCTGGACGCTATGATGACTTTTCAAGGTAATATTGATATTAAGGCTAATATTTAAATATTTGCATGACAAAAGCAATTCTGTTGTGAACAAAAGGGAGGAAAGTGGAGTGGTTAAGGAACAGAGGTGAAGAAGGTGGGGAGTTTAAATACTTGGAATCAACAGTTCAGGGTAAAGGGGAATGCGTAGGTGTGGTGAAGAAGAAAGTGCAGGCAGGGTGGAATGGGTGGAGAAGTGAGACAGGAGTGATCTTTGACAGACGGGTACCAACGAGATTACAGGGCAGTAGTGAAACCAGCTATGTGCTATGGCTTGGAGATGGTGGCGTTGACGAAAAGACAGGAAACAGAGCTGGAGGTGTCAGAGTTAAAGATGCTGAGATTTTCATTGGTTGTGGATTGTGGACAGGATTAGAAAAGGGTATATTAGAGGGACAGCTCGGGTTAGAATTTGAAGACAAAGGAGAAGCAAGGTTGCGTTGGTTTGGACATGTCCAGCAGAGAGATAATGATTATATCAGGAGGAGGATGTTGAAGATGGAGCTGCCAGGAAAGAGGAGAAGAGGCAGACCAAAGTGGATGTTTATGGATGTGGTGAGAGAGGACATGCAGATGGTGGGGATAAATGAGGAAGATGCAGAGGACCATAAGAAATGGAAAGAGACGATCTAATGTGACTCCTAAAAGGAGTAGCTGAAAGAAGAAGAAGAAGGGTAGTCATTCTATTGATATAGTAGTTGTGTTTCCAGGGGTTGGGACCAACTTTTATACCAGGGCTCAGCTAGGGAGAGAATATTTGCAATTCCAAATATTTACATCTTTAACATACGTTCTCATCCAGAATGACTTCCATTTCTCAATTACAGGGAAAACCCTCCTGGAAGCAACATGGGGTTAAGGGTCTTAATCAGGATACCAATGGTGGAAGTGGTGGAGGTAGGATTTGAACCTGTGACCTTTTAATTGATAAACAATTAGCCTACTACTAGACCACCACCAAAACCACTATGGTGGTTAACCAAGTGGTCAGAGATTTGTTGTCACAACTGAAAAGTCATGGATTCAAATCCCAGTCCAGTTGGTGAGCAAGATCCTCCAATACTGCACCCTGGATGCTGGGTGTATGGCTGCCTCTGGCTGTATTGTGTGCCTGGTTCAGAGCATTTTTTGTGTTGTTGCGAGTTGACAATGACAAATAGTGACCTTCACTTTCCTTCACCTTGACTTTCACTAAATGCCGATAGACTGCATACCCTGGGTTGGGAAAGAGCAAAAATTATAAAGGAAATGCCCTATTTTCAGACAAGAGGTCATTCATTTTAATCTGCATTTCGTTTTACACAAGAAAGTCAACTTGACGGACACAAAATATCTGTTTGCCATGTTCAAATATGGTCCTTTTATGTTTATGAATGTTTAGCAATTGAATTGAATGAAGAAATGGAATTATTTAATGGTTAAACAAGTCCTTCAGAGTGGCTTGCTGCGACAAGCTTTGTTCTAGAGAAGTTCATTCTTCTCAGCGGTGGTAAGTTGAACCATACGGCTGAAAGAGTTTAATACCTCCCTCGCGAAAGGTTATTACATGAAATACTTTCTAAACGCAGGGCCTGATGCCTGGAATGTCATTTAACAAAAGTTTTGAAAAGATTTTGGTGCGTTTCTTTTCTCATCCATTAATGTCAGAGAATTTCATGCTGGAATGCAGTAACAAAAGAAGTCAGAGAAAAAATGTACTTTTTCAAGGTTCGCCACTATTCTACCTTCATCAACATTCCATAAAATCTCAGAGAGAAACTGGTGGCTTCAGATAGTTCGACAGAATGATCCGCATGCCCTGGCTCCTCTCCGCACCACTGTAAAGAAATCATCCATCCATCCATTCATTTTCTGCCGCTTGTCCCAAACGGGTTCGCAGGGGAGTGCTGGTGTCCAACCCAGCGCACACAGGGCGAGGACGGGGGACGCACCCTGGACAGGTCGCCAGCTCATCGCAGGTAAAGAAATCAATATGTTCAAATTCAACCATTATGATTAACAGAGGGCCTGATTTTGGCCTAAACTGTGAAAAACTGTTGAAATCTTCATGCTAATAAATTAAATGCACAGGTTCCCAAAGGAAGCGAACTAAGTGAAATTAAAAGATGTTAAGAGAGGAGATGATGAGGCGGGAAAAAGAATAAATGGTGCTTCATGCAGCCAATTAAACGGCTATCGATAACTGGTAATTAACAAAAGGAAACACTATCAACCTTTAATCAGGAAGAGCTCTTTTTGAGCCACCCCAGAGACCATCTTGTCTTCATGTTTGCCTGCAATTTAAGCTCCAAATGCTTGGACACCTAGTTGCAAAGATATAATTTGATTACACTGAACCTCTCTCTGCTCCCCTTTCGTCGCTTCGAATGTGATTAGACATCAGTAAATCGTCTCTCTCTCCCACTCTCAGTCTCATCATTAATGCATGGTCTGCGTGGCAGTCTCTTTAATGTGTCCGCTTGTCGAGGCGTCTTTTTGATTTCCCCCTCGCTGCGTTTGCTGCTGATTATATCCACACATCGCCTCTGATTGGAATGGAGAGGTAATTGCTTTGAAAAATCTTGAAGACAAATATGTCTTTATGTCTCCTCTTAGGGCCCACACCTAGAACCGACTACCGTCTATAACAGCTTATAACAGGACTGTGCATTTATGGATCGTCCAGTTGGAGAAGCTCCAGATTCTTGGCCACCTGCTTAGTCATCCATCCCATCCCCAGACAAAATACAAAGCAATCTGTTGATCGCGTTAATGCTCCAATATCCCATGTTGAACAGAACAGCTCTCGCGGGTAAGAATCAGCATCTTTGCTAACTGGCTATCCCAAAGCTAATGGGCTGGACATTGGCGTGAGCTAATTAAGAGTTATGTCTGTAGGCTCTTGGGGTTAGCCTCCAGTGTGTTAGTGTATGTGTGTGGGTGAGAATAAGACACAGCTCTCTGGGGAGCTGTGCACAGCAAAACCTCTGTCATTGAATTAACACCTAAAGTGTTGAATTAGCACCCAGAGGAGTGGTTTCCCACGTGTAGCTTAGACCTGGCCTGGACTACATTGCCCAAGCAAAAGAAAGTGACTATTCTTGTCATTGCAAGGTCACAGCACAGCGAACCACAATGAAATTGGACCTTTGCAAACACCGTGCAGCTATGAAAGCACCCGGGGAGCAGTGACGGGGACAGTACCTGGCTCAAGGGTACCTCAGGGCAACCTACCGGTAAGGGGTTTAAACCCACAATCTTCCAACCCTGTGGCCAAACTCCTAACCGCGGTAGGAGTTTGGTAAGGGCCACCGCTGCCCTAGTGGTTATAGACAGTCACGAGGTAATAGACAGTCACGACTGGACGTGCTTAAGCCTGGGCTTAACAGGAATCTTGGTCTGGGAAACAAGGCCTTGTGTTCATTAGATGCAGACATAAATGATCACCACGGACTGATAGATGAAGCCTTTACTCTAATTTCAGGACTGGTGCCTAAATGTGTATGGGTGATTTGGATAGCAAAAGGGAAAAATGTTCTTCTCCTACTCATGCATATGCATTTGAGGGAGGGGAGCCTTTTTTTTGCCTTTTGCCTTTAAAGATCAAAAGTAATCTTGGTTTAGGGTCTAAAAAGATGTCCAGAGGCTTTATCATAGGCAGCGGAGAGCACAGCATCTCTTCATCAGTTCACTTTTCTGTCAGGTTTGTCCTAATCATGTTGTTGTCTTCATTATTTGCCTTTCAAACCCTCAGTGGCTGGGACTTCAGTTGCATCCGCAGGCGTATGTATGCATAGCCCTGGAGTGGACTTTGCCTGGATGATAAACAACCTCACGATATGAAGGGCAGTTCAGGTACCACGCATGCCGCCGGGGTGAATCTGTTAAACAAATTCATATTTCAAGAGTCTTTTCATGAAAACTAACTCTTGAACACTTTTTTTCATGCTAATCTCGAAACACAGACCGTTTGAAACGAAAGCGTCCTCATAAAAGTTCTGGCAATTGAGTCATCCGCCTGTAATGATCAGCATGACGATCAGTCGACCTTGCAGCACAGACACTCTCACTGCCCAATAAAAAAACTATCTGAAGCTCATAATATGCCATCTTTTTATATAATGACCCAATAAATAAGAACCGGTGAGCATGCCTGGCTGGCTTGTTTTTCTTTCATTAGTTTCCATCCAGCCGTCTGTGGAGAGGGATGCCGCGTTGCCACGGTTTCTGGATTCTTTCACATTTTCTTTCCCCTCCTTGTTGCAGAAGGAGAATATGAATAATTGATTTGGTTTAATGAGCTTGATAATGGTTGAAAGTGAATGAGAAAGCACAAGGAACACTATGGGCATCCTTTATGAGGCACAGTAAAAAGAAATACTTTTCATTTTAAAGCAAGTAAACACTCTGCAGACATATTATTAAGTTGTTAAGCTGTGAAAACAGACCCCGTGCTTTCGGTATTATGACGGTGTATGCCATCTCAGACATATTGATCTTATGAGAGGCTCAGAAATAGCTCTGTCACATGACAGTATCTTTTAACCTGGAAGACTGCCAGAAGGACAAGGAATATTCCTTGTGCTTTTGAGCATGGATTGAGATCCTAAACCAATTTCGTGACGTATAATGTGATCCACAGGACCAATAGCCTGCATGCAAAGACGACATCCTCTAGGATGTTCCTTACTAATTGCACGTGACAGAACTCAAAGACCTACGTTTCATCATGATGGTGGTCCAGTGTTCAGGGACTGGGCCCAGGACAGTAGGTTGCCCTGAGGTACCCTTGAGCAAGGTACTTTCCCCATCACTTCTACCCAGGCAGCTTTAAATAGCCGCCCCCTGCTGCACGGTGTGTGGTTGAATTTCATCGCGGCTCACCCTGTGCTGTGTTTCTCAGTGACAGAAATAGTCACTTTCACTTTTTTTCCACAAACAAATTGCACCAAGAGGTCACAGGTTCGAATCCCACCTCCAGCACCACTACCATTAGGTTCCCGAGCAAAACATTTAACCCCGAGTTTCTTGCCATTTGGAAGTGGAAGTCGCTCTGGATAATAAGATCTGCTAAATGCCAAAAATGTAAATGTAAATAGCAGATGATCACATCCCTACTGACTGCCAGGGGTGGCAGGAAGCAGAGGGGATGAGGAATAGGACTCACCTTGAGGAAAGCTGAGGTAGTCAGGGGAGGCCATGCTAATTATTGTACTATCAGGAGAACATGAAAGGCAATGAGTAAAACTAGACCACCTCCAGAGAAACAACTTTCAGCACTGCCAAGGACAGGGATATGCCCCAGGCACAGCGACAAGACTGACACAATAGTAGTTGAGCAATGAAAGAAACAACACTAGGTGCCTTCTCACAATCTGAGTGGATAAAAATGTTGAATGCAGCCATGGGTCCTGAAGGCCCTAGGGACTTCTAGTGAAGGTGCACACCAAAGAGCAAGACACCGACGACCCAGTTGATCCCTTGTGATTAGGACAAGAGGCTGTAGAAGAAGCACTGGGTCACACTCAAAGAGATTCTGGTGTGATAATGGTAGCATGGTCTACAGACAATTGTCCTTTAGTCATGTAGCATCAGGGGAAAAGCGTATAACGCAGCTCTGCCATTGCATCAGGTCCCAGGGTGTCAGGTATATGGAGAGTGAGGGTGTTGGGAGATAAATCCATCAGATGTGAAAAAAGGCACAGTGTCTTCAGGATATGTGAAAGACAATGATCTGCTGGAGTCCATTGACTCAATCTGGCCTATTTCATAGTCCAGTTTTGCTGTGGGTGAGCTGCTGTTTGTCATGAGCGTACTTCAAATTATTTATTCAAAATATTCAAATTTCAGATAACCTTAGGTTCCCAGCATCAGCGGTTGAAACAGACAAATAGGTCAACTATCTGGGATTTTTTTAGACACATTTGTGATGGCTATGAAATTGAGGGATTGTCACTTACTGTTTACTTAGTTTAAAGAGATGTCAGAAAGCTACTAGGTTTTGCTTCTCTGGCTTAAACTGCAGGCTGAGTTTTTTTGTGAATGCCCTTTTCCTGGCAATAGTATCCCACATCCAATCAGCAACAGCCATGAGGTGTCCCAGAAGGACCTGCCCTTTCATTTTTGACTGCATGTGGTTGTGGTCGCGTATTTGCTTTTGTGTTTGTGATTTTGCAGGATCGGTTTGTATTTGCTGTTATGTTTCTGTTCTTGCACTTTCGGGCCACCATTCCTTAGAAAGCCCATTAGCTCAGAGAGGCCTATAAGATAGTAGTTCCTGACTGGAAGCTTTAATGAGAATCCCAACAGAAGAATACAAATCTGTGCAGCGGTACTGACAAGCACTATCATTATCACTGGTTATAAAGACTGAAATAAATGTTGTTTGCATTCATTCATGACCCATTACGCTCTGAACTAGAAGCCTACAAATGCAGATTATAGGT
Organism: Hepsetus odoe; assembly: GCA_017165825.1. Classification (NCBI taxonomy): domain Eukaryota; kingdom Metazoa; phylum Chordata; class Actinopteri; order Characiformes; family Hepsetidae; genus Hepsetus; species Hepsetus odoe. The sequence continues at coordinate 3,891,804 of CM029394.1, forward strand.
ATACAAAAAAGGACGACAAACATAATGGCTATAGAGTCTTATTCCAATTCATTGAGCTGTAGACCAACGACAATGACGCAGTTCTCTCGAAATGCAATGAATGGTCAAGGTCATGTTTTCGTTTTTGTAGAAATGTCCACGATGTATTCAACAGACCGTTCCATTACATCATGTGGAATAGTTGGCTTCCTTCAGGAAATGGAGTGGAGAAAGTAGCGAAAGAGGAAAGCTCTGATTTCCTGTTTGGGAGAAGAACAGCTGTCCCGTTTCCTGAAGCGGATCTTGTGTGTAACTCCCCACTTTTCATTTGCCGGTGACAGGTTTTAAGGAGCTCTGATAATGAGAGCCTTGTTTCCCTCGCGCCTTTCCAGAACTCTAATGAAGGCGGCTGGATGGATGGTCTGGAGAAAGCCAAGAAGCTGTGATTTTTTTTTTTTTTTTCTCCCAGGTGAGAGAGTGTGGGCTGCATGTGCCGAGGCACCTGGACTGACTGACAGACTGATTGACAGATTGCACTTCACTGGTTTGTACTGGCGTTCCGCCAAATTTCCCCACCGCAGCACGTTATGCCAGACGAGGGCAATTATACCCCTGGCCTGATGATTCAGGGCTTACATCAGAATTCATCTCCATTCAAGCACAGCCCTGCCAGCCAGTTTGGTCATATAATCAGGCAAGCCTTACCTTTCTGTTTGCCCCCATCTCTCTCTCTCTCTCTCTCTCTCTCTCTCTCTCTCTCTTTCTGATACATACAAACTCTATGCATCTCTCTTTCCTTGCCTGTCGGCATGCACTCACTCTATCTGCAAGAAGTGAAGCCTATCAGGCTACAATGGTAATCAGAGGTGAGCAATAACTTGATAATAATTTGCAAAAGTGACCTTTTAAGTGACCTTTTATATTTTGTTTCCAAAGATCCAGACTTTCTTGTAGTTTTTAATGTACTGATGATGAACAGTTCTCCAGGGTTCCTGAAGTATAAAGTTTTTGGCTCTCGTTTTCAGTACAGTCCCCATACTGGACCAGTTTCGGACGCAGAAGCACTGTGGGAACATCTGGGCCAAGAATGGAACAGCCAACATCCAAACTAGTTTTGGAGTTTGTCTTTCAAGAAGCCAAGAGAACTGAGGATGACTTAAAGAAATGACAAGAAAGCTTGTCTAAGAGAGTTCAGACTGTGCTCAGGAAGAACGGTGGTCAAACCAGATATTGACTTTAAAGCTGGTTAGAACTCTACAAACTCTCTTTGTGTTTAGACTGGATTGACGTGTGTGTTTGTAAAGAAATGAAGGAGGGGTAAGACATTTGCACAGTATTGTAGTTCCCTAAAACATGCATGGCCCCAGTTCATGTAATTATTTTTACTCATTCACTGTAGCACGGGCATAGAGGAACTCATTTATAATTGGCCGTTTCAACTGGCATCCAGATAAAACTGAAATCACATACATTTATGCTCAATTACGGTTGAAATCTGATTACTATGTTGTGAGCAATATGGAAACCATGCAATATATAACCAATTCCCTTTGCTGTTCCTCATTTTCTTCTTATTCAAAAGACAGTTTGGTCAATCAGAGTTTTGCACGCTGTTATTTTTTCACGTACCCTGCCAGTTAACATGAAAAGAGTAATTAGCCTCTTTAACCTTTGGAACGCTGGCTGTTTTACAGCTTTTCATAATTACCGACCATTATTTTTTGCCCAAAGACCAAAGCTCAGGTGACTTTTGCACAGTCCACACTCGCTAAATTCAAAACAGATTTACTGTGCTCTGTCTTTTGTATTTTATTACCATCTGCTCAAACACTTTCTTCAAATGACAAGACACATTTTCTTGATCATTTTCTTGGTCTTTTTTCTAGATACTAAGGAAGTATATTAGAGGGACAGGTCAGGTTGGACAATTTGGAGACAACGTCAGGGAAGCGAGATTGCTCTTGTTTTGGACATGTGCAGAGGACAGACGAGGAGTATATTGGGAGATGGATGTAGAGCTGCCTGACAAGAGGAGAAGAGGAAGGACAAAGAAGAGCTTTATGGATGTGGAGAGAGAGGACATGCAGGCCATCGGTGTGAAAGAGGAAGATGCAGAGGAGAGGAAGAAATGGAAGCGGATGACCCCTAAACGGGAGCAGCTGAAAAGATAGAACAGCTCTGCACTCAGTTGTGGGGACAGGGTGGGCCTTCGGTGGCCAATGATGATTGAACTGGCCATCTTTAAGGGCTATTAGAAGGTTGATGGTTGAACCAGTTGTGTCCTTCTAGGTTGCATTTACTGCTGCTTTTTAATGATAATAACTTCTGTCAGGATACAGCCCTGGCAGTCAACAAGATCTAACAAGATATAACAAGATCTGCATACTCTGCACTACAGAGCTCAATATTAAGGCTCTCCTTGGGACCTTTTAACCAATCAAATGAAGGTGGAAAATGGTCAGAAATATTGGGACAAAATATGTCAAGCCAATACTGATGTTAATGAACTCAAGCTTATGAGGGATAGTTAATATGCATATGTTAACTTGTCTCCACACAGCGATGCAAAGTGATTCTTTTCAAGCCAGAAGCGATTGGTGTGGATTTGGGGGGGGGGCGTTGCTGACAAGCCTAGGCCTGAGACACGCCTATGAGACTCCTATCTTGTGATCAGCTGAAATAAAGATTGAACTATATATTAGACAAAGGTTTGTGGTAGCAAAGATACAGGTGGTGAACGCTGCACTGGGACTGTTTGTCCTTGTGATGTGTTTTTCATCCATGCAAAAGCAAAAAAAATGACTAATTAAAACTGTGCGCATAATTTTCCTTTTGCATCGCCCACCATTTAAATTCTCCAGTGCTGTTACCTCCATTACTGAAGTGTGTGTTGCCCAGATTGCGCAAGACTGTGTAACTTGAAAGCAACTATTTTTGCTTTTTTTTTTTCAGAAAGAAGAATCAATAAGAGGTTCAAGCGATCTCTGCAATCCTGCACATCTTTTATTCTAAAGATTTCTGTTGACCTGCATTACCCGATAGCGTTCCAAGCCCGAGCTCCACTGGGGAAGAAAATAACAATATCAGCATCTGTTTAATTCGAGGACTTGGTGATGGAAAGGTCAGTGGCGGTCTAGTCGGCGAGGCCATCTCCAGGGTGAGGCCTTAAATGAAATGCAACAGGGCAGAGAGGAGTGAGAAGAAAAGGAGAGAGAATGGAGAAAAATGAGAGTGAATGGGAGAGAAAGACTGAGAGCAGATTCAAACCTGTCATGGCAGGAGCCATTTGAAAGCGGTAGGCCTCAGATGGTTCGCATGGCAAGTCGGCACATTTACCCGCCTTTATAATCAGCATTTTTTCTCTCTTTTTTTTATTCATCAGCATCTTTACTCTCAGTGCTCAGGTTGAAAAAAACCCAAAAAAACTCTTACTGATCACCAAATACTGCAGGAACAGAACATTGTTGGGTTATTTCTGTATAATCAGAGATGCCAAAAAATCGCTGTTCCACTTGTCTGGATAAGCATCTCATTGCAGTAGGAACAAAACCTTGTATCTCCATTTAAGGAGGTTGTTCATTTGAGTTTTTTCCAAAATTAAAAAGAAAAAAATGTCTATCATTTATATTAATATTCAGAACTACCTGGATAAAGTATGTTGACTACTTTTAAAATATTTTTTTCCTTCTAAAATCGTATCATTCTGGAGGCAGGATTTTGCTCCAGTAGTCACAGTTCAAGGCGATATGTATTGCTTGATGTTTTCTCCATTTCTTAGGGACAAATCAAGCGTTGCACTTGTTTCTGTGCCACTGCCATCTCTGTGGTTTAAACCGAGATTTCTTTTCCAGTAAAAACTGGTTGTTAAAATCCCGCACATCATGTGGTAAAATTACATCATCCCCACTTAAAAACTCATCCAATCCAAACAGCGCTGTCAGTTTAGTTATATCTCCTCTGTAGAATCACTGTAACAACATTGCAGCTCTATAATGATCATGTTTACCATACCGTTCAAGTTGTAAATACTTATCATGATTAAATGCTGCAGGGCTTACTCAGTATAATCCAAAATGTCAGGTTTGCCCTCAAGAATGTGGTTTTTCAGCTGAGGATATTAGTCTTACAGCCTCCAGTAATAGCATGCCTGTAAACAGGTTTCATCTTCCAATCTTCAGTAATTCCAATGTCAATACACTTCTGCTTCCCTATATTTAGTTCTCAGGGCTGTTTGAGGGGTCCTAGAGCTCCTGCACTAAATGGATCTCACCTTCTTTCCAGTGAGAAAACACTGGAATAGATCAGGAGACACAGACTAGTTCAAAGGACCCATCACTGTTATTAATGTTGCACAATATGTGGTGGCCAATCAGAACAAAGATCATTCGCATAGATCAGGTAATGTTTTTGGAAAATGGTCATATAGACATATATGTTGGTGAAAAGGTACAACGTTATTGCTTTCAGTCTGTCCTATCTGTGTCATTTTGAGTTGAATGAAAGAAATTAGAACACATGTTTCAGTGCTACAGGCTAAAGTGCCAAAAGATACAAGGTTTTAGAAAAAGGGACTCCAACCACTCCAAGCATTCAAGGCTCAGCTATAAACAAATCACCTGATTATCTGGAATCATTTGCTCTTGTTTCTTTACTGCTTCGGTGAGTTCTTTAAGTTAGACTTTGTTCTGCTTGAAGGTTCAGACGTAGATCACTGTGTGGATTAACCAACACAAAACTATCAAACTGCTTTCTCAGTTACAGAGACTGGACTGAAAATGAGAACTTAACAGCCTTACTGTCCTTCAGGAAGATCTGGAGAACTGCAGGTACAGAGACTGTACTAAAAATGAGAGACAACAACATTGTCCTTCAGGAAGATCTGGAGAACTGCTCAGGTACAGAGACTGTACTGAAAATGAGAGACAACACTGTCCTTCAGGAAGATCTGGAGAACTGCTCAGGTACCAGTGGCTGAAAATGAGAGACAGAAACACTGTCCTTCAGGAAGATCTGGAGAACTGCTCAGGTACAGAGGCTGGACTGAAAATAAGAGACAACAACACTGTCCTTCAGGAAGATCTGGAGAACTGCTCAGGTGCAGAGGCTGGACTGAAAATAAGAGAAACAACACTGTCCTTCAGAAAGATCTGGAGAACTGCTCATCAACGATACATTAAAATACAAGAAAGTCTGGATCTTTAGTGAAAGTGACAACCCTTGTCATTGCGGGGTCACAGCACAGCAAGTGTGAACCACAGCGAAATTGGACCTCTGCTTTTAACCCATGCACACAAACACCGTGCAGCGGTGGGCAGCTATTGAAAGTGCCCGGGGAGCAGTGACGGGGACGGTACCTTGCTCAGGGGTACCTCAGGGCAACCTACTTGTGAGTGGGGCCAACTCCCTAACCAGTAGGCCACCGCTGCCCCAGTGGTTAGATTCAAAATATGAAGAAATGCGAGGCTCAGTGTGTTTGTAAGCAACATATGGTCACGGATTGAAGTAGGTTAAGTAAATAAAGAAGTCACATGTCTATCATGGGTGCCAACATGTGGTACCATTTGTGTAAGTATATTCTGAACATTGATATCATGGAAACGTGCTTAGTCAGATCCTGCAGACCTTCAAGGTAGCTGAGCTCCAAAACAAGATGCTTCAGCAGACCTTGATTAGCTGCCTGAGGCATGTTAGAGCAGAGCTAAATTCTCCAGGGTGGTAGATCACCAAGACCAGACTTGGGCCGCCCTGCTGTAGAGTGACTGTTGAAAACAGAAACTGTAGGAATGAGAGGAACACATACCACACAAAATCGTATACACATGCAAATGGATGGCGAGAGTAGCTATGCCATCTTTCAGTGTTAACCATCACATCGTTTCAAACATTTCACAGAAAATGCTTTAGAAAAGATCACATCAAATGATGCTTCCAGAGCACTGCCATTTTTCGGTTCTTCTGGTGGTCTAGAGCTCTCTGAAACCCATTGGATTGAAAGATTTTGCACAGATTTGCAATGCATTGAGATTGGATTCATTTCAACTCATATTTCTCTATAATGATTGTATATAGTCTTTGTTTTTGGGCATATATATGCTATTTATTATATTATATATTACATTTGGTTGAATTTCTCTTTAATATGACCCTGTGTGGCCTCATATAAAAAAGTATTTTGCTTCTCCACAGCAGCTCAGAGGGCTGGCTGACTGGGTCAGTCACAGTAATGCACCTTGTCAGCACGGAGTGATCAGCCAACGGCATCTTTGGCATTTCGGCTGCAGCAATCACATTACTATATAGCAAAAGGGGCGGAGCCTGAGGCTGCTGTCCGACTGGATTTTTTTTTTAAATTGCCAGGTTTTGTGAGAGTAATGAGCAAACATCATTATTTTGAGTTCAGTGGAGCAAAAGAGGCATGAGAATAAAGAACATGAGAGGAAAAACGTTCATTAGCAGTGACTACCACCCAGAACCTCTTTGTGACCCCTGATTTATTGTTTGGGGGGGGGTTAGTTCACAAAGCAGGGTTACATAATCCAAAAGTCAAGCCTGTCTAATTGTAGAAGATGGTACGGTACACAAGCGTTTCAGAGTGTATCATTGGCTGAATAACAGCTCAGTGGTTTTTAGGGCCTTTTACCAAGTCACGAAAACGAAGACATTTACATACGACCATTTATTAACCCTACAGGATTTTAGCTCCGCCTATCCATGATGAAGTCATAAAGAGTGTTTCCATTCAGTCTAATTTATGAATGAGGCAAATACAGGGTTGCTAATCAGAAGATCATCTATTAGACTTGAAGACGTAGTAGCAAAATAAGCCTGTTTGATCTTGAGGCATATATATGACTGTGCAAAAGTTTTGAGCCCCGTATTTATTTATATTTTGTAGGAAAATGAGACAATAGGTTCTGCGAATTATCGCAACATGTGCAAACACACACATGTAAATCCAGTCTAAACTCAAAGAGAGCTTGTAGAATTCTAACCAGCATTAAAGTCAATATTTGGTACGACCACCATTATTCTACAGCACAGCCTGAACTCTCTTAGCAAGGTTTTCTTGTCATTTCTTTAAGTCGTCTTCAGGAATAGTTCTCCAGTCTTTTTGGAGGATGTTCCAAAGCTCTTCCTCAGATGATGGCCATTCCATTCTTGGTCCAACACTGCTTCTGTCTCTGAAACTGCTCAGGTGCAGAGACTGCACTAATAATGAGAGCCAAAAACTTTGTTCTTCAGGAAGAACTGTCTGTTGTACTGTCTGTTGTCTGCACTTGCCTTGTCTTGTGTTCTGTGTTGTGTCTGATGTTGTCTTGTGTGTAGCACCAGGGTCCTGGAGTAATGTTATTTCGTTTCACTGCGTACTGTGTATATGGCTGAAATGACTGTAAAAGGGGCAGCGGTGGCCTAGTGGTTAGGGTGTTGGTCCTGCATCGGAAGATTGTGGGTTGGATTCCCTCACAAGTAGGTTGCACTGAGGTACCCCTGAGCAAGGTACTGTCCCTGTCACTGCTCCCTGGGCGCTTTCAATAGCTGCCTACTGCTGCGCGGTGTTTGTGTACATGGGTTAAATGCGGAGGTCTAATTTCGTTGTGGTTCATGCTTGCTGTGCTATGACAAGGGTTGTCACTTTCACTTTTTTTTCAAAAACCTACTTGACTTGACTTGAGCTTGGAGAACTGTTCCTCAGCAAAACGTAAAAAATTACAAGAAAGTCTGTGACTCAAGACCTTTGCACAGTACTGCAGACAATCCAAGTAAACATGAACCAGAACAGGTAAATACAAGCCACATAAATGTCACAAATGGACCTCAGCTGGAGAAAAAACTGAAACACTGTAAATTTGTAGGATATCATTCCACTTATTGAGAAATCCTGCCTTCTGAAAGGGTTCCAGCTCGAATTGTGATGAAGTATTCCAGTGTATGCATGGCAGATAGCAGATGGCAAAGGCAATAAATGAGCTCTCTTGCATTACATTTGCCCGCATGCATCCAGAATGAAGCCCTTTCTACAAGCAGCTTTGAATTTGTGTGGCCTGAATGCCTTCAGGGATTGACTAATGAAGGCCATAAGGAACTGAGACATCGCAAGTGTGGACCAGCCCACATAAGAGCCTGTTTTCAGGAGGAAACCTATCTCTGTAAAGACATATGAAGTTAACTGAGGAAACAGCATTACTCAAAGTGGGCATTATCCACAGTGGCACGTTGGCACTAACAGGTTGTACCAATGCTGCCCACTAGCTGTGCTGGTGAATGTATTTGAATGCAAAATCAAGCCTGCAGTTTCCTTTTCACTGTCTTTTTCACCATAACTCCAACAAGCTCCGTTTCTGGTGCTCCAGACGAGACCCTTAATGAGAACATTTGAGCTTTAAGCTTGGTAGATATTTTTCTACTAATGCATATTTATGGCAAGTAGTAACAAATGAATGGGTTACTAAATAAATGGCAAAAGTGAAACATTTATCATCTGAGTGTTTTTGACTTTCATCAAAATTACCATCCCTTGGCTTTATCACAGCAATGCAGCTTGGTGCCACCTTTCTTGCAACAATTATTGGAAAGAACTTGTGTTATTTCCCCCCACAAACTTTTTCAAGCATGTAAACAGTTCTGTTTCATTTGCTGGACACTTGTTGGCCCAGCTTGTCCCATGTAGTTCAACGGGAGAATATCTGGAGACTGTGGAAGCCCAGATTGAACTTTTTGCTCTTGAACTGGATATAGTCATTTTGGCACAACTTTGAAGGGTGTTTGGCATCATTCTCCTGTTGATGAAGGAATTTTTTAGAATGAAAATGGATTTTTCTTTTTCATGAAAACACCATCTTTTTATCTGCACCTTCATCACGTGAAAGTGAAAGTGACTACCCGCGTCATTGTGAAACGCAGCACAGCACAACACAACGAAATTGAATCTCTGTGTTTCACCCATACGCCTGGGAAAGCGCCTGGGGAGCAGTGATGGGGATGGTACCTTGCTCAAGGGTACCTCAGGGCAACCTACTGGTGAGGGAATCGAACCCACAATCTTCCGACCACTAGGACACCCTGTTATTGTGAAACGCATTGTGTGGCCTAGCGGTTAGGGAGTTGGCTACAAAATTGGAAGAGTGCGGTTCAAACCCCTTATCAGTCGGATGCCCTGAGGTACCCTTGAGCAAGGTACTGTCCCTGTCACTGCTTTCATGGCTGCTGTGTTGTTGTGCTGTGACCTCGCAATGACAAGAATAGTCACTTTCACCTTTCACAATGAAATTCAACCTCTGCATTTCACCCATACACACACCGTGCAGCAGGGGGCAGCTATTGAAAGTGCCTGGGGAGCAGTGAAGGGGACGGTACCTTGCTCAAGGTACCTCACAAAGAAAGCCCAGCAGCGCCTCTACTTCCTGCGCAGACTGAGGAAAGCCCATCTCCCACCTTCCATCCTCACCATCTTCTACAGAGGAACCATCGAGAGCATCCTGAGCGGCTGCATTACTGCCTGGTACGGGAATTGCAACGTCTTAGACCGCAAGTCCCTACAACAGGTAGTGAGAACAGCTGAAAAGATCATCGGGGTCTCTCTGCCCTCTGTACAAGACATTTTCACCGCTCGCTGCATCCGCAAAGCAACCAGCATTGTGGATGATCCCTCCCACCCTTCCCACACTCTCTTCTCCCTCCTGCCATCCGGGAAAAGGTTCCGCAGCATACGGGCCTCCACTTCCAGGATGGGAAATAGTTTCTTCCCCCTGGCCATCAGACTGTTGAACTCTGGAACCACCAATATCATGGACTCTTAAAAACCCACCAATAATACAAAACTCTTAAACCCACCACTTCACCCACCACTTCCTCCACTTTTCATTCTGTATTTATTTATTTATCTCGTGTTGCACTCTTGCACTTTAAATACAGTAACACCGCTCCACCACACTGCTACACCATAATGTGCCTGGGCTGCTTTGTTCCACAACACTGCAGCCTTCCACGGATGAATGTACTGTCTGTCGTGCCGTCTGTTGTTGTCTGTCTTGTCTGTCTTGTCCGCACTTGTTGCCCCGTGTTGTGTCTTATGTTGTCTTGTGTCTTGTGTTGTGTCTTGTCTTGTGTGTAGCACCAGGGTCCTGGAGGAACGTTATTTCGTTTCACTGTGTACTGTGTATATGGCTGAAATGACAATAAAATCCTACTTGACTACTTGACTTGACTTGAGTCAGGGCAACCTACCGGTGAGGGAATCGAACCCACAATCTTCTGATCCAGGATTTTTAAATATATATTCACATTCCTGTGTTTTCAAACATGTAGAGGCATGGGACTGGGAACAGCAGGTCAAAACATCCCATTTAAGGAGTTCCCACTTGCCGATCTTGACCATGCAAAAAAAAATACTGCTGGTCCCAAATGTGTCACCTTTCAATTTTCGCCATTATTCCAATATTCATGTTATAAAACTCTACTCTTTTAGTTTTTGTTTTGTTTTAAGATGCATACGAATTCTTGGTTGGATAGCTGAGTAGCTCCAATCCTACAATTTTAGCTGCTGTGGACTGATTTAACACATGGGCATTGGTTTTGGAAACTGTGTGCAAAAAAAAATAAATAATAAAAAAAAAAATGCAAAGATATGTGTGAGCATATTATATGATATTATTCTATTATATATGCCATTTGTATATAGAATTTCTATAAACATTATATACAATATTATGTATCTAATTTATTTATTTAATTGTAATATAATAAATTATTATTTTTGGATTATATGCGCATATATTATATCATTGAATCCGATACAAATGATAAAAAGCTCTTTGACTATATTGTTGCATATTAGGTCCTATATTTATGGGCTAAATATAATAAATATTTAAATATTCTAAATATTTTATATGATATTTTTATAACATAAAAATAATTACATTAGTTTAAAATTACATAATAATATAGTAGACCATAAAATAATATGCATGTAAGACGTATATAAATAAAAAATAAAAACGAAACTTTAGGATTATAAAAAAAAATATATATGGCCATATTTTTATTCATACAGTCCATCAGTGTATTACATAATATAATCCCCAGATAATTACCTTTGTTGTTCTGTTATCTATCTATTTCAAATACAACACAAATATTATTTTATTGTATAATGTTGTATTATACTGCGAGCACATTAAAACGCTCGATTGTATCTGTAAACGTTACTTATTGCGGCGTATTCTCACAAGCCCCGCCCACCCCGCGCCAGCCAACCAATCGGAGAGCTGGCGGGCGGACGCCGTTGACCAATCGGAGCGCAGGAGGTGCAGTCTGTGGAGGAGTGCGGGAGAAGGAGAGCGCGGCGGCGAGTGGAGCGCTTTAAACCGGGCGGCGCGCTCAGAGCGGAGCCTTCCCACCGTCACCCGTCACTCCGCTGCGAGCGGCTCCGCTGATGGGCCGTGCTGGCGCCCCCGTCGAGCGTGCGGGGCATGGTAACGCATGAAGCCGGCGGGGAGGAACATGGTTGAGAGGACGAGCCGGTTCTGGTTCGCGGTGCTGGGCTCGGTCCTCTTCATGCTGATCCTGTACCAGTACGTGGCGCCGGGGGTGCTGAGCCTGGGCTCGCCGCACGGCTACGCGCCCGAGGAGGAGGCGGACACGTACCCGAGCCCGGACCCGCACTACGTCAAGAAGTTCTACTTCCCCGTGCGGGACCTGGAGCGCGAGCTGGACTTCCAGATCAAGGGCGACGACGTGATCGTCTTCCTGCACATCCAGAAGACCGGCGGCACTACCTTCGGCCGCCACCTGGTGCAGAACGTGCGCCTGGAGCTGCCCTGCGACTGCCGGCCCGGGCAGAAGAAGTGCACCTGCTACCGGCCCAACCGCAAGGAGACGTGGCTCTTCTCGCGCTTCTCCACGGGCTGGAGCTGCGGGCTGCACGCCGACTGGACGGAGCTCACCAACTGCGTGCCGGGAGTCCTCAGCAAGAAGGAGAGCAGGAGCGCGAGCCAGAGGTGAGAGAGCGCGAGAGAGCGCGCGCGCACCTTTCCACGCGCCGTTTCAAAAGATAACCGTCACTCCGGAGGAGCCTCAGCCTCAGCGCGGGCTTAGACCCGCTTTTCTTTTCACTTTCTGCCAAAAAGAAGCAAAAACCACCGCCGCCGACACCTTCTGGCGCGGAACCAGGTTCCAAACGTCTAATCGGGGAAACTTTTGGCCAAAAAATACGAGTTTTATCGTGTTTTTATTGTTTTTTTGGCTCAAATGACAAAAGAAACGATAGCCGGTGTTTGTCTCGGGGTGGATTTTAGCACTTAAAACAGTTTTAAAAGCTGTCAAATGAGTCAAATTGGAAAACGGGCAAAAATAGAGCATTTTCGGCTTATTTCTAGATGATTTTTTATGTATTTCTGACAGAAAATGCGTGCATTCTGGTGGATTTTAGCACCAAAAGCCTTTTAAACGGCCTTCGGTTGACATTTCTGAGGTAAACTGATCCCAAACAGACATTATTTTTATGGGGTATTATTATTATTACTTTCTGAAGTGAATAAAAACGACTGCCTTGGGGTGATTTTTATCACTAAAAGCTGCTTAAAAATGTCAGAAATGAACCTGCACTTGACTCTTCTGAGGTAATTCAGCCAAAACACACGTTTTCCACATATTTCTGCATTTATATATTACTTTATTTTTGCTTAAATGATGAGAAATGAAGCCCAGTGACTTCCTTCTGGTTCATTTCTGCACCAAAAATCTGTCAGAAAAGTGAAAAATGATGCAGTTGACCAAAAAAGTTCAGTTTCTAACTTTCTTTTGAATACCAGCCTCCATTTACTTTGACGGTTACTGAATAAATACGCTCAGTTTGAGACTTTAAGCCTGAAACAAGTCTCAGTTCAGGTTTATAATGTAGGTGAGATCTCGCTAACCTGTCCTTGCTGAGTGTGTGTGTGTGTGTGTGTGTGTGTGTGTGTGTGTGTGTGTGTGTGTGTGTGTGTGTGTGTGTTGGCTGGTGGTGTGTTTATAAAACAAACAAATCACCTGCTAGTTTTGTGCGTGTTAGTATTTCTATCCCCTCCAAGCCCAGCAGTCCTTTGTAAACGCAGGAGTAACGGTGGGTCACGAAATCCACATCCAGGACACTATGCATATTTCCAGCCTGGGACGTGGACGTGCCCCCTGTTATCTTGCACTCCCCCAGAAAATACCATCATTCCTGCATTTCCATGAGGTTTATCCAAGAGCAGTTGCAGGGTTTTCCAAAGAAAAATAGAAAAAGAGGAAGGCAGGACAGAGACGAGACAGCAAGAATTGCATGATCAGATCTAGATCTCGCAGCCTTCACAGGACTCAGGTCAGTGCTGGCTGTTGTCTCTCCTTTTCTCCCTTTGTTTTGAAGGCTCCTGGCCTCGTGCCACCGGAATCGGCTCGTTGCTGTTAGCCATTGCGAGGAATGTGGCGCAGACACGGACAAACATTCCTTTCCTCCAGGAATCTGGCTTGTGTTAGACAGACGGACTGTAATGCTGCTTTTGGAGAAGCCCTACACATTTGTGTTTGCTGTATCACAGATGTTTACAGCCAGAGAAAGGCTTGGGAAAATGCTGATGTGTCGAGTCAGGTGCGCTCGAGCAGGGAAAGGGCCCTAAAACAGAGCTTCAGTAAAATAGGCATCCATTACTGTCTTATCAGGCATGCAATCTGTAGGAAGGCATTCTGCAGAATCTCGTCAGAAGCAGGGGTGGAGGCTTTAAGTATTACATCTGCTGATGTCAGCAGTTAAAAAATTTTTATCTCTTTGACTGATATGAATCCTGAGGGTCTGCGGGTGCACATATCAGCAGATTTTGTCTCCACGATGCTAAATAACAAGCATTTAACTCCACCGTGAACATGAAGCTCAGGAGTTCTACATTTAAAATGCAATGCTGGGTTTGGGAAAAGGTGATTTGTGGACCATGATTAGTTTAAATCTCATTTTTTCACCTTGGAACAATGAAGAACACCTTAAGAAGCGGGCCGCGTTTATGAGGCTTTCGCCATTGGATACGGCGAAGTTTTATCGCTCGTTGTCAAGTATTGATTCACTCCTGTGATGCTGAATTATAAATTCATGAAGGACAGATTAGAGGTCTCGCAGCTTCAATCAGAAAGGCTTAATGTAATTTAACCTTTAAGAGGCCTCGACAGGAATAAGCTGTAATTCTGGCCCAGCGCCAGTAAGCAGTAGTCCCATGTCTGTATCTGCTGATGCTAATACTAGAAATAGATTTCAGGGATGTTTATTAATATGGGTATCGACCGTATTGAAAGGGATAAAGAACATTGCTCTGGAAATGGTCGCATGTGCTTTCAGTGTCAAAAATCGCGTTTGTAGGTGCAAACAGGCTCTCTAATCCAGACTAATCCGCATGCGATTAGACACTGGCCACAAAAATGCAGATACGAGTATTTAAAGCAATTAGCTGCCAATACCAAATTGGTCTCAATTATATTCTGCATCCCCAGTGAGCTGCACTCTACTTGTGTATCATACCCAGCGGTAGTTTCTCTCCATCTCGGCATACGGCACTATGAAAGCTAATATGCGTTGGGCTGAGCTCTGCATGTGAATGAATGTGTCTGTTTACTGTAGGAATGGTACCGGCAAGCAACAGGAGAGGAAGGACACTCGTGCCCTGAACTTGACCCTTCGACCTGGAGCAGCTTTTTAGTAGCATGTGCTGTACGCCTGTTCAACTATGCGTTGAGCACCTACAGTGTGTTGAACAGACTCAGGTGACCTTGAGCTCAAATGTGGGTCCACAGTTTAAATACCCTCGTAACTACATGTTAGTGAATTATTCATAGAGAGCCTTAAGATTAGTAACTGAATAATAATCCTGGGGTTAAGGGGTGAAGGTGTTACTTCAACACTTGGGATTGTGATGAAATTTACACCATGCTGCTCATCTTTCATGGTGACAGGTGCAGAGACAGACATATTAGGGTTTAACAATCAGTATGTGTCAAACAATTGATGATAATTAGAAAAATTGATAGTAAAAAGCTTCTCACTCTCCTCCAAACCCCTCTCATTTGCTGTCTTTCCTGGAAAACACCCACATAAATCCGCATCCTGTCTGTGCTTAATATTGGGAAAGGAAGAGCAGGGCTTGTACTACAGGCCACTGTTTCTCAACTGTGGATCTGAAGGGCCAGTGTCTAACTCAGTTTGGTAGTTTTATTCATATCGTATCGTCAAAGTCACATTTTTGTATCCTTACTCTGTAAATCTGAAAAATGTAAAGTGTAAAAACAACAGTAAATGTGCTGTTATATTTGTGTATGGTTGCATTCCTACAGCTCAGCAGGCTGTTTACAATTAGCTGTCACTTGTGTTCCCTTTACCATGTTTTGTAGTCTTTAAAGATTCAGACACTAAGCTATTCGTGTAATCAAAACTTCTTGGCACATAAAGTCTCTGAGCATAGGAATTTCAGTTTTTTCTCAGAAGTAAAATGATAAAAATCTAAAGTGAGATGTGTGACTGACAGCAAAGCATGTGAAGAGCTATCCCCAAAACTGAATCAGTCAATCACTTGATACTTTTATAGACCTTTAAAGAAAAAAAACTGGGCTTAAATTGTAGCAAACCAGTTTTGTCAACTGTCAGGCTGGACAGCATCGCACATGAAAGGTTGACTCTTTGAGAATCTCTTATCAGACTGTAAGAGCGTTGACTCCTCTCATTACAGCGGGTTTAATCAGGAAGCAGTTGCTCTGCTCCACCCCTGCAGCTCCAGTCTCTGCATGATGGGGCTTAAGGGCCGAGCCACTCATCCGCTCATCTGCCTTTTCCGACTGCATCATGCTCACACTTCAAGCGGCATTCTCAGTTTCATCAGGGTAAAGAGGACAGAATGAGTCTCATCATGCAGCTGATGATAGAAGGGATATTGTCTGTGAAATTGTTTTTGTGCTTCTGTGGGAGTCTTTTTAGTGTGTTTGGCAGCAAAGTTTCAATGTGTGGTGTTGATTTTTTTTACCCATCTGACAGAGAATAGTTTTAGCAATCATAATAGTGTATCACTTTACTAATTAAAGGACTCATAAATCAGAAGAAATATATCTTAAACGCTCTTAATTTGTTTAAAAATATCTTAAATCTATGGGAAGAAGTGGGAATTATTTTAATTTTCCTTGCAAAAATGAAAGTTGTTATATAATAATATATATTTTAAAAAATGCACAATACATCTAAAACACATAGCACAACAACTTTAACAGTTTCTTGCAGACACAGAAAATTTTGATCAGGCTTTTTAAAATTTTGTTTAATGTGTGAGTTGAAGAAGCTATAGCAAGAACTATGAACCGTCCCATGAAATTCCTGAACAGAAACCGGACCAGGCTCATTTGTGTGCCCTACCGGTTTATAGACTTTACTGATGATATTGGCTATTTGGCACTTCGGGTTGAAAAGTAGGGTTTAGGGCAAGGGCACGGCAGCTCTGAAGGCCTTATTTAACTCGAGCAAGTTGGTCGGAATGGGATCTTCGAAGCCAATGAGGACCTTCCCGGTAATACTAGTCCTGTATTTTTATTTGTATTATCAGATGCTGTGCTGATTGTATGTGGAGGAATGTGGTTCGGGTCAAGGTCAGGGTTTGAAACTCATGCCATCATATTGGCCAAGGCTACTTATTCACATGTTGTATAATGTTGTACAAAGAGACAAAAGAAGTATTCTGGTGCATGTCGCTAGGATTTTACGTCTGAGTCTGCACTCACTGATCTCATCCTATCTATTTAAAGATATTGCAGCAGATTTGGAGTCCCAGGCCAATAAGCTGGCACAGAAAAATACTGCAGCACTGCTGTCGTTCCCTTAATTTTATGAAGACCCCTTCCCATTCTCTCTGTTCCTCTCATTTCTCCCTCTATCCCCACCCCTCTGTCTGCTCCTGCAAGTGTCATTCTCTAATCAAACAGGCAAGGTAATTTTCCACACTGTAGCTTTATGGGTATGGGCTGCACGGTGGACCCCCATGCGTGACTAGAACATTAGAGGAAATGTATTTTCATGGAAGATTTGCTGCAATTTCTAAAATGGCTTGCTCCACTTATGGGCAGCCACCTTATGTATAATCACTCCCCCCTCAGTCTATATTGTCTGTGTAAATTATTATACTTTGCCTTTCATAGGGATGTTGCTCATATGTCAAGGGTGGCTTAGGAATTAGGGTAATTTGAAACATTTCACTGACCATATTGGCCAACCCTCCCATTTATTTTTCAAACCCTGCCAGACAGAGATGGAGGGAGCATGGTATTAATGAAAGGAGCAGATGATGGAAGGAAGAGAATGAGTGATTACAAAACATCACAATCGCTCTCTAAATTTGTTCACCAGCTCTCCAGAAGTGCTTGATGTGGCAGAAAGGGAGGCATCAGCAGAGTTGAGCTTTGTTGAAGTGAGTTGTGATTCATGATTCTGCCATCGCTGCTCACTTGCTCCAAGGGTCATCATCCAGCTCCTACTGTCTCTGATTGTGTGTGTGTGTGTAGTGTGATTAGTGGTTGTGTGATCTGTGTGGTCCAGAGGGAACTTGTCCTCAGGCAGCATATGTGCAATGTAATTCACTGTTAGTTTGATGTTGCTGAATAAAAGCCAAGGGTGTGTAATGCTTTTAAGAAGTGACCCATTGAATCCTTTAGTGGGATAGTCAATGTGAGGAATCGATCCTGAGGACATCTTCCTTAGATTTTCTGCTTTTGCTAAGCTTGTTTGAGGAAAAATGGAAGTTATTAGAGAGCTTTTAGGCCTCTAATGCATATTTTGTTCAAAATGCTTTCAGAGTTTATATTGAATAAAATGTAATGGACTTGATTGTGGTCTAGTTTACTGATCTCTGATGCCTTTAGTCAGTACTGGGCATGAGTACATGTTCGATGGAACCAGCAAATTGGATTGTTTCTTTAACCCTTTAAGTTTTCACCCTTCAGTTTATACACTCTCTTAACTAAATTGCAGATAAGTGGCTAATTAAAAGTGGCTACTTAATAACAGATTTTATGACTAATATGTAGATAGTAAGCCTTCAGCATAATAAGAACTGTACACCAGTTCTTTGCTTTCTTTCCAGGAGTGGGCCAGATGGCTTGGCTCCCCTGCCAGTTTCCTGTGGCCGATTTCTCTGCCAGGCCTTCTTGACATAGTGACTTTGGGCTGGAGCAGGGCTCAAGGTTTGGAGCTTGGCCTCCTGGAGGCAGCCTGGCGTTCATGTGTTAATCCCATCAGATCAGCGCGGATTAAACACAGCCCCCTCCAAAGCTCGTTATGCGCAAATGCAGATCCTACGCCCGTCCACTGCTGTCGAGAAAACAATGACCTACAGTCAAGCTGAGAGAATTTCTTTCTCTGTTTTTTTCTTTCTGTCTCGTTTGTGTCCACTGAGATCTTCCTTTGCTGGGAAACAATGCATGCATGTGTTACATCATTGTGAGATGTTTGCAAATTGGCAATTGTCAGAGCTCAGAACATTGAAAACACTGTGAGGGCTCAGTGGTGGAGGATGTGGCTGTACGTTCTTGAATAGTTGAGTGAAATGTGCTTTTCTTCCCTGACACCTCTTTGATTGGTCATTCTTTTTGTACTGATGGCTAAGTAATAGAGCAATGAGCTGTTTTCCTGACTGTAAAGAAGTGTTTAGGAGTGGCTTGAAAATGCTGACAGCATTAGTAGTGATTTCATGCCATGTGAATCAGATCATACCAGCGAATATCCCAATGTTAATTTCTATTAAAAGCATTGTTAGCATTCCCATTTAAATGAGAAGCCAATGCAAGGAGGGAGAGGGAGACATTGTTCCCTTGACAGCTTGGTTGGATTCAGCAAACTGAGGAGTGTCTGTGACCTCATGCAGGGGTTCACGTACACGGTCCGTCTGCATATCTGGATCAGCATATTAACCCACCACAGGAACTCATGACACTTCTGCTATAAGCAGATTAACCGGTGCTGTGGTTTCCACCTACAGAGCATTTCTTGAACCTCGTGGATCCAATATGTTCAAACAAAAAATGACGAGCCCATTTTGTAATAATGACCAGGACCAGGTCTTATTTAGCATGTTCAACTTATAGGTTGGGCAGTGGTGGCCTAGTGGTTAGGGTGTTGGCCACATGATTGGAGGATCAGGGGTTCAAACCAGTAGGTTGCCCTGAGGTACCCTTGAGCAAGGTGCCGCAAGTCACGCTCCTCCCTATAATGGGCTGGCGACCTGTCCAGGGTGTGTCCCCGTCCTTTGCCCTGTGTGAGCTGGGATGGACTCCAGCACCCCCGCGACCCAGATTGGGACAAGTGGCCGAAAATGAATGAATGACTGACTGACTCAGCTTATAGGTTTTTCTGACCAAGAGCCTGTTCATACTTGTGTGTAAATATTCAAGATGGATGGCCGATTAATGCTGCCTTTCTATGTGTTTAGAATGTGTCTCTACAAATGTAGTATGGTGTGTCTACCTGCCTCACCAAACCAAAGGTTTTGTGAAGGTTACACTTAGAATTGCTTTAGGGTGTGTCCAATTTCATCAGATGGCTACCACTGATTGGTGAAAAGCTTGGTTCAAGAGCTGAAACCTGAATTTAACAGCAACGTCAGGATTACATTTACAGCATTTAAGCAGATGCTCTTACAGAGCAACTTCCATGTCCTAATTACAGGGACAGTCCCCCCTGGAGCAATTCAGGGTTAAGGGTCTTGCTCAGGGGACCCAGTGGTGGTATTGCTAGAGGTGGGATTCAAACCAAGACATAGGTCCATAGCCAAGTACCCTACCTCTAGACCACCTCCACCCCTGAGTTAGCTCAAACTCAGCCAAAAGTAATCTTAATGAGCAAGAAGTTCTGCTGTATTCTGCTGAAAAGATAAATAAGAAATATATAAGCATATAAAATAATTTATAATAGTGTGTAAAGCTGTTCAAAAGTAAACATTAAATTGTAAACACAAGTTACTGTATATAGTTTCAGAGGTACACAAAAGACAGTGACATAAGTTAGGTTTAAAGTAATAGGTAAACAATGCAAAAGTCTAGAAGATGTAACCTCACTTCTCCTACTGATACAACATATCGTTTCATTTTGGCACATACTTGTATAACAGTGCTTTGTGGTGCTGTTGTTTTGTAATCTGCTTAAAAGCTCACTATGTCTTCCTACTCTTTGGTTTTAAAAGGTTTTTAATAAACAAAGACCTGACCAGTTTTTTTGTCTTGCCCCTTTGGTGCTTTGCATAAATGAAAACAAGAATGCAGACACAAGCCTGCTATTAGGCACATGATGTGATGGTCTCTCTCTTTGTCTCCCTCTTCCTCTCTCCTTCTCTCCTTTTTCCATCCAGTCATCTCATTAGGAAGTTAAGGCATTGTTTTCCTCACTTGCTGTGTTTGCTTAAACAGAGATTGTGCTCAGGCCATTCAAGCATTGCTATTGCCAGGTAAAACCCCCTAGATGATTGGTTCAGATTGATTTCCTGGTCTGAGGACAAATTACCATGCAATGACTGATTAGCAAACATTTTTATTATTCGTAATTAGGGCCCCCACGCTCACCGTGTGAGTTGGATCTATGCCGAGCTTTAATTAACAAATGCTGGCTTCTGAGTTCCAGCTTCGCTCCTCCAATCTTCTCTCCTTCCCTTTTTTCTTCTAGCAGGTGCTTCCATTTTAAAATTGACCAAACATTACAGCTCTTTATGAGAAAAACAAATTCTAAGACACATATCTAGATATTTATGGCTTCATTCTGGGATTAGCAAGAGGAAAATCCTGAGTGGTACAAGGTGGCGCTTGGAGAAACTATTGGAAATTGTTGCGTGATGACCTGTGTTGAAATAAGCAACAGTGTGTGCACCTTTATTTAAATCATGTTCATTGGCCTTTACTCTCCAAAAATGCTGAAGAGCTGATTGTAGGAAAATTAAACCTTTTATGTAGTCACATTTCCTTTATGTGATTACTTGTATGCAGCATTTTTGACTGGGTTATTCCTTTAAGGAGAACTACTGACAATGGCAGTGACAAATGTAATTACACAGGCTGAGAGACCCACTTTGGATTGTGGGCATGTGAACACAAAGTGCAAGCCCTGGCTTGTGAAGGCTCTCAGTTTTAGAGCCTCTTGATGATGAATTATATCATTTGGTAAAGGACCATTAACAGCTTTGGAAGCACTAGTGTGTAATATGTGGGAGGGGAAAGAACTAGGTCTTCATAAGGGACTTTGTCTTTCAGCCAGAATGTATGGGGAAACTTCATATCGTTGACCTCCTGTTAGGTAGATCTGCTGAATTTACAACCGAGTAGTTGTGGATGACTGCTTAAGAGAAATGGCTTAAAATTCAGAGTGTGTATAGTACCTTCAAAAACATAAGCATGGTGCCTTCCTAAGGTTGAATTCATCCTTCTTTCCTTCTTTATTGGGCCATAAAGAGGTCTTATGATCTTGGCTTTAAAGAGGAATGTAACACTGGGAATTGTGCTATATTCTCTTTGGAGTTCAAGATGTCATGTTTATTGAAGTCCAGCAGAACGTGAGATCAATTGGATAGAGAACTTCCATTCTGACTCCCAGCCTTCCCCTATTGCCTCAAATGGCCCCTCAGAAGACACTGACATGGAAAATAATGTTTATTTGTGGATCCATGTTATGGCACATAACATCCTTCTATCCATTTGCTTACCATTTTTCTTTCCATGCCAATGCAGCCCTTTTGTCATCTGCATCCACTGCACTGGAAGCGCTGTGCTGTGTTATCTCCTAGAGGAAGGGAGAGAGGGAGGGAAAAGAAAGCTCCACTTCTTGATTTATTGCCTCTGCAGAGGAGTGGGGGAGCAGTGAGAAAAGAGAGGGAAGGTTTTTGGAGCTTGAAGAATAGGGGTGAACAGATTTGCGATTGAGGGTTTTTGAGGGTAGGAAGGATCGATTGGACCTGCTGAAAGAGAAAGAGGGGGTCAACTTTTATCTACCCTGCTCAGGATATTTCCTTGCTTCCCTCCACCAAACCCTAACCCAGTCATTCCTTCTCTCTGCCCCCTCTTTCAGTCCACCTTCTCTCCCTCCTTCTCTTTGTATGGCTTTGAAACTTCCCTCTTCTTCTCCAGTGCCTGCAAGAGGCCCCTGGGAATGAACCAAAATGCCCTTCTGTCAGCTTTGCTCCCCATGAGGTTTTACTGATGGTGCACCTCGGAAAGAGAGGGAGGGAGAACAAGAAATGAGAGAGATGCTCAGAGCTCATGGCTGTCCCTCACTGCTCAAGCCCCCGCTGAGCTATTTTTCGAAAAGGCCGGCTCATCCATGGAAAATTCCTAGAACCTATGCACTCGCTGCTTTTCAGGTTTGCTTTGCAAGCTTGGGGTTTGGGCACACAGAGCAGAAGTGTGACCCATATAAGCAGTATTCTTTCATGAATTGTGCAATAGCTTTACCTGAGTTCCAGCACTGCTAACTCCACTTAACATGAATCATAACCTCAAATGAGTGATTTAAGTGGTGTGCTATCCCCGCTGAAGTGGCCTGTCAACATGGGGATTTCATCCCTCGTTTGAGTGGCTTGACAAGCAAAGTGTCAATGTTGAGGCCCCTTTTTTCCAAGTATTAAGCTAACCAACTGTGACCTTAAAATCCTTTAAAATTCCCTACTGCCTTGATGGTGGAAGGGCTGCACTTTTCTCCACAGTGCCCAGTCTAATCAGCAGTCATTCTGCTCCACTGGTGTGTGGAAGAATGGTAAAAACTCTCTGGCCACTACTGGCTAGCTCTCTTTCTGGCTGCACCTCAAGGAGATGTTCTGCTGAGAGAATTTCCAAAAATTGCCTGGATGCTCTTATGTCTCTTTGAGAGCAATGGTTACAGTAAATGGCATAGAAATTACAGTTGCTCATATTTGAAAGAAAAAATTTGCCAAGGATTGAAATGTGGTCTGTTTGCCATTAATGAGTTATGTTGTTATTGTATTATATTCTTGGGAATGATCTTTGTCAAGTCTTTAATGTTTGATGTTCAAGTATGCAGGAATGTGTTGCATGTGCAAAGGGGCATTCCAAAACATTAGCTTTACTGCAAAGCTACAACAGTTTCGTTTGCTTCAGCTTTAGAAGACAATCTGAGCTGATGATGCGAAGGGCTATATGATGCTTCAAGATTGGGATAATATCATTAACAGTTGCAACAATGCTACAATCCTCTGAATAATTCAAATTCAAAAGTAATTTGGAGATGTTAACTAACAGTTCTGTTTTGTTTAATTAATCTAACTGAAGGAAAGCTTGTGGGACACAGCCTATTTCTGACAGATTTCACTGCAACATAGCACCAGAATTTCAATAAATTGACCTCCGTCATGCATTCTTGTTATAAGATCACATCTTGCTTTCATGTAACTGCAATATAACAGGAACCGAATGTTTATGACACTGTTTGGAGGTGGGCTTGTTTTTGCTTGAAGTATGTCTTTTTTTTTTTGCGTCATTCATTTTTCAATCTAAACCGACTGAAAACACAAAGCCACCATTTGTCTGCCGTCCTTGGTGTTGACATTTTAAGAGAACTCAATCTGTTCTGCGATTAGGCTTTAGACCTGCTGAATCCTGTGTTGTCAATAGGATGCACAAAAGACCAAAAATAAGAAGGGTACTGTCCTGAAATGTTATCGATGAGTTGAGAAAATACACATAAGCGATTGCAATCATGTTAAACCAGATTAATCTGCAGCGTAGAGCTGCTGACATTGTTGTTTTACTAAAAGCAGTGTTTGACCTGAATTTCAGCAAGTACCTGTACTGAGGAAGATTTGCTTCGGCTTTATCTAAACACTACTATATTAATTCAGTTTTATTACTTACTTTATAGAAGGGTTATGTGTCATTACAGTAAAACACATGCAGCATTGTCAGCATATTACGTCCTTCCTTTTTGGCGCTTCTAATATCTTAAAAGCTTCAGTATTTGTATGGCGGGTCAAACAGAGGAACTGCAGTACAGAAGGTTGAACAGGCTGTTTCTAGATTGCGCCTCTCCCAGTCTGGGTTCTGTGTGATGCTCATTTCTTGCTGAGTGAGCCCAGCATCCAGCATTTGACGTGATTTGTCTCTAAACATGCTTGATTTCTGGAGGAATGTGACTGGGCCGCCACCTGCGCATTGTTCTCGTAGAAAGCAATGGAAAAGAAAAGGAGAGAGAGAGAGCGAGAGAGAGAGAGGGGTAGAGGTGGAGAGAGGAGGGGCTGACCTGGTGGCTGGCGGTAAATATTCCATCAGCAGAACTCAGCAGGATTCAAGGATGACCCAGCAGCGGCAGGGACGCGGATCGGAAGAGTTACGGCTGTCAGCATGTAGAGCCTCCATTACCGAATATGATCTCCTGTCACGACATTAGGAGAGATGGAAAGATAGTGGGTGGAAGAAACAAGGGTGGGGGGATCAGTGGAGGAATGTTTAGAGAGTGGAAGTGTGAACAAGCTACTGAACGTGAGAAAAATGATGCGAGTCTGAGAAAGAGGCCGAGAGAAAGGGAGAAAGAAATGAAGCATCAGCAAACGAAAGTGCAAGAGCACTTTCCTCCTTGCCAAAAACTCGAGCAGACATCATTTTTCGCCCTCGGTTTATATGCCGAAATATTGAACGGATTTGTCAGACTGCCACACAGGACTGACCCCTGTGGTTTACCTCTGTCTATATCACTCTGCAATCCTCTCCCTCTCACAGAGCTGCAGTGCTTTTCCAAACATAGCCTATATTGAGTTTGGCCCCTGTGCTTTTTATGAGCGAAGCTTTCTTAGTCACAGAATAAGAAGAGAATGAGACAGATCCCAAGCTGCATTGGTCTGTGTTGGGGAAGGCCTCTTCTAACCCAGACCTAAGGCAGAGGGACGCATGCAAGCCCACTCTCACGCTTGACAAGCGTATTATTCGAATTGTGGGAAAATGCTAATGCAAGACGAGAGCCTGCTGTTATTGCACTGTTGTTCGTTCTGATTATGGGATGGACAGGATTTGCATGCCAAACACTATGGCGCTAGGATTCCCTAACTCATCCCACAAGGCAAGGCCCTCCTTACCACAGTCATGAACATGACAACATGGAAAAATATCTAAATTTCCAAACCAACAAGATCTATTAGGATCTACAAGATGTACTAGGATCCAACCTGGGATGAATCCATAGTTTTGCATCCATAGTTTGTGAAGAAGGTTAGCTGACATAATAGACAAATCACAAGTTTTAAACAAATGCTACACCGGATAGTAAAAGCTTTGCAGGGTAGCCTGTAGCCTGAATCTGAAGCTTGCAAAAAATGAGAGCCTCTGATGTGCAGAGATTAATCTGGTCTAGTAAACTCCTGAAAAACTAGTTATTGAAATATATATCCCAATAAATTCACACTTTTCAATTTCAGTTCAGCTTTCTATTCATAACAAACATTGACGAGAGTAACCATAAAAAACAGTATAAACTTTAAATGCAAACTTTAAACTTTTGAATGCGAAAGCTACAATGAATACTTTCTAGATAACAATGTGTTCTTGGTGGCTTAAAGACAGTCGCTGCCTTCTTAAACTAAGCACAACTTGAAACAGTTACCTCACTGTCAGCATAGATTTGTTATTTTGTTATGCCTCACTGTTGGTATGTAGCTTTACATAAAGCTGATGTGTGCATCTGGGCCATGGCCATTTCAATCCAGGCGTTCTGTAGGAATCTGGAAAAACTACGCATCATCTTTATTCTTTATGAATGGGTCTGTCAAATCCTGTGCAAATTGCATTACTAAACCTCATCTGGTAAAACTAATCCAACTTGAATAATGAATATGCTGTCTGTCTCATTTTCCCATGTTCTTACAGGGCGTAAAGCAAAGCAGAGGTTCCTGCACATGCACCGTGCAGTTATTCTTCCACTCCAAAATTCGGTGTTGACTTATCCAGAGACACCTTGAATTTTAGAGATTTCTTTGACTGGGTCTGCTGTATGCCCAGAATGCTTTGGTGAGAGGCAGGAGATCTACCTCCTGAAGCAGGGCAAGTTTCCAATGATCCCCGAGGCTCTGATGAGCTCCTAACCAGCAGCAGAACAAGACTATGAAGGATTAATCATTCTGCATTAAACCTCTGATTGACAGGAACACCTAGAACGGCCAGATTTTTAGACTATATTTATGAAACCACACATATGTATTAGGAAACATGCTTATCAAGTTCAATTCTAACTCACCAGCAGCAGCAGCAGCAAACCATGCAGTAGCCAACTCTGCAGACTGCACTTATCTCTGCACACTCTCACTTACCACGATTTCAAACAACATCCACCTTAAGACCAGTCCAAATGTTTCCTACTGCTCCTATTGTGAGTTCTCAGATGCGGAGAGTCAATGAGTGTGTGCAAGCCCTGGCATAGAGCAATACTGAGAGTGAGAAAAAGATAGATTTTAAACTTTTATATGCAATAATAATTCAATGTAATAATTTAGCTCTACGTTAGCTTCTAGTATTTGAATTCATCTGTATTTAATTGTAAATGTAAAATACAAACTAAATGTAAATAATAATCATCATCATCATCATTATTATTATTATTGTTATTATTATTAGCACCATCATGCCTGAGTACATTAAAATTATTCAGCTGTGTACCTCGATCAGTGGCATCGTAATTACGTTTACATGTGAATAACATTGATTATCTCATTACCCTGGCAGCCCTCAATAGGTTGGGTACGGCAAGGTCTTGAAGGTGATGTGCTGGAAGCAGGATCTGAGTGCTCTCACATAGTTTCAGCCATTTTTTGGCTTGAGAGGGAATCACATGTATGCATGTCTGTTGCAGAAAAGTCAGTTTCCTGCGTGCAGTTTTATATTCGCCCGTCCTTCTCTTTGCCCCCTCTGCGAAAGAGGGGCAGGAAGCGCTGGGTGGTTATCAGGAACAGATCAGATCTCTCCTGGCGATTACGAAGCTCAGATTGTGCCATGCGATCGTGCCTTGCTTCCTTACATCCACAGAGGTCTTTGTTCCAGATTTGGTCCGATGACCTTCAGTTCAGGGTCATCTGGGCATGATGACAAGTGGGATTGTTCTATGAGTTTTTTTTCTTCTTTCACACTTTCTCTTTCTTTCTTTCTTTCTTTCTTTCTTTCTTTCTTTCTTTCTTTCTCTCTCTCTCTCTCTCTCTCTCTCTCTCTCTCTCTCCTCTCTTTCTCTCTCTCTCCCTCTCTCTATCATTTTCCCTCTTCCCTGCTCTTTCTTTTAGTGGCTTAGAGTGATGGAATACAAATGCAAATATCCCTGCTGCTAAGTGTTCATTCGTGCAGAGCTGAGCCTTTGGTCTCTCACTCTTTCTCTCTCTCATTCTATATCCCTTTTGGTCTTCCTGATTTTTTTTGTTTAGCTTAAAACCTAAAAGGAAAAGCTGCACAAGTCAGTGTATTTCGTTGTGCTGGTTCCAAGCCCGGACAAATGGGGAAGGTTGCGTCAGGAAGAGCATCTGGTGTAAAACGTTTGCCAAATCAAATATGCAGACAACGATACAGTTTTCCATACCAGATCAGTCGAGGCCCGGGTTAACAACCAACGCCACCAGTACTGTTAGCCAACAGGGTGTGGGTGGAAACTGGACTACTGTTGGCCAAAGGAGAAGAGGAAGAAGAGGACAAAGGTATTTCCGGAGGCAGGGATGGAGAAGGAAGTGTAGTAGAGTAGAGTAGAAACTTTGAAAGTTGGCAGCATGACTGGTATCGGGAGAAAATTAGCTGATATGCTGTAGAGAAACAAGGTTGATATTTTGTGTGAGAGATTAGATGGAAGGGCAATAAGGCCAGGTGTATTGGAGGAGGATTTACATTGTTTTACCATGGTGTGGATGGATGGAGGAATGAGGGCGGTGTTATCCTGAAAGAAGGGTATGTCAGAAGTGTTAGGGCAATAAAGGATAGAAATGGAAACTTATTCACAAGTGAGCAGAGCGTGTTGAGCAGATGTAAAGAATACTTTGAGAGGCTGATGAATGAAGAGAGGGAGAGAGAAGATTGGATGATGTGTGTTCAGTTCAGATTTCTTTTTATTACAAATATTTAAGAACAGGTTGGAGACGGTAATGCTGATGAAAAATGAGGAAGCGGAGCTGGAAGTGGCAGAGTTAAAGATGATGAGATTTTCGTTGGGAGTGACGAAGATGGACACGATTAGAAATTAGTACATTAGAGGCACAGCTCAGGATCGATTTTTTGGAGACAAAGTTAGAAAAGCAAGATTGTGTTGGTTTGGACATGTCCAGAGGATTTAGCTGCCTGGCAAGAGGACAAGAATAAGACCAAAGAGGAGGTTTGTGGATGTGGTGAGAGAGGACATGCAGTATGACGGGTCCCCCATCTCCCCCCATCTCTTTTTCACTTCAATAAAACCTCTCTCTCTCTTTCTGTCTCGCGTTCTGGTTTCTTCTCATAGTCTCTTAAAATCTTTGTTCATCCTCTTCGTTCCTGCTTTTTGCAGGAAGCTGACTAGCATTTTATTCTCCCCTCATTCATTTTGCAGGGCTAGCGTGTATGTGATGTGTGATGGGGTGTTAAACGCCCCCACCCTCCCCACACACCCTTCCCTCCCTCTTTCTTCTCTCTGCCTGCCTTGCCTCTCGTGTTGCTCTTTCTTTTGTGCTTGGCGAGGCATGCTCCAAGCCCTCTGCTTCAAAAGAAGGTGTACCCCGCTAAGGAAATTCGTCTCTGCGGCAGAGCCCAAGTGGGGGCAGCCACGATCTGGAGGCCACGAGGGCCAGGCAGATTATTTGCAACTCAAGACGAAGAGACAGCAGGGCTGTGAGACTAGAGAGAAGCAGTGGAGATCAACATACTCGAACACAGACAAGAGTTCCACCTTTTGTTTTCCTTTCATTTCACTCTCATCCACAATTGTTTCCCCCATGCTTTGTACCTCTGCATATCTCTTTTGCTGTCTTTTTCCTTCCTTTCCCCTATCAATAACATGTTCCTCTTTCCTTCAGCCATGTGGGGCATGCTGTGTGAAGTGGCTCCATCCGTAGGCTTTGCTTGGCATCTCTACAGCAGACTGTGTAACACAACTCCCGAAGATAGTTCCATGTGGCCTGCCTCTTCAAGCTAAGGCCAGGCCATGCTGATTTACCACAGCTGATACTCACCCAAGACAGACTGCTGAATTAACACACTTGATACGCGCCCAGTGTGCCCAAGAAAATAGCCTTCCCTGGCTTTGTCCTATTTTCAGCCATTCACCGCTCAGACGTGTGAAGAATGGATGTCAGGATGGCACCGTGAAGTAGGGATGTATTGATGCACAAAACTTAAAAATGTGATTCTAGACAGAGTGCCTTGTGTCTTGTGTAAGAGCTGTGTAAGAGCTGTAAGAGCTCTTGTGTAAGAGCTGTAAGAACACACACAATTTTAGGCTCTGGTGTATGAGCTATAAACAAATAATTAAATTCCTAAAAATGTATAGGTTACGGTAAACCTATTAATTTGATTTCATACATAACATAATCCCTTCGTACTATCCTGCCTGCTATGGTATTATGTGATGCACACAGATTCCTTGTTTTAATAAGTGATGGTAGGTAAGACCCTCAGAAGAGATTTAGGGCTGTAATTTGCTTTAAATTTGGTTGATAATTCATCTTTTTTCATCTGATTTGCACTTTTAAACTGAAATGAAGTCTTCATATTATTTATTCTTAATGAAGAAGGTTTGCATGTGTTGGGATTTTTGGCCAAGTGAAGAATTATATCCTCTGACTGTTAGTCGAGGCATGTTGGACTTTCAGATTTTGCTTTTTTAGTTTTCTAGCTTGGGCTACAAGGCTCATTCCTCTTATTTGTTTATTGATTATCAGCCCTAAAACAACTACCTTTAGCGGTGAACTTTTGTTCATTTTTATGGCTCTTAATAAGTCATACTACTTCTAAAGTTTCTAGTTCTAAACCAAAGAGGTGACATTTGGGCACTAAACATATCTTGGCACGCTTGGGAAAAATTCGCACAGGTCACATTTTCGTTTTTCCCCAAAATACTATGGACAACAAGTAAACACTATGTAACAATACGTCTATTTCTCATCAGCAAAGCATGTCATTTGAGCCAGAACTTTTGCACAGGGATGTATCAGTTTTCGTGTAGGACTGAATTCATCATTCACCCTCCTCTCACTCATTATTTTCTCACTCTTTCAGTGCAATAAAGGTAGAATATCTGCATTTGTCTGCTATAGAAACATAACTTTGGCTTGCAATGCAGAATAAACCACAGTTTATACCATGAGGTAGAAAGCAGTGTATCTCTCTCTCTCTCTCTCTTACTCTCTTGCTCTCCCTCCCTCTCTCCCTTTTCCCTCTGTCATTTCCTCTGGTCAGTTCAGTAGGACTGTGTAAGTGTTTGTGTTGGAGAGCTAAGCAAACACACACGCATGCATAGACCCTGACAAGTCCACTAACGAGCAAAACTCCCAGCTTCCCTCCCCCAGCCCGCCTGTTTATCCTCTTTTCCTCACTCTTTTTTTTCTTCCCCCTATCGAGGACAAAAGGAGTCATGAGGGCTCTGTTGCCTCATCTAATCCCTCACTCCACCTGCAGCCTTTGTCCCAGGCGTGTTCACAGTCATTTTGCCTCCTCTAACCCCCCCCCGACACACACACACACACACACACACACACACACACACACACACACACACACACATACACACACACACGCACACACACACACCTCAAACAGTATCACCTAACTCCCTCTTCCAGTCAAAGCCACTCCTGTGTCTGCTTTGCACAAAACCTTGATTTGTGCTTTATGTGTGTGTGTGTGTGTGTGTGTGTGTGTGTGTGAGAGAGTATCTGAAAGCGTGAAAGTTCATGTTGATGTTGGTGTTGGTGGAGCAGCAGAGGCCTCTCGCACTGGGTTTGGGTTAATCCTCCGGGCTGACTGGGCTGTAAGCTCTGCTCTAATGCAGTCTAAATAGACTGGCTCTGCTGACCTCAGAGACAAGCTCTACAGCGTGCAGCCTGACGCTGGCTCCCATCAACCCCTTCCCACCTCCATACCCCCCCCGGCTTTCTGCCTTTCTACATGCTTGGCCTCATCCCAGTGCCAAGCCCCCTGAATACCCCTGAATTTATTGCACTGAAATTCATGGAATACCATCGCTGCAGATAAACCTTGTATCTCTGAAGTGACTGCAAATAACATTTTTTGCATTATTTACAGTGATCTGTTTTTTGCGTTATTGGTGGTGAAACATGCACAGAATGTAAGAGGCAGTTGCAATGCAGAGTTCTGCATTGTTACTCAGAAATGGTGACATAAAGTACAGCCCATCTCTATGTCTGCCTTTATGTAAAGATGAAAAGTGGGCTGTAGGGTCTAACTCAAGCCTTTCTCTATTAAAGGAGCAAAGTTGTTATCAAAAAGTTATAGATGGCTCTCAAAGCAGATGAGCAATCTCGAGCTGGAGAGTATTTACTGTGAAAAATTGTTATTAATTATGCCCCATTGTGTGTGTGATGAAAATTTCTTGAAATATCATGATGTTAAAGATAAGTTCCACATTTCCATGCTTCATGTTTCATCTGACCAAACTAATCAAGGACTTCTGGATGTCTGAATGTTACTTAGATGGAACAGAAGTGGCAGAAACCAGCTCCACAGGAAGGCAGATCTGCCAGACCAGAGTTGGGGACCACAGTTTTATAGAAATTGTTGGCCTTAGTGTAGAATGTCCTTTCAATGGGGCACATCCTGTTTGTGCTTACCATTTACAGTTACTGTTGTTGCAATTGAGTCTCCTTTCAGAAGGTCAGCGAGACTGGTTGGTTCACTGGACGTCATTTTAACAGTCAGCCCTACCCCTGGCAGTTGGCTTTGCTTCAGGGTCGAGTGGGAGGCCAGCAGATGCTTTGTTCTGAGATGCAATGCTTAGTTTCACGAGTTCAAGTGCTTTAGTCTTTATGGTGTGGGGTAATCAAACTTGCCTGTGTATGTGCACATCCGCACCAATGACTGCAGCATGACCCCACGCTGTGAAATATTAATAAATGCATTCTTCTTCTGCACTGAGCTGTCATGACCATCGCTGTCTGACTGGTACTCGCAAGCCGAGTTGTTGTCACACAATTTTGGTTTCAATTAAAGCATACACTCAGGGCAAGGATGAGTGTGCTGAGAGAGAAAGTGAAGCTTGTTAAAAGTCTGTATATATTGGAGGCCATGATTCATAGCACCGTAAACGACTAGGGACGATACCAGAAGCTCACGGTGGCATCCGTCTGCTGCCGTGCCTCCAGTTCTCTCAGCTCTGGTTCTTTGAATGGCAGAAGGGCTTACTGTATTTCAACCTGTTTGCCATTTGCACAGCACTGTCTGCATAGGGACATCTTACATTTTCAACATTTTCTTCTATTGTCTGTATTTTACCTTTTTTCTATATTCACATTTCAGAACTTTACATACTTGTTTACATACTTCACATATTTTTCTGCTTTTCTCAAGATTTGGCTAGGAGCAATTCAGCTTTTCTCAAGTTTTGGCTAGGAGCAATTCAGGGACACCTTTCACTGCAAGTTGTATCTAAACTTTTCATGTGACAAATAAACCTCTTGAATCTTCAGTGATAGCATGGCCAATCGCAAGTTAAATGCAGTTATTTGATTTTTTTATTTTTCTTTTCTGAAAAAGTCAAAAATAGTCAATTTTTCTTTCAGAATTGATGCTCGTGTACAAACTGTAACATTGTCACATTGCTAATTTACAAGCTTTGCCTTATTTGCATACTTTCATTAATAAACTATAATATAGGATATAATTCAAATCATTCAATCTGAAAATTCTACTCTTTCAAATGGCAATTTGGAAAGAAAAACTATTCATTAGTTTGCCATATTACATAGACTAGTGACGGAGAGTGTCTGAGAGAGTGTCTCAGTGTCTGAGGTAAAAATATAGTTCCTTTTTAACATTTTTGGCTTGTGTATACTTCTTTATTTGTCTGAAATAATGCAGGAGATGAAACCAAGAGAAGCAATACTAAGAGTTTCTAACAGTCAAGAGCTGTTTGACAACCACTAAAGCTGATCACTCACCATTGGTGGGTCTTTGAATTTGAGTACCAGTAAGCAAATGCACCAAAACATCTATGTACATGTAGCTTTCTGCAAAGTTGAGAATAACTTCTGAATACAGCAGAAGTACTTGTTTTGGTGTACAGTTTGCCTTAGAGTGTCAGAAACAACCTAAGCAAGTCCTTCAGAGACAGCTTAACAAAACACAGCTGAGTAAAATGTCTGATGATTAAGGCCTACAGTTTGCATGATGCTGATTAATAGTGACATTAACTATCATTACTTGTTGGATTTTTTGGCCTTATAACTCAGAAACAAAGCTAAAGAACAAATCTTAGACCCCAGTCATAGTTTGGCAGGTGGGCCATTGAGAAAAGTTGGATTTTTCGCTGAGCTGTCTTTAATGTAATATGCTCTACAGATAACCGCTATTCTCATATGCAGCCGGCCTGACGGGAATCAAGGCTGTGGAATTTTCTTTATATTTGTGTGTGCTTCTTCTGTCATTCCTACAATTCCCTGCACTCTCTTTTACCATCTATCACGTTTCATTCTTTTTTCCCCCCATCTTTCTCCTGTCTTGTTCCTTTTTTTGATCCCACCTTCTTCTTTTGCTTCCTCTTTGCTCTGTCTCCTCCCTTCCCCTTTTCTTTTGTAACGCTATTTTTCTAAGGTCAGTGGTCATGAGTTTGGCTTGTGAATAGATGCTTCAATGATGCTTATTTTCTCACAGCGTTTGCTCTGTGCTGAGGTCTGGAGGTTTTGACTTTTGGGGAGGGGCGACCTTCTGCCTCAACCTTTTTTACATTGGAAAGAGGGAAGTCGTTGGTGTTTTTGTGGGTATGTGTGGAAGTAGGGACTAAGATTGAAATGTTCATTGTTTTTGCAACAAAATTGCACACGTTAACCTTTGCCAATATTATTCAGTTTGTAATGAAGATTAACTCACGGCACAGGGCTCACAAACTGCCTGGGGATGGGTCAGATCAGAGGTCACCAATGCTGCCCGCAAAGGACTGGTGTGGCTGCAGGTTTTCCCACCGAACAATCAGAAGCCTAGCTAATCCAATCACTGAGTTGTTTTAGACTAACTGACCACACTTCTTGATTTTAATGAAAAGCTGCAGCCAGACTGGCTCTTTGCAGGTAATATTGTGAGCCCTCAGTGATGAGGAAGTGACCAAACACTCACAACTCATGGGTGAAAAAGAAAACAGCTAGTCACTAGGCATCCGACTCACTGCGTTTAGCATTTAGGCCTCAAGCCAAAAGGGTTTTTATGCTGGACGTCTTGGCCAAAAAACAAAACAAAACAATAAAACTAAACAGTCCCAGACCTTAAAAAGACCATATATTTTGAAAGAGTTGAATGGTGCATGTAAGGACTGTTAAACTCTTAAATCTGTTCACTACCAACTCCTTACAATCAGAATCGGGGATTTTACCCAGATTCCATTCCTAGTCCCTAACGCTGGTCCAATTTCTGTAAGGAGATAGAACCACTAGAAAAAGATGGTCAAAGTACAGATGGTCAGTAGTAGGTAAAAGCTACAGTACTGTGCAAAGGTTTTAGGCAGGTGTGGAAAAAATGCTGTAAACAAAGAATGCTTTCAGAAATATAAATCATGGTTGTTTATAAGTGATCGAACAAAAGAAAAATCTAAATCAGATCAATATCTGGTGTTACTACCTTTTGGCTTCAGACCAGCATCAGTTCTTCTGGCCCCACAGAGCCCTGATCTCAACATCATCCAGTGTGTCTGGATTACATGAAGAGACAGAAGGATGTGAGGAAGCCTACATCCACAGAAGATCTGTGGTTCGTTCTCCAAGATGTTTGGAACGACCTACTGGCCGAGTTCCTTCAAAAACCGTGTGCGAGTGTACCTAGAAGAATTGATGCTGTTTTGAAGGCAAAGGGTGGTCACACCAAATATTGATTAGATTTAGATTTCTCTTTTGTTCATTCACTGCATTTTGTTGATTGATGAAAATAAATGATTAACATTCTGAAAGCGTTCTTTCTTTACAGCATTTTTCCACACCTGCCTAAAACATTTGCACAGTACTGTATACTGTATGTAAACCTTCTACTCCTCCACCGTCCACCCCTCTGTTCTCCTCTTTCCTTTGTCCAAGCAAATGTGGGCTCCATCTTCACACAAAGGACCTACTGACAGGTTAACGAATGAGATGGGGCAAACATACGCTTCTGCGCGTTTTTGTGCTGCCTGTATCAACACCAGCATCAGTGCCACTTCATCAAGACTGTATTTGGCTCCGTCTTTTTTGTGGCCCTATTGTATGGCTCTGTGTACATGTGGGACATGTCTATTGCAGAAGGCAGCAGGTGTCCATGCAACAGATAATGGATTTGTGTTCGAATAATGGACCTGATACCCTCATCGGCATCCGTCATGTATGATAAACAGAGCAGTTTGCATATTCAGCACTGTTTTGACAAGGCGTCTTCTGCCCGACAGACAATATGTGTCTTCTCCACCTCCAAACTTTCAAAGGAGACTCTAAGCCTTGCATACAAACCTCTTATCTTACATCCAAGCCCCTATCACTCAGCACGTGTATCGATTCACTAGAAGCACCCTGTTTAGATTTGGCCTACAGGCGTTGACAGCTTGCATCCTCAATTTTAGTCACATTATGGTATTGAATCCCATATCTAAGCTCACTACTAATCACTGACATTTTAATTTTAGTAAAACATCCACATTTTGCCACGTTTTCCTGCTAACACATTGAAGAATCTGTTATAGTCCAGGCTAAATCTTAGCTGCTCATATGCTACGAATCTATGATTGTATTTCTATTTTCAAAACACAAAAAAGATTTGTATATGACTTTTATAGTAACACCTTCAGAACCTTTGGCAGACTATGGAAGTTGCTCTGGATTTGAGTGTCTAATAAATGCCATTCATGTTTCAGAGCCCAGCTAAGAGCCAACAGATTGCATCAATTTTCACACTACCAATAAAGCTGAACTAGCAGATATACTTGAAATCACGAAGCATTCTCAATTAATGGGTTGTTGGTGTGATGTCACACGATGTTTGATAGCCCATCTCGGATGGTACAATGTGGTCGATAGAGTCGGACTTGCTAAAACCTCAAAGCTACATCTTAAGGCCCCAAGCTTGTTGTTTGGGTTAATTCTGGCAGTTGCTACCATTACTAGCCAAATTCCTGATGGATTTGAAGTAAATTTACAAAATTACCTTACCAAATAACTGTCTATATTAGAACAACAATCGTGGATTCTATAGCAGCATACAGCACATGAGTACCTAATTATGATGGATAAATAGAATTTCAATAAGATAAATACCTAAAATGTGTTAAAGTTATTTTCCTAAAAAAGTATTTGTACAGTTGTGGGCAAGTACCAAACTATCACCCCACCCGTCTTTATTTAATAACCGAATCTATGTATTCTAAGTATTCTTGTCCCATTTGGCCACGGGAAAAACTTTGTATTTTCTTTTACATTTACAGCATTTAGCTGACACTCTTATCCAGAGCGACTTACATTTACTGATTACTGGGACAGTCCCCCTGGAGCAACCCCCTGGGGTTAAGGGTCTTGCTCAGGAACCCGATGATGGTAGTGCTGGAGGTGGATTTGAACCTGTGATTTTTTGGTCTGTAGGTGAGCATCCCACCACTAGACCACCAGCACCCCTTTTAGACCTGATTTGAATGATGAGCTGTACTCTTTGAACACCCTGCACTTCGTAAATATGCCGTACATGAACAGTGCTACTTTAAGCACTTTATGACTCTTACTTTGGTCCTCTTGGAGTAACCTTTTCTGTGCTTCACCTGATCATTAGTCTATAAGGCGACACCTCTCCGCAGGCGGTCGCTGAAAGCATTTGAGAAGGACCTTCATTAGTACAGCAAACAGGTCACATGATAGCCATTTCCACTACGCGGTAGCCTCATTAACCTTACACAGGGAGCCATTATGGATCATTGATGGCCAAAGCAATACAGCTGGCTAAAAGACCAATTTAAAGGGGATGCAAGAGGCGGTAGCTCCAGTAAGGGACACTTTGAAGAGCAAAGCTTTGCTGTTCCTTAATGAGGAGCCTAGCTGTTGACTGATTGGATATGCCAATGAGCTTTGGATTAGCTTCCTTGTTTGCGGTTTTCAGTTACACAATGTACCTATTGACTGGATATGGAGCGGCGTGCATTGTCACACTTAATGGGCTTGTCAGTAATGTGGAGAAGATGTATTGTTAAGGTATTGTGCCATTCTCTGGGCCATTTTGATGTTAATTTGGTTTCAGAATGGCTTGGTAACAGATTTCAAGGAAAAAGTCTAGCGTAAGACTAGTTCACTTCTGTTATTTCTCTTGTTAACGAGCTCTCTTGGATGCAAATAACCCTGGTGCTATTTTCTTGCGTTTTCGAATGCGCACAACAGCTGTTTCAATAAATAACCATCTAATTTTTTTCATGTGAGGAGTGTTGAGTGGTGCGTGCGTGTGTGTGTGTGTGTGTGTGTTTGTATGTAATGCCAGGAGGTGACAGGCAGTGACAGCGAGTTGAGTGCTGGGTCTTGACAGTGTCAGAAGGGATTAGACCTCGGTCGGGCTGAGGAGTGCGTATATGTGTGTGTGTGTGTGTGTGTGTGTACACGCAAAGAAGGAAGGTCTCTCCCTGAAGTGCTTCTGAAGTGAAAAGTGCCACACGCTGCATGTCGCTCCACAGCCTTGAAGCATCTAGACTTGAGAATGAGGAGGAGATGAAGGTTGAATCGACACACTCGATTCAAGTTTTTAATGCAAGAATTGGCTTCCACTGAAAGAA
The DNA here is from genome assembly GCA_017165825.1 of Hepsetus odoe. NCBI lineage: Eukaryota > Metazoa > Chordata > Actinopteri > Characiformes > Hepsetidae > Hepsetus > Hepsetus odoe. The sequence continues at coordinate 3,929,716 of CM029394.1, forward strand.
ACCACCTGCACTGTCTTAACGGCTACATCCAAATTGCTGTCTGTGCTCAAAGAGACAGTGTGCTGCCTTAACACAGAGCTGTAGGTCAAACAAGATATTTTAAATTAGATAACAACGTCATGTCCTCCTAAATCTCCTTCATGGTCATATATCTGTGATGAGAATGGTCAAGACAAAGAAATTTCTATCTGTATAGCACGTCATCACACACAGAGGTTACTTTACAGAGATAAAAATAGTAATAAAATCAATAAGGATGGATGGAAGTAAGCTTTAAGTTCAGCTAAGTTAACAGGAAGTATACAGAAAACAAGGTTTTTAAATCTGTTTACCAATTGGGCTGATCTGATCTCCATGGGCAGCTGGTTTCAGCAGCTGACTGCAGAATGACTAAAGGCCATTTCACCTTGTTTAGTTTCCACTCTGGGCACCCATAGCTGGCCACCAAAACTAGCTACTGCTTTTCTAAGAGATCTATTTTATTGTATAATGTGTTTTTATAGGAGCATGTTTGTATTTTATAGACTGTTGATGCATTAGCTTATTTGTTAGAATAAACGTTTTTGCAGTCTGGACATTTTCAAACAGGGAGCACTGTAAGAATTCTTAAAACGTGAAGCATTTGTAAACCCACAACAGCATCTCACATGTTTTTATGTAAGTGAAGTCATATTGAATGTGCGCCTGTCCTGTTCACTGCTGTTTACTATTTAAAACTGGTACATCATCAGAGATTGGAACAGCTATTATTTATTTTTTCACTTTCTCATGAAAACAGTTAGGCTTTATGGTTTATGGTTAAAGCTGTTTAGATGATATTGTGCTTTGGAGAATCTTTCTTAAACTCTAAGCCAAGCCTATAATGGCTCCAGAGAATGGAATTTTAATTGCCCTGAAATGTCTTTGTGTGTATGTGTATGTGTATGTGTGTGTGTGTGTGTGTGTGTGTGTGTGTGTGTGTGTGTGTGTGTGTGTGTGTGTGTGTGTGTCACAGAGGTGAAAGGTTCACTGACACACTGGCCTTTGGAAGCTCCTCATTCTTCTAAGCTCTGTCTAATTGATTAGAGAGTGGCTAGTAACTCCACAATGCCAGTGGAGAGAGGTGTGTGTGTGTGTGTGTGTGTGTGTGTGTGTGTGTGTGTGTGTGTGTGTGTGTGTGTGTGTGTGTGTGTGTGTGTGTGTGTGTGTGCGTGTGTGTGTGTGCGTGTGTGTGTGTGTGTGTGTGTGTGTGTGTGCGTGTGAATGGGAGAATGGACTAAGGGTCAGGGTCAGCAACCTCTAAAATGCTGTAGAAGCTTCCACTCCTTCCAGGAGAGAATGACCTCTTCATTACTTTTTGTTCGGCTCATTCTTCTTCAACCTCATCTTTGAGATGAAGCCTTGAGCAATAATGGAAAGGAGAGGCAGGCGTGCACACAGACACACACACGAACACACACACACAATACAATCTGGGGCTGGTATTTTAGTTTTTGGATAAAATCAGCACAAATCTAGCAATATCCGCAGCATACATTGTCTGTAGAACATCGCATTTTGGTTCAAGCTATGATTTTGGTTCTGATTTATTTTTGATCAAAAACGAAAATTTGGTTCCCAAACCATCCGTTTTGGAGAAAAAGAGGCTTCTAGCCCAAAGGCACTGCGGCATTTGATGGAAAAAAGTTAAAAGTGGGCACTGACTGAAGCAAAAGAAAGAGAAGCTCCGCATCTGCTGCTGTAGTTGTGTGCTGGTCAGCTTATTTTTCACGCACTCAACATAAACCCTATGCACACGCATGTACATTCAGGCTAAGTTCTTTGCATTGCACAGCATACATCCATCAGTTTTTATGTTCTTATTGTGGATTGCTCACCATCTGTCCTCTCGGCTGTTCCTGTAAATGTGTGTGTGCGTGTGTGTGTGTGTGTGTGTGTGTGTGTGTGCATGTTTGTGTGCTTGCTCTTTCAGCGATCCCTCAAAATCCTCTCATTACAGTTTTCTTTTGCAATCGTTCCCTATTAACAAGTTTCTGAATTCAAAGGTCTGCGCCTTTGTTCAACACAGTCCAAAAGTTTTGGCCCGGCTCTTATCTTTAGACTAATTTCTCGTTGCATTGAAATGAGGCCGTTGCCATAACAGCGGTATGAGCACAGCAGTCGCGAATTGGCACGATTGCCAGGCCACCGCTGTCGGCCCCGACCACAAAAAAACTAATCAGTGTGTACGTGTGGCACCTTTATCATGTTTTACTTCCCCTAGCTTTGATGTGTCTATTCTGTCTCTCCTGAAAAGGTAAAATTCAATAACATCATGCCTTTTTTTCCCTCACAATTTCCATTGTGATTGTTTATTCTTCCCCAGTGCTTGCCCAGAGCATGCAGAGATGTATGCTTAAAAAACCCCAGAGACATAGATAAGAGGAGCTTTCAGGAGGTGTTTTAAACGATTGGAGAGGGTTACATACTGTAGCTCCCATAAAATGAAACAAAACAAAGAGATAAAATAGAAGCAATGGCAGGAAAAATGTAAGCACTTGACAGAACATGGATCACTGGCCTTGGTAGCTCTCAAAATAAGCGTTAAAAGGCAGAACTGAAAGGCTCGATCAGCACTCTTATTCCAAAAAGGCTGATTAATTATGCGGCAATTTAGCAAAAAGAAGTGCAGCAAACATACTTCTGCACTTTGAACATCTGCCTATCCTGGATTCCATGTTACGCAAGTGAATTTGCCTTAGTTCCGTAGTTACCAGAATTCATTCTCAGTGTCTTATCAGAGAACCTTTGAATAAATGACAGGATCTTTACAGTCCTTTCAGTTAAGACCTTTTTATAAGGTGTGTTCTTTTTTCTTTAACCTTAAAACTCCTTTATGTTTTTCATACTCATGCATTTCATGATGATCATATTTTTGGGAAGAGGATGGTTATAGGATACTGGATACTTTAAAGCATTTTTGATTGTGTTTGACATTAATATCACATTGAGGTTACACAGGCAGAGAGAGTAGAGGAAAACAGGATCTCTGGTGATGGCGGTGAACTTTTTTACTGAGGACAAGATAAGAAGAAAATGAAATTACACATCATTGGAAGTAGATTTAAGGGCTTCTTTATGGATGGTCTGTAAAGACTTAACAAAGTCAAAGCCTTGCATCCCAACCTCCTAGCTCACTTCAGAGGTTTCTTTGGAGTGGTGGCATAGCAGAACCACTGGGGACACTGGGAGTCTTGTTACTGGTTCAGTAAAGGCCTAATTAGACACTTTTTTATAGTGTGTTTTACAATGAATAGAGCTTGAATGAAAACGATGAGCAATTGCATTATTTGTTGTAATGATGCACCAAAAACAGTTGATTATGCACGTTATTTGGCATGAGGGATGTTTGGTTAGCCCAAGTTTGGAGTTTTTTCATTTGAAGCTAGTAAAAGTCATTAATACTTCAAGAACTGCTCCATATTTTAGAGTCTTAGACATCATTAATTAGAGGCCAAAGAAACTCAAACAGATTTTCAGTTTGCATCACAAATTCACTCGGGGCAGTGATGGCCTAGTGGTTAGGGACTAGGTCACGGGACCAGAAGGCTGTGGGTTCGAATCCCAGACCAGTAGGTTTCCTTGACGTGCTCTTGAGTGAGATGCCGTCACCGCAATTTTCAATAGCTGCCCTCTGCTGCACTGTGTGTATGGGTGAAATTCAGAGGCTGCTTTGCTGTGTTTCACAATGACAAGTTGTCACTTTCACTACCTTTTGAGAATATTTTGGTTGCGACATCATGTAAAAAAATGTCCAAGCAAGTATTTTATTTGAAATACTTTCAGCGTACAACCTATGAAATCTTCATTTTTTGGGGTCGATTTTTTATTTTTTTTATTTGGTGCAAATCAAAATCTGCCAACTGAACTCATAAGACGTACATTTAGATTACTTCAGGGTAAGAAGTGTGTAATGATGCTCAAAAGGACCAGGTTATGTACTAATACAGGTCATTATATAGCAAATATAGCATTTAAAAAGTGTCACATTTATGCTGTCTCGCACAAATTCAAGACTAATTAATGGCATAAAATTCTTTAAGCTAAGTTGAATCCAAATCCCACTTTTAAATGATTGTTCATTAAATAATAATTTTGTGAGATTTTTATGAGAGCATCATGTGAAGCCTTTACCCTGGAACGGGGTAACAGCTTCCAGAACCTTACATGCAAACCTGGAACCATTTATAGAAATATAGACCATTAAGACAATCAGGCCTAGTTTTCAAACTTCAGATAAGTTCCTTGCTGTGAATGACAGCCAGAATCCAGAAGTAGGTCTGGGGCTTCAGTCCAAGCTGGATATTTGAGACCCCACATTTAAAGGTCTGACCAGAACCATGGGGTAGCTAACAGTGTTCCAGGGGGCGGTTCCATTTTAGAGAGAACAGTAATCTTCTCTAATAAGCCTGCTGTGTTCTTGGACGGATCCATGCTGGCAAGATGTCATCGATTCTTGCTTTTCTTGGCATCCCTCAAAAAAGGAATAGGACTGTCACTGGCTGATAATGTCATTGAAAGCCACTTGCTGCTGTTTCAGGGTGGAGGACTGGAGCTCCACAAGATACATTCCCTAATGTATTGCTGATTACTTAAAGTACAAGAGATAGGAATTCAGTTCTGGTTCTCTAAACGGAGGAAATGCTTTCTACAAACAAGCGGGTGTGACCTTTAGAGATACTAGAAGTGACCAATACACTTACAGATCTATTAAGAAGCTAAGATGTTAATGACATGCAACTTTTTTTGTGGTCAACCAATCAGAAGGCCAAATCACAACAAAATGCATTCTCTGAATTTAACCCCTGTGATGGGCTGGCGACCTGTCCAGGGTGCGTCCCCCGTCCTCACCCTGCATGCGCTGGGTTGGACGCCAGCACTCCCCCGCGACCCCGTTTGGGACAAGCGGCAGAAAATGGATGGATGGATGAATTTAACCCATGCACAACAATATCCAGCAGTGATGGGGATACTTTGCTCAGGACAACATACTGATCTGGGTTTTGAACCCATGACACTTTGGATCCTGGTGCCTGGTCCTTAACCACTAGGCCGCCGCTGCCCAGACAGGCAGATAGACAGATGATGAACGACAGGTATAACTGTGAATATATCTGTGAACCAACTGTGAATGGTGAAGGACTAACGAGATTTCAGTCTTAAAGGCACCAACAACCTGAGGAAGCACACTCAAGAAGGTGGTCGTTCATGGCCTGGGTGTGTTTGTACTGCTGCGCTAGAGCACAGACAGTTTTCTGCTCTGTGAAGATGCCCCTCTGTAATGCCTTTCTCTCTCACACAAACACACACACACACGCAAAAAGCTGAGGCTGGGGAGATCACTAACAGAACCACAGCCACTCTTTGCCTGCATCCCTGCAGATGCGTCAAACCCAGATCGTAATTATGATCTTCTCTTAACAGCTGTGTGTGCTTTCTCTTTCTCCCTCTCTCTCTTTCTCTCTCTTCCTCCCTCTCCATGCTCCTGATAGGGAGATGGTATCTGTCGTTCTTTCAGAGATGAAATCACATCAGCAGTAAGCCACCAGCTGCTCGCCCAGCGTTTATCTGAGTCCGAGCCGCTCTTCACTCCTGATTCTGTTTTGTGCTCTTTTGGCTGTGTGTCGCTGATAGGCCATGATTCAGGATTCAGTATTACACTCTGATGAGTAACTTCAGTCGAAATAAACCGCGCCGTGTAAATGGATAAGCGGCGGGAGGTGGGCGGTGGGCGTGATACTACTGTAGTTCCCTCCTATAACCACTTTCGAATTAAATCTGTATCTGGAAAAATAATAAAACAAACAACATACAACCATTTATTTTTAGTAGCGGCAGCTGTATCATTAAAAAAAAAATAATAATTTAATAATTTCCGTAATATGAATATATGTTTTTCAACTGTTTTATTATATGCAGTACTGTGCAAACCATTTATTTACTCAGAATAACGCTAATGTTAATAAACACAAGCTTATCAGAATTCAAATATATGTAGTAATGTTATGTATTGTGAAATCTCTCCTCTGAGAATCCCTGTATAATCAGTAGGTTTTGTCCAATATCTGTTTTGATCGACTCTTCGGTAAGTTAAATCAGGTGCTGCTGATGGAAGTCAATGGAAAGTGACTATTTGCCATCTCTTTCTCTCTCTCTCCTCCCTCTGTCTCTCTCTCTCTCTCTCTCTCCCATATTGGAATAGGCAGATGCTCTTCCCTTATGAGCTTGCATTTTGAGCAACCATTAGTTGTGAATCATGCTGCAATTTTAATGCTGTTTTCTTCTATTTTTGTCACAGTTTTGTTTCATGTTATCGTTTGACCACTTTTCTGCTACAGTTTTCTCTCCTGCTTCTTCACATCTCTCTCTTCCTTTTTTGCCCCCCCCTTAATTCTTATTTTTTTCTCTTTCACTCTCTTTCTTTCATCCATTTTTCCCTGCACCCCCTCAGCTCTCTCTCTGTCTCGCTCTTTCTTTCCATCTGCCATCTTTGCTGCCAGTCTGGGAGCTGGCGTGCCTTCAGAAGGCTGCTGTCCACTGGGTTGGTTGGGGGGAGGGGGGTGTTCTGGGATACACTTTCTGGAAAGCAACAAAAGGATTTAAAAATAAGTATGGTCTGTTCCCTATTTTAATGAGCCCCCCACATCTCTCCCAGTCGGATGGACAAATCCACATGCCAGGTCATGTGAGGGCTGTGCGTGCGTTTGTTTGTGAGCATGTGTGTGTGTGTGTGATTGTGCACACTATATTGCTTTCTAAAATACATAAATTTTGCTGTTTGTGCGTCTGTCCCGCTTCCTCAAAGAGCAGGCTTGTTGCATCGCTTTGTGTATTGAAGTTCAAAAGACATCAAAACCCTTTCTTCTGAATGTAAATGAACTGGCAAAATAGTTGCAATTTTAATTAAGTCCTACCTTTGTTGGATGGGACTGAAAATGTTTTCCTTAAGGATTTAGACTAGGACGCTTTCTTTTATGGTCTCTTAGATGGTTGCTTCTCTGGTGCCGAACCAAACGGTGGACGTTTTCCTTGATGGTCTTTTAAACAGTTGCTGCAGCAAAGATTTTTCCAGCAATTACTCACCTTCAGCTAGTTTTGATATTGCAGTTTATTTGAATGGTTTGAATTCATACTCTGTCTTTAGTGAGTTGTCTGCAGTGTTAGCTCTGTGTTGTTGATTTTTATCAATGATCCATTAATTTTGATTAATCATCAAAAATGTAGGAATTTATTATTGCTGGGAACCCTTTTTTTTTTTTTTTTTACTTATTATTGAAAAGGAAATTGTTTTATTTCTTGTTTTCCCTTTTTGTTAGCGTATTCTGCTCTCTGATCTGAAAATCCAGTCTTTGCCTTATCTTGTTTATATAAGCAGAAAGCCATGTAAGTGACTGTGGCAGGCTAAATGGGTTAAAACCCCATCCGCTCTTTTAAGTTCTTAATGTTTATAAAAAGTGCAATTTGTAATATAAGGAAGATTCTAATGGGCTTATATTAATCACTCCTGTATGGAAGAAATGAGGAGGGAGGAAGAATGGATCCATACTGTAGTAACAATGATGAAGTTATTATTTTTCAACTAATGCTAATGTTATAATGTTACGATGTTAGAATTTATAATAAATAATAAGCTGAAAAGTTCATCGCTGAACCACAGCTGAAGCTCTGCTGCAAGGCTGTGTGTGTTGAGCTGGATGCTATTCTTTCCTCCATGCTAAGAAACCTCAAGCAGCTTGTCATGAAAAGACTTTGTTAGTGCTATACAGAGATTTTGCACTAGAATAGACATGTCATCAGATCTTACCATGCCTTTCAAGTGCTTCATTCCCTGCCTCAATTCATTGTTGGAAAAGTGATGCAGGCATATAATCATTGTTAAAAAATGTATATATTTATGATTAAGTAAGATCTCAAAATCTCCCGCCTCCGTCAGCTGGTACTGGAAGTCTTCCAAATGTTACTTCCTGAGCGTCTGTTCAGCTGAAATGTAAGCAAGAGGAAACAGCTCAGGAAGTGTTGAGTTCTCTGTAAGAACGGCTGCGTAATCATGCAGATGTGGGATAAAGCAGATTAATCTGCGGTTAACCGTGACGGCATGAAGCTCTAAGCCAGTGGGCTGAGCTCAAAGTTAGTCGTCGCAGGACCCACACAATCTGCCTCCAATCCTGTTTAAGTACCATGAACCCTGTCAGCTTCTGTAAGCTTGCCCAGAACATAGGCCATTTGTTGTACAAGTGCATTGTAAGCTGTTTTGACTCATTCTTTATTTTGTCTTTCTTTAACACTTCTTTGTTTGACCGTGAATATGAATGGTTCTTCTTGGCGGTGCTTGCTATCTGCAAAACCAAAGTTAAGTTGTTAAGTCAAGACACATGAAGCTCTGAAGTTATGCCTTTGCCCTCTGGTTACATTGGCACAGGTTCGTAGCCCCAACATTCGAAGCCGAGCAATGTTTTCACTGCTGGATGCCTCAGGTTAGTGTCAGTCAAACAGAACCCTCAGGCCTGGTATCTCTGCCTCAAAGCTACCTCCCCTTCCTCGTTTCAGGCCAGTTAAGCACACCACAGCTATGATCAGCAATGCATTTCTGAATCAGTCCCAGACTTATCAAACCTAGCCAGGTGTATCAGGGCAGGCTGCTGGAGCCAAGAGGGTAGAGATTTGTTCAGAGCGGGCGGCTGAATCAATCCACAGTGCTGCTTGTACATCATTCCAAATGAACAGGGGAAATCAGCGGGTGGGCTGGCCAGCTGATTTCGCCAATAAGCTCATCTCTGGCTCTAGAAAGAGTCTTTCCTGGAAAGCAATCCTCTAAAATCCCTCAGAGAGGGAGTGAACTGTGTAGCAGCGGTGGCCACAGGAAAGAGCCTCTGACAGGCGTGATTAAATCTCTCAATACTGGACGACAAAAAGAATTGCATCATTTTAGACATGACACATCTGCGAGACTTGTCAAAACCACAGCCAGTAAAATTGTCTTTGCGAGCCTTCTTTCAGTACACCTCCTAAAAGACTTTTCAGTGGGGAAGGGGAGAGTAATTTAATCCACAACTAGGCTTAATCAGTCTAAAGGAAATTGGCCCAATGTGTTTATTCAGGTCCTAATTGTATTTTCTCGAATTTCCCTCTTGTTTTGGAGACAACAGGATTTATTATTTAGAGGCCCAGACAAGGTGTTGAGGGAAGCATGATTAGACGAGCTCCTTGAGGGAGCCTCTCCGGTCGTTTTCACCTCTCAGCGCTGTGTTGTTTGCAGTTCGCACTCCTGAGCATGTTTTAACTTGCACACCGTTATTTGTGTCCTCAGCCCTCTGCTCTAACTTTAGCAAGAACTTCCCTGCCAAAGTTTTCTTCTGTAAGTAGGCCTTTGTGGACCATTTCAGCCTGCTTTTAGTGATGAACTTGTAGATAGACCAAATTTAATTACCCCATGCTTTAATCAAGGTATGTGTAGCTGTACTGTAACTGCATTAGAGTGGTAATTCTGAAAGGGGGCTCCCTGAAACCACTAACATCTTCCATCAAGCAGAGAAAACATGGAAGTGAACTGTTTCTATCCACAGCACTAATGCGCTCAGACTATTACTGGCAAATTGCTCCTAGCTGTCAAAATAATTTGCAATATTTTACATTTAAGATTACAGCTTTTATCTCGCTCCTTCTTTCCAGGTAACAAGAACAAAGCAATAATGCTGGTTCGTTTATTAATAGTGTCTCCAGTTTGAATCATTTTCAAGTTGGAGAAATGGAAGCGTTCCAATGCTCCAACATTCGCTACACCGACTGGCATCCTTGCACACTAATGGATATACCAGGCCTGCTGTAGTACATTAGTCATTGTAATTTACACCCTGAATCAGTCGTGATTATGATCTTCATTCATTTGGAAGCCGAGTTTTTCTGCGCAATGTTTCAAGTAAAACAACGATGAAAAGTATTATCATTATCATAGGTGTTATTTATAGAGCTCTTTTCATGCATATAGATGATGCTGCTCAATGTGCTTTACATTTTTGAAACAACTAATGTGCAAAAAGCACAAACATATGTGTAAGCATGTCTGTAATCATCTGTTTAAATATCTGTTTTGTTGATAAATTGCTTTATTCACCATAAAAGGGCAACATTAACGTGTGTAGGGGGACGAGAATGAATATCTTGAATCTCGTCGTCCTTTTTAAACTGTCCTGAAAATAAGGGCAAGCCAGGCTTTTTTGAGAGTAAGCAGTTTTTTTTCTGTTTACCCCTGCAGTGGAACTCTATACATATTACAGGCAGTCCCTCAGCCTGGCAGGTCTCCGAGGGTTGTGTAAATGGAATACTTTATTGGTTACACGACGCTGCCCACAAAACCCAGCGTTTCGTCATGGAACGCCGCTTACAGCCGCTGTCAAACTGTTAATCTTTAAAATGGCCTGTGTCGCCCTCCTACTGAAGTATGCCTGCGTTGGGCGCTACTCCAGACCAACGCGTCGGGGAGAGTTTTCTCTTCTGTAGAGCTACATTTATGGTATGGCATACGCATATAATTCTCCTCTTACATAAAGAAGCATATTCAGGTGTTTTTTCAGACACGGCTCTGACGGTAATGGAGTTTTGATTTCCAAGATGGTTTCTCTCGAACCTCAGACAAAATTACATCACCGGCAGGGACTTTTCCATTACAAATCTTTTTTAGTCTGGTAAAAGACTGTTGCGGCGTGTCCTGTTCTTTCCTACTTCTCTTTACAGTGCAGGTTTCAGTCTAGTCCTTGCTCTAACACACTTGTCGTTTCATCTTCTTATCACCAAGCCTTCTTTTAACGATATGTTCGATACATTTCTCCTCCATACAAACCTGCTGTTCCTGGCCTCTTCATTAGACCTTCTATAGCTATAGCATCGATTTTTCATCAATCATATATTTTTAAGATGATTGATTGTTTGGCTTTTTTTACAGTCACTGCGAACAGAAAAAAGTGCAGCAATAGCTTGTGCTTGTAATTGCCCCATTTATCGAACAAAAAAACAAACTGCAATTTATAATGACATGTTTGGCAATTAATTATTACCTCACATTTCGTGATTGTAAGAGGATTACTCCTGATTGTTGCAGTTTGAAAGAGTGTAAGAGAAACAGTTTCAAAGATTTCATACATTTTTCAACTTTGTGAAAAATACACGGCATTCAGTTTGGCAACCTGGTACAGCTTCAAGCCAATCAGAGCACATTTTAGGCTCTGTTTATGCTCGGTATTAAATTGCATCCTGTATCTCGATGTCTGTACATGCTTCTGTTGCTGAGAATCAAAGGGCTTATTCATTCTCCCTTTACATATGCAAACGATGCACCTGTTACAAACAATTTAACCATCAACACTTCCATGCATTCTATACCTGGTTCTGGATTTTAAGTAACACATACAACAGAGGGCAGAATCAGAAGTTTCTGACAAACATGGTGACAGGAGAGAAGGTTATAAAACGTACCTGTTAAGAAACAAGCAAACGCATTGGCATTGTAGACGCTGACAGCCTGTGGGATCGTTAAAAACAGTGAAACTTGGTCTCTTCATACATTATTGCACAAATATGGACAAAATGACCTCAAATTATGTTCATATCAATCTAATTCGATTTCATTATTTTAAAGTCTTGAGCCTCTCCTAATTTCCTTATTTTGATTCCAAACAGCCAGACGTTCTTGTATTTTTTTAATGTATTGATGAGGAACAGTTCTCCAGGGTTCCATTTTCAGTGCAGTCCCTGTACCTTATCAGTTTTATTGCACCGCATTAGCTTCGCATGTTTTTCAGGAAGCAACAGCTCGCCGTCGCCCTCCCAACCCTCAGAAGCCGGTATAAAGATCTGCTAGAGCTAATCGTTAAGTGGGAAAAGTTTTTCAAAAGCTGGTAGGACTTTAAAAATTGTGTGTCCAAGATTTTAGAACACCGGGTAACCCAGAGCGGAGCTGCTCCAGGTACACTTAGTAACTGTCTAGACATCTGGCCTGTATTGTTCTTGAGCTGGAGTGATCAGAGGGAGAGCCTGCTGTATTGACATTCCCAGAGAAGCAAGCTCAATCTGCTGGCATTTATCCAATCGGTCAGTGCGAAAACAGCTACAGAACTGGGTTTAGATGTTTTGATTGTTCCCACAGAATGCGTCAGTCGATCATGCGGTCTGAATTCTGACACCTGAGCGATCGTGCCCCTTGCCAACCGCAGTGCAGGCGAGTGATTGCTGTGGCTGCCTGGATGCACAGAGACAAAAGCAGACTAGAATGGCAAGTGTGGTGTGGACAGCAGCCTTCAAGGTATATTGTTGAGGTAGTCACAGGGTGTGTTTCTGCGCTGACACTGGACAGACAGCTCGACTTGTCGCAGTGTCTACAAACAGGGCACCTGACATCCTTCTCTCTGTCTAGCAGGTCACTCAATTATCGGGGGTTTTCCTACATTTCTGCATATTACTGGTACAGTGGTGATGGGAGGAGGCAGGGGTCATGGTTGCAGATGCAGGGTCTCTCTAATGCCATTGATTTACCATTTAAAGACTTTTCATGTGCAGTGTTTATTTATGTTAAACTGATTTTTTATTATTATTATGCCCTCTATGTCACTCTTCTCCAAAACAGTATCTCAAGCATCAGATGGTGCATTCATAATCAGTTGATGTAGTAGCTTTGTGGAAGGAGCTTTTAGACATCTGTTTCCATTTCAATACCACTGTGAGCAATTCTGACTTAATAATCTCTAGAAAGGAGCATTTTATACCAAGCCTTTCTTAATGACTTTGCTTACATTTTGATTATTTAATTATATGCAATTATAAAAAAGGAATACCAGTTAAGAGTTTAAGTAATTGCTAGGGTTGTCAAAGAATTGAAATACATGTAATTAAACCATTATTTTGCTGTGTTAATCACCGTTAATCATTTGTTTATTATTTGCTCAAATGTGCTTTCTTTTGTAACAGCCGTATGAGCTTTCAAAGCAACTGTAGCTTTCAACATTACCTTTGATAGTTTGATGCTTGTTTATTTAAGTCTGCCACCAGCATTGTCAGACACAGACTCTCGAAGGTGCTGAAGGTGTTGCTTTAAAAGCTGTCATAAAGGGCTGTTGTGGGAAGCTTAAGCTTGCACCATTATGTGTGGTATGAAGCATGAAACCTAGAAAATGTGCACAAAAGGGTTGTGTTTCATTTACATTCCACTGATGCGCTTATCCAGGGCCACTTGCAATTCCTAACTACAGGGACAGTCTCCCGAGTGCAACTTGGGGTTCAGGGGTTTGCTCAGGACCCCAAAGGTGGTAATGCTGGAGGTGGATTTGAAGCTGCAACCTCTTGGTCCATAGAAGCATATGCTACCTCAAGACCACCACCACCCTCAATGTTAATAATTAAATGTGTTGTTGCTTCCTTTACCTCTGAGAAACCTGCAGATCTGGGTTATCATTCTCTACCTTTACTTAATTGTTTAAATAAAACATTTAATGGTGCATCCCCTCACACACGTAAAAATGGACTTGCAACAGTAGCACGAATTCATGTCTTTCTCTCTTTTTCTCCTTTATTGTTTCTCTCCATGCCTGCCGGCCTCCCTGGATCTGACTCCACTGACTCTCGTCATCTCCCAGGTAAGCCTCTGTTCCTCTACATGTTGTACTCTGTACACTCACACAAACACTGACAGCTTTCTCCAGCTACACACACAACTTTCAGTTCAGCTCCTGCAGTTCAGGCGTCGGATAAACACTGCAGATGGAAAGGATGTTCGCAAGTTTGTTTGCCGCAGTTTACTCTCACCATTCGTAAAGTTGCGTGGATGACAGCTGGCAGTGCAGTCAGTGTTACAGTACAGTAAGTGAATGATGAATATGAGGGGAAAGAGGAGTAAAGAAAGCATAATAAGGGCTTTCTCATCACCATAACGCATTCTGAGAAAGAGTGCCGCAGATGTATTGACTCCAGTTTTAATGCGCGGCTTTAGCCAGACGTAACAAAATGTACAAGTCAAGCCAAGGCCCTCTTTACATAATTAGTCTTTTCATCATGTCTCTCCGTTTGAGCACTAAGCATCTCTGAAACCCCTTCTGAGGAGGAAGAGCAGCGAGAGAAAAAGTCTTAAGGAGTTCGCTTTGAAGTTTGGAAATGTAGCCTATATCCTTTCATCAGGAGACTGCCATAGCTTTTTGTACGTGTGCAAGTGTGTGTGTGTGTGCATTGTGCTCAGGCAGCCCATCAACAGCAGAAGCTATATGCTCCCTGGCCTGAAAGCAAGTGTGCAAAGGTGTCTGTAACAGCATTATAATGGGTGTGTATATAGGTGTGTGTATGAAATGTGTGTGTCGACCAATGGTTGTTTTCTGTATACTATATAAGAGACATAACGTTCTGCTTATACATACTTTGGTAAATGTCACCCGAATCTAAATCTGATTGATGCTGAATCACAAGGGCACAATTTCCCACTGACCCCAGATAAAAGTCCAGATTTACCTCTTTGTTTTAAAACTGCTTACACTAGAAAGTCAATAGTCACTCAAATCTTTTATGTCAAATTCTAAATTATAGCTTGGAAGAAATGAAAAAGGGAAAATAGTCAATAGACTTTTCATCATAAGTCGACATAAGTCTTAAATAGTTAAAGATTTGCCTAAATAATCTGGATTATATTCATACCAATCTCAGCTTCAGCACTGAAATAGATTATGAGACAGTATCTAATTACAAATTATTTAACCAATATTTTATCTGTAATTTTTTAAATAATAATAAAAAAAAAATTATAATTTTCATCGAGGTCTGATCTAGCATTTGTGGAAAAGATCACCATAAATGTAGAAATCAGGTCCATAATCTAGTGCCCCCCAGGTCTAATGTCTGAAATGAGTGCAAAATTAATTTTTAATAACTCAGGCTCCAGCATCGCCCATGACCCTACTCAGTGTAAGTGAAAAATGAGTGAGTGATTGAGTGAGCGAGAGAGAGCTCATCTCTACAACAGAGGATTCAGTATTACACAAGGGGATCAGACCTTTAACAATAAACACTAAGATACATACAAACGAGCGTTAAAAGAGTGAGAAATGCTTCATTTTTCCGTCACAATAATATGTTGTTAAAAGGACAACAGGCCTACAGAGTGAATGTGTTTTTCTGTAAAAGCTTTACTGATATGACAAAAAAATTCATTCAGTAGTTCATGACATGATTGCAGCAGTACAATGACGAGTAGCCCTCCTCCTGTTCATGCCTAGCAACAGTACCATTCTCAAACCACAATTCTTGGCTGAAGAATAGCTTATCCAAAATATTTTTATTGATTTCTGTTTCGCCCGCCATTTTATAATAGCAAAGCAACTTTTGGATGTCCATTACAATTGCACGTATTTGTTATAAAATCACCATAATGCACCTTTTAAGCAGTGATCAAGAAGCCTCTGTGTGGGAATATTATCGAGAATCCATATGGGTGAGGTCACTTGGGGTCTAAAAACAAAAGAATCTAGCTGGATTACTCGTCAGAATAATCAATAACGGTACTCAATTACAGATATGATCCATTCCAAGAGGTAGCACTGAATGATTTGGGGAAAATATGTAACTGATTTATTTTATCTATGTTTATAGCAGTGTAACTGTAATTATTTTCTTTCAGGTAATCTTTTTTTTTTGCCAACAAAAGAGACTTTAGCCTTAAATACTTAATGTAATGTGCCTGACTACCAGTTCACAAGCTTTGCATTACTAAAGTTTATAAATGCCACCTTTGTGAACAGCTTATTATTGCAGATTGTGGGATTTAATTAAAATTGTAGCCATATGGATTTGAAAATTGTCATTTTTATATCAAAACGATGTGACTGACTAGCATGTGAAGCCACGTGGTTCACAGATCACAGTCAGGAATTGCAGACAGATTTTATTCAGCTATTATGGCTCAATCTACCTCCCTGTCCTAAAAAAGGAAAGAAAGAGCAGACAAATGAGTACAAATAAACAGCAGCTTGTGGTAATCGGAGGCCTTTGTGTTGTCTTAACTGTTTCCCTGCTCTGTCTGTTCTCCGAAATTATTGATTGCACCGCAGCTGATAAGCTGTTTGACATATGACTCATGACACTCTGCTTATCAGGTGTGCAGTCTTTATCTTCAGACTTTTGTCTGTCTGTTGATTTTCCTGGTTCGCCCACATCGTGCTAATGCGACTCGGGCAAGCCTTAATCGCGACTAGACTGTGTGCAGCCTGTGCGCAGGTTTTATTAGCCTTCACTTTGATGTGCCATTCACTTTGACAGGGAGGAGGAGAAGACAGCAAGTCATCCAAAGCTGTCTGCCTTGCTAGCCCCAAACTAGCAGGGGCATAGAAGACACAATACTGTGCAAAGTCTTATGCCACCCCTCATTTCTTTATATTTGGCTTCCAAGCTTTCTTGTAATTTTCATTGTGTTGAGGATCTGTTCTCCAGAGTTAATAAAGGACAACGTTATTGGCTCTCATTTTCAGTCCAGTCTCTACCTGAGCAGTTCTCCAGATCTTCCTGAAGGACAGTGTTGTTGTCTCTCATTTTCAGTCCAGTCTCTGTACCTGAGCAGTTTGATAGTTTTGTGTTGGTTAATCCACACAGTGATCTACATTGGAACCTTCAAGCAGAACAAAGTCTAAGACATGAAGCAGTGAAGAAACAGCTGCAAATGATTCCAGATGATCAGGCTGCTGATTAGTACACTGGTGATGCTGAATGCTAAGTGGTTGGAACACCTTTATCTAGAACCTTGTCTCTTTTGGCACTTTTCAGCATGGAGCACTAAAACATTTTTCCCATTTATTTCATTTCATCTACTCAACATGCCAAAGATAAGACAGTTTGACAGCCATAAAATAGTATTTCTGCACAAGCAACATGTAAATGAATGAGGGCTCAAGACTTTTGAATGGTACTGTGCTTGTTCTGCTTTGTGCATGAGTGCTTTGTATAAGTTGGCAGGATATTGCTCCCCGCACTGTCCCTGTCTTGTCTTGTTGATTAATCTGAGATAGGAGAGTTTTGTGATTACGACCATATGGAGCAGCTGGATCTACAGTCCCTCTCAACAGATGACCTTGGTTTCATGACATCCACCATTAACTACCAATAATGATCAATGTTCAATAAATCCTGTTTGCCCTCTTGAAGGAATAAGTAGGAATCCAAGGCACAATTCTCCTTTTTCTCAAGATGTAGTCGACCGACGAAGGTCTCATCGGTGTCCAAATGTTGCTTCTTTGGTTTAGAACTCAAGCTACAAACAAGCCACTGTAGCCAAAGATCTCTCAACCCACTCAAACCACATTCAGCTCTTCTTTTAGGCAGAACAGACCTGTGGATGCGGTTTAGGACACAGCATGGCTTACAGGCACAAAGGGAACTCCCAGCTCTCATCGAAAGGAAAAACAATCTGGATAGGTCCATCACAGTGCAGAAAAACAGTCACAGTTAACATCTCCAACCCACCTGACGTGCATGTGTTTGGACTGTGTGAGGAAACTGAAGCTCCCTGAGGAAACCCACGCAGAGACGGGGAGAACAAACTCACAGGAAGGACCCTGGCTGCCCAGCTGGGAATAAAATCCAGAACCATCTCACTGTAAGGCATCCTACTGCCTCCTCCTTTTTCTGATGTATTTATTCATGTGAAGGGAGTTGGATCTGCAGAAAGTCAAATTCTTATTCTTATACTTCTCAGTAAATCTTACTGTGTCCTAAAGTACATTCACAAATCTGCTTAGTGGTGATCTGATGAGCTTTGAGCATGGTTGAGAGGAGATGTATGGAAAAGATTTGGGATGCCATTGAATTCTATTTTTAGTGTTTAGTAACTTTTGCACCCCCCCATTTATATCTTATACTCTCTGCCTGCTGTGTCGAGCTTCAGGAGATTTGAGTCCTTTTTTCTATTTTTCAGCCTCTTTTTCTTTTTCTCTCCTTTTGTTTTCAATGTCTTTTATCGCATTCAACCAAAATGGCAGAGCTGGAAAAACAACTCTTGGTGAAGGGACGTCTGGAAATAGTGTTTTGATTCCTGGCTAGATCATTGGTCCAGGACAGTTGTTTTCCTATTGATTTTCCATTTATTTATTTTTGTAGCTTTCTAAGCGTTGAGAAGTGTTTTGGTTTGGGAGGCGTTCCAAATACCACGTCTCTGTCTGAGCAGGATAAATAGTCCCTGGTTGCTTTATTAGGAAAACCTACCTTGCAGCTTCACTTTGCTGGTGGACAATTAGAGACTTAGACCATCTGTTGATGCATGTTTTTGATAGAAAGTATTTATTTTCTGACCACAGAGCTGGATATTTGTGGGTCGTGGACTAACAGCGAAGTGTAAAAACCCATCAACACCACTCCACCGGTACCATGTTAGTGTGACTGCTGTGTTGAGAATGGTTCATCATCCAAATAAAATCTGCTTAACAGCGTGTGGCCCTGTGGCCAGAAACTGATCAATGATGAATGGAGGGTTTCTGTCAGCAGTGATGGCCTGAAACTGTACACTCGCATAGTGTGAGGGAAGTGGAGCTCATTAAGTGGATATTGAGTGAAAGTTTAAGGGTGGTATTTAAAAAAAAAAAAAGGCCAGTAAGTGGAAGTACAAGGCAGGTATTGGGGCTGCTCAATTTATCGGCTGTTCATCATTAATGCAATATCAGTCTCTACAATAGTGATATCGCTGAAGGCTGCAATATGCAAGTGAGCCTCGGAATAATCAGTATTTTTGACTAGATGACCAATTGCAGCTGCAGGTGGGTGTTTAGATGAGGTATTCGTGTTACTCTATAAAAGTCATATTATTTTGACAAATCTTTGCCCACAAGACCAGGGCCAGGGAGTAAAGGGACGGTCTTTCTAATGAAGTGGATCGACATTAGATTGGGAAACACTAGAAAATGATGAGAGTTCTTCAGTAAAAAATACATTTTTGTGCTTGCATTTCATTAGTCATATTAATCCAGCAGCATAATAACAGTAATTTTACCTCTCAAAAATTATCCCACAGATTACCCCTGAGATACATCCAAGCATCCATAAATCATTTTCTACTTTTCTGATCTCCTCAAAAAATAGCCACCTAATAGGGACATGAGATCCCACCGGACTGGTCAGATTCCACTGCCTAGAATTAGAACCCAAAACGAAGAGGCAGTATTTCGCTCTAAGTGTGCATTCTTAAAAACGAAGTGCCCCTGAATCTCAACCAAGAAGCAGAGCAGGTCCTCAGAGTGGCGTAATGGTCTAAGCGTTGTTTCTGTCTTTGAGAGTACATAGAAAGCACGGATGGTCTTGGGCTCTCTTTGGGTAGATATGATGGTCTTCTGTCTTACCTGTTGCTGAGCAGAATGCTGCACAAAGGAGCAAGAAACCTACGAACGGGAGTTTTTTCTCCATTAATTACTATTGAAAATAATGTTTATTAGTGTATTAAAGTCCTTTTCTCCATAACAAGCAAGAAAAGGTCACTAGTAGTGCTATTGTCTTGGTACACAGACAGATTACGTTCCCGTTCCCCAGTTTTATGGTAAATGATGGCCTAAATGTAACTAAAGTGGAGCAATGAGGTCAATGAACCACTTCTCTAATATCAATCACTGACTGGCTGCGTCGGCTACAGAGCAGCGCTTGTCGACTGGTAATGAAGCTACTCTTTTTTATTTGGTGTCGACAGATCTGTAATGTTAAGGTTGAGAACTTGAGGCAGGCAGGTTGGAAATGTGTGGCAAAAACTGTCGGTCTGTTTGCATTAAAGCTGTCAATGACTTCAGATCGAGATTCTTAACTTATTTCAAGAGAACAAAGGGACACAAATGGGACTGAGCTTAAAGGCGCTTAATTTCCCCCCCATGCAGTTATCATTTAAACTCTTTCTGACTTGATTTGGCACTTGGTTTGAATAATTTGTTTCTAATTGATACCTTGAAATGTGCAAGTTCAATGAAACATGTCTAGCCTTTACATATCTGAGCAGTTCTTGGAATTCTGGACATGAAAACATAGATCAGTCCAAGCTGATTAATCATGAAGTGAATCAGAGATTTTTCGATGCGGAAGCTCTCAAAAAAGAAGGCAATCTTTGTGCGAGGTGTAGCATGTTAGGTCAGTATGTGTGAAAGTTTGCTGCTTAATAAGCATCTCTATTAAACATTCAGCTGGCATCAGGCTTCCGCCTGTTATAGGAAGCTGTGCAAATGACTGCGTGTGTACTTACACTCTAATTCTCTCAGGTACAGTACGTACGCATCTTGTTTGATCTCTCCCCTACGGCCAGATCGCTGGGGAACGTGCTCCGAATTTGTGTAGGCCGTGTTCTTTGATGAAAACATTCAAGTGGATTACTCTGATAGAGCCACGCTCGTGTTCAGAGTCTGCACCCAGACGAGGAATAGAGAGCATCTTGGGTTTGCAGACGGTTTCCATGTTAAGCTTTTGATGTACTCATTTACATATACCTCATTATAGAGAGAGTGCGATTGTGGACAGGATGTGAATGGGAATAGGTTTGGAGCGCTAGGAGTAGCAGCTGTGAAACAAACAGATGAATGAAACACACATATCCCATGTCTTCACCAATCCACAGCAGGGGACACCAGCCAGACAGCCTCCCTTCAGTAATTAAACAGGTGGGGTTATTGTGCGAGTGTGTTTGCTTTCCTGCGTTTTCTAGGAAAAAAGGTCCTGATCTTTAAGGAAAACCAGGGAAAAAAAGGACTTATCTTCACTTTTAGAATCAAATGTATACTTTTTTCAAAAGAACAAAACTGTTTGCTATTGCTGGGGTTTAGGTTATGCTGCATTTACACTAGGATAGTAAGATTTGGCAAAAAATGTCGCAATCCTGCCGCCTCCAGTCGTATTGAGCAAAACATCCTCCTTCCTCTTTTCACTTTCAGAACTGCTAAACTGGCAGTCGTCCGTTTTCACTGAGGACACTGTGGTGACTTCCATTTTGGGTTGGTTACTTTTTGTCAAAATGTAAATGGGTTTGGTTAATGTTAGACTTTAAATTTAAATGAAAAATTACATATAAATCAAAAAAATAAAATGACATATAGATGCAAATACCTTATACCTTTATTACTCATTGAAACATGTTTATCCAAGTCATTTTAGTCCATTAATCTTGGACCATTCTTCATCAACATTTAACACAAAATAAACATCACTGATGGTTTTCAAACTGTGAAAAACAACAAAAACAGCGAGGTTTTGATATGAAGCGGGCATTGGTATTGGGGCTGATTGCTTTTGGGAAATCATTAATTGTATTTCTAAAAAAAAAAACCAAGTATTTAGATATACATTGCAGTCATTTTTTCCCCCAATCCGGGTACTTTTTTTTAGCAATATACTGGGCAGGACTGCGGAGTAGAGTACTTTATTACATTTAATTAAACTCCAAGGAGAACTATTTTATGATATCAAATATGAGCAAACCTGCAGATTTGGAATGATCAGAAAAGATTTTGAGATATAAGAATGATCAAATGTTCAGCTCTAGTTACGATTATTTGTAAGTGTAAGTGAAATTTGCCATATCAGCCATATCCAGCACCCGGGGAGCAGTGTTGGGGACTGCTGGTCTGGGACTCGAACCCACGACGTTCTGATTATGATCCTAGTCCCTAAACACTAGAACCCCCGCCGCTCCACACATTTGATCAAGATTCGGATCAACGCCCTGCAGGATTCCCAACAGGTGTTAAAGATGAGTAAAGAAACAAAAGCAGAATTAGCGATGCTCTGGGTGAAGCAGGATTTACTGCACTCAGGCCAGATAGCTGGAGTTCTCGAGAAGCAGAGTGGTCTATTATAGTAACACCACACTGCGTGATTGATGACCCATTTATGAAACACGAGTGAGCAGTGCGCTGATGTGCTGGAAGAGGCAGGACTAATAATGCAGGAAACATTGTGGGAGCAGTGCATGTGGCTGGGTTTTCACAGAGGCAAGAAGCTTGTAAAAGGGAAAATAAAGGGGAATCTGTATGGGTATTTTTCCAATTTCATACTTTTTACATTTACATCATTACTGCTGTTATTACTGCTATCGCTAGTGTATGGAGGTGCTTATAATGTGTAATATAGGGCATATTCATGATTAAACTGCTCATCCAAAAAAAAGTCACACCGCCATTAGCATTGATTACGGCACGCATTTGCTGTGGCATCTATTCAATAAGCTTCTGCAATGTCACAACATTTATTTCCATCTAGAGTCGCATTCATTTTTTTGCCAAGATCTTGTGGAGATGAGGGGAGAGTTGGACCGCTGCACAAATTCTTCTCCAGCACATCCCAAAGATTCTCAATGGGGTTAAAGTCTGGAGTCACTGTGCTGGCCAGTCCATGTGTGGAAATTATGTCTCTGCTCCCTTAACCACTATTTCATGGTTTGAGCCAATGAGTCCTTGCATTGCCAATTTGGAATATGCCTGCGCCATCAGGGAAGAAGAAATTCACTGATGGCATAACCTGCTCATTCAGTATATTCAGGCAGTCAGGTGACCTCATTCTTTGGGCACATGACGTTGCTGAACTCAGATCTGACCTTGGCACTAGGCATGATGGGTACATCGGGGCAGTGGTGGCTTAGTGGTTAGGGAGTTGGCCACAGGATTGGAAAATTGTGAGTTCAAACCCCTTAGATTGAGCAAGGTACCATCCCCGTCACTGCTCCCTGCTTTGTGTTTGTCTGCATGGGTTAAATGCAGAGGTCCAATTTTGTGGTTTGCTGTGCTGTGTTCTCACAATGACAAGAATACTCACTTTCACTTCATGCCCATCACTATGGAACAGGGTAAATCTGGACTCATCAAACCACGTGACCTTCTTCCATCGCCCCAGAGTCCAATCTTTATGCTCCTGAGCAAATTGAAGCTTTTTTTGGGGATTAGCCTCACTGATCAGTGGTTTTCTTAAGGCTACACAGCTGTTCAGTCCCAATCCCTTGAGTTCCTTCGCATTGTGCTTGTGGAAATGCTCTTACTTTCACTATTGAACATCGCTGTGAGTTCTGCTGTTGTTTTTTTATGACCACATTTCTTCTGCAAAGATGACGATTCACCACTATCCTTCCAGTTTTTGATAATCCGTTGCACCGTTCTCAACCCAGTTCTAGTAGCTTCAGCTTCTCTTTAGATGTTTTCTTTGTTCAATGCAAATAATTTGACCCCTCTGAAATAGATGAACATCTTTTTCACGACTACAGGATGTGCCTTCTGACATGGTTGATTAAGTAATGAGAAGCTACTCACTGCATCAATTAGTGTTAAATTATTTTTTGCAGCCGAAACAGAATCATCCATGCAGTAATTATCCAATGGGAGGCTCTTACCTTTTTACTTTGTCAAATCCAGGTGGTGACATTTTTTTTGGACAGACAGTGTATTAACAGTCATGAAAGTTTTTGTGTGTGTGTTTGTGTGTGCTTATTGTATAATGCACTCATTTGACATTTACAGCTGTTGGTTGTGTGTGTCTGTGTGAACAGGTGTGGAGCAAAATCTTATGTGGTGTCTGAGGATTGTGGTTTGTGGCAGCGAGAACGGATCTTTGCTAGCACCCCCACACACACACACACAAACACACACACACTTACACACACACACACACACACACACACACACACTTTTCTGATGTGTGACTGCATACTATCATGAAGCATGAGCATGCTTTGGATGCACAATTTATTTAACTTCCACCTATCCCTACATCACACACACACCACACATGGACACACACACACACACACACACACACACACAGACCAGACTGGGGGGGCATGAAAAGGGTTAGAGGGTTAGAAAGCCTCTGACAAGCTGTTGGGAAGTTAATGGGCACCCGAAAGAGGCCTTTGGCAAGGGAAGGCAGCGGAGTGGAGAAAATGTGCACTCATGCGCACACACAGGCATACACACACACACACACACACACACACACACTATTCAGACATGTGTGTGCAACATTCTGTGCTTAGCCATGTCTCATGGTTATTTTATAGACATACATCCATCTTTGTAGCAGACACCATCCCCAAGAACAGAGAACAAAAATAAATGAGGAGACCCAATCAGTGATGAGTTTTTCAGGTACTATTTTTGAAAAAGACAAAATAATAAAAACTTGGCATAACAGAATGCAAAAAGAACAGAATGGAAAAGGAAGGCTCTTCTTTTTCTTTCGACTGCCTCCATTAAGGGTCGCCACAGTGGATCATCCGTTTCTATTTCAAAAAGGAAGGATGTAAAAATAAAAGACATAGAAACAAGACCAGCATCCAAAGCTCAGATTTGAGCGAATGTATGCCCGCTCATTCAGTTCAGTTTTTAAAGCAACACCTTCAGCCTCTTTGGTAAACTATAAAGTGCCTTCAGGTAAATCAATTAGCAGCAAGCTAACAAAAGCAATAGCGAAGTAGAAAGAGCTCCACTTCCCCAGTCAACCCAGCCCTGTGATATAATGCAGTCGGGAAGGCAAATAACAATATAATGACAAATATTTTGTCCTTATTATCATAACACAAAGTTGGTGACTTTAGTACTGATTTACAATAATTAATGGATGCTGTTTAAGGGGGAAGGTCATCATCAAGTTGCTCTCCCAGCCTTTTCTGCCACCGACCTCCACCTGTCTCACTTAATGTCACGTTCAGAGCTCGTGCAATGACTCCCCAGACGCCAGTCTTAGAAGGGGGCTGGGCATTGTGCTCGAAGAATTCAGCGTGTTACAGCCGCCCTTTCCCCCGAGCCCCAACAGCAACATTAATACTTTATGCTCCAGCCGCCTCTGGCCTCCCCATGAAAAATTGAACACAGTATGAACTGGTGATGAACGCTGATGGAATGAAACCCGCTAATTTGACTACTGCCTCCTCCTCCATCTTTGTGGATGGGCTGTGTTCGCCCTTGGCTCCTACAGTAGTTGCTGTATCGATGGCACAAGAGGGAGAAGGGTTGTTACAGCAATACCTTTGCAAAACTCTTGTCAAATGTGCAAATGATCACTTACTGTTTCATTGTACACTGAGAGCCCCCTGACTAAGCGCAGATCAAATTTCCATAAGACAGACCGCTGGAAAAATACTTAAATATGGCACTAACAGGCTCTAATATATTTCAAGTTATATTGTAATCATAATGGCATATCACTTCACAGGTCACTGATTGTCACATACATTAACTTCTCAAAAGCTGAAGGTACATCAAGACCCTTCTCAGCTGCTGAAAACCTAGCTGTCTTCAAACTGAAGATGAGCACTTAGGATAATAAAACACACCATTGCGCGTGAGATTTTTCACAACCTTAATTTCCACTGTATCATCTGGTGAAATTTTAACGTAACGTGTGACAAAACTTTAGTTGCAGCTCTAAATTCAATGAAAGCCTTCATAACTGTTTGTGTAGAGCTATGCTGGTTACGAAGTTTTTCAAATCCTGGCCTTCAGTAAAACCCAAATATTTTAAACGAGCACGTAGTCCATTTATGCCCTGCGATGGCCTGGTGACCAGTCCACGGTGTTTATCTGCCTTTCGAACGAGTGCTGGGATCTGACCTGACCACAGTCAGGAAAAGCGGTTAAGAAAATCTATGGAAAGATGGATGGGTGGATGGACGGATGGATGGATAGATGGGAGTCCAATCACAGTTTTTCGTCAGTACTGCTTTGCCCTAGTTTATTAGCAACCACTGTCTAGCCCACTTTTTGTACCTCCTTGAGCTTGTCTTGTCAAATCCACCAGCTTTGAAACTGTCTCGCCTGTCTTCACTCAATAGGAATTGGGAAGATAAGGCCCTGCTTTGTTTCCTGTAGCATAAAAAGAGAAAGACATAACGGAATATGAGCTCTTGGTGACAGCTTAGCTGGCTCAACATTGCAGTGAGTGCCAGTATACAGAATCCTGTTGGATTGTAGCCTGGGCATTCTTGGAGAGTGGAGACCTGTGTTAAAGGGTGTCTGTCTACATCTGGTGAAGTGAAGTGAAAGGAACTAGTTGTCATAGTGAACACACAGCATAACACTCAGTGAACCACATCGAAATGCTTCTTCTGCATTTAACCCATACAAACTGTGCAGGGCCAGGCAGTCATACCCATCGCCTAGGGAGCAGTGATGGGGACGGAACCTTGCTCAAGGATACCTCAGGGTAGCCTACTGGTCTGAGACTCAAACCCAAAATCTTATTATTGAGCCTAATCCCTAACCACTAGGCCGACGCTGC
The DNA here is from genome assembly GCA_017165825.1 of Hepsetus odoe. NCBI lineage: Eukaryota > Metazoa > Chordata > Actinopteri > Characiformes > Hepsetidae > Hepsetus > Hepsetus odoe. Next base: position 3,955,972 of record CM029394.1, read on the forward strand.
TTTTCCTGCAAGTCTGCATTTTCGTATGCTAGTAATGGAAATTTGACAAATTCGAAATTACAAATTAGATCCTGCTTTACTTGAGGTTATAGATTAATACTTAGTTTCTTTTTTAGAAGGATTGTCCCTGAAGTAGGCTTGACAGAAAAGGTTTCGAAGCAGTCCTCGCTTTGATTGGGGTGGAGTTTTATGGAAACTGTCAGGTATGTTTTACTGCATCATTGGCATATTCCTATAGCCGCCATACTTGTAAGTGAATCCGCCAACAGTGAAAAAAGAGATGCCTGTAAACGGATTGCTTCGCCTTTCCACTGTAATGACCTCACTTTAAATGACCATATGCATTTCTCAAGAGCTGAGTTAAACGTTACCTGTCATCGCAGCAATCCCTGTGCTAATTTTTAGCCAAAGTCTGCTCCAACACTTTGCTTTATGGTGCCGGCCTCCTTTGGTCTGCTGTGTTTTATTTGTCTTGCCTCTGAGGTCTGATCTGCACAACAAGATCAGCTTGGCGCAAATGAGTCTAAAGTCTACTCACCCTTAACATGACCTCCGCTTAAGGTCTACTCTGCTGTGGACACTTATGCAACAAAGCAGTCCGCTATAGGGGCTAGATATTCTCCTGTCTTTCACCAAGTCATATAAAAACTGGAGCGTCTAATGTAACAAACCCGTTTTACATAATGGGTGCATTTTAAACAATCAGGAAATCGAAAATGTGTGTGGATCAGTTGTCTTGCTATTTGACCTTGGTTACGGAACAGGTTTGGTACAGTTTCTCAGGGCTAATGTTTCTCTGCCACACACTTGTCCTCACTCTATCACTTTCTTTTTCTTTTAACATCGATAGCATTTAGAATAGCTCCACACTATCTGGAGTGGGTGACTGTGTCCCTTGATGAAACCATGGATGATGAGCGGGATGGCTGGTGGAAAGTTCAAAGCAGATTGTTCCCCTAAAACTGTTTCCTCTTTCTCAAAATAGAAACAATAGAAAGAGGATATTTTGCACAGCTAGGTTAAATGTAGGAACAACTCAAGCAGATATGATCCCCCAGTACCACAGGCTTAATCTTTTGTGGGGTTAATCAAGTGTGTTTTTATAAAACTCTCTGTGCTCAGCTATTGGAGCTTTATCATCTCAAATTCAGGTTTTAAATTTACTAATGTCATTCGGGCCGGTTCAAGTCTGGAAGCTTTGGGTACGGCTTGAGTTTGGGCCAGAATTAGCATTTAGTATGCATGCATTTAGTAACTATTAGAAGGCTCCACAGCTAAACACTTTCTGTAACTGCTGATCGGTCCTGTGTGAGAGGATATGGTCAAAATGCCAAGAACATCTTTAACACAATAGAAAAAATGTGTTTGCATTTTTGGTCATCTGCTGGAACAGCTTGCCGATTATGCCCCGGAATTTCAAAGGGATTAAGGTCAGGACTTGCTTGGACATGCTAAAATGTGGAATTTTAGTCATCATGTTGTTTTCTTTTGCAAGCACAGACTTTTCATGGGGAGATCTCATGAATCCCCATAAGTTGCAAGTGTATATTTGGATAAAGCACTGCATGTAGTTTAGTCACATGTAGCTGTTATTTTCATTATTATTCTATTATTGTTATTAGATGCCGCTGCTGCTGATGATGATGAAGATGAAAGAGAATTTTGGAGCCATAAAGTATTTCATATCATTCACTATTCCTAATTTGATAAAAATAAGATCTTAGTGGATGGTGTTAAAAAATTAAGAGAGTTTAGAAAGCTATTGTTTAAGTCTAATCAAAAAATATCTATTATTTGGTTCTAATTTTCTCTTTTTTATTCAATATTTATCATATTGGATTTATCAGAACAATTGTGACTTTATTTTTATAGACTGTCTGATTTAAAACGTCAAATTTTGAACAACAGGGAAGTTTAGGAGGAAATAGAATATCTTGTTTTTTTTTCAGATGAATGCTCAGCCTACATAGAAACAAATAGGAAGAAAAACAACAACAACAACAACAACAAAACTTGACAAATAGAGAAGGGAAAGACACTGTTAGGCCCACAACAAGCTGTTGCTGATGTATGATACAAAGTAATGGCTTCCCAGATTGTATCTCAAGCGAATCAACTCTCAATTGTGAGATCAAACACTAATCTCGGGCACAGTCTGCTGCAGTCATTTAGCGGCGAACTTTTCACCTCCTTCTCCTCTTCGAGGAGGCCCGTCGTGACTTCAATTATCTGGAGCTCAGGGCTTCTGTCTTTAAGACGGGGCTGAATTGGCAGCTGTGTCAGCTCCCTCGTTAAAGATTATTCAAGGTGTATCCCCCGATGAAGCCTCAGAGACAGCTACGCTAATAAACACACTTTTCTGGCCATGATATGGACGTCCACGAGATGCCACAATGAATGATCGGTAGAACAAGGACTGCAGTAGATTTATTTACAGGCGCTGGTTACAACGCTTCTTTAAGGTTCAACATATTGTGCTTGTTTTGCTGAGCTTCCTAGTTTTCAGTCTTGGCCGTTTCTTGGAGCGACTTTGGGGATCCTCCGAACAGTGCATCCTTCTAAAGGAACACCTTACGCGTGCAGTTGCACGCAAATACAGAAGAAACGCTTGGGTGTCTTGGGTGTCACTAAATCACTAAATACATTTATGGCATTTAGCCAGTAAATGCAAGAGTGATCATTAGTACATCAGTTTAGAAACACCTGCCACGTCTGGGCGGTTTAAACATGTTGTTAATGCTTGAAAAATTCTGTATTATTGTATGTAGTCAACAAGTCATGGCATGTCATGTGGATTGGAGATGCTAAATTGTCCCCTAGGTGTGAGTGTGTCTTTGCATCTGCTCTGTGATGGACCGGCGAGCCCTTCAGAGCGTTTCTTCACCTTTTACCCTACAAATGCTGGGACTGCTATGAAAAAGATAGCAGTGCTAACAAAGATATCAGTGCTTGCGTAGGCTTTTTAGTTCTGGGTTTCATTTTACTAAGTCAATAAAAAAGGGAGGAAGCTAAAGACAATGATAATAAGAGTGTGACTCCTGTCAGGTTTGCCAAACCATGAGTGGGCAGTAAGGCAGAAACATCATGGGTTTTGGTGTTTTCATGAAGCACCATAATGAGCCGGATTAATGGGATTGATGTTGGATACAGCAGGGTTGCTTTGGTCTTATCTCTATCACAAATTCAAATTCCAGTGGTTACACAGTCATCCATGGCTTTTAGTCCGAGAGTGGATGTCCCTCTAACTGACATCATCCTCATTCTCACTTCCCTCACGCCTGGCAAAGGTGGTTAGATACTTGTTTATGGAACGAGTTTGTTATGGATCCATAATCCTGTGGCTAAATCTGTCAGAGTCATTCATCGCTTTGAGTCCAAGCCTAACCCTCAAGCTGAGGAGAAAACCAGGCAGTTCGTGTTCTCGTCCGAGCATGTTAAACTGTCCAACAGTAATGTGTTAGCAGCAGTTTCAAAAGATGTGCAGGAACTTCCTATAAGCTTTCTTCTCCCACTCACAGTTGGTGATATCGTGTGACTGGGTCCTAGCACCAACACAATGGTGCCATATTTTAAATTTGCCATCGAAAACAACAACCTCAGGAAAGTGACATCATTCATCACTATATCGCCCCACTCAAATAATTCCCATAAAGCTCCAGGCGTGCGTTGACCGTGGCTAGATTATTTGCTAGGCTGGACAGCAGGGAAGAATGTGAAATAGGAGGGGAGTGGTGGAGAGGCCTCGGCATTGTGGACTGACCCAGCAGGTCATGCTGAAAGTAGCCGGATATGAAGTGGATTTAGCCCTCGGGATGCTCCGGGCCACTTTAGACCCTGCTGCCCTCAGACAGACACACACTGCGTCGCAAAATATCCAGCGTGCGCTTGCGCATGTGGCCTGCATGCAGTTGCGTGTGAATGCGTATGTCCAGCCCATCAAATGAGGCGAGTTAGTACATGAAACGAGGCAGAGTTCGTGCTTCGTTTCTGTGGTTCTGCATAAGCTTAAGCATGTGTGTGGGTTAGGTAGGTATACTGTGATCATACGTGCCTTTGTTTACAGCCTCATGCATTATTCAGCCTCCATTGTGCCTTGCAGCACAGGAGCCGTAAAGCAGGCGGAGCTGTACTGGAGATATGAAGTGCTATTCCGGCACACGATGGGCCAGTAAAAGTCAGAGGCTGTAGCGGGGTAATGAAGACTTGCACACACGTGTATTGCAAGATGGAATGCGGGAGATGGATTCCTCGGCTCTGGGAAGAGAGGAGCCAGACAGATAGAGGGCAAGCTGGGATCGGGATCTTTCTCTTATCATCCATCATCCAGAAATCCCCGCTTGTAACCCATAGCACACACCTAGCTCTGCTCTACAGGCAGGGCCGAGTGGTCATGGTCTTGCAGGAGTTCTTTTTTTAGATGTGTCAAATTTAGAGAGATGTTTACATAAATAGAAAAAAAAAACAAGTAGGATTCTACTCTTTTCCACATTTGCTTACCTGGCTAAAGCTTCTCGGGTTTATCTCCACTTGCAGGCGCCACAGAAAAAAAGAAATGACTTTAAGCCGGGCTATGGAATAGCTTCCTCGTCGTTGTGGCGCAAGGCAGATGTAGCCCAAAGGAAGTCTCTGGATTATGGTCCCATAATATACTTTTTCCATAAACACATAGCCTTCCCCCCACCTCCACCGGGCATGCAGGAAATGAGAAAGATGAAGCATTGAAGGGACAATGGCTATCCAGGTGCCACATTCGTGGAGTGTGAAGTTGGATTTTGATGTATAATGTGTTTCTTTTTTTTTGTTGTTGTTTTTTTTCTTTTTTTTAATGTGTGCGGTTCATGCATGAATTGGTAGCAGCTGTAAAAGGAATCTGTTGATCATTTGCATAATGGTGCCTCCAGATTTGTCTGCGATTCCCAAGCTCAATTTTTTTTTTTTTTAAAAACATTTGCTCTTCAGATTGCATCCAAGCAGCCATGAGTTATTTAAGGAGGGCTTGAAAGAGGCTCTTTTGCTCTGGCCATGCTGGGTAAATGCTCAGAACAGCTATTATTTCTACATTTAAACATACAAAATGTCCAAAAGTATCTAGGCACCATTTCTAATCCATGCTTTTTGCTGCTTTCAGATGCACTCATTACTGAAACAGAGATTCAGTTGCATACAAAACCCTGCATCGTCTCCATAGAAAAGCATGTCATGACGCCACACTTGAGCCTAAGGTTGCCATGTCCAGTGCCAGGCGTTGGCAAGAATGGTATAAGTGCACCACGAAGCAGTGGAACGGTGTTTTCACCTTTTATATGAATCAGAGTTTGCGGTCTGGAGCTAATTTTCAAACATCCATGCCAGGCCTGGCTCAGTGCAGTCAAATCCTATGTTCCAGTGGTGTCTCATTTTTGGCCTTTGTATCGTGTGTGCTAAATGCGATCAGTATAAAAGTTTTCATCCTGTCCTTCTTGTCTGCAGCAGATTACTGTTTTGCAGGGCCTTAACTTTACTAATTAAAAAAAAAAAGCTGTCTTTCATGGCTGCTTCTGATGCCACAAGGCTTATTTCAGTGGTTTTCAGAAACAGTTCAATTTGATCCGGGCTTAAATGGACTGTGGGTGATTGGGTAGATATTGCATTGTTATATTTGAGTCTCAGTGCGCCCTTAATGAAGAACTTCACCTGAAAATGCTACTGTGGCTAACAGTGAACAATAGCTGTGGGGACCAATTATTGCATGATTTCATTTGGTGGTGATCATTGATGCCAACTCATTCCCTTTATAATTAGCAGCATAAGCACAGCAGAGTGATTTTAATGATGCTTCTTATCACCATCTCCTTTTTTCCCTTTGACCTCAAAAAGCATCTTTATAGCCAGAATCCAGGGCTGTGTGAGATGTCGTCTGTTAATGTCAAGGCTGCTGTATTCAGATCCATAGAGCTTTACTGTAAGTGCAGTATAGAGCAGTGTGGACTCGCCTAAATAGCCTTTTACAGGCTTTGAATACTCAGTGTACTTAAGTATCTGTTCTTAAAGTAACCCTTAAAAACGTGAACATTTTTATTGAATTATTATTCATAACTTTTTGCCCACTGCAGTTCAGATCGGTCCATCAGTGGACCTTCAGGCTGAAGCCCTGCTCCTCCACCATGTTATGCCATGATACAATCCACAAAAGTGAAGTGAAACCTCATCACTCTTCCTGGGGACCAGTGATGGGGTCGGTACCTTGCTCAAGGGTAACTAAGAGCAACCTACTGGTCTGGAATTCCTAAGGCGTAGTCTGAGCTCAATCACAGCAAGGTGGTTCCTGAACCAAGCTGGTTTTCTGACAAATTGTCCTGCCTTGTCAAAATGTCCTAATGTGGTGCATATTTATAAGCAGCCGTGAGAAAAAAATTATAATATAGAGGATGTGTTTGAGGATCTTGCGTCTTAAATTTACTTCCGAGCCATATTGTTGGAAGACTGATTTACCCCCTTCTTTCAGGACTGCCAGAGTTCATCACAACAAGCAGGTTTAAGGGTCTGAGGTCCCGGTTTTTATATCGTCCTCACCAAAGTGTCAAATATGTACAGCTATACTTGCTAATTTGGAGTGCCGGCCTCTTTCGCACTATTTGTTGATTTTTTTTTTTTTTTTTTTTAAGCATCTTTGCTCTTTGAGCTTGAATGGCCCCTGGAAGGCATGAAGGTTTGTGAATGTTAAGAAGAGAACCGAATACCATTTACACTGAGTTAAGGTAGATGAATGATTTAGCTCTAGCTTCAATAAAAACGATGCCTGGAATTTTGCATTTATCATGAAAACCCTCCCTCGGTTCGTTTGCCGAGATGATGCCTCTTAAGCCCTTTTGTGAACGTGTACATAAAGAGTTCTCTGATCTCTGTACTTATTGAAACGGAGCGACAGATCTCCTCCCTACCCCGAGGCTCTTCCTGAAAGTGTTGATGGTTTTCTTTTCATTGCTGTTTGAGGTGTGTATGGACAGTGGACAGTGATAAATTTCCACTTATCTTTCCTTTTGCAAAAGATGTGTGTGTGGTGGAGGGAGAGGCTCCGGATAGGCACCAAATGGCTTGTTTACCCCATGGCATTTTTTCTTTGAAGGGACCGCCGGATTAGAGCAGAAAAATGTAAAATGCTGTCCCCAGACAAGAGAGGCGAAACTAAGCTCAGAAAACCCACCCTGTCTGTGCAGCTGCCAGATACTGAGCTATGTTTTCATAACCCCCCCACCCTCAATGTTCTCTGTTTGGTTATTGTCTGAGCCGGCCTCTGCCTCTGGGCATACTCTAACTCAGCGGGATGAACCAAATGTCACTGAGGGTAGGGGTCGGAGAATGTTAACATCTGAGAGGGAGAATTATCTTTAGAGGGTGGCTGCTTGAAAATAATAATAATAACCAAATAATAATATCACAATATGCAGTGCAAAATAATTCGAATGGTTACTATTTCATATTGATTTCATATACACAATGCTTCACAATGACAAAACGGCTATTGTCATTGTTTATTTATTAAGATAAATAAGTATTTATACTAGGGCGGAGTGATATTGCAAAATAAATCAAGAAATTTCTCGGACAGAAGTTTGAGTGACAAAGAATGAGTAGCGTCACACAAATATAAATCCAATTTTTTTTTCATTTTTAACATTTTCCACCCTGCACAAAATCCAAAGCTAATTGTGCTTTCTTCGTTTAAAAAAATGCAGCTCATCATGCTCTTTAATTATTGACAGTATAAGCTCCAAAAAAAAAAAGGAATTGTAATTTATCATGATAATTATTATCATATTGATTGACTCTTATCAATTCAGACTCTTATGCATTCAGGATTCAATGCTTATGCAAAGCATCTTTGTTAGCAATGGCAGCCTCAAATAATCCTACAAGCTTGGCAAGGCTTTCTTTGGAAGCTTCTGCCAGTTTCATAAAAGCTGAAGCAGGTCGGCTGGGAGGGTGTCGGTGCGCAGTCAGATTCAGGTCTGGACTGAGTGGGCCAATCCGTGGACTTTCACGGAGTTTTCCCGAAGCTACTTCTTTGTTTTCTTGGTAGTTTGGCTGTTGCTGTAATGTAAACGCCTTGCTCCAGCCTAAGATCACTAGCAAGGTTTTAACTCAGGATGGTTCTGCATTTTTCACCATCCCTCTATCCTGACTAATCTTCTTGTCACAGAAAAACATCCCCACAATCCCCCTCTCACAACCTCAAGGCTTGGTTTACACTCTGAGCCACACCATCAACTGTGAAATGTGTCCCCGCACCATCTTACATAGACAGATGTGTCCCCCTCCTGATCAGGGCCAATGAAATTAATTAGGCTCAGGTGGACTCCAGTCAAGGGGACCATTGATGCACTAGAGCTTAATGCAAGTGTCATAACAAAGGATGTGATCCCATATAAATAGGATCATCTTCATTTTGTTAAGTTAGCTGTGTCATGAGTCTTGTTTGTGGATTGCTAAGTTAAGATTGGTCTAAAATGTTAAAAGAGTCAAAAAAATAATTCCGGTTTTTGGTATGGTACACTTTTCTCACAGAAAAGGGATGAAATGACACTTCGGGTCTGGTTTTGGATTCTGAGGTCAGGAATTTTGCAGGGTAATTGAAAAAGATTCTCTTATTTTGTCTTTGCCAATAAAAGTCCCCTACAGAATAGTTTTTGCATCAATACCCCGTATGACATAAAAGAAAAAAGCTCAATCATTTAAGTCAATTCAAGTCAACTTTATTTATAAAGCGCTTTTTACAACTGTTGTTGTCACAAAGCAGCTTTACAGAAACAGGGTCCAAGCCCCAACTGGGTAAGCCGAGGGGCAACAGAGGCAATGAAACACTCCCCAAACATGAGGAAGAAACCTTGGGAGGAACCAACACCCAAAAGGGGAACCCATCCTCCTCTGGTTGACACCAGAAACAAAGAAGGAGAAAGTGCATTTCATAATTAATCAAGAGAAGACTTCCAGTAAAGCATGAGTCACAATAAGAGTCCATTTTTGTCTGTAGCCGGAGCTACAGTGAGCTAACAGTGGTGGCTCTGCCCAAGTGGGTGAAGCTTTTGTTGATCTTAGTGGTAGTAGCTCATGCAGATGATCCGGTCTGAGCTGATCTGAAGTTCAGGTGGGGAGAGCAATCTGATGATAGTAGTTTCATCAACTCGGTGGAGTAGCTGGTATGGAATTTAAGCGTTCGCATTTCCATAATAGCATTTTTTTTGGTGAGCAAAGAAGCCTGCTTTAATCACTGATAGTGGTTTCCCACGAAATTCAGTAAATAAGAGATGTCAGGGCCATGTGGGCGATAGTTTCATATTTAAGTCCACTTTTTCAGATTCAGTTTTTTGCTCTCAAATTGAATTCCTACATCCTAATCATATCACCAGTCTTTTTTTCTATGGTTTGAGTTCAGGCTAAATCTCTTTTTAATGAATCTTGCATTGGGTCATGCTTCTTTACGTAATGATACTATCTGCAATACGCTTCGAAAAGCATACAGAGATGTCATTTTTCGGGACAAAGATAACATCGCCATATTGTCCACCACTACTAGAGGGGGGTGAACAGCATCTAATCTTGATCTCTTTCTTTTCTGTGGGTTATTGCAGCATTACAGCTCATTTTGAGAGTAGACCGAACATTTCAAAAAAGTCCACCTCTCAGTCCTTGCCGCCATTTTATCCACTGCATCGTTTAACCCACTGCAATCACATCAACCCTTAATCTCATTAACTCGTCTCACCCCAGAGTTCCCAGGCTTTATGAACTCTTTACATTTCCAGTGGCCAGAAAACACAGATAATGATGGTGGCAAACTGATAATATAAATTTACCTCTTTCAATGGTTTGTCATCCCATTGCTGCCATTCACACAATATTTCTGGGATAGATCATTTTGCAGAATTATACACTCGCAAGATTAGAACTCATATAAACTTATATAATCATATAATCTTATCTATAACTCATCTCCTATAAATGAGGTCACTTTTGTGTTGTTTCTGGTTGTGATTGGCAAGTTGGCTCCAGCATCGAGGACTTTTAGACCATCTTTTAGACCATCTATTGTTAGTGTAGCTTAAAATTTTTGCTTAGCTTAACGTTACTAAGAAAGGTGGATTTCAGCAATAGCTGTTATAGTCTTAGCAGAAGTCAAGGGGATTTTTTAATTATCACCCACCATACAGAGCTCTTGAAACGTTTCCATAATATCCCTCATTAGTCAGTTGGCACAGTCATTAAATACCATAACCAAATACTTTCCCAACCGTAGCTTAACTGTATGTTTCAGGGCACAAAATTCTAGATGTGAGTGGATTACTCTGCTATTGACAAGGCTGACTCCTTACACGTCAGTTCAATGTGCAAAGCCAAAAGACAAGATGTAGGATCATAAAACCGCAATTAGCTGCCAGCCTTACCTTTTAGGTTAATGGTGATCATTTGTACTGCCCATATCAAGTGGAAGGTAGTCTAATGAGCTCTGATTGGAGGTCAACCTGTGGATGTGGTTGAATCTCTATGGCCCATTCAGCACAGAATGAACAGACAGACCCTTTGAAGCTTGTACTGCATTTCGTCGCCTACAGGTTTGCACATTGAACAGTGCGTGGGTAAATATGTTGGTCACTTCAAATGGACCGGTTTGCACCACCATTGATCCACAGGCCCAAAATAAACTCAACCACCGACTGTACGCCTGAGTGTGTTTTACATTTGAGAACCATTTATCCCATTCTCTGATGTGCAAAACCGAAGCGAGGAGCCAGAGAGGTAAAGTCTGCCTGGAAAAAATGACAAGAAAGGCTGCCCTCTTTGTCTTAAAGACAGGCTGCTACATGGCGATATTGGTGTGAATTCTTCTTTCGCTTTATCGTAAAAGCTTTTGGTGACACTTCAGAGCATCGCCGATCCATTAAAATCCTTTCCATTTCAGAACCCATCAACGGCTTCCAAGGGAATGTACAAAGAAACACTGCATCAAAAACTCAAGCTTTGGCTGTTTTTACGAGGTGCACCTACCATCTAAGTGCAGTGACGGACTGCAGCTCATCTGCTGATACACAATATCTCAGTTCTCTACTTCCATAAAGAAGGACCACGTCATGACCGCTGTTGAACAGTGGCGGACTAGTGTTTAGGGACTCGGCCCCAGGATCGGAAGGTCGGGGGTTCGAATCCCAGACCAGTAGGTTGTCCTGAGGAACCCTTGAGCCAGGTATCAAAATAAATATTCTGTTTAATATTTAATCTTAATTGAATTACTAAGGTTATCAGGTGGGGGAACAACATGCTAATAACCAGCTGCTCCAGCGTTGTATGTTGCTATAGAAGCCCTGACTGTAGCCTTTTGCTCAAATGCAGAGTTCATGAGCTGCTTATGTGGTAAGGGTGTAATGTTAAGGAATCAAAATTGTGACTTTAAGTGTTACCACCAAGAGATTAGTTAGCAATTGTAGCAACTGCTCTTTCTCATTCATGGCCAAAACTCACACAACAAACTGGTCGGGCTCTTAGTTCATGGTCAAAGCATCGTCCTTTCAAGGCAGACTTCTAATTTGAATATTAGCATATTCATTTGATGTTTTCATCAAACTTGTCTGGCCCTCAAGTCATCCTTCATAACTTGTCCTATTGGCCGATAATTTAAAGTACCTCGCTGCTTGAAAATAAGGCCACTGACATGTTGGTATCACTGTTTTGCCAAGTGTGTCTGTTGACTGCGGTTGTCCTTTCCATTCTTTGAAATCCTACAAATTGCACCTATATGGTGGATGTTTCTGATAAAATGGCCAGCAAATGTGAATATTTAATGTGATGTTTGCATTGTTTGGTCCAGTTTTCAATCGTATATGACGGTCACGCCACTTCACCTCGTGTAGCCAAAGCTGTCCACTAGATTGACAGACTTAAGGTCAGAGGTCACTTCTGTTGTTGTGCATTTGTGTGTATGTGTGTGTGTCTTTCAGGCAAATTGACACTTGAGCTTTCTCTCTGTCCCAGCCTGCTTTGATCCTCTGAAAAGTGAAGTACATTCACGTTCCTGAGGGGACACGTCCCAATATTCATAGGTGCCTGAGACACAGTTTCTGAGGGCTGAACAATGTCTTTTGTTAATCCTCTGTTAAATTGGTCATAGTAAAGATATCACATCAGGTTCCAATATGCAAGCCAGTCCTCTTAGGAATTAAATTTTTATTTTTCTGTTGTGAGCTACGAGCAGTCCTAGCAGCCTCACATCTTCCAGCTCTGTTTCTGTTTGTGATAATGAGGTCACTTTGCACCATAAAACAATGCATAAAAATGCTTTTTTGGGATGAATAATGCAGTTTCGTTGTCCGATTGACACAAATAATCTTCAGCTGCTTCCGTTTAGGGGTCGCCACAGCCGAACATCCGTTTCCATTTTTTACGGTACTCTAGATCTTCCTCTTTCAATCTGACCACCTGCATGTCCTCTCTCACCACATCCATGAACCTTCTTTTGGTCTTCCTCTTTTCCTCTTTCCTGGCAGCTCTAGAGAACATTCTTCTCAGAATATAATCCACATCTCTCCTCTGTACATGTCCAAACCAACGTAATATTACTTCTGGTACTTTGTCTCCAAAACTCCTAATGTAACTGTCCATCCTGGTCACTCCCAACGAAACTCTGCCACCTCTAGCTCCGCCTCCATTGTCAGCACCACTTCTCTGTACTTCTCCATCAACACCGTCAGAGCAAACATCACATCTTTGGTGCTTTTTCTCGGCATGAAACAAGACCGCTGTTCTCCAATCCTCACCTCTTTTCTTAACCTGCTTCCACGACTCTTTCCCAGAACTTCATGCTGTGGCTGATCAACTTTATCCCTCTGTAGTTACTACACAGCTCTGTGCATCACCCTTATTCTTGAATACCAGCACTGTTCGTCAGGCTCTTCAGGCATACCTCACTCCATATTAATATAAGTTAACTGCAGTTAAAACAGTCTTTCATCCAACACTTTCATCCATGTCTCTACTAGTTCTCCCGTCACGGACATCACACTCAATACACGCCTTTTCTGCACCATCCATTCTCTTTTCTTCCCTCCTATGTCCTTTTGTGTCTGTCCTGCATGTACACACAAAGGGGCTGTCTTTTCTGCAAGTTTCTGTCCATTTAGGCGTTCTTTTGATAAATCAATTGGTGACACATTACACACACTAACTCACACATTCTCAGGTTCTTGTCCTTAGAGAGTGCCACCAGACGTGATCACATAATGAAAGTCTTTTTTCTGGAAACAATTGTATGAGCAGGTCCACAAACCAGAGTTTCCTTTCATCGCATTTCCATGCCAATCATCTCGTTTAATGCCCCCAAAGCAAAGAACAAACACATTACACCATGCTTTTATCTTTTTTTCTTTTTTTCCAATATTAGGAGCCTAACTCCTTGGCTGGCAAACCCTCAAATGTTTGGTGTGGGTAAAGTCGGCTCTTCCGCACCTTCTGCCCTGGGATCAAGGGAGGAATTAAGACCACCTGCTTCTGGAACGATTCTGCAAGCATATGGGTCTCCGTCGTCTTCTGTTCTGTTGTTTTTTGAAATTGCACTTTTTCCCCCTTTTTTAAAAAAAAAAAAAACTGTTTTATTCATCAAAAACACTTTCTCGGTCTCTGATGAGTGAAAATGAATAAATTACGCCTTGTCTGGAGCAGCTGTTGCTGTTTTTGTCTTAGCAAAGCAGAAAGCTTTCATTATTGTTCAATACGAGTCTCTGTGCTTTTCCTGGAGAACATTTCTGATTGCTCAGTGAATGGAACATCATGCTACGGCACAGATCCGTGACACATTTCAGTCATTTGTGGGGGGTTTTGTGGGTGCAGTGCTGTTGTTTCAGTAGTCTAGAACCCCAGCTTGATTCTGAGCTGATATGTACACATGTTTTATATATATATATATATATATATATATATATATATATATATATATAAAACACTTTAAACACAGGTTGTTTGCAGACTGTTTCCAGACCTTTGATTGCACCTGTCTGAGGTCTCCGTCGCTTTCTACTCTTAATTCCTTTTCCCCTCCTCTTCTTCCTCTTGTTTTCTCAGTTTGCTGTCTATTTTTTATTAATTTTTTTTGGAACTAGTCTGATGCAACAAGTTTACACAAACTCTCTACTCCTGTCATTGTTTTCTTGCTTGTTAAAATCTCTGTAAGGACAACGAAAGGTTAGCCATTGCTGCATCTGTTGTAAACAAGCCTGCCCGCTAATAGTGGTTGGTATACTAGTTGAGCAGGAGCACACTTTAAAATTTGTCCCAGAGTCAAAGTCATAATCACCCTCATGTAGATAATCCACGAGCTCAGAGCTCGCCTGAAAACGCAATGTTAATTTGGGGATGATGGTTGTCTAGGGGTGGGGTGCTCAGCTGCTGAAAAAGAGGTTGGGGGTTCCATTTTTCAGGAAGTCCTATCTTCCTGACACCATCTGAGCCCCTGAGCAAGACCATTAACCTCAAGTAGATTCAGGGAAACTATTGTTAGGGACAATCGCCTAGTTTAGGACACAGCCTCAAGTGAGATTTACATCGCAGGTAAACTCCAGCACAGGTGAGGTTGGGTCTGAGAGAAAGAAGGTTCAGACATGTTTAGACAGGCTCTGCTTATGATCACAAAAGCAACAGTTTATACCTCTAATGATGAGGCGGCTCATATTCAGTCTAGCAGCCAGGAGACTTTGGCTTGTCTTTAAATAATAGTTCTGCTTTCTCATCACTCAGGCTGGATTTAAAGGACAACGTTAAAAGGTTTTGGGGCTTTTTCATGTTCCTTTCCGTTCTTTTTTGTGCATAAACGATTTTCAAAAGATTACGAGTAGATATTTGAAAGAGAAAGCAGTGGTGACAGGCTTAATTTTTCACTTCTGTTTTTGCCATTTTGACCAAACAAAATACTACAGTACTGTGCAAACAGGCACAAACTGTATACCTTGGCAAATAGTTTTTTTTTTTTTCTTTTTCCAGTGGCACAGTACATCATCAGAAGAAAGTGAAATAAAAATAAGTTCAATGATCTTCAATAAAATGATTCTTTTTCATGTTGTCGATCTCTTATGAGATTTTAAGAGCACAGATTTAGTTCCAGGTTCCTCCTTGATGCACCGTCTCACTGTAAACTGTCCACTTCCATCAGCAGCTCCTGATTTAACCTCATGAAGTATTGATCAGCCAAACCAGATATGAAACCCAAACTCCTTATTATACTGGAATGCCGTGAGGAGAAAGCAAACAAGGTACTTATTTATACGTTTTACGCATTTGTGCTTTATTTCTTTATTTGTGTATATTATTGTAAAAGATTTTTAATTACTTTTTTCTCGGGTGCCTAAAACCTTTCCACAATACTAAGTATGCTTAATTTGTCAAACAGAGCTATTCTTACCAAAAGAAACCACTTTTAACTGTGAATTAAGAAAGCTCTTTTCAGATGATGTAGGAACTTGGGGGCAGCTGTGGGACTAGGCACCAGGATCGGAAGGTTATGGGTTTGAATCCCAGACCAGTAGGTTGCCCTGAGGTACCTTTCTGCATGTTACTGTCCTTAAACTTAATGCTACTGCTAGGAAGAATAGAATAGAATAGAATAGGAGCTTTATTTACTCCACGCTGGGGAAATACATCTGAAAAATGTATGTCATTTTTTACACACACATATATATATATATATATATATATATGTATATATGTTTTTTTGTGCAGCTGTAGGGAGAAAACATTGATGGACAAAATGCAAGGAGGAAATTTCTGGCAAGGCACTCTGCAACATAATGCAATTTTTACACCAGAGTGCCTTTTTAAAGCCAGTGAGAAGCAGGACTGAGGATCAATTAGGTGTACGTCTTCTGAAGAAGATATGAGTGAGGAACCCTGCTTTTCTTCAGTCGCTCTGAAGGGTCTTTGTGTAAGGAGATGGACATTTTTAAGGA
Organism: Hepsetus odoe; assembly: GCA_017165825.1. Taxonomy (NCBI): domain Eukaryota; kingdom Metazoa; phylum Chordata; class Actinopteri; order Characiformes; family Hepsetidae; genus Hepsetus; species Hepsetus odoe. The sequence goes on from CM029394.1 coordinate 3,971,934, forward strand.
GAGCACTTCCTTGGACGGAAGAAGAGTATAGAGGAGGTAGAGAGTTCAGAAAGACTTTAAGGAAGTGATGCTTGCTTTGGGGCTAATCTCACTCACTCACTGAGGGCTTCTAACAGTCTTTTGTTCAATCAGCCCCTCCTTTGCACTCGGGTCAGAAATGGTCTTTTCGGTAATGATCTACCAGCAGCTTGAGAGGCCTCTCATTCTCATGACTTCTTTTGATCACCAGCTCACATCCCAGCACTTCCATTACATCTGAATTATTGACCTGCAATTTAGGACACATCCCAAAGGACTCCCTAGCGACTATGCTACACCGTGTCATGTAGTCAGAAGTTGGATGTAGTCATCTCCAAGAGGCTAAGTGCAGATGTAGATCAGGTTTTAATAGCAAACTAGGCACCTCCAGGCTTACACATTGAGCTTTCCAACTCGTCTGGAGGCTCAGCGATGTCGTCTGCCAGTGCATGCCTACATGAAAGGTCACACTGTAGGGGTTGCCACATCCATTCTTCATCAACCCTAGAGTGCCATTTGCAAGCCTGGATTTGGAAAGTAAAATGGGAGAGGGAAAGAACGACAATAAGTCCTCTGGCTCCTAACAGATTGCTTTAGTATGAAAAATGACACTCTGGATCTGGTCCTTCCTCCCAACTCCTCTTGACAGCATGACTTGACGGCAATCCCAGGGCAAGCACGTAGACTGCTGCACATCCTCCATCTGCTATTAAAGTTTGATTAAGCTGCATTTTTGCGAGCAAAGACTCTCAGGCCCCAGAGAGTGCTGCAAGTGTCCCTGTACCTTCTTGTCTGCTGTAATTATGTCGTAACGGGAGTGGTTGTGGAAAAAAAAGCAGGGCCGAGGCTGTTTGGGAGGGGGCGAGGAAGGCATATGGGGTCTCCAACTTTGGGTTTTACGAAAAGCCTGCCGAATTTGGCTCACAAAGATTAGCTAAAGACCTAAAGATTACAGCCGTATCAGTTCAAGTCCCAAGACGCTCTGTTTGTCCTGCTGTTTTTTTGTCCTCCCTCTTTTCCTCAATTACACTTTTCCTTTTGTGTCCAGTGCTTCTTTCTCCCATGTGATGTCCCGCTATGAATATAAATAAGGCAGAAAATATTGTGCCTTCTCCGTTCTCCATTCTCAGATCCTCTCGAGCTTGACTAAAATAGATGTTTACACGGCCTTGCAAATTTAGCATGAGAATGGTGAGTACAGAAGGATTTTTAACACTAAATGCTTGGCTGCTTTCCACTTTAGAGTATGGAGGTTGATTTGCATGTTAATATTGGCCCTTTTCTGTGGCCTTTGTGCCACGGTGGATATAATAAAGTCCTTCGAGGGGCTGCACTGAGGACAAATACACCAAGTCCATGGAAAGTTTCAGGGCCTTATCCTCAGAAGGCTGGAAGAAATTAAGAACTTTCTTGAGGGTTATGATCTTTTGCAAAACTTCCTACATGGAAAACACGTTCCATTGTGGGGATGATCAGCATGGATGGCCTTTCGGAGGAGCATAGGAACATGAAGATACAAATACACATATTCATCTTCAGTACCGGGGCAGCGGTGGCCTAGTGGTTAGGGTGTCGGCCACATGATCGGTGGATCGGGGGTTCGAGCCCTTTCCCAATGGGTTGCCCTGAGGTTCCCTTGAGCAAGGTGCTGTCCCCGTCCCGCTCCTCCCTTCGATGGGCTGGCGACCTGTCCAGGGGGCGTCCCCCGTCCTCGCCCTGTGTGCGCTGGGTTGGACACCAGCGTGACCCCGTTTGGGACAAGCAGCAGAAAATGGATCTTCAGTACCTTCTTTAAGCACCTTTTTGTTTTTTTATCTATTGAGTTAATGCGAGTGCATTAGTTAACACTGTTGTCACACAGTGAAAAGACTCAGGGTTCAAGTCCCATCTGTGGTTGCCCAGGTCCTTTCTGTGTGGAAGTTTGTATGTTCTCCCTGTGCCTGGGTTTCCTCCGGGTGCTCTGATTTCAGTAGATACTTAATGCCAATAATATACACAATGTCTGCTAATATGTACACGTTTAAATTGCATGTACAAATGTAAATTTTTTTTATTGTTAATTGTAAAGAAAGACTGTAAAGTGTCAAATGCGGTAATAATGGATAAACAGTAGACAAGCATCACCAGAACGTTCTCTTCTCGTAGGGTATAATTAATGGATATAAGGTCAAATATAAGGTACAAATATCAAATCTAAACATCTGCTTAGCTAATGTATATGAACTGACTTTCTAACAATGCCTGTGATTAAAACCTATCCAGGACTACATTGCTTGGTTCAACTCTTAAGTCCAAATGAATAAACTTACCAGACATCTTGCGGACCCGAGGGTCGGGTCGTTCTTGTTAAGAGTTGCTTCAAGGTTAACGCTGTATAGGCACTGAAACATCTGACCATCTTACACTTCTTCCCCATTTCATGAAGAGCAGAGAGCTAATCAGTGCTGATGATGAGTTTGATGCATTTGGATCATTCCCAAGATAACACTCTTTAGCATATTAGCATGCAGGTCATTTCCAGGCTAATGGGTGGCTCGATCTGAAGATAGTTTTATCTTGCACACAGGGATGTTTCTAGGTATGAACTGAAAGTTATATTCGTCATTGTGGAACAAAGCACAGCACACAGTGAACCAAAAACAAAATACACTCTTTGCTTTTAACCCATACATGCAAGTGGCCGGCTACGCCGGCGCTTGGGGAGCAGTGGCGGGACGGTACCTAGCTCAAGGGTACCTCAGGGTAACCTACTGGTCCAGGGTTCAAACCCATGGCCTAGTCCACGGGCAGCGGTGGCCTAGTGGTTAGGGAGTTGCCCCTGCATCGGAGGATTGTGGGTTCACCAGCAGGTTGCCCTGAGGTACCCTTGAGGATGGTACCGTCACCATCACTACTCCCCGGGCGCTGCACGGTGTTTGCATGGGTTAAATGCAGAGGTCCAATTTCGTGGTGGTTCACTGTGTGCTGTGCTGTGACCTCTCAATGACGAGGGTTGTCACTTTCACTTGACCACTATGGATAACTTAGGGCTCTTTTGCCTGGAGTACTAGAAAGTCCAGGAACACTATGTAGGTATGTAAACCACCAAAGAAGAAATTTCAGATCCAAGCAAAAATTGGAATCAAGGCTTTGAGCGTATCTTTAGCTGTACAGTTTCACGTCAGATACTTTTTTTCTGTTTTCAGGACTCTTTTTTGGTATGGTGGAGAATTGTTAAGGGCCATCTCAGGGCGAGAGTGTTAGTGGAAGCATGAGAAGCAGAAAAGGATGTCCTTATCTAGTTTTAATGAGCGACATCAACTATTATTCATCATCATGTTCATTGAGTAGTCTTAGAGCATGGGCTGAGTGGAGTCTAGCTTATTGGAGAGAGATCATCGCTTCTAGCACCTTCACATGTAGCTGTACGACAGCCACATATGCAAGTTCTGGGTCTTGTCGAACAAAGTAACAACAAGCAATTGGTCACATGGTCCCTCACCCTTAATCTTGAGGGTGCACCGATTATAGCATTATCCCTCATACATCGAACCAGAAGTCAGCCACCTTGGATTAGACTCTCTGCTTCAGGGACACTGTCAAAACTTTCAGCTGCTTGCCCATCAGAAGGTGGGGTTAAGAGATGACTTAAACAGGTTAAAGAGGGCCAGGGAAGGCCACAAGCTGTTTTAGAAGGATCTTCTCTCGGGTTAGTGTACCAGGCCTGCTCCAGATCTGCTTCCCCAGCTCCTTTTATCCATCGGATGGGAGAATCTGCTGGGATGGAAAGCCAAGCTGACAGCTGCATTCATGCTGGAATTCTTCAGCATCTAATCAGGGATTGGAAGGGCAGCACAGGGAACCTTCTGTTCCTGTGCTTGGGTCAGGGTGTTTGGGAGGGGGTGTTGCCTGTCATGCTTGAGGGTTGGGGGTCACAAGGCTTAGAGAAAGTAAAAAACGGTCCCCTAAGCTGTTTCACGTTTCAGTGGAGAGAATGTGTCACATTCCCTCAGATCATAGCGGTTGTCATGTGAAACTGTGGATGCCTTTTGGTTCCGTCATAGCCACTTGCACTTTCACTCCCTCTCATTCCCAAAGTGCTTGAATGACACAATTAGAACAATCCTATTGTAATGAAAGAGCCATAGTGCTATTGTGAGCTAGTTCACCAACCCTAGGTTTGACTTGCTGTTTGTCCTTGTCTTAGTGCCTAGGCTTTTTTGCCTGGACGTCTCCCTCGTGATCTGAGCCACAGCCCTCAGCGCTGCAGCCCTTTCATCAGTTCTGCCCTTAATCTCTTGATTACCCGGCCCCACTGCTCCACTCTGCACTCCGCTATACTGCCTGCAGGCCCTTGTGTGTTGGCACACTCCAGATCGACATTGGCCTTTTAAGCTCATGTCAGCCCAGTTCTTGATTACTCAGATTTTAATACTCAAGGCACATTTTACGCAAACTTTCTTAACCTTTTTTTTTTGTTTTTACAAGGAATACAGTTTGTCCTCGCTGATCATGCAAGCCAGCAATATTAGCTATCATCTAATAGCCATCTCTTTTTTGTCAAGGGGTTAGAGCGCATCTAAAAGGCAATTATGAGATAGATACCTAACTGTGGTGCATATTAAACACTTTTTCTCCTGTGCTTCGTAAAACTTTTTGGTTAGACTATCTCTACTGACTTTTTTGGCACCTGAAAGTATTATTGGAGCTTTACAACAAATGATCAAGGAAAGTATCATTATTTCATTCTCCATTTGCTATTCTACTGCATCCTTCATTTGATAAAATATCATTCTCAACACAGGTGGCGCGGATATATTCAGTTAAAAAGGCAGTCATTTCCCAATCCTGCATATCCACACATCCTGCATATCCTCAGAACTGTCTCTGAACTACAGCAGGAGAGAGGAAAAGAAAAAGCTACAGCGTATGGACGCTCTCAGCAAGACACCAGGATTTAATAAGGATGCCAGGATCTTAAAAGCTTTAAATGTGTCTGAGAAAGAAGCTGTACTCTTCAATTTCCAGGTCACCTGAGTTGCTCTCAAATCCGGCTACTGTGCCACATTATAGGACAAGGCAAGTACCTGAAGCAACAGGATCAAATTGTGCCCTTGTTTGCCACAGTCTTTAACAGAAGGAGGGAATTAGGATCACAGTCGGGGACTTGAGTGTTTAACCAATTGGAGAGATGGCATGGACGATAGGCACGCAGCTGCAAAGGGAGAGTCCACAGACTGTTTTCAACGTAACAAGCTGATTTGCCCGCAGTCGGCTTTACAAGGATGTATGTTTGTTTCAAACTTGTTTACCATAAACTGCTATTTTGTGCAGACTATTTAAGAAGTTGAGCTTCGTTAAGGAGTGGGTAAAGCGGGTCGTCGCTGACGGAAAGTTAGTGGTTTCGAACAAAACAGGTAGTGCTTCTCGTGAAGCCAGGCAGAGGAAGCCATGGTGAGACTAACGGAACTAGGCTGTCACGGGCCCAGGCGGAGGTCCTGCAGGCCAGCTCTGTTCTCGGAGTCTCCGACTGTGCGGGGCACGGGTCACTGAAACTCACCACAATGGACCCCTTTCACCCCCGGCCCTGTGGGAGCGTTTTCACACACTCCCAATGAGCCTTCTGTGTAAGGGGAATATTTCACAATGTTGTTGCTCAGTTGCACAATATTTGGCCCTGTATCGCTACGTGCCCCTATTGTGGGATTGGAATGGATGGAGATGCGGGGTGTGTGTGTGTGTGTGTGTATTTTATTTTGTTTTTCAGTCTAATTTGATTCCCTCCTCTGCTGTGCCTGTTTGGTTCATGATAACTGCAGCACAGCCAACCTCGGGAGGGGTCCTCTTTGAGTGTGAGCGTCTGTGATTTGTGTGTGCTTGAAGTTCCAAAACCGTCTCCTCATGATGTCATCCTGGAGCTTTTTCCCCACTGTCGCTCTCCACAGGGTGGCAACGCTATGATCTCCCCCCACCCGAAATTACATATGCTAATCTGCACCGGGGGAGTCCTCACGAGCCCATCACCCCCCCCCAGACGCCTCAAAAATCTGCAAAGGAGTGACAACGAATGAGCCTATACTGCCTAGTCCCCACTGATGTGTGATCAGGGACTGTGAGCTTAAGAACCCGCCTGCTAAATACCACCCAGACACAATGGACAAGTTGAACTGGTCAGATTCAAATGTGCCATAAAGTAGTCTGTGGTACAACTTTGACCAATGAACTCATTAAATAATCCTGAACCCTTGCATTAATACTAATACATCCCAGATTTCCTACCAATGTTCCGTTCTAACCTTCCCATGTTAATGTCACGTTCCTCCCCTGGCCACATGATGTAATCCCCAGGGCAGTAGTCCTAGTGTAACAATTATTGGCCGTAGCAGTGACCACAACAGCAAGCTAGCTGAAAACCCTCTTAACTGATGATTACAGCTAGTTCACTGAACTGGTGAGGCTGGCTAAAGGGAAGGAGAGGACGGGCCTCCGGTCAACCCACAATCCTTTCTTTTAGAGACTTTCTCAGGGGAGCAGGGGGGGACGATTTTCCCTTCCCAGTACCCTTCTCGCCCTCTTCATTAGCCCTTCTATGCAACAGGGACATATTTGGCAGGAGCCCCTCCTTGCCAATTCAGAATTAATTGGGCATGGAGGAAAGACTTCAACATGTCTCGTGAAACACCCTCCTCCTACTCCCGCTCACATCGCTGGCCCTGGGGGAAACAGTTGGGCCACTGCCTAGTGGGAGAACACATAGCTAGAACCTGTGGTCTCTAATTGATGCTCCAGTTTCAATGTTCCTTTGATATTTCAGTGGATTATGTTTGGTCTGCGTGCTTTGTTTGGATTGTAATGGAGCTGGAATCCAGCTGGCATGCAAACATGTTTAAAAAAGGTTGACGTTGCCGTAAAGTAAGTTAATCACGGTTAGTAAAACTCCCTCCTGATTACCACTGTTAACACTGTGGTCAAAGTATTTCTTCAAGGTTAATGAGAGCAGAGAAAATGAGCACGATAAGCCTGGATTCAGCCCTCGTCCTGCTTGTAACTCACTGGACCTTGCCTGACCTAGCCATCCCTCAGTTAAAAATAAACACAATCCATTAAACGCACGGGGTTCTCTGTTTCTTAAATCTACAGGACATGCCGTTCGTGTGGGTTTATCTCATGTGCTGCCAATGTCCTCTCCCCCCCCATCCTGGGGCTAATCTGCTGAACTTGACATGCTCAAGAGAGCATTTTTAATAATACAGGCCGTGCTCAGTAGTGCTGGCGTCTCAGCGGTGCTGTATTTGAGCGTGGGTTATGGGTGACAGTATCGGCCTGTGTGCTGAAGTGAGTCGCTTCCCCGCTGCGCCGCCTTACTTACTGCGGAGCTGTAAAACATTGGCAAGCATATTGCCAACCGTTGCTGATGTGACCCTATGACCTGATCCTCTGTGCCGTGAAGCAATACTATTGGCCGCAACCCCGACAATTCCATTGTGGGCCTTGAGCCATATCCTATTATGCGACTGTAATTACTTCACATAGGTGACATGCTTCAGCCAGGCCAAGAGCTCCTTACCATCTGGTGCACAGTGACTGCTGACCAGGCTTGGACACCCAGCACTAGCTGTCTCAAGGTGGCTAAAGAGGATCATCCTGCAGTTTAAGTCCCTGTTTACAGTTGCGTATATCACAGGGAATCGACTGTGGGTATATTCACAGTTACCAAAGGCTTCCTTGACAGACTGAGGTAGTTGGAAAAACGATGAAAGCACTTCATAGACAGCAACTTTATCCCTTTTCTTAACGACTTTTCCTAATCAGTCAAGTCTTCCTGTCTGCATGTCTTTGGATCGTGGGAGAACCTAGGTGAAACCCATGCAGACACGAGAGAACATGCAATCTACACACAAGAAGGACCACTCGGGTTGGTTATCAAACCCAGAACCTTCTTGCTGTGAGGCGACAACCCAAACACCACACACCTTTTGTGCCCCATTTCTGTAGTAAATGTGTTAACAGCGAAAGCCTGTGGTGCTAGCAAAATTAAAATCTTAGCTTAGATGATGTTTCCTTAAGCTTTTTTTCAGCTGGACAAGTTAGACTAGAACCAAGTGACAGGTGCGTAGCAGAGAAGTTCATAACATCCTCGGCTGATTTGTAATTCCGCCGGCAGCGCAGTCACATTTATAGCTGCCCAGCATCGTGCTCAACAAAGGGACTCCATTCGCTCATGTGTGCAAACAGGAGAAATGAGTCTCAGCGACTGAGTGTCTGTCTGGAAGCGGTTTTGGGGAGGAAAAACTTCTATTTCATCTATTTTCCCCCCCACCCCAAAGAAAAAGAAAAAAGAAAACGGGCCATTTCACAGAAGGCTTTCACTGAGCAAATTGATTCTTTTCCCTGAGAGCTTTTTGATTTGTCGAAAGAGTAATCTTCAGAGTCGACCTGAGAGGTAATTTCTGGCAGCGCGTCTCAGTGCAGGAGCAACACCGCGGCCGCCGCATGACTCAGAAAAGCAGCCCTCTGCAACTTTCACAGCCGTGATTCATGCAGGATGCAGAGGAATAGCCCATGTCGCAACACTCTCACTCTAATGCTTCATGAAAGTTTTGCAGCAGGATGGTACATTGTTCGGATAGGCGATGCACCTAGGAGCCACTCAGGAGTCATTTAGTGAGAGGGCGTGGATTTGAATATCGAATGCTCTCTGGCTCTCGGTATCAAATCCCAGCCATAATCCTTGCCGGAAGGCTCAGAGGCACCGGTCCCACTCTCTTAACAGCACCATCTGTTTCATCATTAGCCTCATTAAGCACCTGTTAACGTCAAGGCACACGGAGGCCACCAAGACTGGGCGCCCACTCTCTCATCTATCCTCCTTTTATCCATCCTTCTCTTCATTCCTCTCCTTCAGGGCCTGTTCATTGCTTGACCTCTGCCTTGTTGGGGTGAAGATGGTTTAACTGTGATATGTGATGCACATTAAGCTCCATTATTCATAGCGTTCGTCCCTTCCGAGGTAATGCATTCCGGTAAAGGCTGCACACTGGCTGTGGAGTCTTTGCTACATAAAATTGCCGAATTTCTTAAAGAATTCTCTGACTTAGCTTAAGCCCGTTGGACTAAGTAATGAAATTAAAGGAGTTTTGTACTGTAATCGCGGTGGGTGGGTCACATACCAGAACTTCAAAAGATCTGCAGTGCATTTGTTGAGCAGAAACAAGAAAAATTCACGGAGCAGATGAAACATTAATAGCTGTTAAATGAAATGCATTCAGTGTCAGATCTCATACTTGTTTATTTTCTTCCTGTATTCTTATATTTCCCGTCTCTTAAAGGTTTATGACAGAAATAGGGCAACATCTAACATGCACTGTTCTCCTGTACTCAATGGCTAGTTGTTCAGCTCCTTCTTTATGTTATCTATGACATTAAATTTAGCATCACAGCATTAGCCGTCTATGTCACAGAGATCAAAAGCTGAATGATGCAATTGTGACAAGTGGCGTTTACAGCCGTTTGAGATATTAAAAACTTTAGCGTTAATTCAAAGAATCATTGCTTCCCCACAATATGCCAAATGTCATATTGTGGGTCCTGATCTCTGTTCACCATCCCTTTGATCTGATCAATGCGGAGACCCCCCCCTCCCCTTCACTGGGTTTCAAAATGTGAAGGCCAACATTGGTTGGAGTGAAAGGTCATGGTGGTTTATAGCGGAGCCTTTGAATGAATTCAAAACACAAATGTAGACTAAAAATGTTTAGTGTTTTATACAACAGCCTACATGCAGCAGGGGGCACCTATGTCCAGTGCCCGTGGAGCACTGATGGGGATGGTATCTAGCTCAAGGGTCACTTAGGGCAATCTGCTGGTCAGGGACTCGAATCCACAGCCCTCGGATTATTGGGTCTAGTCCCTAACCACTAGGTCACTCCAGCCACCATCCTGCTGCAGCTTCATAAGACATGGCTGTCGATGTGGAACAGGAGCTCCGACCTTATTCTCAAAGGGCCACAGGTCTTCATTCCCACCAGCCAGAAATTCAATCCATATAACTAACTAATCAAACGTTTGACAACAAAGAGCACCTGAATCCAAAAGAGCCCATTGGACCAAAGACCCCTAGTCCAAAAGGTGCATGAGATCCGCCCTGGCAATGGCGTCATTTATATGTCCACGGGACCAGCGGCTTCCAAGACACTGGTTTTGTCGTTGTCCAGATTTGTGAGAGATTCCATTTTTTCTGTGATGGGGGTCTATAACATGTCAACAACACTCTTTGTAGAAAGAACTAGTATGACTGTGTGAGGCAACACACACCCACACGCACACAAACCGCACAACAGGCCAAGTCTCTCTCATGCTTGAGTGCACAGACACACTGGAGGGAATCCCAACCCCCTCCTTTCCCCCTTCATCCCATGCTCCACGGTCCATCCCTGTGCTTTCCTTCCTCCTTTTTTTTTTTTTTTTCTTTCTTAGGACAGTTCTGGTTTGTTGCCAGAGTGCATTACATGAGAGAACAGGTCCCAGAACATTCCTGGGAGCGCTGCACTTGGCACAGCTCCGCGGCTGGCAGGCCTCACATTCTGACTCTGCCGAGGCCCAGGGGTTCGTCTCCAAGCTTTACCCACAATGCCTAGGCCATAAATCTGCGCTTAGGTCGGTCCCGAGCGCTTCTTGTACTGGAAAAAAAAAAAAAAAATTCCAAGTAAATTGCAAAGGTTTAAATCAGTCTTTGCAAAAAGTCTTCATATTTTGCAATAGTTTGGAATGTCCTGTAGAACGATTCCTGAAGATGACAAGAGTTCAGGCTTTCAAAATATAGTGAAATGAGGGTGGCTCAAGACTTTTGCACATTACTCAAGATAGTCGTGTTGGTCAGCTGTGTATAAGTTACATGTCCGCACATTTATGCATCAGCACCTCCTATTATGGTTATGTACCGTCCTGTTCTGCATGGGTGTTGTACATAGTTTCCTCCATGATATATACACACACAGAGGCACACACACACACACACACACACACACACACATGCATTCAGACACACACTAGTCATTTCTGTTCAGTGCATTGGATTTGTTTTGTTCTCCAGTGCTTAGCTGCCAAAGCTTATAATGAACAGATAAAATTCCTGCTGGGTCCAAAAGGGCCCATGAGACCCTGAGCAAAGAGGCTAATCACCATCAGGTTTATCATGCACAATGCACTGGTCTGTTCTTCTCCAGTGTGAGTTTAACTAATCTAACCCTCTCTCTCTCTCTCTCTCTCTCTCTCTCTCTCTCTCTCTCTCGCATTGCTGTCTGCTGCCCCACTCCTCTCATCACGGCTATGTCTGCTCCCTGACAGGTAAGAGTCTGGAAACCAATCTCTATGATGACTGATGATTAAATGTTGAAGCAAACACTCACATGCTCACATGAACATGCTGTAGGCCAAGTCTAACTTCCCAGCCTTCACTGGCAGGAGCCAGTATCTCCAGAGTTGGTCCATGTACATCGCTGCACGTCTTGCATATTGCATTTCTTCCTTGAAGGGGTGTAGTTGGTTTTAAGGGCGGCTTATTCCTGCTGTATTCGTCTGAAGGGTTCTTCGCGGTGTGAGCTTCGTCTTTCTGCTCTAGGCAAAGTGCAGTGCTTCAAACTAGAACTCTTGCTCCCTTCTCACATTAAGTCAGTTTCTGTCCCGGTCTCTTAAGAGCCAATTACAGAACTTGTCGAAGGGTGAGGTTCGCTATGGAAGATTTATAGGACAGAAAGCCATTCACAGACATTTAAAGACATCCACACCTCTGCCTACCACACTAAACTTGAGAGGAAAGGTTAATCTTCCCCATCCTGTTTCCAACTAGTGCCACTCGTACTTACAACACTCTGCCGATGTCACACCCTGGGACACAATCCTTGTCACCTCCTTTGCAGCTTCTGAATAATGTCCTCGGATTCTTACAGGCTGTTTAGGAAGACTGTGGGCCCAAGGCAAACAAGCCTGCAATTAGTTTCTTTAACAGAGTTTAACCACTTCCTCTCCTTCTTCTCAGTTTGTTCAGATATCTGTCTCTTTTGCCATAAATGTCACGTTCGCTTTTTGGCGGTGCAATAAACAGATGTGCCATTCATCGTCACGTGACACGGTTCATTTGGAACGGGGAGGGGTTATTTTTCAGCATAATGGAAGGCAAGCATTTGCGTGGACCAGCGCAATTACGCGAAATGGCCCAGCGTTATTGGCTTAGATGAGAGGTTAATGCAGGGGAATAGACATAATAGGCACAGCAACCGGCCATCGGCGAGACTTGCTGACACTGCGAGATTGCTTTCAGAGACAGCTTCTGGAGATAAATGCCTGCGGAATAAGATCATACGATCTTCTAAAGGCTGGGAATAAATGATCAGCAAATGCACGGCCGGACCGTAGTGGCATTTAGCTGAAGCAGTGTCGAGATGGTTGCAGTTTATTTACGCGGTTGTGTTTCTTTGCTGACTCACTCAGCTGCCACCTTTCTAGGAGAGGAAAAGAAAGAAAGGGCTTAATTACCACTGTGGTGCTTGAATGACCAGTAGGCAGTAACTCGGGTTTTTTTAATGGCAGCTCATTTTGCCATGCCACCCCACTTCAGGATGAGCTTTGATTTACACAGAGACTCCCCCCCACCCCCCCAGGTCGCAGTCAGCAGCTCAGCCTTTTTTTCCAGCAGCTTGAGCGACGCTACGTATTGATTACCGACATTATTAAGCAGTGCAGCCACAATGGAGGTCCACTCATCACCATTATTTTGCCTGTTAGTCAGTTGTGGCAGAGAAAAGGCAGACACATGCAAAGTAAGAGGCTTTTAAAGGAAATGGATTTTGTCCACAGAGTGCTTCTCTAATGTCGTCACTCAGCTACCGTATTAGATGATGCCCTTTTACTCTTGATTTTATGAAAGGAAACGGAGGAGATCTCTTGCCATAAAACATCCGTGTGAAAATTTTGTTGAAATATCAGGAAATACCTTTGCATATGTCTCTTCTTTGCTTTAATTGGACAGCCAAATGATCCAAATGACTCGTTCTGTGTGGTTCTGTGATAAAACACTGATAGCATGAACCACTACAGACAACTTATCAACAGAGATTACAAAACAGGCCGACCGGACGTTTGATAGTTCCAGTTCAAATGCAGACTGTCAGTGAAAAAGTGTGACGCTAGAGTCAGGCTTCAGTAACACCCCAAGTGTTCTCCTTCTCGTGCTCATACACAGCCAATCGTTTTACTGGTGTTGTGTTAAGTTGCATCATGGACACATGTCAGCTTAAGAGTGTGTGAAAATACAGACCACAAGGATCAATTTTTGGTGTTTTAGAGCCAGTATCAGTTTTGTGAAATCAGTCTTGGCCAAGAGTGGAAATATAACAGATTTATTTTATTGCCTCAACACGCTGGAGTGTGCAACATGTTGCCAGTCACCAATTGCATCTGCTTATATCCCACCAACAGTCCTCAACGGTGAATTACTCCAATGGCATTTGACCAGAAAACAGTACCAGGGCAGTCCAACCCCTAGTGATCTACACTGCTTGTTTATTCATTGCATTTTGTTGATAGTAGCCTAATGTTCATTGAACTGTTTTTCTTATATGGTAAGTTCTTTTTTCCCTATTTGTGGATATTTATTTGTATTTTTTAATTTGCATCGTTGTGAAAACGTAGTGGTTAAATTCTGTTTTTTACTCGATAGCTTATTAAGAATTGCTCAGTCAAACTGATCAATAATTATCGATATTTAATCGCGACAAATATTTCCGCTGTTATCGCCCAGTCCCTTGCTGACTTTAATAGCTTCTACAACATTTCTCTTCTGACAGCTGAGTTGAAGTAAAGCTAAAACGGCCACCCCGGCCTTGAAAAACAACAAGGTGAGGATTGGGTTTCGTACACATCTCTCTCTGTCGCTCTCTGACCACTAAAGAAGCATTACACTTTTCCATCAACACCTCATCCATCAGCCAAGTCTGCAGTGGGACTGCAGATAAAGGTTACTGAGGTGTGACAGACTTGGGCTTGTTGGTGGTCTCCCAACTAAGAGGTGTGAAGAGCAGAAACCTTCCTCCCTTCCCTCCTGCTCTACCTCCTTTGTGTGAATCTGAAACCCGTGTGCTCTCCAGCTGCTGTAGCCTGAAGCTAAGGAATGGACTTAGTATAGTCCCCTGAGGGACTCCATTTTCCCTTTTTATTCAGCCCTTTTCTTTCTTGCCACAGTCCTTCTCTTTCTCTCCTCCTCGCTCTTCCACTTTACTGTCTCTTTTTCTGATCTTCCCTTCCCTGACCCCCGTGTCTCTTTAAAACTTTTGTTTACTTTTCACTCTCTTCAGCCTTCTTCTCATCTGTATTCCCCCATCCCCCATTCACTTTCCTTTAATTTTTTTTTTTTTTATATACTGCATCCCACTTGTTTTTTCACCTTCCTTTAACGCTCCCTTCCTTCGCCGGCTCGACTGTGTCTGTTAACCTGGCCCATCTGCAGCCTAAGGCAGGCTATCGATCGGCCGCAGCAGACGCCGCAGCGGTCGAGTGGAACAGGCGCTGGAGGTGGGTGCCCATGTCGATACTTCTTTCCTTAAAGAGTGTGCAAGAAAGGTCCTGTCTCCTCATCGCAGGTCTGCCTGTTTTTTTGCTATCTCCCTCTCTCTCTCTTTCTTTCTCTCACACTCTCCTGCATGCTCTCTCTCAAGCTATTCTGGTCTGTCTGTCTCATTAGCTGCTGAGGGATGAGGAGACAGGAGGAGAGAGGAAGTGTGAGAGAAAGGATGGAAAAGGTGTGCATGAAACCCAATTATACCCATTGCACTGCATGGATGTGATGTGTGGTTTGCTCAGTAAGCAACTGCAGCCAAGAAGAAGAAGAAGAAGAAGAAAAAAAACTCCAGACAGACTTCAACACCAAAGTCAAGACTGAAGAAACCTGAAAAACTGCAGAGGCTGAGACATGAAACTAATATGCTTTGGTGAACCAATCAATGCATCACATGCTGAAATTAAGGTATTTCCTAATGCTAGCAGAATAATGCACCCTACCAATCTTTAAAACTGTTCAGGAACAATTTGAGGTTCATGTCTTTCACATTCCCCAAATCTCAGTCCCATTGAGCATCTGTAAGATGTTCTGGACAGGATAGTCTGATCCACGGAGGTCCCACCTCACAGGTTCCACAGCACATCTTTAGAAAACACTGATTTCTTCAAGTCAAAAAAAAGAACAGGATTCGATTCTTGAGAAGCAGACATTGTCCGGCTTGTTTGACGGTCAGGTGTCGTTACTGATGCTCTCAGCATATTTGGCTGGAGGAGAAAACTCAGCCATTCACAGCATAGGAGGAAAGACAGGAAATTGTTGATTAATTGCTGTTTTTCGCTTTTGCGTTGGCTCCAGGGCCAGGAACCAGACAATCTAATGTCCATGTGGTTGGAGTGCGTTGTCTTTTCAGCATAAAATATCTCATTCCACCATCCTTCAGCTCAACTTTTTATGGCTCTGACCCACAGGTTCTAACTCTCTTCTTATTGATTTGTTCCCTCCATAGTCTGGATTTTAGGTTCAGGGGAAGTTTGTGGCGTGAAGGCGTTTATGAGCTTGCCGAAATGCTTTTCCATCTGCAATGCTCCCCGAACCCTGGAGCTCAGAGTCATCTGAAAGAGGGAACAGCTTGCAATCTGTTTTCCTTTTTTTCCCACAAGAGCTCTGCGTACTTACTACACATGCTCAGAAGAAGGTCAGATGAGTTTTGGAGAAAGCGGAACTCAGAGGGGTGTAATGTACTCGGCTCTCTGATCACATCGCTTGTGATAAGTACACAGTACTCGGAGAACTGGTCTCAAGAAACGCGAGACAACGTCAGATCCGTCAGCCGGGTCCATGTCTATTTAAGAGAGACTTAAGCTAAAAGCTGTACATCTCCAGGGAACAATTCAAGGAACCTCCAACAACGTTCCCTCTTTTTCTCTCCCTACTCTTTTTAGCGATTGACATCGTTACCATATTATTAGAAGGCCTTGTAATACAAAGCCTCTAATGCGATATATATTGAACCAGATGTGAAATTTTAAGCAGGTTGCCATTTAAGATGGTGTTCCAGTCTCCTCTCTGCATATTCAGGTGTATTGCCAATAAAGTTTTTTGTTTCGTTTATTTTATCCCCAGTCCTCTGGATAATGGAACTCAGACTCGCGGTGATGTGTCGCGGTCAGGCGGCAGAGTGCTGATAACCGCAGTAAACACAGCGAGCCGCTGTGCTTTATCGTTCATATTTGGGGTTAGCGGTGCATGGCCGTCCAGCTTCACGGAAGGGCAGTTCCTCTTTGAGGAATGAGGTTTGGGACATGTGCCTGGGCATGTCACCGCACAGATATCCACACACTCAAGCCTCACTCGAATCCCTCAGTGAGCGATTGTACTGCATAGGTAGCAGCGAGATTGCTGTTGGATCCTGTGTGACCTGGAGCAGTCTAGTATGTCAGTAATGTGTTCACAAACAGGATATTTGCAAAATACAGCATGTAGAACTCCTGCTTCCAGACGTTTTCACAGGGGGTAGTTCCTTACAAAAGCATTCGCTTTCTTCTGCCCGGGGACGTAAAGGCACTTACTGGCTACTGGCCGTGCTTTGTATACTTTGGATGTGGTTTACTCCAAGCTTTAGCCTTAATGATGATGGATGGGGTTTTGGCTCTGAGTGATACCACTAAGCAGTTTCAATAATTTATTTGATTCTTACGACTCCCCAGGTGTTACACAAAATAAATGTTTCTTTTTTTCTTTCTACATATCTCTTTATTGGTAGATTCCGCGGAGGAAATGAAAAATAGCCCATCAACCGTTCAAGGCTAGCAGCAACACAAATCGTCGAAATGGACGAAAACCTAGACATGCACTTCAGTGTTGGCCAAGATCCCAATTAGACGAGCTGCTCCTCCAAGCACACTCTTTTTAGTGTTAATGAAGTTGATGTTTTATGCCTTAAATGACGCGAGGTAGGTTCATCGTCGCTACCGTACCCAAACCGGGATGTCACAGCATAGTTAAAATTGACTCGTACTTTTCGTAGCTTTGATCAGCCTATATGAGTCATGTTTTTAATTAGGCAACTGATTTTTCATTTACACATTTTTAAACCCCAGTTTGAATCATTAAAAGGAAAATTATGCCATTTAAATGTGTTGTTTATGCTGCTTCATGGGTGGATGTAGCCCACACAGTGTGAACCTTAAGGAGTTGGTACACTTTTTCTGCACAGGAATCAGGCTCAGGCCTAAAAAAGAATCATCTACATTTTCGTCCATCCAGTGACTAGGCTGCACTAAATTTCACGTCTTCTTGACTCACAGCAGCCTCTTAAATGCTGAAAAACGCATTCATTACCAGGACTGTTAACATACACGTTAACATATTTGTTCAACATCATGACGAATATAGAGACAGATGAGGATTTCTGTTGACCCAGTTAGCAGATAGTGATGACAGGAGAGTAAGCGCAGTCTTTGTTTAGCGGTATAGTTAATCTCTCTCGCCTGGCAGGTTAAAGGGTGTAGATTTATATGGAAATGATGCTTCATCCTGACCAAATCAGATGAACCAATGAACGTGCCATCTCCGTGTTCAGGTTGTGGCAGCAGCAGCAGCAGCAGATCCAGTGACCATCCACAAAGGGTCAAGAAATCCGAAAAACTGCCGGGGTATCATAATGGACTCCATAGAGCACAATTAGATAAACGATCTTTAAAGCTTTAAATCAGCTGTGATACCAGTTTTTGTTTTTTTGTTTTTTCGGATCAGAACAGGCCACCAAGAGAAAATGCAACCTTCGTGTCTAACCCTTGTTTTATTCATGTCATGTTCCTAAGCCGATGGCAAAGTTGATGGTCTCTTAGCGTTTTTAAACAAATAAAATGCAGGCTTCTGATTTTTTGCTACTTTAAATGTTTCTAGAAGGCTGTGGTCGCATGTGGTGTTTTTTCCTCTCTCCCACATGTGTAAATATGGTTTTTGGATTAGCTAAGAATAAGCAGCTTAAACAAGCCAATGCTGGAGTGTGCGACAGAGTGACAGAGAGAGAGGGAGAGAGAGAGACAGGACTGAAGAGAGAAATGCAGGAGTGATAAGGTGAAAATTGGTGTGTTCTGTGTGCATAAGTGTGTTGATATCTGCTTATTTCTGGCACTGTCACATATCAGAGTGGGGCGTTGCTTTAGCATATCAGTCCCGGAGGCAGGGGTAATTTTGACGTTCTGGCGTCTGGCGTACACCTTCCCGCAGGGTGCTGACAGCTAGGTGTGTCCATGAAGGGGAAGACAAGGCAAAGTCAGAACCACTGTCTGTCATGTCTATCTGCATGTTAAGGCCTTGTTCAGACAGGCAGCTCCCATCTAATTTTTCGTCATATCTGATGTGAGTAAGAGCAGCATGGTGGCGCAATAGTTTGATTCGCAGACGGGTCAGACTGAGTGTCGGGATAGGCTCCAGCAATCACCTCCACCTTGGTTAGAATAAGCAGCTCAGAGAATGCATGCATGCATGCATGGATGGATGGATGGTTTGAAGAGCACAGATTTTCTGCAGTAGGGTCTGCTCTGCCTTGTCAGCACAGCTTGCATTGCTAATTCTGTCATCGCTGCTCACACAGAACGTTGTTTATAAAAATAACGTTAGCATTATCATATTCCAGATCCTTGCTGGATGGCTGCATCGAAATGTGCAGAAATTCTCCAAGAATTCAAATGAACTCGCGAAATCCACATATTTCCTGTAATTTGCTGCTGTATTTGCATTTTGATCATTCTGTCGCTCGAGGACTCCAACAAAAACCTTGAATTTGGGAAAAGCCAGAGCTTTCAACTGAACATTTTATTCGCATTTTTGCAACCCAGAGAAGCAGCACTGTTTCTCATTCTCAGCACTGTTTGACAACTTATCGGACTCTTACATATTCAGCCCAAAGCTTTTGGCATCTGTATTCTTTCAGCACGAATGCTTGAAATTCCTGACCGTTTATGCCTGAAGGTTTTTGGTTGCCAAAAAATCCCCCAGCAGAGAGGTGATGGTGTAGAACAATCCAAAAATCCCTCAAACCCCTCTTTCTTTCTTCACCGTTGGTAAGAAAAGAGTGAGGTGAGCTGCATGAGTGTGAGACATCTTAACTGATGCACAAGATCTGTTGTTCAGCTTTAAGACTTCCATCAGAGTCCTGTTTGCATAAGAGCAGACCTCTTGCAAGCTGTTGGATTCTCAGCGCTGAGGACATGATTGATTTATACACTGTGTGCACAATTATTAGGCAAGTGAGCATTTTGACTATGTCACCAATTTTATGCATATTTTCCAACTCCAAGCTGTCTAAACTCGGATGCCGATTGGATATAAGCAGATCAGGTGATGTGCATTTGTGTAATGAGGGAGGGTGGGGCCTGAGGAGATCAACCCCCTGTAACACCCTGGGCAGAATTACCAGGGCTCTTCAGGCAGAAAGTCAAAAATTGTAAAAAGTATTTCAGAGGGATGCTTTTGCTCTTGAAAGATGAAGGAATAATGACATGCTCCCTTCCTCATCTGACCTAAACCCTGCTGAGAACTTGTGGACCTTCTTAAACTGGAGATTTACGGGGAAGGAAAACAGTCCACCTCTCTGAACAGAGTCTGGGAGGCTGTTCACAAAAAGCTGATCATCAACAGATCAAGAAACTGAGCGACTCCACGAATCGGGGGATTACGGCTGTTGTTGAAAAGAAGGGTGACGATATTGGTCATTGACCAAATTTGGAGTTGCTCGTTTCTTTATTTCACTTTATCAGATAAAAACAACCAAACAAGACGGGAAAATATTCGTCTTTCGTTTCGTTGCGTGATAATTCTGCACGCTAATAGCTGCACATGTTTATGCCCTGAGAATGTTCAGACTCACATTTCCTTCGTAAAACGTTCAGGTTTCAGGGTTTTGAACATTTTGAGTGTTAGCGCTGTATTTGTCCCAGATTAAAATGAATCCTCAAAACACTCACTTGCCTAATAACTGCACACAGTGTACACCTGCTTTTGGATCAGTAGGTTTATTGACCCAGGACTCTCTTGCAAACCAAACCCATTTTTCTTTTTAAATAAATGTATAGTGTTGTGCACTTGGAATCAACATTTCCCAAAAAACGTTTTGGTGCCATATATTCTAGTATGATTTTTCCATGGCTTGTCCACCCGTTCTGACACCACAGACAGAGAAATAGTCAAGATCCCTTTTCCATCCCAACCACACAGAAAATATGAGCATCAGGGTTGCAGCTTGCTCCCAGCACTGACTGTGGAACCTGAGATGTTCAACCCCACGCATTCCACCCATGGCTCACTCAAATGTTTCCTTGCACTTCTGCTCAGAAAACACAGATAAGCCCCTACCACAAGACACACAGCTCCCCTTTCTCTGTGAAAATAGCCCAGCACTGTAGCGCTGCGTGTAAATAACAGTCACGTAACCCTCTCTCCTCGATAAATCTGCGACTGCCACTGAATCAGGAGTCCAATTTTGCTGAAGTGTCAGAATATTTCAGGCCCCTCTAGAAGCCGTGCTTTATTTATGTGAAATAAATCTCTCTGTTTGTCCCTACTTTCTATTAGAGCTGCAAAAATACCCTGATGTCTAAAGGTTTACTGAAAATGTACTTAGACACATATTGGATGACTAAGCATCGACACTACCATTGGGACATGGCAAGCTCGGGCCCCGAAGATGCCGCAGACATCACTTTATCAGGTTGGATCCACTCTCCGTAGGAAAGTACTAAATTGTGAGTGGGCTGTATTTCAGGACCTTTTAGTACTTTTATTTAGGGAACATAATTCCGCCTTATTCCACCACAGTTGCATTTCTGAAGGTGGGCTCAGCCTAAACAGAATCCAGGCTTTCATATGCTTCTTTCTTTCTGGACAAATATATTTAAGCACAATTGCTACAAGAGAGAAATGTATCCTGAAGATACATTTACTATACTGACTGTACCTTGAATGTAAATTAGATGTAAAGCCATAATGTGGGACAGTGACTCTTAATACTAATCCTTTAAATCAGACGTTGCACAAAACCTGTATTTTGAGTCCAAAGGTCCTGCGATGTGGTTGAGATTCTTCGCAAGGAAGGCTATGGTGCTTAAACTGGCCTAACAGGCTACTAATCCGAAAAACAGTGAGTTTGCTATTTCAGGCTTGATTGGTTTAGGCCTCGCCGTTAAATACCATTTCCTTTTAACGTGATTATTCAAGTTAAGTAAGCATACATGCAATTGATCACAGCAAACACATCATCTTACTCCATATTCATGACGTTTACAACTACAAGCATACAGATCTTGGGTTTCAGTGATCTCGCTGCTGATAGTTCCCCCTAGATTTTACCCCTTAACTTCCAAATGATTCACCAAGCTCATCATTTTAGTTTAGTCCAGGTTTAAATGAATTTTTTACAGTATTCATTCTTTGTTTTCCAGTTCTTGCAGGAATCAGTTAGAGGTTTGCCTCTTTTCTGTACAAGAACCTTGCTGCACTTCATTTGGGTCTCTTGCGTGTGTAGAAGAACCTGGCTGGATGTAAATGAGGGTCTTTTTTTTTTTTTTTTTTTTCTGTGTCAACACAAACATTCATATGAATGAGCAGCAAGAGGGCCTTGATCCTGCAGTATCTTATTATCAGCACAGGCCTGTACCAGATCAATCATCTACCTGTCACACACACACTCACACTGGAGAGACTGACAGCCTGTGTGTGTGTGTGCCATGTGGTTGTGAATGTCACTGTGTTTGTCTGTGTAAATGTGTGTGTGTGTGTGTGCAAGCATGTGTGTCTATGAGAAAAGCCACTGTCTCTCCCTGTCCCTCCATAATGCATTCACACTGACTTTGTTTTGGCAGGGAAGTCATTTTACTTGCAAATCTCAAATAGCGAGATGAAAACATAACTCAATACCTCTGCTCGGTGTGTGTGTGTGTGTGTGTGTGTGTTTGTGTCCTTCCTCCTTGCTCGTCATCCATGAGCTTAACTTATTTTGTTTAAAGAAGCTCCATCTCAGAAACTGATGTAGAAAATTGGACTGTTTTCCAGTCCCTTTCTTTAAGTTCACCTACGGCCTTGTCAATTAGCGGAAGTTGGCTAATAGTTTGGACGGTAGCGGAGGCAAACAAGGCTTCAGAAGGATCATAACAGGCTTTAAGTGGAAGAGAAAATAACTACACGTGGACTAGGCGATATGCTGATCAGTATTGTGAAGGATTACATCAAACTGTACTTTTCTGAGTGTCGGAGACGCAGTAGAGACTGTTTGGTTTGGACGTGTGCAGAAGCGAGGCGAGTATATCAGGAGAATAATGCTGAGGCAAGAGGAGAAGAGGAAGCACAAAGAGGAGGTTTATGGATGTGGTGAGAGAGGACATGCAGGTGGTTGGGAAAGGGGAAGATGCAGAGGACAGGACGAAATGGAAACATGAACTCCAGCCTGTCAATGCAGGCTGTTCTTCGCCATCCGACTTTATAATGGCAGACAGAAGGTTGGAAAGCATAGTGGATAACGTTGTCGCCTGCACAAAGAAGAATTCTGGCTCAGTCTTCCAGGTTGGTTTATTTTCATCAAGAGTTTTGGATTAATTAAGCCAGGAGGCGTGAGAGCTGAAAGGCTGGGTTATTAAGCCGGCGGCTGTTTGAAGAGCAACTCCAGTAACGAGTTCCTCGAGACCAATTATCTAATTGCTCGGCTGGAAGAGCACAGGCCACCTCCCGCTGAGGAGACCTCCGCTAATTACATCACTTACTCAGGAGCATACGCGTTTGTGTGTGTTTTCCCTCAGCTTTTATTGCTTCGGCCAGAGGATGTGACGCTCTTCAGCGTTCTGCACCAGTTCTGGAGAGATTTTTTAAGATAAGCTGCTGCCAAATGGAGGGATGGAAAGAAAAAGAGGGTGAGGCATTATTCATCCCAGAGCAGGAAAGCTTTTCTTTTTTTAATACACCAGAGAGAGCAAAACATCTTTCCTCCTGACAATCAGGTGATAAAACGTTAAACAAAAGTGGCAGCCATAACACACACACACACACACACACACACACACACACACACACACACACACACACACACAGACAGACATATTAAAGTCATTGAAGGAATATGTGCTCAAAAAGAGAAAGTCCCCTGGACAGCAGTGTGAACAGAGAGAGAGAGAGAGAGAGAGAGAGCAGGAAAGAGAGAGGGGAGTGAAGGAAATGATAAAGCAGGGAAAAGGAGAGGAAGAGGCAGAGAGAGAGAGAGCACGAAGAGAGATTGGGAGGGGCACCTAGGGAAAAAGGGACAGAGGGAGACTCAGAGAAAGAGCAATGAGGGGTAGAGAGACCTAGGGGAATAGTGGGAGAGAGACCCAGATAAAGGAAAAGCAGGAATAATACTAAAGAAAAGAAAAATAGTGCAGACCTGAAGAAAAAACGAAAGAGAGGTTGCAAGGAGGGGCTTATGGAATAAAGAGAGAGAGTCTGATAGAAGGGTGAGTAGGGGAGACGACCACAGAGAGAAAGAAATCTAAAGCATAGAGATGTAGAGAGAATCACAGAAAAAAGCAATGAGAAAGAGATAGACCCAGACATGAGAGAGAGAGAGAGAGAGAAATAGATAGGTAGAAAGAGAGAGAACTAGGGATGGGAGAACGAGAGATAGACGAGCGAGAGAGAGTGCAAGAGAAAGAGACAAAAAGAGCTAGGGACTACAAAAGAGAGAGAAAGAGACAGAATCACAGGAAATAACAAGAGAAAGGGATAGACTGAGAGACAGAATAAGGCAAGGAGAAAGAGACAGGTACGAGAGAGATAGAGAGAAGGGTCGTGTAAAGTTTAAGAGGGACAAGGTGTCTAAGTTTCTGTGTGTAAATTAGAGCGACTCAGGCCGCTGCTGTGACACCGCTTGGCCTCCCTCAGAGCCTCAGCCTACATCAGACGGAGAACAAAGCTGAAAGAACAGAGGAGCCGCCAAACAATCCTAAACACACTGCAGATCTCAGCTGCCCTGACCCCAGAGCTGCTTCTTCCTCTCTCTCTTCATTCGCTTTCTTCTTTCTCTTTTCCATTTCTTGCTGATTTATTGTTTCAATATCAATAGATGGAGGAAGCGAAATGGCCATTGATCCTGCAGTGCCGCCGTGGACGACTAACCGAAATCGACAGAAAACACTCCTTTCCCCCTTTTTTGGCATCAAAAAGCGGCTGCCTCGTTCTTTATTTTCATGTTTTTGTCACGGCATGCAAACGCGGGGTAATCCGGGTCCAGGGTTTTGTTCTAAATGCCAGGCTTCTGTTGTTTTTCCAACCCGCAGAAGATATATTTTCGAGTATATGGAGCTCAGTCTTGGGATGGATTCTTACTTTCACGACTTCTAGCTCTGCACGCTTTCCCGGCACCCTGCTCCTCCGATGCATTTCTCTAAAGCGAAGGGAAAGTTTGCATTCGTCATTATATTCGTCGTTAACACCTTTTTTTTCTCGGTTTTTAACCCATCGCACCCAATTGCTGCAGTGGGCAGCCATGCATCCAGCACTCGTGAGCAGTGATGGGGACGGTATCTCTCTCAGGGGTGCCTCAGTGGGCCCACAACCCTCCAATCAGATTGCCTAACATCGCCAACCCAACAAAGGACGCCAGAAAAAAGTGTTTTGAAACAACATAATATGAGCTCAGTGCTTGTCCATTGTCATTTAAGTACCACTTTTGGTTCCCTAAAGACTTTTTCCGTAGATAGTTCTCGATACCTTCATACAGAGGGAACCCTCATACTGATAAAGAACATTTACATTATGTGTATGTGTATTTTTGGGACGCTACATCCCGCTGGAACAGATTTGCCTGTTCACTACAGAGGTTCTTGAATGAAGGCGCAACCGCGATTTTGTTTTTCAGCCGTGGGTAAATTTACCTGCAGTTGGGGCAACCTCCTTGTCTTCCTCTCGCCCTTTCCTTCTTTCGGAAAGCGAGTCCTTTTTCACTGTGAAAGGGGATCTTTTGGCTAAGTGGGCTCGCATTGTGCTGCCTGGATTAAGCAGTATGTAGGTCGCAGCTGTCGCCTCTTCCAGCAGCAGAAGGCGACGTGTCAGTCAGCCCTCTACCCACCCACTCCAAAACTCGTTCACCTGTCAAATGGGCCGCTCTGGAAGAAAAAAGTCCCAGACACCGTAGGAGGCCTTTTCCCTTTTAGTGACTAGTAGGTAGGAGGTCACTTTGAACGGAGGTGAATCAGCTTTTTCAGTCTTTCCCTAATCCCGTTCTCTCCGTCTCTCGACCATTTGATCTGACGTCCAGGACACTCGGCGCCCAGCTGTGGGGTAACCCTGACCTGGGAAGGGATGTTGCTCAGGGTCTCCTGACAGCTCTGTGAGACCTTTTTATCGGTGATCTCTATCAGTGTCCCCAATTCCAGTTGAGCAATGCTGTCCACAAGCTAGTTTTGGAATCGTCGCCCTCATTTTGACAAAGGACATTCTCTTGAGTTTTCTCACTGGCTGCTTCACAGCCGGCCACCACTTGTTCTGTATCCCGCTATCTTAGCACACACACTCTGTCTCTCTCTCTCTCTCAAACACACACACACACACACAACCACACAGACTGGCTCATTTTGTCACTTTGTTCAATACTCCCAAGCTTTTCTCTGCTCTTTTCTGAACTGCAATTCCCACAAGCCCTCCTTAAGACGAGTCTCTCCCTTTAATTTCAAGCACCAAGATGTCGTGTTCCCACTGTCATTTCCCTTCTGCTCCTCTGAAGTTGCACTATTTTACGTTCTATCTATCTGTCCCTCTCTCTCTCTCTCTCTCTCTCTCTCTCTCTCTCTCTCTCTCTCTCTCTCTTTCTCTTATTCTTTTCTTTTTTCCTTGGCTAGAAATAATGTGATTCTCCAGAGGGATTTCGGAGCCATTTTCATTCCATTCCTTCATCAGTCGGACATGTTGCCTAGCATGAGTCATGCAGCAACAAGCTGCCTTCTTATTAAAGTGCAGACACACACAAACTCACTCACTCATTCACTCACACACACACACACACACACACACACACACACCCACAATCTGTCAGTGAGGCCTCTGTTAAAATTGCTCTGACCTCCCTGCTGTCCCCATGGCCAGGTGCTCGCAGGTATGTTTGATATGCAACGTGATTATGGAAAAACCTTGGATTATGGGAAAGTCTCAAGGCACTGAGGAAACCTCATACCATCTGTAGAAGGTAATTCTGGGGTCGGGGACACCAAGGGTCCACAGGCAAGGTTCTAGAGGTATGAGAACTGGAAGAAAACAACTGGCATCGCCGATGCCGTTAACATTCGTGTTGAAATCATTATCTCATAGCTGCCGCCGCGTTTCTCTGGCACGCTCTTTGCATCGTGCAGGATATCTGTGGAAGAAACAGGAGAGAATGGTTTGAAAGTGAGAAGGAATCCGCAAATACATGCGTCTCCAAAGGGGTCAGATGATTCCCAAGCAAGTGTGAGCTTTAAGCTAAGAATTGCATGGAATTTGATAGTATTTGTTTGCTGCTCTCTTGCAACTGGTTTTGTTCTAGAGCAACATTCTGCACTCAGAAAGAACACGTGAGAACGGGAGGAAAAGCTACTGTGAAGAACTAAGACTCAAACGGAGAACCTTCCTACAAAGATGAGGAAGAAACCTAGAGAAGCCAAGACTCAAAGGAGTAACACTTGTTTCAAAGAGTCAGAATTCAGTCAGAAAAGATCTGGTGCATAAGCCTGCTTGCTGCTCGAAGCAACAAGAGAGCCCGAAGGTGAAGGAGTGGAACTCAGAAGGACAGAAGACTGCAGAGCATCTGGTGATGTTCTCATATTCTCCCATGAAACCCTTTTTTCGCCTTTGTTGAAAAAGAAAGGGAGGCCATTTTTTGATTGCTTTTAGTGGACTCATACCTTTCCTGCTGCCTGTGTGATTATGGGCACTCCAGAGAGCAGCTCAGTGCCCTGGAAAGATGCCAGGCCAACACTGCGCTTCACCGGTTGATTAAGCGGACTCTGACAGATCCATCAATAAGCTCAGGAGGGGACAACATAGCCTTGATGGGGTTGAGGGAGGAGGATTGCAGACTTTGTAGGGAAAGCTTCCAGAACAGTTCGAGACGTTGTGGCGTAATAAGAAGGCACTTAGGGACTTTTTAAAAAAAATTTTTGCCGAATCTCGTTTTAAAGTTATATGCTCGATTGACTCGCTCACCCACTAAATCTTTTTGGCTGTCTAAATACACCTGGCTGAGTAGTTTCCTCTAAACCCCACCAGTGTTCCCACCAGAATGACCAAAAGTATCGCTTACTTTTGTTTAAATAAGTGTTCCCCAACCCTCGTCCTGGAGACCCCCCTGCCCATGTTGCTGTTTGCTTTCCCTTAACCCACAGGAAAGCTGGCTAATTAGCTGATTATTTCAAATAGGTGTGCTGGGAGTAGTGAAAACACTATAATGTGCAGAGCAGGACTAGCGCTGGGAAAAATTGCTAGGAGTTGGCTCTCAGGACACACTTTCACAGGCGTGCAAGTAAGCCATGATTCACACAGTCGCTTTAAATGTGCTCACGCAATTAGTCGTTTGACCGAGGTTGGGTTTTAAGTGTCGTCGACGTATTTACTCGCTTTTATAGCGCGTTGCTGACACTAGACCGCCACAGTCGTAACAGTCGGACTTCGCAGCTCACTTCTTCCCAGACTTCCTTTTTCCGTTTGCTGGTTACTGGCTAACTGGCTTCTCGTTTGAAGCAACATTCAAGCTCCCACAAACATTAACATGCTTCCTAACCCGAGTTAAAGCCAACAGGGTTGAGTCAGAGTGAAAATGTGGACTGTCTGCAGGACTGGATTTGGTTTAGTTGAATATGTACACTAAATAAGTATCGTATTGATTGGAACCCTTGCGGCCAGCTTGGGACTTGCAGAACATCATGCCTGTCTGTCATTTTTAATCTGTCCTTCACGGCCCCGTTGTTGCATGCACAAAATAAGTCAAAAGTACATACAGTGCAATAGGTGCTGCATCAGAATGTGCAAAAGTGCCCAGATTGCCTTCTTTAGAGATAATTTGTGTGTTTTCTTTGTTAAGCTTGGACAGAAAAGTGTGGGAGGAAGAAGCAACTACCAAGTCAGTTAAGGACGCCCCCTCTGCCCCGTCTCAGCCGGCAGTGCTGGGTAATGCAGTACTTTCTTTATCGGGATTGTTCATTGAGATGATAACGCGGAAAGACAGGCCGCCTCTGGACCCCTCAGGCTAGCAGAGCTGGCCAGTCTCTGCGAGGTTGGCAATCAATAAGCCTGCTGAGGCGAGCCTCCGTCCACTCCGGAACATTATACTTAGTCACATGCAGAAGGAGGAGTAAAGGGAAGGAGGAGAGGGATCGCAGTTCTAGACGAGTGTATCTGCGTGTTTGTTTGAATCAGGGTATTCCGGCAACGCAAATAATCCAACAAATTAGGTCACGATCATTTGACTATTTCCTATTTTTCCTCACGCTACATCATATCAGACGAGCGGTTCGTCCACAGCATGCAGGACGCCGTTGTTTCTGTCCGACGGTGCATAAAGATGCCATTTTCCGTGCCTTGATTGCATCTCCCACTAGTAAGCCTGTCAGGGCAGCAATGGAGCAAGGGCAGATGGTTTATTTACCGGAACGTAGGAAATGAAAAAGCCTTCGGAACGATCTTCATGGGCGCAATTAAAGATGACGCAGCAACACATTACCGACACAGGGACAATATAAATGAAGACATGTTTTAGAGACCGCAGCTCAAAACAGTGCCGAATAAAAGTATTAGAACACGCCAGCTAATCCCTATTCACACGGGATTCCTGGAGATTAGTTTTGGCTCGTCGGTCCGACTGCGAGCCCACTTTGCACGCTGTTAATTGCGCCTGTTACGTCACCTGTTGGTGGTGCACACTGACCGATGCCTTCATATTGCAGCATGATAGCAGGGCTCAAGGAGCACAACTAATCCCCTGTGGTGGTGGCCTAGCGGTTAGGTATTTGCCCTCATGATTGGAAGGTCAGGGTGCATGTCCCAGACCTGTAAGTCACCCTGAGGTACCCTTGAAAAAGGTACCGTCCCCAACACGGCTCTCTGGGTAATTCTTTTCTTTATACATGATGTTCCTTCTTTAAATGTTTGCAATCTGCAGCAACGCTCTCACCTGGGAGCAGTGAGTTTTAGAGAAAAAGTCCATTTTTTTAAAGTTTAGAATAAAGTTGTCAGCATGATTAAAGACTTTTTTTACTTAAAGCTGCAGGAATTTTTCCAATGAGCTGGCCCAGGTCACAAGCAAGCTCATTAGCAAGCTTCAGGAGAACCGCAGGGTGCAAGTAACATAGACGGAGTTTAGATTGCAGATGAGAGGCCAGATCCAAATCATTAAAATGTTTAGATTTTGGGATGCTAGATCATCTCTCAAGCACCTTTTAAACGTCGGGGAATTCCCAGTCTTCTCATCATGGGTAATGGCTCTGAAAAGAATTGAAGGTACAAACCTTAATATCGGATGGAACCATCAGTACCTTTAGTTAGGAAACTTTACCAAATTCCTTTTCCGTTCCATTTTTTGAAGCTGCATTGACCTCTTCCATGCTCTCTTGTATTGTAAAGGTTTTTGAGGACCTTGAGGAGCCACAATTAACCTGGATCGTAGTTTTCAAAGCTTTCCAGGAACATGGCTGGAGCTGAGGATACACGAAGATCTCCGCTCTTAAATATTAAGGTTCCCAGTGGGTTTTGGCTTGGACATCCTTGAAAGTTTCCAAAGATGGCTCTTTCATAGCATCTCTCCAAAGGTGGCAAGTTTACCATAATAGGAACAATCAGTGACCGTGGACCATCGATGCTTGTTATCCATCCTCTAGTCCTTCATCAGTTGTCAGTTTCTGACCACTCTTGGTGGGTCAGTTCAAGGCAACCACTCTTAAGTCCGAGCTGAAAGAAATTCCACCGATCATGGAATTGGGCATAAAAACAGAAATGTTGAGCCTAAATAAGGACAAGTCTTCTTAGGAGGGAACAGCAGCGAGTGTTTCTTTGTAACTAGTTGATGATTTGGGGAAAATAGCTCATTTTTTTATCAAATATAGATCAACAGATTTATAAACAAATGGTCAATGTTACAAATGGTCAATGTTAGATGACGTCAGATAAGGGAAGATGTTAAATCGCAGCCCTTGTGATTTGAAGAATTGCCATTTCGATGCAAAAAAAGATTGTTCAGCATCGGATGTTACCTGTTGAAAGGGAAACAAGCGTGTCGGCCTCAGAAGGACGATGAATTCAGATCAGCGCTTATTCAGAGGCAACAGACGCCTCATCCGTTCAGCAGGGGGACGTTCAGACGGGGACGGAATATTCGTTAAGTGCTGTTAATATTTCCACATGAAGTGTTTTATTAAAACGCACACTGAACTGAATAGGGCTGATGTTTAGTTTTGCCATGAGACGCACAAAGCTTTATTATGATGGTGGAGTTTCAGCCTCCGGTTTGTTTTCTGTTCGCCTGCAAGACAAAGGCCTTTTTTTTTTCCTTGCTCTGTTTTGTTTCTGCTTGTCATTTTTACAAAGCCTTGAGTGTGACATGTTTTCTCATTAAGAGAAGCAATAACTTTGATAAATCATTCCGGCTGCCAGCCCAGCCTTTCTGTTGGTATTACAAAAGCTCATTGAAGTCTCTCTCTCTCTCTCTCTCTCTCTCTCTCTCTCTCTCTCTCTCTCTCTCCTCCTCTTTCTCACCCTGATGGATTTTCTGCCTACTGCTGCGTTCTGTTTGCTGCTCCTGTTGGCACTTCAAAGGTAAGTGATCTAACAGCGGAAAGCCTGTGTGTGTGTGTGTGTGTGTGTGTGTGTGTGTGTGTGTGCACGCGTGCGTGTGCGTGTGTGTGTGTGTGAGAGAGAGATAGAGAGAGGGAGAATCACTAGGTCACACTCTGTCTGCCGATGCTGCATAAATGCTCGTTGCCTGAAATATCAGCTTATCTGTCATAAGGACATTTTTATAAGGCTTCATAATACATTTATTTCGTGTGTGTGTGTGTGTGTGTGTGTGTGTGTGTGTGTGTGTGTGTGTGTGTATGTGTGTGTTTAACAACAGTGAAAACCAGAGGCAGGTCTATTGCCCAGAACCGATTTCAGAACACAAACGAATGCATACATCAACACTGCAGCACTGCTGGGACAAAACCTTGTATCTCTGTTAATATCTGAACATATTAAGAAATTATGAGCCACTCTACTGCTATTAACCGATCACTGGGAATAAACTACAGGAACTGGTTAACAAATGTTTTATTCATATTTATAATATACTTTTTATTATTGCCGTTGTTATTTTGCGTAGATGTGTCGGTACTTACATAAAGTGCAGAGTAAAAGAAAAACGCCAGTGCCGAGGCTTCCAGACAGGTTCACCATGTGGTGTAGAAAATGTGTACTATTTTTTTTTTTTCTTCCAATTCATCAAATAGTGGAGAACAGTTTTAGCAAAGTTGGCAAAGTCTGAAATTCTATTGCATGTGCTGGTCTTCTGGAGGAAAAAAAAGATTCAAAGTTCGATTCATTTCAAATTCACCTAAGATGCTTTTTACGCTCCTGCTGCTCAAGTTAATAAAAGTAAGTGCAAGTCGTTATATAGCTCATAAAGGAACCGTAGGGCAGGACTCAAAAGGGCTACGGCGCCTACATAAGTGTTCATGACTACTGACATGAACCTGCACAAACTTTATTAAGGATTATTCTGACGCGTCGCTCATGACGGCAACTTTGGCGACAGTGGACCTTTGCTTGAACAAACCTTTTTTTAATGTCTGTGTTGGGCAGTGGTGGCCTAGTGGTGAGGGAGTTGCCCCTGGATCCGAAGATTGTGGGTTCGAGTCCCTCCCCAGTGGGTTGCCCTGAAGTACCCTTGAGCAAGGTACTGTCCCCGTCACTGCTCCCCGGCTGCTTTAATTGACTACCCTTATATGTTCCACATTCATCCACTGTATAAGGACAAATGCGTGTGAGGTAGAGAGCAGACATACAGGCCAAGCAAATCCATGCACCGATGTCGCCTGACAATATCACCCTCCACCATCTCATCGCGCGCGCGTGTGTGTGTGTGTGTGTTCCTGTTGCACTTACAGTCTCCATTCTTTCCACAAACTCATTTAGCCTATTGCACACCCACTGCTCCATTTAGCAATTAGATCAGCTAGATTCTAGTAAATCAATAACGACAAAGCAGTCCATCAAAACAAACGTCTCGACCTGTGTCCTGAGAGACACTCCCACCGTAATTAATTAGAAACCCCTGCCTTGTCGCTTTAAATTGTCGATGCACAGTTTGTGTTAGACGTTCTCTAGCCTGTGTTCTAACCACAGGGCCACCTTTAGCTTGTAAGTCACCTCGCAGTTTCCATCTCAGCCACTTAGGGCAAAAGGTGCCACTCTGGACACACAGTCCATCGCAGAGTAGACACACATTCACACCAACAGGACAATTTAGCATCTGCTGTCCACCTGACATCTCTTCGGCTGTGAGGGGACACCAGAGGAAACCTACGGAGACGTAGGGAGAACATTAACAGAACATTAACAAACAGATTAATAGTACAAGCAAGACAGCGCTTTCTGCCGCACTACTATAGCGCCCAACTCAAGAAATATATTTAGTGCAACATAATAATACAATATTATCTGAGAAGAAAAAAAACGCAGCTACAGTCTGCTGCTGCTAA
Organism: Hepsetus odoe; assembly: GCA_017165825.1. Lineage (NCBI taxonomy): Eukaryota > Metazoa > Chordata > Actinopteri > Characiformes > Hepsetidae > Hepsetus > Hepsetus odoe. The sequence continues at coordinate 4,004,712 of CM029394.1, forward strand.
AGGGGGTGGTGAGAATAGAGGGTCTTCAAAAATGGAGAAAATGTAGAAGGTTGACTTAGCATTCCTGCGCTTTCAATGAAGGTCCACAGTAATTTGACAATCGTGAGTGAGTGAGTGAAAGAACATCATCTGCACTTTTCAGACTCTCTGCTCTGGTGACACTACAACTTTTCCTAGTGTCTCTGCATGAATAGCTGTTTATCAGTGTGAAGAAGCCCATCACTCAAGCAGAACGAGGCTGGACTTTTTTCCCACAGACAGACGCCTTTTGAGCGGCAGTCCTCATTCACACTTTAGGGGCTGCCTTTGTAAGAGGGCTAACGCGGGTCCGGCTCACCAGTGGTCGGCCCCATTGACTCCGAGCCCATTCCAAATCGGGGCCTTTTAGCAGCAGGACTTGGCGAAGGCCTGAGGGCAGCACGGCCCTCCCTTTTCTCTTCGGCCCTCAAAACAGGACGACTTCCCCATCTCTTTTTAAAGGACACAATGATTAGTCAATAGGCTCTCTTTGCTGCTAAGAGAGGCGTTTAGATGGGGCCACTCTTGTTAGGGAGTAAAAGCGGTTAACGCACTGCCAGGGGGGTCTGTTTGGCATTTGCTTTGGGCTCTGTTTGTTTGGAGAAAATAATATCATGGAGAGTTAGCCAGTCATAAGCTGTAAGGCTTTGGTTAAAGGGAGAGACATCAGACGAGTCTACAAAACTTTCTGAGAGCCCAAAAAAGAGATTGAAAGATGAAAATGAATGTAAATTACGCTATTTCAAGATACAACACCAGTCCATCCATCCATCCATCCATCAATGCTGGGACCTTCTTCAGCTCTGAAAGTGCAAAAGGCAGAGAGACACCTGGACAGGTTGCCAATCCATCACACAGACATAAACACTCACAGCCAGGCCTAGGGGGATAATTTAGCAACTCCCATTCACCTAAAGTTTTTAGGAAACCTGAGCACCTGGAGGAAAGACCTCAAACAGAATACAGGCACCCTGCCTGGGAACTGAACCCAGGAAATTGGTTGGTTTGTTTTGATGTCCTGTTTTGAGGTCCAAGAATTTATTTCTTTTTTTTTTTAATCCTTATTTGGGGCCATTGTGAGGGGACATCACTAGCAATGGCTGAAATTCACGAAACAGACGTTGACAAAACCAACCTTGAATTCTAATGGATAAAAAAAAGGTTCATGTAAAACAATTCTAATCTAATTTTGTCGTCATATGGATATAAGGGGAGAGGCCTAGTGGTGGCCTAGTAGTTAGGGGTCCTGGGATCAGAAGGTCATGGGTTTGAACCCTTGAGCAAGGTACCATCCCCGTCACTACTTCCTGGGTGCTGGATGTGGCTGCCCACTGCTGCACGTGGATTAAATACAGAAGATGAATTTTGTTGTGGAGCTTTGCTGTGTGCTCACAATGACAAATAGTCTTTTTCCGTTTAGTAGGCAATAAAGTCTATTTTCATAGTGTAAACTGGCGTTTCAGTAATTTCCTCTGTTTTCAGCAACTCTTTACATTCCTCCGTCTGTCTCTCTGTCTTTCCGCAAGGTCTGGTCACTGCACGCTGCACTTATCTGACCCAGAGGGCGCGCCATGATTGTGTGGCTTCACAGTTACATAACGCGCTCCTCCTCGCCTCATTATCTCCGCTCATTACGCAGCCAGTGCGACTCGGGCAAGTGCGCGCGTGTGTAGCGTGTGGCAGGAGTAAAGTGGGATATTTACCCGCTCGGATGCAGCACTGGCATGTCCTCCGCTGGCCCAGCCAATTACTTCAGAAAGGTGGCAGCAGGGATCGACGGGACGCTGCGACGCCTCATTTAGCTTTGGCTTTAACAAGACACCCACTAGAGGGCCAAAAGGCCCACAGCTCCCACCATTCGACTCCTCATAGAGCAGCTGTCAAAAGCACCTCACCCAGCTCCGTCGTTAAAGTTATTTACGAACCGAATCGAGCTTGTTATTGTGCAGCGCAGGGGTGTTTGGTGAAATACCGCTGTCATTGTGCTGTCTATAATGCGCAGGATAATGACAATGCTATAGTTAGTGTTGCGGCTTCTCATGGAAGCGCGGAGGCAGCCGGGGTTCGTATGAGCTGTCCAAGGAGCAACACCTGCGTCTGATTTTGTTAGATTTTGTTATTCTCTTTTTAATGGGGTCCCTGGGTGCTCAGCTGTTTAGCACTAGGCCTGTAATGAATTAACCCCACAGTTTTTCACCCTCTTAATACATAAACTGTTCGAAGACCCCAGTGTTCCTTCCGAAATCGAGCGTAAATGTTGGGGAGTTTATTTTGTCTTCACTGCAAGACCGACCAAGGATCTATTCCAAGGTTTCACATTACACAGATCGTTTGCTTGCCACATCAGGTACGAATGTTTGTTGCTTTGTTTTGGATTTAAAGATATCTGATGGTGCCGGGAGATGCGAAGCCAGAGCAGTTTACGGCCCTATAATTTTTGCACGTACACACTCATTTACTTGTCATTTGCTCGGCTGTTTTCGGTTTAGACGGTGTCCAGAGTTGCCCTCTTTAGACAGGAGGAGATTTTCCATGTGCTCAACAACTGGAAATACTATGTGTGGTTTAGGCAAGGGGTGGTTCCCAGGTCCGAGCGTGTAGGAGGAAGTGCATGATGTGGTCATGCTGCCGTTTCCAGGTGTCCCGCCTTTTCTTGAATTTGTCTGAGGATCTCCCGAATATCCTCTGCTAGATATTTTCAGTTTTCATGACAATGATCCAGCATCTCTCTGGAATATTCTTCCCATCACTTTACTTTGAATTGCACAAAACATGACCTGCTCTGTTTACCCTTGGAATTTGTACCTACTTTTACGATCAAGGCCGGAAGGGTAAAGCCTGTTCCAGGTTGGGTAGGTAGAGCATGTGTGAAAGGGGCTTAAGAAGTTAAATTTAGGCTTTTAATCGTAAATCTGTACCTCAATTGTCTCTAAAATTTCGAGACGCAGGCTCAGTCCGAACTGGGACCATCTTTGGCAGCAGTGGGCCGCTGAGCTAAACCCCAGTAGATCTTTCAGGACATGTTTGATGCAAGAATAGCCCATGCAAATGCAGATTTCAGTCCCAGGGGAATTACTACAAAGGTTTTCTCTGTGTGTATGTGTGTGTGTGATCTATCCCAGCATCACCCACTGCTATCATTCTTACTGAGCCAACATTTCAAAGGCGGTCCAAAGCACGTGCAGCGACGGATTGCAAGTACTCCATCTTTTTAGTCCAACACCTGAGTACACAAACACACACACACACACATACACACACTTTAGATGCTTAATATTCTAGACCTGGGCAAGCAAAAATAGAAATCTGGCCAAAGCAACCCTTTGGCTGCCAACCAAAATCGCAAACAAACCCTGGAAAGTGGAGCAGGTTGTTTTTTTAAGAAAATAAGCAAATGTTTTCACAGTATGGCAATACCCATTGAAAATATCACACACACAGTGGGCACACCCACTCTTGAGGTGGGCAGTCAGGTTCTGTTTATCATGAAAAAGAAGGCAACTGTTTCTTTGCAATAAATTTCATGTTGAATACAAGAGCTGTGGGACAGCAGTGGCCTTGTGTTTAGGGACTAGGCCTCAGGATCGGAAGGTCATGGATTCAAATCCCAGACCAGTAGGTTGCCCTGGGGTACTCATGAGCAAGGTACCATGCCCATCACTGTTCCTTGGTCACGTTCATGTTTTTGGAGCAGCAATGGCCTAGTGGTTAAAGACTAGGCCTCAGAAAAGGAAGGTTGTAGGTTTGAATCTCAGACCAGAAGGTTGCCCTGAGGTACCTTCAGTAACCTCATGGTCTGAGATTCAAACCCACAATCTTGCTTTCCTGGGGCCTAGTCTTTAACCACTAGGCCACTGCTGCTCAAAAGATATTCATATCCAAATTCATCAATAAAATGCATTTACTTTTTTTTTTTTTTTTTTTGCAACGTTCACAGCTTCTTATTTGTAACTGGATTTGTAATATCCAATGAATCGGTTTCATTCTGCTGTTAGCCACCAGAACGCCCGCAGTGAGAGCTTCAGAACGAAACCTTTATACCAGACCGGAGATACAAAGTCTGCTTCGACACTCACCATATAGAAAACTGTGTGCATGTGTCCCAGTGTGTCCAGGCAGTCTGTCCCAATCCAGAGACCAGAGCTAATTAGTATGTGCTGATTGATTACGCCGTGGTAATTAGCTTTTGTTATGGAGATGAAGCTCCCATCGGGGTCGAAATTGATTAGCCGGTGCACCGTCCCCGGAGAACAGAGCACCATGTTCGAAATGAGCCGACAGGTTTCGTCTTCAGCCATGCACTTTCTTGCAGTGTTGTTAATCAAACACAGTTTTGAACCACAAGCTGTTGATGGCTGTACTTACAGGGGCTTTTCTTCGGCACGTCAGCTGGCTTCGCAGAATACAGGGTGCTAGTAAAGCACATGTTAACAGTGATTTAACTTTAACTAGACAAATAATGATGTTACAAATCTTGCCCAATTCTGCCCGGCTGCACTGTCAAAAAAATAAGGTACAGCTTAGGCACACGTTTCACTCACCAAGTTACAGATAGTGTAAATTTGCCATCAAAGATACAACTGGGGCCTTGAGGTCCAGTATTGTACTTGAATTCATTTGCCACATGAAAGGGGGCAGATTTTTATCTTTTCTCACATGAAGTTCTAAGGTAGAACACAAGAACCCTGAAGTTGGAACAGGGTGAACGTGGATAAAGATGATGATGACCACCCCAGGTGAAGTGAAGTGAAGGAGACAACTTGTGATTGGGAAACAAAGCACAGCATGCAGTGAACCACTATGAAATGCACACACGTGCAGGAGGGGGAAGCTATTGAAAGCACCCGGGGAGCAGTGATGGGCACGGTGCCTTGCTCAAGGGTACCTCAGGGCAAGCTGCTGGTGTGGGGGCCTTCAGATCCTAGTGGCCAAGTCTCTAAACACTAGTCCACCCCTGCGCAAAGCAAGAGGTACCACCCCACCTCATAGTGCCATTTATTATCACATGATGCTGTTGGTTTCACTCTCGGAGTCCCAGCAACACATGGTTGGTCCTCAAACACTCTTATTGGCCTGTAAGTTGATTCTTCTTTCATTTTCTAAAGAATTGCAAACCCCTGTTCATATTATAAAGACATGCAGATGGTCTACAGTCGACTAAGTCATCATCTTTTGGTCTGTGTCTCAGCTTTTCATATAAAAAACAAATACTCTGCTAAAATAAAATGCCAATCTTTGTTTGTTTGAACTCTTCTGAGCTTTGTGTCTCTTAAGGCACCCACAGCCTCTCAGAAAGTCTCTTTTGGAAATCCACTGCAGCGTTATGTGCTCTGGCATCTCTCTATGCAGCAGATGAGCAGGAAACTATACTTTGTGATCTATATAATTTGCCAAGACCTTCATCATTAAAAAACAGGTCGAAAAACAAAGACGATTTGTGCCGCCTTCATGTTGCAGCCAAGCAGGAGTGCGTCGTTTATTTATTTATTTATTTTTAAAGCAGATTAATAAAAGCGCAAACTACTTTTCTTGGGTCGAAATATACGTGGGCATCCATGTACCTGGGCGCGATGCCAAAAAATGCAGCTTCAGTCCCAGAACGTCTCCAAAATAGGATGTAAAATGCCACTTAAGCACATTCTCCCAACCGGATATTCTGTCCAAAATTTCAGAATAGTGTAATTGATAAATAAAGTGAATATTGCTTGAGTAAGACCAGATTCAGAGGTTTAGAAATAAAGACTAGATAACAAAAGTAATCAGGGAGAGCTAGAGCAGAGCTCTGGATGTTAGAGCGTTAAAGTGGACACATTGTTGGATAAATAGTTCTTTCTTTTTATAGCATCAGTTATAATGAAACGAGAGGGAGGCCGTTTCCTGTTGAAGGAAAGGATTTTTCTTCTGTCCAGCCACCTCTGACCCCTATCCTGACCGGAAGGAGCCACGTTCGGCCGAGGAAAGGCCGTCCAGAACGTTGACAGCCCACTGCCCCTCTCACCTCTCTGCCATTAACTGGAGCGCCTTGCATTCATCCACAGGCTAATGCACCCTTCCTTTTGCAAATGCTCTGCAAACTATGCACTTCCTCTGACAGGTCCAGTTTAATCTAATTACAGAGCTGCTTTTACATTCAGGCTGTTTATCCCAGTAAGAGCCTCTTAAAGAATTCCATTTAGACCTCCAAGATCCCTCTCAGACGAATGGCCTTGATGTCCAGTCACGACTAGAGCACCTTTGATAAGTCATACGCCGTACTGACAGCAGGACCAGTCTTATACAATAGAGGAGTTAATAGTCTTCGTCTGGAGGTGAGGATTTCATACTATCAGTGACATGACATTAGCATGAATGTTGTTAATGCGATGTTTAATATTGGCTGGAAGAAGGATTTGGCTAGTTTGAGCTTGATATTCGCCTGAAACGGCCATTAAGAATGAAACGCTTCAGACAGTTTATTTTAAAACATAACACTATCAGTTTTATAGTATTATAGTATCATATTTCTAATCCATTTTTAATGATGCGCAGTAAGTCCACAATATTTGAATCATAAAACGTTCATTTCATTGAAGTATTTATTCTTTGCATTACATTAAATGTACATTTTTTTTTTTTTTTTGACAATTTATCCAAATTACTTATACGCAAGGAACAACTTTCAAGCTACAGTGCATTGGCTACATAATGTGAATTATATCAAATTGAAATTTTTAAAGTTCACTTTAAAAGTGCAGTAACAGTTTTTGCTTTTGTGTTTTTCTTTCTCCAAGATTTAGGGTGCGTTTCATTTTAGAAACTCTATACTTGATCATTTTTGACAAAAAAAAATAAAGTAACTGCAGCCCATTATGCATGAATTTAAAACTTTTCAACGTACTACTATTGTTATTGTTATTATTTATTTCCTTGTGTTATTTTCATACATTTATGTTTGCAGTGTAGAGGCAGTGGTGGCCTAGTGTTTATGGACTAGGCCTTGTAATCAGAGGGTGGTGGGTTTGAATTCCAGACCAGTAGGTTGACCTGAGGTACCCTTGAGCCGGAAGGTACCATCCCAAAAGTCAGCCTGTAGCACCACTGCAAACCACAGACTAAAATCAACACATATTTTATAGTCTTACCTTCTAAGCCCTTTTTCGAGACTGAAGGAAAAAATAGCATTTACGTTTCAAGCCCTCCAAGGCCGTCAAAAAGCAAAGAGTGAGAAGAAGTTCCTGGAATTACTTTTTCTCATGCAGCACCACTTCTGCAAACCTGCCCATTTCCACGCCAGTAAAGCACTTTGGCTTTTTGTTTAACTGGATTTCCTCCTGGGGATGCACTGCAGTTTTTTCTGCTGCTGTATTTTAGGCATCAGCTCGTCTCTTTACAGTGTCTAACTGCAGCACGTAAGGCGACTTACGCGCTGAAGCGAGCACAGGTAGTTCAACTTTGCCATTCACACCATTTTTTTTTTTGTTTTGTTTTCTGTCCTTCAGCGGCCAATGAGATGGCTCGTAAATTTGTGCCGACACTTTGGGGAGAGTCAAAGATTTCCCCTGAGCCTCAGCCAGATTTAAGACTGAGCACTGATATTTATGGACAAACGAATGTGGACACACACACACACACACACACTCACACAATCCAGGCACTCCAGTGTTTGAAGAGAAACATGCCGGCCTGCTGTCGCTGTTGCGCAGCGGGTCTAATGTTTATATTTAAAGCATTAAAGAGTTTATTGTGTGATTAAGGTAATGATTGTGTAATATAAGGAACCTTTGGTCGTTTTTCATGCTGTTGTATAAATCGGCTCATCGTACGTTGGCGTAGAAGTGTGTGTGTGTGGGTGGAGATCCGTATCTGGGATTTGTATAGTAATGAGGCTGGACAGTGGCGTTTATTAACAACAGCTATAATGGACAGTCAGTGGGCGGCCAGGTAATTACCTTTCTATTGCCTAGTGGCATTTTATATTCACACTGGAAGCTCCTGATCATAACACACTCACACACTTGCACAGTTATTGCTAGTGCAAAGATCCACTGTGTGTGTTTGTGTGTGTGAGAAAGTGGGAAAACAAGCATTCTGGCCAGCATCTACGTGTGCCCTAATGAAGACAACGCAAGCTCACGTTTGTTACGTGCGTGATGTGCTTTTGCCACAACTTTCACTCGTTGTCCTTTCAGTTTGACATCAGGACCACAACCCCCAGTTCACCCTCCACTCCGGCCCCAGTCCTTTCATTTACACAGCGTCCATACCGTTGACCGCTTGTGCTTGTCTTCGCAGCCCTGCATGCTGTCATTGTGTCTAAATATCTCGTGGATGCAGAACTGCTGCCTCTGGAGATGTGGATGGTACCTCTGTGCATACAGCACCACCAAGTGCTCACTGCAGGAACTCAAAACCCTCAGTTAATACTCACTGCATGAAGAGCACTTTGTGTAAGTCACTGGAGTCAAGAGAAAGCTTTCAACGCGAGGAAAAGTAGGTTTAGAAAGACATCCTGTTGTGTTCACAAGTGACTGATACGGGTGCAAAAATTGGGCTGTATTTTAAGAAGAGGCAGGGAGAAAATCCAGCCTTTCAAAGGGCGGGGACAAAAAGAAGGGGAGAAAAAGGGGACAAAATTGTGCATTTTAGAAAGTGGTGGGGACAAAAAAAAAAACAAAGCATTTCCAAAAGCGGTGGAAATAAATCTGAGCTTTTTAAAAATTGGTGAGGACAAACGTGTGCCTTTCAGAAATTTTTGTGGACAAAATCAAGCATTTTATAAATTTGTGGGGAAAAATTGCAGCACCTTCGAAAGAGGCAAAAACAAGCATTTCAAAAAGTACGAAAATCTAGCCTTACATAATTTGAGGATAAAATCGAGCATTTCCAAAAGAGACTGATGGGGACATGTTTCCACTTCCATTTTGTCTCTTGATTCATTGACCTTTGACAAGAGAGGCTGGCCCGTTAACCTGAAACCTTTTCTCCGTAAAAAAGCAACATCACTGAATGGAATATTTATTTCAGAATGATTCAAATAATTGTTATTTTTGCCAAAATAAAATGGTATCGTAGCAAAAAATGAAAGCAGCACCACATGGCAACTGTAAATAATGACTATCATTCACCCTTGAAAGGAGGGACAATCTGTGGGATCTGCATTGTTCAGCTTGTCTGCTGTGTCTGTTCAAGAGGAAGGAGGACTGTTTACCTTCCAGGCTGGAGGACTGTTCATACTCAGTCTCCTGCACAGGGGCTGAGCCCAGGCTGAAGGGTAATGTGATCACGGACTAGTCTTAGACCCTGACCAGGAGACTGTGTGTGTGTGTGTGTGTGTGTGTGTGTGTGTGTGTGTGTGTGTGTGGGCACAATAGGAGCACTGCTGTACATCAGAACTGTTCATCTTATGGGTTTTGATAAGAGTCATCAGTCAAGGCTCAGCACTGTGTGTGTTTGTGTGTGTGCGTGTGTGTGTGTGTGCATGCGCATTAGCGTGTATTAAAGTGTGTGTGCCTCTGATGTCCCGGTTGGCCGTGACTCGGAGAACATTAAAGTGCACCATGCATGATCTGCACACATCCATCATGTTCAGTAAACGGTGATTACAGTTGTGTGTGTGTGTGTGTGTGTGTGTGTGTGTGTGTGTGTGTGTGTGTGTGTGTGTCCTACACTGAACACACCTTTGCCTTCCCATCTGAGAGTCACTCCTCAAATAGGTTATAAAATTTTTCTAAAATATGTACTGTGCCTGCCAAAAGTTTGTGGACGCCTTGTGGATGCCTTTGAACTCCCTCAATTTGGAAACTGTTTGAGGTAGTGTGTGTTTACATTGTTTGTCGTAATGAAATGAAACATCACTTGACGTGTTGGATATTGACCTTTCATATTTATATAGTAAAAAAAGTCAATGTTAAGGCTTTGGTTCGTAAACAAAAGTTGGGTGTGGCGTAGACCTAAACTGAGTGTAAGGTGTTGGGAGAAGGACTGCAGACTAGCGTTGAAGTTCAGACTACCTGCTGGCTTAAAATACCTGTTGGATCTGATAGTAGAAGTAATTTAATCAAGTATTAAAGCTTAGTATCCAGTTCTACTGATGATCCACATCAAGAGGACAAGATGGGTGTGTGTTGACGTTCACGTTCCCTTCTCTCGTGGGACACCAGTTACACAGGGACAGCAGGCAGGTCTGCTAGTTTGTAGAAGACACAACAGGCAGTGTCGCGTGGTTATTAAAGGCAGGGTGAAATAAGTATAAACTGCTTTGCACATCTTGTCTGACTCGCTCTGAAATGACTTTGTTCTTGTCTTACATTCTCAGTGTTTACCTTATTCATTTCATTTCTGTCTGCAGCGCCTCGTTCCTTTATCTCCCCTGTTTTCCCCGCCACAGCTGACACACGTCTTTATTAGCACATCACAGTGACGGAACTCAGAAGTGTGTGTGCGGTGGGTTCGCTGTTGGGGGGCATGACAAGTGAGGGACGGCGTGTCTTTTTAGGACTTCCTGCTACCGCTGTGTGATACACACCGCAGGGAGGCGCCTGAAAGAGTGCGTGCATGTGTGTGCAGAGTGTGTATGTGTCACATCATGACTAGATGAAGTGAAATCCTTCACAAATGCAGTGTGTGTGTGTGTGTGTGTGTGTGTGTGTGTGTCACATTTACTTTGTATGCCTGTCCTTGAGCCTTTACACAAATTTCTGTGTGTGTGTTGCCTCAGGCCGATTCAGTCACAAAATAATAGCTGGATGTAAGCTGGCTGCTGTCATCTTGATGGTCCATCACAGATGCACACAATCTACACACACTCACTCACACACACACACACACACACACAATCCAGAGGTTGTTAGTGACTATCTTTTCACAATATGGGGATGAACCACCCATCAGGTTTTACACCCTTGAGGTGCTCAATAACACAATTAAATCAAACGCAAGGAAACTAAACTAGGGCTCCTGAGCGGAGCATCTGTCTATGAACTACTGTCCAAAGATCACAAGCTGCTCATCATTCTTGGCTGAGGGTCCAAGAGAGGGTCATTTGCTGCTTTTTAGGCTGCTCTCGTTCTCTGTGGGTGGACGAGGTGAACATCCCTTCCACCCCATCACTCACAGTGCTGCCGGCTAGCATGGACGCCTGCTAGATGCTAGATGAGTTACTTACATGAACTTTTACAGAATTCAGCAGCGACAGTTATCCAGAGCGACTTCCATTTGCTAATTAAAGGGTTAGGCTGGAGGTGGACCCTCTTGTTCCATGGGCGAGTATCCTACCACTAGACCAGTCCTGCTGCTGTCATATGTTGTGCTAGTGTTGCAATGAATGCTTCACCCATTCTGAACATTTTCAACATGCGATATGAAGATCTTGGTGGAAGAGTACACAGTTGCAGGCATGAATTTCGTTGCGGTCCACTGTGTTCACAATGACAAATAGTCACTTTCGCTTTCACAGACCTATAAAGCCACTGGGCATGAACTACACAAACGCATGTAGCATTAGCATTGCAGTTATTTCAGTAATTCTAATTGAAATGAAGTCTACGATAGTCCACAGTCCCAGTGTCCTTCCAGATACCCATATCTTGCAGAAGTGTCCTCTCAGACTCGAGCCGCCCTTTTTACGCTCTACGCAGTCAGATGAGCGTGCCGTGGCTGTTCCGCTGATTAATTTACTAATGTGGGATTTGATTAGACAGAAGCGGGAGCCGAGAAACGTGGAGGTTTTGCCGCATTCATTAGTGCGTCTTTTTTTTTTCTGCCACTTGTGTAGCGAATAATGAATAATAATGGACTCTTAGAGAGAATAGAATAATGAAGTGAATTACAGTCACATCCACTTTACACTTGATTGTGCTCTCTCTCTTTCTCTGTCTCTCTCTCTCTCGCTCTCTCTCTCTCTCGCGCTTTCTTTTATAACCACCCTCTCTCACTGAGTTTCTCACTCTCCTGTAAGTGATTTTGGTGACACAGTTGTGTGGATGCCAAATTATGTTTTGTTGCCTCCACAGAGATAAAACTTCTGCACATATTAATAAATCACACACCTATTTTTTGAGGTGATAGGAGCCCTTTCATTCATCCCAGCACAGGTGTCTGTTAGATAAAGTGGACGTCCTGTTTTACTTATAAAATACTGTCCAAAAGTCTCGAGTCACCCCTTTTTGGTAGAAAAGTGAGACAATATGTGCAGTGATTAATTGCAACATGTGCAAACGCACATGTAAATCTAGTCTGTTCTTTTCAGCACAGCCTGAACTCTCTTAGACAAGCTTTCTTTTTCAAGACGTCTCCAGGAACAGTTCTCCAGGCTTCTTGAGGGACTTTTTTTGAAGGACTGGCTTTCTTTTGCTTGAATGATTTATTCGTAGATCACTGTGTGGATTAACCAACAAAAAAACAATCAAACTGCTCAGGTACAGAGACTGGACTGAACATGAGAGACAACAACACTGTTCTTCAGGAAGATCTGGAGAACCGCTCAGGTACAGAGACTGGACTGAAAATGAGAGACAACAACACTGTCCTTCAGGAAGATCTGGAGAACTGGTCAGGGACAGAGACTGGACTGAAAATGAGAGACAAAATGTTGTCCTTCAGGTCCTTCTTCTTTCAACTGCTGCCAATTAGGAGTCACTACAGCGTATCATCCACCTCCATTTCTTCCTGTCCTCAGCATCTTCCTCACCAACTGGCTGCATATCCCTTCTCCTTTTCTCTTTTTCTTTTCATCCTCTTCTTTTTATTTTTCCCACCATCATATATTTTTTCTTTTGCTTCTCTCCATCTTCTTTTCCACGGACACTTTTTTGTCCCTCCAATCCTCCTCTTTTCTTTTTGTTTTCTCACTTTATTGCACATCTCTCTGATATATCTTTAAAAATGTATTTTAAGATCATATTTGACTTTAAATCTGATGTTTTGATGAAGATACTGAGAAGATACTAATCCGTCATGCACTTTTGCTTTAGTTTGAATAATATTTTGTCACAAGTCACAAAAAGAGGAAAGAAGAAAAGCTAACTTGGGTGTTAACCCTTCATTTCTCCTCTTGTCTCCTTGTAGGAAGTTCTACTACATCACCCTTCTGAGGGACCCGGTGTCTCGCTACCTCAGCGAGTGGCGGCATGTCCAGCGAGGCGCCACATGGAAGACGTCCCTGCACATGTGCGATGGCCGAACACCGACACCTGAGGAGCTGCCGCCGTGCTATGAGGGCGCAGACTGGTCAGGCTGCACGCTCCAGCAGTTCATGGACTGCCCGTACAACCTGGCCAACAACCGGCAAGTGCGCATGCTGGCTGACCTGAGCCTGGTGGGCTGCTACAACATGTCCACGTTGCCCGAAAAGAAGCGTTCCCAGATCCTGCTGGAGTCGGCTAAGAAGAACCTACGCGACATGGCCTTCTTCGGCCTGACAGAGTTCCAGCGCAAGACGCAGTACCTGTTTGAGCGCACCTTCCATCTGCGCTTCATTCGCCCCTTTGTGCAGTACAACAGCACGAGGGCGGCCGGCGTAGACCTGGACAATGACACGGTCCAGCGCATCGAGGAGCTTAACGACCTGGACATGCAGCTCTACGACTACGCCTGGGATCTCTTCCAGCAGAGGTACATGTACAAGAGGCAGCTGGAGAGGCGCGAGCAGAGGCTGAAGGAACGTGCAGCCTTGTTGCCCTTCCGGCGCATGCCCAGCTACGCCCCCAACGAGCTGCCTGCGTCACGGGATGAGGGAACAGCCGAGTCGGAGGTGGCCTCCCGTCTGCCCACGGAAGACTACATGAACCACATCATTAACCGCTGGTAGCAGGTAGTGCCTGTGGAGAAAAAGAGGCTGCAGATCACTGGATCGGGCTGCAACGACTGGGCAATCAGCCATCACCAACCTTGACTATGGAAAAAAAGTCTCTATAATGCTCTCTAACGTTCTTATGATACACACGGCCATTCTGACAGATTGTAATACAATACCATAACCATAGGAGGCGATATGGCTTCTGTTCCGTCGCAACGAGAGTCACTTGTACAAATTATGGAACTTTGAATGAAGGCAGCTGCAAAGACAGGGATCGAAGAAGGCAAAAACGGCTCGCAGTTAGTTAACTGATCGAGCAGGTAGATGAAACTATTATGGAAAGAAACATTTGTTGCAGCCCAAACACTGGACGAGCGCCGGAGCAGGTCAGTAGAGACACCGCTTCATCACTCAAAAGTACCCCATCGCTCTCTGCTCCGATGAACGGTGTTTCCGACCTCCGCTGCCGGACTGCGCTCCTCTTCCTGGAATTATTTGAAGTCCGTCGAAAGGAGAATAAAGAGACTTTCTCTGCCTCAGTCCCGCTTTAGGTCACTCGAGCCTAAACGGACCGAGCCCACATTAAACTTCTGCGGGTCTCAGACTCAGTAAACGCTCTTAAAATCGGAAAACAGACAAAAACAAAGTGAAATTGTATAAAGAGGACTTTTGCCTAAATGTCTGCTGCCATTTCCGCCATCGGTCTGAGACGACGAAGCTCTGTGTCTGTTCAGATGTGTTTTTTTTTTTTGTTGTTGTTTTCAGGGTTTTCATTTTCAAGAGATTTTTGTTTTCCCACTTCCTCAAAGAGGTTTTTATAGCACTGAGACCAACAATGCTGCCTAAGGTTTATTGGATGCAATTTTATCCGCTACTCTTAGTCATCGTGAGAAAAGAGAGAAAAAAAAACGACTTGACGACACCTGCTTGGCTTTTATTTTCTTATTGTGTCAGATGACCCGAAGCGTGTGGACCATAGCCATTATTTAAGCCTTCAGCATACTGTATGGCAGTCAGTTGAGCGTACTGATATATTTTCGCTGAATGTTAGAGGTTTGTTTTTTTTTTTTTCCCTGTTGTTTTCAGCCAAGGTTGGTCGGCGTGGCCTCAAGTTGTTAGAGCCACAGATGTAAAGTTGAGGCTGCTGTTTTATTATGCCTGTAGGGCAGACATGGTGATCCAAAGAGGAATCTATGTCTTATTTCATTTCTGTATTTTCTGGGCTGGTTCTGCACTGGGTGGGAATAGTTTTGCTTCAGTGACAGCTCCTTTGTATTAGGTTATTGAGGGAGTGTTGCAGAAGTGTGTGTATGGATGTGTGTGTGTGTGATAGAGAGCTCATAAAGCCCAGAGCAGAGGGAAGAAGCAGACACAGCCTTTCTAAATGTCACCACCGCTCCCATTTCCCCTTGACTACTGTGTATGTGTGTGTGTGTGTGTGTGTGTGTGTGTGTGTGCGTGTGCAAGAGAGTGGTGGGTACATAGTTTATACATTCTATTGAGTGTGAATGTACATGATATGGATGGGATTTCGTTCTTAGGGTCTGTTTGTGTGTATTTTGCCATCTCTTGCCGTGGTCTTCAGGGACTGACTCTAAAGCCAGTAAGAGGAAAAGAAGGACAGGTAACATTTCACTTTCACCCTGCTGCAAAACAGTGAGCTGAACATGTTATGACAGGTTATGTCTTTTGATCTAACAGTGTTGTTTCCATTACTCTTATGTCTGACGCCATCAATTTCCTGAAGCATAAGGGTGTAAACCGCCGGGCCGCTGCAGTGGCAGCTTACGACAGCACACGCTGATGCCAAGGTCAACAGCATGTATCAATTAGTGCCGAAATATTCCAGGGTGAAATCAGCATTGGATAAAAGTCTCTGATGGGAACATTTATTCAGTTTTGGAATCACAGGCGAAAATGATAAATGTATCAATCAAAACCTTCGTTCTTGGCCTCTCACAATTGACGATTCTTTGCAAAATGATTTAAAAAATGAATTCGGAAGCGAATATTAAAGCACGATTCTAAAACGAAAAAGAGGACGAATCAAAATGCTCAAGTTTTAATTGCCCAAAAGACATCATGTACAGAAACAAAGTTGTGTACATCTTCCATCAGCTACTGTGTGTCTGCTGAAAAATTGTTCCAAACTCAGCGAATAAATAGAGATGACTCCCCAAGATTTCCATAAAATATCTTGTAAATGCCATGTTGTTACCTCTAGAGTGTGTTCAAATCAAGCACTTTGACCAGTAATTCCACCCGGATTCTAAAAAGTCAGTATCGATACATTTCCGAACACCTCGCTTAAAGGAATAGTTCAATAAATAATGCTAACAACCTTCCCGACTCGCATTAATTCAATTACTTCATGTTAACCAACTACTTGCTCCCATTCTTTGTTGGCTACTTCAGCAGGCATGGCTGTCGCTTCAGCTGAAACCTAAACCAGACAAACAAGGGTGTGAATGTGACCCGTGGGAAATGCACTTATTCCATACAGCCTGTCCTCAAGCTTCTGGAAGAGTCATTTCTGCATCCCATCGCTCCACGCTGAGCTCTGGGACGTGACCAAAGGACGACAGTCCACCCCGCAGTTTGTGGGACTGCATATGCAGTGAAGGCCGAAATACTTGGTCTCAAGTTATCGAGGCTGCCCTTTCTTTTAGTCGCACTTTTTTGATGGGATGCTTCCGGAGAACCGTACACCGAGCGCCCGGCAGGTGTTGGTGTTTGAGGAGAACGTCAGCACCATCGCTAAAACCTCCTCCTTATGCTGAAGCGATAGTGCGGCACAAATCAGATTAACACCCTAAATATAATCGACCAGCCAAGACACGTTCACTTTGCTGCTTTTTTTAACGAAGCTGAACGATACAGTGAAGACGATACAGACGACAAGCGCTGGTGGTCTCGGCGTACGCACATGTCGTACGTCCACTGAGCAACTTCTTCTCCCTTATTATTTTCCATCGATGCTTAGAAAAGGGATTTTGACATGTTGGGGGGCAAAAAGATCTTTAAATCTGCGGTATTCATGTGTTGTCAAAGTACAGTTCAACTTATTAACTTCCAGAAAAATGGAAACGAAAATTAGGAGAAAACAAATAAATAAGACGATGTAATTCTGCAGTTTTATCACAAAGAGAACCTTGTCACAAAGAGAATTCGCTCTGAACATCATTATTGACAGAAATGAATAATGTTCCCGTGTTTTTATCCTGATGTAGCAGGTGGGCGTCTCAAAAAACAGTTCATCTGGTCACTGTAGTGTCCCCGCATGCATATTGTTTTCTCCGCAGAAGCTTTCCTCAAGTTTGACACTGGTTTTGGGGTCGAGGACGACCCAGTGCTCTCCAGCATTTGCAGAAACCACTTGAACACCTCAATTTGAAGTGACTTATAAGTAGCAGGAGCAAGTTGGGGATAAATTCAAAAAGCAAACTTCACACATCCAACACGTCTCGGCTGATCAACCAGAAAACTATATTTGATTCTTCCCGTAACTGCTGGAAGACCCCCGAGTGTGCCGGGGCTCATTTCACTGGCTGAGAAAGTATTGCAGCACCGGACAGTCCCTGAACTTTCTGTCCCCAGGTTGTGTCCATCACATTCCAAATCCTCTGCCTGTTTTGTTTTTTTTTTTTCTTTCAAAATTGCAAAAATGGATCATCGAAGCCACCAATAAAAGACTTCATTTTTATATATAAAGGAATCTTGTCTGTTTTTCTCCAAAGCGTTTAACCCCAAGCAGCTCGTGCACCCGGGCGACGACCACTGCCTTACCTCCAGAGGCGGCTGGAGTGACCAGGGCTGCAGCAACAGGCGCAAGCGTCGATTCCCATTGCAGAAGAAATTGAGCAGAAAAACGGGAAGAGTAGGAATAAAGCGTCCACGGACGAAGTCCGAGTCTTCACAGTGCTGTTATATAAGCTAAACAAGGCAGAGTGCTGACTAATGAGCAATTAGACGTGCAAGAGCTGCAGCAGCAGCAGGATTTACAGAAGAAGAAAGAGGAATAAACAGGAAGCCGAGGCGTAAAGCCGTGTGGGCCGAGATGCCGTTTTGTCTCATTATTTCTCAGCAGCACAAACGGTAACCTTCTGAAAAACCGGGTTTCCTTCAGATTTTCTGTCAAGCAGAATCCAGTGGCACAGACTGGACCATTCCTCAACTAAGACAAATGCTCTGTCCACTGGAGAGATCTCGAAAAAGGACGTTTTTTTAATGGGTTGGACGAGACTTAATAGTATTTTGGGGCCTCGTTTATCATGTTCTCACTATTTTGTGCGGTTTTACCAATCAGGCTTTCCAACTTCTTAAACGTTGAGGCAGAAATTCCACGACACTTTTGACATCTAGAACATCGCGTGCCCCTAAATTCATTTAGTCTTTTATTCTCTAACACATATTCATTGTTACCAAATATGTTCCCCTTTTATTTAAATAATAAACATTTAATACATATCGAATGTCAGTCATCCAACCCAAAACGTCTCCAGCTTGTTGACAAATTTGATGATTCACTACCATCAAACAATTCGTTCTAATAGTAGGGACGTTACGCTGCTACCTCATTATATGGTCATTATAATCTTAATATAACTACAATTCATGTGATCTTGACAAACTCCTCTGAATATTTTCCACTAAGCTCCATTTAGAGCACTAAAAATTCAGCAAATTCACTGAAATTTTCACAAAATTGGAACACTAGAACACCGATATAGGGGACAGAAATGGCTCCCAATCCAATATTCCCTACATTGGAGTACTAGAACCCTATTATAGGGAGCAGTAATGGTTCCTTTTCAGTGTTCCCTACATTTGAGCACTAGAACATTATTTTATAGAAACAAAAATCATCCCCTTAACACTATTCCCTACACTGGAGAACCAGAACAGAAATGTCCCATAATCAATGTTCCTTAGGCTGGAGAACCAGCACACTTATATGGAACGTATTCCCCCTAATCATCGTTCCCTACACTGAAGCACTAGAACACTTATGAACAAAAATGGTCCCTCATCACTGTTCCCTACCTTTATGTTTCGAGCAAAAAATCACATTTTTTTATAAAGTGAGGTTTTCAGATCACTCAAATGGACTTGGAATACAACGTGTGTTCTCTACAATGGTTCCAGATGCTATAGCGCACTCTCTCACTCGTTTTCTGAATCGCTTGTCCTGATGAGGATCGCGGGGCTGCTGGAGTCTATTCCAGCTTTCACAGGGCAAAAAGCAGGGACAGGTCACCAAACGTCGCTGGAGCCTATTCCACCACTCAAACTGTGAACTGCAGAAAAACAAGGCTTTCCTGTATTTTAATGGATTGTTGAGGAACAGTTCTCCAGATCTTCCTGGAGGACAATGTTTTTGTCTCTCATTTTCAGCACAGTCCTTGTTCCTGAGCAGTTTCAGAGAGAAGCCGTGTGGGATCATCTCCACAGAGAACGGGAAATAAAAAGGCAGACGATGTCCAAAGAAGATCTTAGGAATGTCCTTCAAGAAGCCTGGAGAACCGTTCCCGAGGACGACTCAAAGAAATGACAAGAAAGTTCGTCTAAGAGAGCTCAGGCTGTGCTGACGGTGGTCGAACCAAAAATGGAAGTTACCTACGAAGAACCAACTCACACGGAAACAACTCCGCCTGACTGCGTGCCATTTTTAAATCACGTCTTTCAGAGTCGTTCATTCAGAACCAGACTGGCATTAGCATCAGCTATAAGTGAAAGTGAATCGAAAGTGACTATGTGGCGTTGTGAAACCCTGCACCGCACACAGTGAACCACAACGAACATGTCTTTGATGCTGAACACCTTGTACTCCAGATAGGTTCATTTCTTGAATATGAACACTGGAGGATCATGGGTTCCTGGGAGCATGTATTACATACAGAACAGTTATTTGTTCCCCTTACAAGGGTTTCTCTAAAAAATTGGAGAAAGTACATCACACACACACACACACACACACACTCTGCGCCAGGCAGCAGAACCTGGAGCCGAGCCCAAAGCCACCGAAGCGGCTGACTCAGATGAACGCGCTCTCCCTGGTAATTACAAAACGGCTCCACAGGCCGCACTTCTTTTGTCCCGTCCGAGTGAAAGGCGGTATCAGCAGCCGTTATTGTCTTAAACAGGGGGATGATAGTTCTAACTCCTCTCCAAATGAATGACCAGACTCCTGGCTGTTGGACGTGGGCCACACCTAGACCCGCTCCGGCTTACAGCCATTGTTCTTCTGCAGAAATAATGGGGATTTCAGACCCGCCAAATACAATGCAGCGCAGAACAGAGAAGATGAAGCAGCTCCAGAGGGAAGGAGCCATACATCTCTCAAACGCACATCGAAGGCAGGCCGGTACAATGAGCTCCTGCTTCAGAATGACCAGCTAAGCACAGCTTAGACAAAACCTTATCAAAACCGTGTGGTGAATCATATTTTTCCCCCTGCAGTGCAACGTCACGGTCCTGTGTTAATGGAAGCGGTTATCGCTGGCGGTTCATGTCTGAAGCGACACGTTCGCTTATGAGTAAAATTGATTTCGGGAGGGACATTGATTGATGCGGTCATTTCTTTTTTACGGATGATGCCGTCTTTGTAATGTAGCCTGGCCTTTATCGAAGATGGTGAGTCGGCTATATTAGGATTTTATTCTTTGCCGTTTGTCACCTTTTTCTACATTTCTGAAATGCAATGTTGGAACAAAACACCGACTTTGTCATATTTTTTATGAAAGTTTAACGAGGAATGCAGCAAGAGAAATAGGATATTCTGTTCATTTTGTCTGCTGTATATACAAATAAGTAAATAAACATGAAAATGTGTGTATATAGATTTTAAAAAATGGTGTATTTTCTCACACACTCACACATATACACACACACACATATATATATACACACCGCCTGTCCAAAAAACGTTATCACCTGGATTTGACAATGCAAGAAGGTAAGAGCCTCCCATTGGATAATTACTGCAGAGAGACAGAGCTGGGAAAGATGTGCAGCAGGTCAGAGTGATTAAAGATATAAACGTACTCAACGTACAAGTGAACAGAGTGTGTTGAGCAGATGGAAAGATTACTTTGAGCGGCTGATGAATGAAGAGAATGAGAGAGAGAGAAGACTGGATGATTTGAGAATAGTGAACCAGGAAGTGCAGCAAATAAACAAGATGGAAGTAAGGGCAGCGGTGAAGAGGATGAAGAATGGAAAGGCTGTTGGACCGGATGACATCCCAGTGGAAGCATGGAGGTGTTTAGGGGAGATGGCAGTGGTGTTTCAGACCAGATTGTTAAAAAAACCTTGGAAAGTGAGAGGAACCTGAGGAGTGGAGGAGAAGTGTACTGGTACCGATCTTCAAGAATAAGGGTGATGCACAGAGCTGTGCTAACTATAGAGGGATAAAGTTGATCAGCCACACCATGAAGTTCTGGGAAAGAGTCGTGGAATCAGGTTATGAAAAGTGGTGAGGATCAGTGAACAGCAGTATGGTTTCATGCAGAGAAAGAGCACCACAGATACAATGTTTACTCTGAAGGTGTTGATGGAGAAGTACAGAGAAGGTCTGAAGGAGTTGCATTGTGCCTTTGTGGACTTGGAGAAAGCATACAACAGGGTGCCTAGAGAGGAGCTGTGGTTTTGTATGAGGAAGTCTGGTGTGATCTGTGCCAGACGGGTGCCAGCAAAAGTGAAAGGAAAGGTTTACAGGACGGTAGTGAGTCCAGCTATGCTATACAGGTTGGAGACGGTGGCACCGACGAAGACACAGCAGAGCTGGAGGTGTCAGAGTTAAAGATGCAGAGATTTTTGTTGGGCGTAAGATATTAGTAGATAGAGTACATTAGAGGGACAGCTCAGGTTAGAAGGTTTGGAGACAAAGTTAGAGAAGCAAGATTGTGTTGCTTTGGGACATGTCCAGAGGCGATACGAGGTTCATATTGGTAGAAGGATGTTGAAGATGGAGCTGGCAGGAAAGAGGAAAAGAGGAAGGACAAAGAGGTTTATGGATTTTGTGAGAGAGGACATTTGAAGGAGGAAGATGCTGAGGACGCGAAGAAATGGAGATGACTGATTGAAAACTGGATTTACGGTGATAACTGTGCATAAAGAAATGCTAAACGACTGCAAGCCAATTGCTGGATTCAGTTCATCTGATGATCTCAGAGTGATTGCATTTCTTTACATTTACATTTACATTTACGGCATTTAGCAGACGCTCTTATCCAGAGCGACTTACATGTCCTAATTACAGGGACAGTCCCCCTGGAGCAACTCAGGGTTAAGGGTCTTGCTCAGGGACCCAGTGGTGATAGTGCTAGAGGTGGGATTCGAACCGCGGACCTTTTGATCCAGAGGTCCGTAGGCAAGTACCCTACCACTAGACCACCGCCACCCTTTGAAGGCCGTTCCCTCTATTTTTATTAAACTAGGGCTTTTGGGACACATGTTCCTTTAATGGAATCAGCCAAAGACCATGATTTTTAAAAAGAAGAGAAAAAAACCCACTGACTCAAGACTAATTCATAATGTAAACCGCTGGTCTCCTACTGCACTCTGTAATCAGTGAACGTCTTACACATTTTGTAAAACACCTCTGTGACCTGGCTAATGGTTTATGCAAATTAAGCTGTAAAACTCCTATAATTTTTCCTCTCGGTGAAGAGACTACGTTTCCTGGGGGAAGAATCTGTGGCAATCAGGCTGTGTGGAAATGAAGTACCTGGAACTTTTACTGTCTTACTCCAGTGCTTGAAAGTTCAAGACTACGTCTAAGACATTCTCTCACACCAAGACCTGTATGGTTAAAGGGCAAACGCCCTGCGTTGTTCTTCACCTCCCTTCCCTCCATCCACCACCACCACCACTGTCTCGTGAAGTGAAAGCAAAAGTAAAAGTCACTGGGAACAGCACAGCACACAGTGAACCACAATGAAAGGCAACCTCTGCATTTAACCCACACACACGATAAAACACAGGCCGGCCATATCCAGCGCACGGGGAGCAGTGATGGGGACGGTACCTTGCTCAAGGGTACCTCAGGGCAACCTGGGACGCGAACCCAGAACCTGATTATGGTCCCTAACCACTAGCCCTAAAAGGACAAAACACACTGACAATCTCAGCAGAAACCTTTTGACTTCAAGAATAATAACAATAATGATGAGAAGAAGAAGAAGAAGATGAAGAAGAAGAAGAAGAAGAATGTTTGTGAGTGCTGTGTCAAGATTCTAGTTTTATTTCACTTTTAATATCAAATCTGGGACACTGAGCACATGTTGAGACCTTTGAACAAAAGGGTGAGTGTGTGCTTGGTTCTTTTTTAAAGGTCTCAGATTTTTGAACCCCACTGGATGCAACCAGGTTGGCTTTTGTGACATCACAAAAACCATGAATTCAAAAGGACTTGGGAGCAGTTTGATTGGAGAAGAGTGTCGGGATTCAACACCGGCCTCTTTTATTTAGCAAAAATGGATAGGTAGATAAAATGAATACAATGAAAAACAGGGCAACACATCTAATTATTTTGGGAGGTAAGTGACAGCATGATGCGGATACAGCAGACAACAGGGTGGTAAACCCTGTTCTGTATTTTTTTACGAGCTGTTTGCCCTCCACCTTCTCCTCCCCTCTGTCCTAGAGGCTGATCTATATCCGAGGAACCTTGACCCCATAAAGCAGCCTGTTCTCCTTCCCCTCACCGCACACTGGCCTGTCACGCTTGATCTACCGTTTCAATTCGATCCGGTAGCATGCAATTTCGGCCTCCCCATCATGGCTGGGGTGTGCGGTGCTCCAGCTGGCGATTGGCCCTGCACTGGTGGGTATAAATATCAGGCTTGCCCTTGTCGGCTGGAGTTGGGAGTGGTAATAACTGGATAGATCCTGAGTGCCCAGTCATGCCCCATATCATAAACAGCGCCTGCACTTTGACTTCGGACCTGCAAGTGGCCATGAAATATGTGCAGTAAGGGAGTAAGAGGACAGGGGAAGGAATATGAAAGAACAGTTCTGCCATTAAAATAAACTTATATGGTTCTTTTCCCAAAAGTAAGCAAGTCTTAAGTTACACTGCTTACTCAAGCAAGTAGGTTATGGGTTCAATTCCCAGTCCTGGGAGAGGTTTGCTTGTGTTTGGAGATGCACAAATAGATTGTTGGGCAGCTCCCATTAGGGCTCACCACAACGTTTTCATTTCTTCCTGTATCTTCCTCTTACACCCTGACCACCTTTATCTTCTGGCTTTCATCTCTTTCTCTTCTCCATCCTCAACATCCTTCTTCCAACAGCCTCCTAGTCTCCCCTCTGGACATGGAGCCAAACCCACAGATCTCTGACTTTGTCCTCAAATTGTCCAACCTGACCTGTCCCCCTAATATATTTGTTCTTAGTACTGTCCATCCTTGTCCCTCACAATTCAAATCTCATCATCTTTAACTCTTCTCTATAACTGGAGCTGGCCTAACTACATTTACATTTGCTCTTATCCAGCGCGACTTCCATGTCCTAATTACAGGGACAGTCTCCCTGGAGCAACTCTGGGTTAAGAGTCTTGCTCTTGGTGGTGATCCTTTTACTTTTGCTGGTATCCGTCTTTCAAAGATTCCTCCTGACACTCTTCTCCACCCATTCCAACCTGCCTGCACTCTCTTCTTCACCTCTCTTCCACACTCACTGTTTCTCTGAACTGCTGACCCCCGGTATTTAAACTCCTCCACCTTCTACTCCCTGCATCCTACCATTCTGCCATCCTCCCTTTCATCCCCACTCATACATTACATTAGCCATAATATATTGAATATATTGCTGTCAGCATAAGGTTACTCTATTCGCTGCAGCCGTACCACGCACAGATCTTCTTCAAAACTCTCGAGAAAAAGTTAAAAGTTTGATATTAGTTAAAAAGAAAATTCATGCCAAGTCTTGCCTTGACCAATATCCAACATGGTGGAGGTGTTGGAACAACTGAAGAAAGCAGTCGATGAGACATCTCAGGGAAGGACGACTTCTGTTACATCCAGAGAGCCTGTTCTCTCTCGTTAAGCCCTTCTGAAGGGTCCTCAGTGAAAGCCCCTTGCAGTTTTAAAGACTCCAGTCAAGTTAATTTGAGCTCAAGATTCACGTTGGAAGAGAATTTAATACATTTAGCGCGTGTGCTACACGGGTGAACAGATGTGTGTCAGGAGAAGCCCGATAAAAGAGAAATAATTGAGTCCATCGCCTGACCTCCGACCTCTCTGAAGGTGTATCAGTCTCTCAAGACATGAAGGCCAGACAATGTCAGTGGGGATGACATTGCTGGAAATAGAAAAGGCCATATAAAAAAGATCAAATCCCTAGTGATGATGAGATTGTCAGATAAATCAAAACATAAAATAGCCCCTCACTGCTTTCTTGTGTCTGCTTGAAATAAATAAAATGTTTCAAGCCTCTGAAATATTATCTTCTCTTTAGCTGATGTGTATTCTATCTGTTACAATCTAAATGCATCCCAGGGAAGGAATTCTGGAGGATTTATAAATGGCAGTCAATGTTGAAACTTTTTTGTTGAACTGTGATTATTTTTTGGTGAAAAAAGCAATGCAAGTGATCTTGAGAGGGGAAATAATGCACAAACAATGGTGAACATGGAACTTTTCAGCAATAAACATTGTGGGGACAATGTGTAAAAATGCTGAGCAGGTCCAGCAGACCTTGATTTTGGATCAAGACAGCAAGTGGAAGATCTAAGTGACTGAAAAAGGTTTCATTGTTGCTGTGGGAGGAATTCGGTGTCAAAGTTGGGTCCACTTCCGAATCAGTTCGATTATTCTGACTGATCATCTTCCTCGTCCTGTGATCTATGATGAAACATCTCCACAGGGCGTCACTGAATGGTTTGATGACTGAGAAATGGATGTCCATCATGCTCTATGGCCTCTGCTGTCATGTTGAACGCTTAATGGGACTTTTGAATGGTTCTGTACAGGGTTTTAGCTGCCCTGCCATAGAAGATACCAGTACCTTTAAGTGCTTCAGGCTGTTTCCCAAACTCAATTTCAGTGACAAAAGTCTGCAGGAAAACAGGATTGGTTCTTCAAAATCCATCTGAAATGCTTAGAAAGCAGTGTGTCCTTATTCAGTTCACTTACAGTCCAAATCTTTTCTGGTGAAATCAAAATGTCCAAAGTGTTACTTTGAACCTTTTAGTTATGAGGACCATTCATGCCTCCCTTGATCTGTTCGTAAAGTGAAAGTGAAAGTGGCCAAACTGGTCATTGTGAAACACAGCATACAGTAAAACACAATGAAATTACACCTCTGCATTTTATCCATACACACACACACGTGCAGGTATTGAAAGCACCTGGGGAGCAGTGATGGGGATGGTCCTTGCTCAAGGGTACGTCAGGGCAACCTACTGGTCTGGGATAATATGACAGTAGACTATCATATTAAACATCTGATTGGTCAATGTCTTAAACAAATGTTGATTCTTGTTTATGTTGGCCTTTAGAGCTAAGAAATGATAAAAATGTATTTTTTTTTTCTGGTTGCACCACTTGAAGGACTACACAGTGCTCTATACCATCAGCATCTTCACCATCTGAGCAGTTTATTGCAGAAAGTCTATCCTTCCAGTCCACTGCACCCAAGCTGTTCCATGTTGGTTCTTGCTTTAATCTCACTCATTTGTATACGTCTGTACAGTATATTGTATCCAAAGAAAACACAAATAAAGGATGTGAACGAAGCACCATGGAAATCTGGCCTTGTTCTGTTTCCCCCCAGTCAGCATGTTCTCTTCAGCCCTGTCCTTCCTGCATGTTCAGCTGTATTTTGGTATTATAGAGCCTGTGGGAAATCATAAGACAGGCTGATCCTTTATAAGCTACTGTCTGGGGTCCTGAACCCATAAAGACAAATCATCTTACTCAGCTCATCTCTGTAGTTCGAGTGAAGTGCACCTAGATCACTTTGGTTCCAGTCTGAAACACAACTATTGCTCTTGGGGAGGTTCTCCTTTTGGGTCTGGGTTATTCTCAGTGTTCTTCTACAAGCTCTTGGGGAGTTTCTTCTTCCGAGTCCTGGTTCCTGTCAGTGATCTTTGAGCATTTAGGGAGTGTCTGTTTTTGTAACTTCTTCAAGTACTTATAGTTTCTGGCTTTGTCCTTCTCAACGCTCTTCTACAAGCTCTTAAATTTTGAGCCCTGGTTCCTCTCAGTGTTCTGAGAGGAATGTACAATGTTAATCATCAAGCTCAGAATTTGTCCTTTTGAGTCTTGATTATGCTCAATGTTCTTCAAACTCTTAGAGTTTCTCAATTTGAGTATTGCTTCCTTCAAGCTGTTAGGGAATTTCTCCTTTTGAGTCTTGGTTCTTCTCAATGGACTTTGTCCAGCTGATAGAGAGCTTCTGGTTCAACTCTGTAGCCCTTTGTCATGTGCACGATGGGCACTGCAAGACAAAATAACCAATGAAAACTTTTTTTGTTTCTTTTTTCAAGTATGCTCTGAAATTGAAAACATCATACATACAGGGTACCTGAGGGTTCTGGATACTCAGCTGTGGCCCAAGGGTTTGTGGGTTCGAGTCTGGCTCTGTCTTGTCTCTCCAGCACCATTTGAGCCCATGAGCAAAACCCTTAACACCTTGCAGCTGTGATTTTTCTGTGTGTTGTTCTGGATAAGAGTACCTGATAAATATTGTAAATGTGAATGCATAGTGAATAAAATGGCTATTATATTTTTTATAAGTGTGGAGTAAAAATCATAATTCACAATGTAGGCTTGATTTAAATATGTAGAAGATAGGATGATAATAATAATAATAATAATAATACTAATAATAATAATAATAATAATATAAAATATAAGTATAGCCATAGGAAAATATGAAGAAGCAATATATAAAAGCAAAATATATTTTGAGTAAGATGTAAATAAAAAGATTTAAACAAACATGCCGAAATTATAGCTCATATAGCACATTCTTACTGCAAAATTGAATGATTAAAGGTAAATAATAGATTATAATAGATAAAGAAACGACTATAGACGTTAACTCTTTACGGAAGTGACAAAATAAAAGTCTCCACTTTTACTTCCCATCTTTCATAATACTTTGCCAATACAATGAATGAAATGAAAGAAAATATTCCCAGATGAAATGAAATGAAATAAAATAAATAATAATAAATCGACAGAATACATCTACACATTTAAAAATGTCCAGGAATAATTTTTTCCTGGCGACTTTTATTAACTTTTTTTTTTTTACTGAGCCAAAATGGAGGCGGTCTTTGAGTAGCCCGGGTTTGCGCCTGTGTAAAAATTCTGCAAGCGTTTTTGCTTCGTCTCTCCTCGATAACAGATTACATTTTTTAAAGTTATTTTTGTAAAATAATTTCCACACATTCGTGCTCTCTGAATCTCCGCAGACCGTGGTCGGTGTGTATTTTTTCTCCGGCGGAGCGGTGTGTTTCTTTAAGGACCGGTCATGGCTCTGCACGGACTCAGCTCGGGGGCCGGTGGAGGTAGGCAGGAAGAAAAACTACATTTCCATTTTTAATTTCACATTTCTGAGGTAAAAACTCACACTTTTCACCCAGTCTGACAACAACTAGACTCTGGTTTGGCCTGTCTTTGGACAATACTGGCCGGTAGGCGGCCCTTTTCATCAACCGGCCATAAATTAGCGTCTTATTTCAAAAGAAACGGTGAGAAATTATGGACGGAAGCGCTGCTTTAACGGTGCAGAGGTGCTGGTGCCGGTACCGGTTCGGACCTGTGAACCAGAACCGGTTTCAGCCAGTCTGTCAGTTGGGCAATGAGAAACGCTTCTCGCCTGCCCTGAGCTGAAGTGAAGGGCTCGGGTTTGTGTTTTTTTCCCTCAGTTTTCTCGACACCTGTTGGGTTCTGAAGCCCAACATTGAACCAGAACCCTCCAGAACTTTAACCGCTGTTTTAAAACAAACCGGACCGGCTAAGCTAGCTGTCCCGGTGAGCCGTTCGCGCCTTCTGATTGGATAATAGGGGAGCGAGTGTCCACGCTGAGCATTGTGATTGGTTGATGATGGAGAAAGTGAAAGCACCAGGAAAGAATGACAGTGTAATATATTCTAATACAATACAACATTATATAATAAAATATAACGACTGCTTTGTGTCTGACAAAGTAAAAGCGTCTGAAAAAAGTGAATAAGTTCTATATATTTAACGTGTCATGTAATGTTTAGTAATAATAATTACACTATAGTGTAATGTATGGCTTCTGATTGGCTGGTGCTGGAGAAGCATCAGGAAATATAAAACTAATGCTATAATATCATACTATCACGTGACTAGATTGTAGCTTCTGATTGGGCGGTGCCATTTTGTTGTTTAAATGATAGGATAACTGCAATAAGGAGGTAATGAATGATTGATATTGAAGTTGTTTGGGTGAATAGAACTAAAGTAATATTAGGAAATGTGATATGTGGTGTTAGAGTCGAACATAAACTAGTATCATACAATAACGCAATAAAGAACCGTATGTAATGTATTGGTAATGTCGGTTCAGTCGTCTTATATCGGACATTCTGTTGTTTTCTCGCTGATCCAGTACTTATTTATTCCGTCTGCAGCTTCCAGCTGAAACTGTGTGATCTGTAGTATCACATCAGCCATCCTTTTAGTTTCTGTTCAAATTGTTCAGTGTATTTGATGAACACTTTGTTAAAAGTGACTGTTTCCTGCTGCAGGCGTTAAGATGTGGACGTTGAGTGCATCTCTGCTGGTTCTACACTTTGTGGCCTCTGCTGACGGGAGCTCAAAAGCGGTGACCACGACGCTGACCACCAAATGGCCGTCCACACCTCTGTTGCTGGAAGCAAGGTGGGCAACACAGCCCTGCTCTGTGAGCGCAGGCAGTGATCGAATGGATGGGTGACATGATTCATTATAAAGGCTGATCTCCAAGGCCGCTGTCCCACAGGATGTGGACAAAATATCAGTGTTTTGATGAAGCCGGAACGCTCCGTCCATGAACTGCAGAAACAGCATGTTTTTCAGAGCAAAGTTTTTGTGATGTCACAAAACCAACACACTTACATGTCTCTTTGGTCAGCTGATAGCAGTTTAACCCCGCCCAGCCGAACTTTCAGCACTGCTGTTTAAATGAGCTGCGATACAGGGTAGCCAATCAGAAGAGAGATCATTTAAACATTTCGCGCTTAAAGGCATGTTAAAGAAAATGGAAAAAGGTTGATGGATTCTGATTAAACAGAGACAAATGTCGTGAAAAAGTGTAAAATGGGGCCTTTACCTTGGCCAATCAGTGACTTTTGCTGGACAATTTTATTTGTTTTTGTTTTGCTGACACTACTAAACACCCATCTTCAGCTGTGATTGGTCTCCATATCAAAAACACCGATGAGTCCTAGGCTCTTCTGCATATTGCAGCCATCTGCCATCAGTATCACAGATACCAGTATTGCTATAACCAGTTGGACATTGTCTTGGACATAACTTGCCAGATCAGTCAAGCAAAGCACCTTATGTAAGCCTGTGCTGCGTCTCCTGTTTTTTGGTGCTACGTGGCTTAATAAGCACCACCTTTATGTAGAGCACAGCACAACATTTTCATCATCTTGTTGTGCTGTTTTGAAAAGGTTGGAAATGCTTATGTACTGTACTTAATGAGTTATTCGTTCATCTCCAGTGAATTCCTTGCTGAGGAGAGCCAGGAGAAGTTCTGGGACTTTGTGGAAGCAAACCAAGACGTTGAAGACGAGCATGATGGTAACGGCATGAAACCGTATCATAATCAGCATCTTGCTTTCAATTGTGTAGTTACTCTCCATATGGTCCATCACTATATGTTTATTACAAAGATTTATTGCGCACCCAAGTTTGGTTGGTGTTTTCTTTCCCGCAGGCACCGACCGGTCTTACTATGAGCTGATCCTGAAGAGGGCCGGCCAGCTCCTGAGCCCAATCCAGCTGAAGCTGCTGAAGTTCGCCCTGTCGCTGCGCTCCTACTCTTCTACCGTCCACTCCTTCCAGCAGGTCTGAGTCTCAGTGAAATCGAATAAGAGACAACTTCAGAGGAACCCAGTGCTGACAGCCTTTAAATATATATTAGGCGATGTCCTGTATGAATGGGGACGGAAGAGAGGACAGCAGAGTGGTTAGGATGCAGGGAGTAGAGATGGTAAAGGTGGAGGAGTTTTTAAATACTCGGGGTCAACAGTTCAGAGTAACGGGAAGTGCGGAAGAGTGGCAGGAGGCGAGCGTGACAGAAGGGGAACAGCAAGAGTGATAGGACGGTAGAGAGATCAGCTGTGTTATACGGATGAAAAGACAGGAGATGGAGCTGGAGGTGGCAGGGTTAAAGATTTTCAGAATTAGGAATGAGTGTGTCAGTAGGACAACTCCAGGTGGGCTGTTTGGAGACAAAGTCAGAGAAGCGAAACTGCGTTGGTTTGGACATCCAGAGAAGAGACGAGGATTATATTATAGAAGGATGGAGCTGCCAGGCAAGAGGAGAAGTGGAAGGACAAAGGAAGTTTATGGATGTGGTGAGGGAGGACATGCATACAGATGATTTGAAGGAGGAAGATGCAGAGGACGGTTAGAAATAAATAGAAAAAAATATTCCACTGTGACAACCCATAACAGAAGGAACTGGAAGAAGAAGAAGAAGAAGAAGAAGAAGGTCTTTAGATGATTAGTTTTCAGAACACGCTTAAGATTGTTTCTGAGGATCTATACTGACCTAATAGAACTGAAGAGTAACTACTTTATAGTTCTATAAATTTCTAGAGGAGTAAGATGTGTGTCAGTGTGTTAGCGTTGGACACAGCTCCAAACATTTTAAGCCTCAGATCTTTCTCATCAGTGTCTGGATATTTTTGACCATATTTAGTCTTAATTGGTGTGAATTCAGAGAGACCAGCCTCTTAAAATAAGTTCTAGCAAGTGTCATGCAAATATATTAAAAAAAAAAAAAAATCTTTCAAAAGTTTTCTTTCCAGTTTTAGTCTTATGTCTTAAATGATTAAAGTTGCTGCTTATTATTACATTGCACAGATTGCAGTCAATGAGCCTCCTCCACCAGGCTGCAAGGCTTTCTTCAGTGTCCATGGGGAGAAGTCATGTGACCTAGAGAGTCTGAAGAGCATGATCGACGCGGCTTCAGAGCGGTAAATGCAAAATCTGTCACAAATCTCTTAAAAAAAAACAGTGAAAATCGGTCATTTTGTTATCTCACTTTCACTTTAAGACACGGGGCAGTGGTGGCCCAGTGTTTGGGGATTAGGCTCCAGGATCGGAAGGTTGCTCTGAGGTACCCTTGAGCATGGTACCCTCCCCAATACTGTTGGATGATTTCAATAGCTGCATGGTGTGTGGGTGATGCGCAGAGGATGCTTTTCATTGTGTTTCACTGCACAATGACTAATTCACTTACACCCACATACGCACGTGTAGCAGGGGACAGCTATTGAAAGAGCCGGGGAAGCAGTGATGGGGACGGTACATTGCTCAAGGGTACCTCCGGGCAACCTACTTGTGAAGACGCTGAAGTGACATACACAGCTTACTCACTCGCTTCGTGATGTAAATTTGACCAAACACAGAGAAAGAAACAGGATGGTTTAATATCGTCTGAAAGGTTGCAGTGGTCAGAAGATGCGAAGACTTCCAAGACACATAGCTGGTTTCATCATAACCCAGTTTCCAGAATATGAGATTTTGGAAACGGGGAGCAATATGAGCGCAGTAAAAAACGCCAACATGATAGTCGATGGTGTCAATCTGACAGCCTCATCTTTCATGAACTGAAGTTTTTGCCTTTTTCTAACAGGCCAAAGCCTTTCCTGTTCAAGGGTGATCACAGGTTTCCTTCAGCTGATCCTGGGGCTCCTGTTGTGATTCTGTATGCTGAGATCGGAAGCAAAGAGTTCGCCAACTTCCATCAGCAAATGCTGTCCAAAGCGAACAAAGGGCTGATCAATTACGTCCTGCGGCATTACCTTCCTGTAAGAAAACACATTCTTTCTTTTGTCATTGCAGGGAATGTTTAGTACCGCACCAATGCAATTAAAGCAAAATCTATTCCAAATAAATTGATTCATTTATACTCACCGAGCAGCACACATGGGCCTGTTTGGCATTGTCGTCAAAGCAATGCAGGCTTGGAGAACGGAAAAAGTAAGGAAACGTTAAAAATAGGGGTAGAAGTATATCTCGATATCTCATGAAAATATCAATACGCGATATATTGTGATATTTATGTTTTTGGAAAAATACAAATGGAGAAGGAACTGCAAAAATGCGAATGCATTTTTCATCATTTTACATGCGGTTCTGCACTAAATCATAAATTCTGCTCTTTTTATCAAGAAATATGTGGCCGGTCAGTGTTGTTTTATTCCTGGCTGCCACAATAGGCTCTGAAAATAATATTTTGATGTCATTTATGGCAATAATGGTTAGGATCATGATAACAAGCTTTTATCATGTAGTCAATTCACACCTTTTTATTATCCGTTTCTCGCGGAATTTTTGTCTGCTCATCCGAGATGATGTTTTTTTTTTTTTTTTAAAGAACCTCATATCTTTTCCCTTTCTGTCAGCATCCAAGTAACAACAAAGTATTCCTGTCTGGCTACGGGGTAGAGCTGGCTATCAAAAACCAGGAGTACAAGGCCAAAGATGACACCCAGGTTCAAGGTTTGTTAGCATGTCGTCTTGAGCACAGTGGATTTTTTGTCTGTTTTGATGGGAGCGTCCACTCAGAGTCTGGCTTTGACCTGTAGGTGCTGATGTCAACGCTACGGTGATTGGTGAGAACGACCCCGTGGATGAAGTCCAGGGTTTCCTGTTTGGGAAGCTCAAGTGAGAATCATCGTTATTCATTAATAATATAGTATATATATCTTGTATAGCACGAATGCATGGACCGCTGTCAGCTGACTGTCTGCTTGGTTCCTTTAACCAGGACGATATACCCTGAGCTGAAGGAGCAGCTCAAGGAACTGCGCAAGCACCTGATCGAGAACACCAACGACATGGCCCCGCTCAAAGTGTGGGAACTGCAAGGCGAGTGTTCTTGAGTCGTAACTCGGATTTGTCGGCCAGAGCCCCTTTGAACCCACTCTCGGTTGATCTTGAAGATGTCTTTCTTTCATTTCTGATTTGAAGTCACAGCCACAACGTTCACTAAGCTGGAAAGGAAAGCAGGAGCAGATATCTCCATTAGGAGCCAAGGATTTGTTCTGGTTGTGATAATTAAGATATTCATTCCTTGACACATTATCAAGGGACACCAGAGCGGACTCATCCACCCAAACTAGGGCTACACTTCTAGGCTATTCCCTTACCGTTTATTAGCTTAGGCTCTGTTGGCCTACTAAAGCTCATTAAAGCTCTGTTTGAAGGAAATCACTTGAGACTTGTACACACACAAGCAAGGTCTCACCAGGTAGCCTCTTTGATACGGTGGTTAAATACTGTGCACAAGTGCAGACAGACAGTTCTCCTTCCTGAAGGACAGTGTTGTTGTCTCTCATGTTCAGTCCAGTCTCTGTACCTGAGCAGTTCTCCAGATCTTCCTGAAGGACAGTGTTGTTGTCTCTCATTTTCAGTCCAGTCTCTGTACCTGAGCAGTTCTCCAGATCTTCCTGAAGGACAGTGTTGTTGTCTCTCATTTTCAGTCCAGTCTCTGTACCTGAGCAGTTTGATAGTTCTGTGTTGGTTAATCCACACAGACTTCTAAGTCTGAACCTTAAAGCAGAACAAAGCGTCTAACTTAAGACATGAAGCAGTGAAGAAACAGGTGATTCCAGATGATCAGGTGATTCGTCTACAGCTGATGCTGAGCGCTGAGTGGGTGGAACCGTGTATTTTTAGACACTTTGCAGCCTGTGGCAGTGAAACATTTGTTCCCATTTATTTCAGTCTGCATGAATCTACTCAACATGCCCAAGCGAAACAGTTCGGCAGGCGGTTAATAGGTCGCTCTTTACCCAGTTCATGGGACGTTGGTCGTTTTCTGACCGGAGAACGTCTGTTGTCCAGATCTGTGGGAGAGTTTTTTAAGCAAAGCAGTGAAACTGGGATTGTTGGTGATATGTCAGTGTCTCACCATTAATGAAGGCCTTGCAGGAAAAGTGCTCCAGAAAGACGAGAATCGTAACAAAACGTCGTGTACATGTTCCAGGGACAGATTAGCTTAAACTTTCACTTTTCTTTTAGAAACTTCAGTAGGAGTACTGACTCCTTCTGTCTCTCTTTAGATCTGAGCTTCCAGACTGCAGCTCGTATCCTGGCAGCACCATCTGTAGACGCCCTCAACGTCATGAGGGATTTGAGCCAGAACTTTCCCACCAAGGCGAGGTACACACACACCACGTTTCCTGGGGGTGGGCTTATACTACTGTCTGTACTGTAGTACTGAACTGTCTGTAGAGCTCAGAGAAATGTGTATCGAGGCACAGATCTGGGCAAGGCTACGGAAAAATTACCGTAGCATTGACGGTCCCAATGAGCACAGTGGCCTCCATCGTCCGTAAACTGAAGAAGTTCAGAGCCGCCAGGACTCTTCCTAGAGCTTTCCGGATGCACTGAACATACTTCAGCTGGACCTAGAGCCGATATGTAGATATGCTATGGTGTAGATGTTCCACCTCCTTTGTTTGTCCTTCCAAAATGTGACTTTATTAAATTTCACAATCGTTCTACATCAAGTCGGAGGTGATAAATTTGAACCCTCCCTTCCCTCTGTCAATAAATCGCAGCCAACTGCCTCTTCGATCCTTACATTTCCCCCACTTTTTTCGCCTGTGTGGTACAGAAAACCGATTATAGATTCCATTGTTTTCCTTTATGTATGTGTGTATGATGCTGAACTTACCTAGTGTTTATTTTCAAATGGAAAAGAATGAAGGCAACATTAATGTGATGTATCCGATTTCATTTTGCTTCACAGGTCCATCACCAAAACGGTGGTGAACTCAGAGATCCGTAGGGAGATCGAAGAGAACCAGAAGGTGAAAAGTTTTTTTATTTTTTTTTATTTTGTTTGTTTCTTAATTTTTTTTCTTTTTTCTCCATGTCGCTTCTCTGCTTTTCAGCCATTCTAGCAGTCTGTTCTCCAGAGCTGGAGCTCTAACCGAGTGCCATATTAGCAATGACTAAGCCCTTATGGGTCCCAGTGGTACGGCTGTAGGACGCCGCGCCGCTGTGATAATAGCCGTGAAAAAGGGCCTCAGTCAAACCTTTGTTTACGCCACATAAGTCACATCGAGGGAAATCTTTAAGACACAAATCCGGCCCCCACTTTTCATCTTCCTGCAAATTGTAAACAGCGTCGGCGATGAAAGGACGCCACGTTGGCGAACAACAGCGTTGGTTACGCATGCTAATGAAATGAGTGATTACTCTTTGTGTGCTTCTCCGCCAACAGCCCCTCCACTCCTGTGCCAGGATTGTTCTCAAATAAAGGAAAAAAATCAGCAGTTGCACTCATCCTGATTCGTACGAGGCTTCGATCATTGTTGAAGTCTTATCAATAGGAAGGCGTTTATTGCTTCCTTTAGTGAACCCATTCGGCAGATCCGTTTCCCATCCTGCAGTGAAAGGCGGATTTGGTGGGAGCGTGTTTTACTTCTACGTGTAGTCCAAACTTATGAATTTGTTAGCTGTTAATCGGCGCTTTCCCACGTGCTGTCGGGCCGCTCTCATGCTGTAGATCTTCATGCGTCTGTATTTCTCTGTAGTATTTTAAGGGATCGTTGGGCCTGCAGCCTGGAGACTCTGCTCTCTTCATCAACGGACTTCACATTGACCTGGATGTGCAGGACATCTTCAGGTGGGCAATTTTTGTGCATTAATACACATTCAAATACTGGTGTACATTATCAGGGCTTTCAGGCTTGCCTTGTACCTGATCACAGTCGTTTCTTTCATTTAATTACCTGCGTTCGCCCAACTTCAAATCTGAAAAGGCAAGAACGAGTTTTATTTAAGTCACGTGGAGTTCTCCAAACAAGAGACGGAGCAGATAAACCCACACCATTAGAAAAATGTCCTGCTCCACCAGAAACATAACACACAGTGTTGTCTCAGCGTGTTTCAGGACCACGGCCAGCGACAGCACTTCTCACACTCATCTGCAGTCAAATATAATCACTCGTTCTCTCAGCCCCGTGTGGAGGCTGTAAAAATGGAGATGCGTCTCTGAGGACGTGTGCGGTTTCTTGCAGTGTGTTTGACGTGTTGAGGAACGAGGCCCGTGTCATGGAGGGTTTGCGGAGTCTGCTCATCGACTCGCCTTTCATCCACGACATACTCAAACTCAACGTGCAGCCGGCCGACTCCGACTACGCCGTGGACATCCGCAGCCCCTCTGTCTACGTAAGCTCGTCCGTCTGTCTGTCTGGCTATACATTTATCAGTCCCTTCTTCCCTCCATCCATCAATCTGTCTGTCTACCTATTCAATTGTCCATCCATCTAGCCATCCATCCCTCCATCTATCAATTTCTCTCTGTCTCTCTATCAGCTTATCTCTCTGTCTGTCTACCTATCCAATCGTCAGTCCATCCATCCCTCATCCGTCTGTCTTTCTCCCTATTCTACCTGTTCATTTGTCCATCCATCTATCCATTCATCCGTCCATCTATCGATTTCTGTCTGTCTCTCTATCAGATAATCTATTTCTATCTATAATTGTCATCCATCCCTCATCCGTCTGTCTTTCTACCTATTCAATTCTCCATCCATCTGTCTATCCATATATGTACCATTCTGTGTGTCTGTACATCTGTCTACCTCTATCCAATCCCTCCATTCATTCATTCTTCTGTCTTTCTTCCTATCAAATGATGTCTGTCTGTCTTATCTTGTGTATCACTTAAGGAATCATGTTCAGAAACTTGTCTCTCTTTCTTTAGTGGATAAATAATCTGGAGACAGATGGCAGGTACGCCTCCTGGCCCTCCAACGTGCAGGAACTGTTGCGGCCCACTTTCCCAGGGGTCATCAGGCAGATCCGCAAAAACTTCCACAACCTGGTGAGCAACGCATCCGCTTTCTAAAACTCCCGAAACCTTTCTCAACAAGTGCACACCACGTGGCAGCCACTTGCCGATTACATTCACTCTTCATGTTTGCGGAGGAAATGGTTGTGGGCCTCCTGTCCTGTGTTTGACAGGAAGATGTCCGGCGCATCTGAAAATGGAAGCGCTGGAAGACAAACAGTTGCCTGAGTATGAGACAAATCGACTGTCTCTCCCAATATATCTGACCACTGAGTCATCCGCGGGATTGAAGTGGCAATTTCTCTGAGTCAGACCGTTTTGCCAGAAAGGATGTCATCATCTGATTACATTTGCCTTTGCCGCTAATGTCTTTCCCTGTTGCCCACAGCACTGCTAATAATTCACAAAGCTTGCTGGTGCAGAGTCTAAGTGAGGTGTCGTACGGATGTGCACACACTTCATCAGCAGAAAAACAGAAATAGAGTGAAAAACGGAAAGAAGAAAAAAAAAATATTGGAATTGAGACTGATTGCCATATTTTTTGTCCACTTACAGAGTGTTGCATTCATGACCGAAGGTTCGGGATGACTTTCAATTAAAAAAACAAAAAAAAAACAAAAAACAACAACAACAATGCAAAATGAGTCTAATCTTCTTCACTTATTCGCCATATGTTGCAATGGATGTCACGATTATAGCCTCTGATTATTTTCAGGGATGGTGTGACGTTAATAAATCACAGTTATGACTTATTTTGAAAAAAAAAACACAAGTAATAATACATAATAATCATTATTATTATTTTATTATATATTATTAGTTGTAGTAGTACTGGATTCAGTATCTGAAATATGAAGATTTTATCTAGTCCATTGCTTGTTATGAGCATGTTTTGGGGTTCTGTTTGTAGGTAGTGATCTTGGACCCCACTCATGAGAACACAGCAGAGCTGATGAGTGTGGCAGAAATGTTCTACAGCAACAACATCCCTCTGCGGTGAGGCTTTCTTCTTTCACTTTCTCACTGGCTTTATGTCTCCATAAACGGCCGACATCCCACCTGACGGTCAGGTTTTATTTAGTGCCCTCTCTATAAAAATAAAGAAAATAATAGAAATAAGTTTTATTGAAGATGTTAAGGTAGGGCGAACCACACCAACCTTGTTTACTCAGGATTAATACGATACCAAAAGCTGTGATTCCGTGTGGTTTTTATCTTCCGCAGGATTGGCTTGGTGTTTGTGGTGAACGACGCCGATGATGTCGACGGTATGCAGGATGCCGGAGTGGCGATGCTGCGAGCTTTCAACTACATTGCGGACGAAGTGGACAACCAGATGGCTTTCGATGCTGTCCTGTCCGTAAGTCCGCTTTAACCTGGACGTCCAAGTCAGGCTTGTAACAATAAAAGCCAGGCACGTTTACAGCCTAGACGAGGCTCGCACTCGGGACCAAAGATCTGAATCATTAACTATGATTCAGCTACACAGAAGGTTAAACTGATGAACTGTGTAATTAGATCATCTCTCAGCGATTCATTCTTCAAAATCACAAAATGCGACTTTCATAGGACAACCCGACATTATTCAACGAGGGGGGAGACCTGCGGCTCAATTCATAGAAAATAATCGTATTTTAATCCCAATTTAAGTATTGGTCAGAAAAATTGCAATTAGTTGTTGTTTCTAACCAAACAACGCATCAAATGAGCAGCGCATTATATTGTTCCTCAAGTCCTTAGTGCTTCATTTCCGCTTATTTGCCACCAGTATCAGTTCCTTAGTTACTTTTAAGAGCGATATATGACACTTGAAAGTGAAAGTGACTATTCTTGTCATTGTGAAATGTAGCACAGCAGGCAGTGAAGCGACCGGGGAGCAATGATGGGCACCTTGCTCAAGGGTAACTCAGGGTGGGATTCGAACCCATGACCTTCTGATCCTGGGATAAATTCTCTAACCACTAGGCCACTGTCTAATGTCTAAATATGAACAAC
Source organism: Hepsetus odoe (assembly GCA_017165825.1). NCBI lineage: Eukaryota > Metazoa > Chordata > Actinopteri > Characiformes > Hepsetidae > Hepsetus > Hepsetus odoe. The sequence goes on from CM029394.1 coordinate 4,044,511, forward strand.
AATAAAGTGTGTGAATAAAATACGTGTGTGTTTTGATCAGATGCTGAATCGAGTGCCCAGTGGAGGAAAGCTGAAAGTGGAGCATGTGGTGGGGGTTTTGGAGAAGCGTTATCCATACGTGGAGGTCAGCAGCATCCTGGGAGCAGACTCGGCGTACGACAGCAGCCGCAAGGTGCGCGAAGACTCTCACTATTAGCTTTTCTTTAACGGCCTCACTTGAGAAGAATCTTCATGACGCCAAAATCAGTCACATTTTCCTTTTCTTTTGGAAGTTGCATATAGGACTCTGGAGACTAGACTAACGAATCTTTTTCATCTCATTGTAACTATTAGCTTCATTTCAAAATAGCTGGTGGCCAGAAGCGTAACATTACTCCACGTTTACTCCATCCAAGTGAAAAATGACACTGAGCTTGATTTTCAGCTCTGCTTTTCTGCCATGCTTCCTTAGGCTGTTTGTTGAAGCTGGCTGCAGTCCGTTTCCATCGTTTGACGTACAACATAAGCTCAACTCTGCCCTCTGGTGGAGCAGAAGTTCTTATACATGGGAGTGTAGTAGAGATTATTTTTCCTAAATTCTAATTTAATGTCTCTTGAACTTTCTTTGCTCTCTAATCGCAAAGTTTATGCTCTAACTCTACGTTAACCTGAACCCACAACCCTACAATGATTTTAAACCCTGGAGTATCCACGTAAAGGGTCAACGCAGGAGGTGTGGAAGATCTCTTTTGCTTCCTTCAGCTGTTTCAAGCGATGTGTTGTCCACCGTGCTGTCTGTGCAGGCAGGAAAGGCGTACTATGAGCAGACTGGACTCGGGCCGCTGCCTGTGGTGCTCTATAATGGAATGCCTCTGCAACGCGAGCAGCTGGACCCTGATGAACTGGAGACCACCGTCATGCACAAGATCCTGGAGACCACCAGCTTCTTCCAGCGGGCTGTTTACTTGGTACGAGCGGCTAAAGCAAAGGGTCTCATAATCAATCAATTCATAATCCCGAATTCACGATTTTCAGATATATTCTGGTTTTCAACAGCAAATCTGAAAATAGAAGTAAAAATATAAAAACGTGGTATTTCTAGACAGAGTTACTTTGTCAGAACAATAAAAAAAATGTATGTGTTTGCCAAACTTTTAATCTGTGGGTTCTGTGTTGCTTCCCGTTTGGCCGCAGCTGATTACAGTGCGTTCTCCCCTTGTGGTTCTCAGGGAGAGCTGGCCTCCGACCACGACGTGTTGGACTTCATCATGAACCAGCCCAACGTTGTGCCTCGGATCAACTCCAGGATCCTGACCACCACCAGGACCTACCTGGACCTGTCCAGCACCCGTCAGTTCAATTTTCAGATCTCAGTGACTGTTCTGCATCCGTCCGCTTTTTCATTATCGCGAAAAGCTTTGCCCCGCCCGTCAGAGCTGGGGACTCGCTCCGGGGAGCGGCGCCTCATTCTGAATTCTGCGCTAAATGACTTGTTTGTTCTCGAAAATCCATTTATGTACAAAGAGTGGGGAAAACGAGGCGTCGGGCAATGATATTCATAACCCATTTTGTTTCCTCAAAGAGATGAATTTTGATCAAGTTTGCCAGCGCCTATTTGCACGCCGTGGGAGGCTGAAGTAGGGACGCAAACTCAGACAGTCTGTTCTGCAAGAGTGGAATACAAAACCGCATGGGCTCGATTCAGCCTGTATTAAAAAATATATATATATATGAGCTGTTTTAACCTTTCAGAGCCTGTCCGGTTCTTTAATTATTATTTCTCTCTCTAGATAACCATTTCATCGACGAATACGCCCGCTTTCTCTTCCTGGACACAAAAGAGAAGAACACGGCCGTGGCTAACAGCATGAACTACATGACAAAGAAAGGTAAGGCAGCAGCTTGTCATTACGCTCTGCGGGAAAGGCACCTAATTACATCCGACACACATCCGGAACGAAACGTGCGATGGTCATTATCGACTCGTTTCTGGAAGTAGCCTGTCACCACTGAGCTGCACCGAAGGCAGGAGTTTCAACACGCTCAGCAGCTTGCCAGGTTGGCTTTCCAATTGGTCGGGAGAGCTGCCGGTCATTTGGCATTGAGTCAGCGAGCGCACACGTAGTAAACACCTACGGTTGGAGTTGAACTTTCTACACCGTGTGGTCTTTTGAAGCCTTATTGGATCAACGAAGCAGATTCTGCCCTGGTCGTCAACTGCTGTCCAGCACTTTTGGTGTCCAGATACAGATTATTTCCCACGAATCCAGCACACGTCCACCATCAGGACCACTGAACGCAAGCCCAGACTGCATAACACCAGCAAGGTGTAGACGTTTCTGCCATAGTGGGAAGCCCACGGGTCCAATTTTGGCCGTTTAATTCAAACGATGGCTTGATGGCATGCTGGAAAAATACAGATCCTTTTTTTTAACCTCTGTGTTGTTCTGTATTTATAACTGTCTGATTCTTTCCCCCTGACTGTCTGTCGTTTCCCTCTGTTTTTCTATCCGGTGCCTGGTTTAGGAATACAATCCAGTGATGCGTCTGGTAATTGTCTTTGCTTGCACAGTGAAATTCACTTCGACAGATTTGTTTGACATTAATAAAAAGCACCGCAGCATAGCATCTGCCATCTCCATTAGCATGCATTTGTTTTCCTTCGGATTTTGCTCCCCCCTTTTTCAGGATCCGAAATTGCTGTCAGGCTTATGTTTCTTCAATTCCTCAACTTAATCATCTCAATTATGTCTCTCCTGCATGTTTGTGTGTGTGCGCGTGCGTATAAAGGGCTTCGCTGGCTTCATGTATGGATTCAGGCGCAGCGACACATTTGTCATCTGTCAAAACTGTCGATGTTAGATGGATGAGTGTCTCCAAATTCCCCCCTCCTCCTCCTCCTCCTCTTTCTCTCTCAGCTCTTGTCTTGGCTCACTCAGGCTTTTGTCAGACAGAAGATAAAGTTTTTTTTTTTTTTTCTTTTCTTGATCCTGAGCTTTTAAAACATTTTTGACTTCTGTTCGAGTTCGTTAGGTGTCACTGTCCACATATTTCTCACCAGAGAGGGAGGAAGAAGTCCTCTAGCCGTTCACTCACAACAGCAAGAAGCAGCAGAATTGTTGAGGCTTCTCTCAAGCTGTCAGTTTTTAAAACTGGTTTGCTTGTAGTGTGAATGGTTTTACTTTTAAAACGGTTTGAGTGTGATCTCGGTAATCTCTCGACGTAACTTACATTGAAAAACGCTGCGTTGTCTCTGCTGTCTAACGGCGTCCACTCTTTGTCCTTCATTGGCAGACGATGGCGTGATCCGTCCCGTGACGTTCTGGGTGGTTGGAGACTTTGACCATCCTTCTGGCCGACAGCTCCTGTATGATGCCATCAGACACATGGTAACAGTTCTCACTGAGACTTTACTTAAACCAGAGCTATGATGCTAATAAAGCTATCAATAAAAGACAATTATAGGCTGCAAATTATAAATTAAAAGTTACAAGCAAACTTTTTTGCATAAATCATCACACTTTCGCCTTAAACCACGAGTAGGCTTGCATATGGACGTTCTCGGCGCTTTCAAACAGGTTGCAATTTGGGACAAGATGAGCGCCGCTACTCTTTATAGGACCACCTTTTGCCCAAAATGATGGACACCATGTATATTTTGGCTCTGTAGTTTAGCTGAAACTTCCTGGTTTTTAGTGAAATGCTGCACCTCCATTGCAAACTTAAGATCTACAGTCAATTCAGATCCGTGATTTGAATTATGATTATTTTTTTTCTTCTTGTATTTGAACAGAACTAATGATTAACTTGTGTCTGTCAGAAAACCAGTAATAATGTGAGGTTGGGGATGATCAGTAACCCGACTGAGAGCCCATCCAATTCCACCACCCTCATCTCCCGGGCCATCTGGGCAGCCATGCAGACACAAACGGCCAACAACGCCAAGAACTTCATCACCAAGATGGCCAAGGAGGAGACGGCCCAGGCGCTTTATTCCGGGACCGACATTGAAGAGTTCGCTGTCGGGGTAAAGAAGGCTCTCTGCTGTTTGCTGCAGAATGCTGCAAATATTTTTTGCAAATAAAATAAAAGATCATCCATTAAAAGATCATTTTTCAAAGACTTTTTTGGCTTTTTTTTGGTTTTATATATTGGAGATGTTTATTTTATGGTTGATTTCTTTCTGTCTTCTGCAGGGGATGGATTTACCCTTGTTCAAGAGTGCATTGGAGTCCCCGAAAGTAGGCTTCTTGCTGGCTCACTCTGCCTATTGCAGGGACGTCCTGAAGCTGCGTAAGGGCCAGAGGGCCGTCATCAGTAATGGACGAGTAAGTTTAACTCAGTCGGCTAGAGGGCATCCTCAGGACTCTCCACCTTCATTTATTTTTCCCCATTTTTGCTTTATCCTTGCAGATTATTGGTCCACTAGAGGACGGGGAGGTCTTTAACCAAGACGATTTCCTGCTCCTCGAGAGCATTATCCTGAAGACGTCTGGGGAAAGGATCAAGAACAAAGTGCAGCAGCTTGGTGTGGAGGAGGACAGGTATTTGGAACTGGTTGTTTGTCGTCCTCGTCCAACCGTCCGACACGCTTAACTCCGTCACCCTCCGCCTACACAGAACATTTAAGATTCCCACCCGTCCATTATCTGAGCTGCTTATACTAACCAGGCTCGTAGAGGGTGCCAGAGCCTATCCCATCACAGGGCGAAAGGCGGGACACACAGCACAGACGCAGGTGCACACGTTTACACACGGGACAATTCAGTGTCTTCAATCCACCTGACGTACATATCTTGAAACGTTAGGAAACTGGACTGATGGCTATAACAGAAAATATGTTATATATACATTTTCGGCGCATGATTTAAAGCTCTAATGTGCTTTAGATCTAGGAATTCTTAGGTGGAGATAACGAGGAATGGAAGCTTCCACACCAGTTGTCGTGGAGCAAGATGGGACGACAGTATTAGGAGATGCCTTGAAGCCTTACTGCTTTGCTGATACCTTGATTTGATTATTATTTTTAACAATGGAAAGATCTGCATCTCCTTGAAGCAGCCTCTTAACATCAAATATACCTTAGTTTGACGATTTTCTGCTTCTTCGCTTTAGGATGGAAATTATTTGAATGATAAACGGGCTGTTTCTCTAGAAGTCCTTGTCGTGTGACACACCTTTAAAGCGTCTACCATTTGTTTATTTGTGTTCGGCCCATTCAGAGCTAGCGATTTGGTCATGAAGGTGGACGCCCTGCTGTCCTCTCAGCCCAAAGGCGAGGCACGGATTGAGTACGGCTTCGCAGCGGACAGATACAGGTATTTCATCCTTTTCTCCCAAAGCTGTCGTACAGATCAGCTGCTGGAAGTGGTTCGAAATTGTCCGTCGTTTTCCACAGTGCGATGAAGATCCGGCCGAAGGAGGAGGAAGTGTATTTTGACGTGGTGGCCGTGGTGGACCCTGTCACCAGAGATGCACAGAAACTGGCCCCTCTGCTCTTGGTAAGGCAGAATTTCCTCACAGTTCTTGCAGCTAAAACGCAGCCGAATATTTAACTCCTCAAAGATTGAAATCTCTCTGTCGTCCCTTGCCTTCCTCTGTGTGCCCTGCAGGTCCTGAAGCAGCTGGTCAACGTCAACCTACGAGTCTTCATGAACTGCCAGTCCAAGCTTTCTGACATGCCGCTGAAAAGGTAAGCACTACTCGCCAGCTGGTTTTATTTAGCCGCTGCACATTTTGCAGCATTAAAAAAAAAAAATAGAGTTTAAAGTCTGCCACACCGGGAGTGAATGGAGCATTACTTCCAGCGTGTCTGTCCCGAATGGCTATAAATGAGCGGAGTGGATTCATTTGCAGTTAAATTTGCTCTCCTTTGTGCAGCTCACGGAGGTTCTCGTTGTAGCTGTTGGTAGTTTGCTGCTTGATTTATTGACAGCTCTCAGTAAGCTCTGTCCACTCCGTGAGCCTTTTAAATGCTGTCTTTAAAGAAAAAGACTGCAGTCTGAAATCGATCATAGCAGCAAACAGCAGCTGGGCTTCAGTCTGTAAGGTTAGAATGTAAGCAGTAATATTTAAGATTTTAATATTTTAGTGGACAAGTGGATCCCTAATACTTCTGTTCAGAAAGGATATAATGCATCAATCTTGTTGTTCTCAAAGAGCAAAACTTCGAGCTTTTCCTTTCCCTGTCCTTCAGTTTCTATCGCTACGTGCTGGAGCCGGAAGTGTCCTTCATGGCCGATAACAGCTTTGCTCTGGGCCCGGTGGCCAAGTTCCTGGACATGCCGCAGTCCCCTCTCTTCACCCTGAACCTGAACACCCCTGAGAGCTGGATGGTAGAGTCTGTTCACACGCGCTATGACTTGGACAACATCTATCTGGAGGAGGTACGCCATCGGATGGGGTGTCTGGTTAAGCAGATGTTAGTTCTAACCTGAACCAAAGTCAGTTAGCAGGGGGCAGCTATTGAAAGTGCCCAGGGAGCAGTGACGGGGATGATACCTTGCTCAAGGGTACCTAAGGGCATACTGGTCTGGGATGGGAATATTTCTGCCACTCTTTTATGCCAAGGAGAGTTGAAATAAAACCAGAAGTAATTACCGTGATCATTAAAAGGACAATTTAAGGACTGCATGAATGAATGAGTTGAGATGAATGAACCAAGCACATTGAGGTTAATCACTCTTCCTTCGCTGATCTCCTCTGGCTCTTCAGGTGGACAGTGTTGTAGCTGCTGAGTACGAGTTGGAATATCTCTTGCTGGAAGGTCACTGCTTCGACGTCAGCACGGGTCAGCCGCCCCGGGGCCTGCAGTTCACTCTGGGCACCGCCTCAGATCCAGTCATTGTGGACACCATTGTCATGGCCAACCTGGTGAGCAGCTCATCCGAATGTGGAGGGAGATGCAGCATAGAGGTTGCTTTTTGGTTCTGATTGAATTTTCCTGCCTCCACCCAGGGCTACTTCCAGCTGAAGGCTAATCCAGGAGCTTGGATTCTCCGTCTGAGGAAAGGACGATCGGATGACATCTACAAGATCTATAGGTACATTATACAAGCGGAGGCTGGCTGGGGTAATACGCTGGGAATGCTGTTCAGTAATATAAAGAAACGAGTTCTGATTTCAGGTAGTTTGTAAGACAGCCGTGAAGTGTTTTGAGCCAGATGGACGTCTTCTAGATGCAAAATGGAATACAAAATTTTAATATCGTTATCGTGCCTACAAACCTTCTATACTATAGTGATGAGTGGTGGAATAAAGTCATTGTCAATCGCAAAAGCTATAGAACTACATCATAAATGCTACCTAGCGCACATCTCTTGATCTGTGATTGCCAGCTGTAAACCCCATGCATTCTGGGTAACATAGTGATATGTACTGAAAAGGCAGAGCTTTATAATGCTGCACTTCAGGATGTCACCTAGCTAAACACAAACCAGTGAGAGGTTTTAGGCCCAACTAACTGAAGCGCTTGTTAACATCGACCCTCCCAGCTCGACACAGTTGTGTGAACGGCGATGTATGTGTTTAACTCGCACTTCTTTTCCTCTTACAGTCATGATGGCACAGACTCTCCAGCTGAGTCGGAGGACTTGATCGTCGTGCTGAATAACTTCAAGAGCAAAATTATTAAAGTGAAGGTCAGTGACGCTTAATCCGCACGTATTTACAGTGCTGTGCAAAAGCTTTAAGTCCCCCATTTCTTAATGTTTTGAGACAGACTTTCTTGTTTTTTAAAATTCTTGTTGAGGAACAGTTCTCCCGGCTTCCTGAAGGACAAAGTCCACAAAGTGATCTGAACCTTCAAGCATAAAAAAACAGCTTTGGAACGTCCTACAACTATTCCGGAGATCTGTTCCTGCAGCTGACGTACAGAAGCACAGTGGCTAGCGCTGTCGCCTCACAGCGAGAAGGTCCTGGGTTCGATTCCCACTGAGTTTTTACTCCCCGTGTCTGTGTCTCCTCCGGGAGCTCCGGTTTCCTCCGAGCGTCCAAAGACCTGCAGATCAGGTGGATTGGAGATGCTAAATTGCCCGTAGACGTGTGTGTGTGTGTGAGATGGACTGGTGACCTGTCCAGGGGGTTTCTTCACCTTTTGCCCTGCGAGAGCCGGGACAGACTCCAGCACCCCCCATGACCTTAGTTGGGACAAGCGGCTCAGAAAATGAGCGAGTCGTATGTAAATGTCTGGGCGCTCCTAGTCATATTCTGTTTTCTGTGAAATGAGTTATACCTTCAGCACATATGTGGAGAAAAAATAAACCTATTTGGCCAAAACCATATTTAGATAAACCGTTCTTAGTCCTGCTTGTCTCCTCTCGGATATGCCACGGATCCTCTGGCTGTAAAAACAGGTTTTTTTCATGGCGCGTGTCTTCTGTGCGTCCCGTTACATGTTTACATCTACAGCTGTCCGTCACGGCTGATGTTACGTGAAGATTACAGTCAGTGTTCAGCCAGTCCTGAATCTCCCAAGGGTGGTGCCAGAAAAAACAGCCTGTCTTGGTTTTAGCTAAACGCCAATCCCAGGACACTAGTTACTCCTTTCAGATCACTTTGTCGGCTAAACCGGACTGCCTTAGGCTGAAACCGACTACACAGTGGGAGGTGATCAAGGAAGTGCTTCGTTTACAGTTTTTACTGAAGCAAACCACACTCTGCCATTTTACACTGCATGCTGCGCTACAGAATTCAACTACTGCTGTATTATTTCTTTGCACCACCGAGCAAGAATGATCTGGAGCTACAGAGTCACCAGGAACGTTACACTTCTGAGACACACCACATTTACATTACATTACATTTATGGCAGTTAGCAGACGCTCTTATCCAGAGCGACCTCCATGTCCTGATTACAGGGACAGTCTCCCTGGAGACACTCAGGGTTAAGGGTCTTGCTCAGGGACCCAATGGTGGTAGCGCCAGGTCTTCGCTGTAAGCCCCGTTTGTGCACCTGGCCTGCGCGCTTGCGTTATTCGCCGTCATCATTCAAAACCCGACTTTCAGAAACGAAAAAGAAAATCTCATTCTTGACCAGAAATTTCCCAGCAGGCCATGGGCACTGCATCCTCCAGATGTAATCGGACGAGGCATTTGAACGTTTTTCTAACTCTCAGCCGTTTGTCTTCGGCCATGTAGAAGCGTAGTTGTGTGCTTGGTCTGAAGCTTCTTGCTTTTTTGTTGACGCAGGTACAGAAAAAGCCGGACATGATGAACGAGGAGCTGCTCAGCGACGACCCTGCTGAGAACGACTCCGGTTTCTGGCCGTCTTTTACCAGGTACAAAGAAACAAACGGTGCAATTTAGTGGGTTGGAATTACTGGCGATCGATTTGTTTTCATTTGTCAGCTCCCTCCATGAATGGCCGTGACCCCTAGAAGACCACCAGTGATGAGATATCATTGTGATCGGATGTAGACGGGACAAGCTGTGTGCGATGAGAAAATAAACGTTTTAAACTCATGAAAATGTAGTTCTTCGTAAAATGCCCTGGTGGGTCGCAGGGACACCCAAGAACTGCCGTCTGGTTTGCTTAAGGGTGTCCTCAAAAAATATCCAAAGAGGGCCATGATTGAAAAAAGGTTGCAGCGGTGGCCTAGTGGTTAGAGAGTTGCCCCTGCATCAGAAGATTGTGGGTTCGATTCCCTCACCAGTAGGTTGCCCCGAGGTACCCTTGAGCAAGGAACCGACCCCGTCACTGCTCCTCGGGCGCTTTCAATAGCTGCCCCCTGCTGCACGGTGTTTGAGGGCATGGGTTAAATGCAGAGTTTTAATTTCGTTGCGGTTCACTGTGTGCTCTGCTGTGACCTCGCAATGACCAGGGTTGTCACTTTCACTTTCACTTTCAAATGCTGCTCCATTATACATCTCCATGATTCTCTCTGATCGTATGTCCCTCTTATGTCTCTGTATGTCTTTCTCTCCCCTCCGTATCCAGGGGAATCCTCGGAGGCTCAAAAGTGGAGGAAAGCCGGCCCGAGAAAGATGACGTCATCAACATTTTCTCGGTGGCCTCGGGTCACCTGTACGAGAGGTTCCTGAGGTACAGACCTTAAAGGTTTCTAAGGAAACAAGTGTCTTCCTGTGTGGTTCTATGCGGTATTTGAAAATGGCAACGTTTCTGATATTAAATGAAGAAGCAGAAGCTTTGCATGACTAACTGGCTTCGGGTGGCATTTTACTTTTGTGTACATTGCATTTCTCCCGATTTTGTTTATTTATTTGTTTTTTAATATCCACCTTTCTACCCAGAACGAGCCCGTTTTCTGTCAGTGATCTTTAGACGTGCCGCATCTTACTCGCGCCGGCATTATTATTTTGCCAGCAGATTTCACTTTTTAAGGTCATTCGCATTTTTCTTCCTTGGCCCGTGACTGCAGGCAGTATTAGCGACACGGCGATCCAGGATCAGTTTCAGCCCTTCCTGTTCGAACTGTTTCCGTCGGCGGCGCTGATCTCCGCTCAGTTCCTTCCAGAAAGCCGATGCAAAAAATTTATGCAGCATTTTTTTTTTTTTTTTTTTGCTTTTTCTCTCCGCAGGATAATGATGCTGTCCGTACTGAAACACACCAAGACGCCCGTCAAGTTCTGGTTTCTGAAGAACTACCTGTCTCCCACCTTTAAGGTGTGTATGTGGGAGTGCATATAGTATCTTTTGTTTTTATCAGTCTTTTAATCCGACTGATTTGTTCTGTTTAGTCATTTTTTTTTTTTTACTTATTTCATCACTTTTCTGCATTTGACAAATTGTTGTTTTGTTTTGTTTTTTTTTCAAATCTGCAAAGCACAATGATTTGTCATTCAAACAGCTTATTGATAATTATTAATGCAGACTTTTAAAATGACATCACACACACAACGCTGCATTAGAAGCTGCCTACAGTTTAATGTGTACTCTCTGGACCTTTTATTTTAAATATAACGCAAATGTTGCTGCTACTTTTGATTCAAAGCTCTCTTGTCCTTGTGAAAGGAGGTGTTGGTCATTACTATGCAGTCTGCGTTAATGTGATTTGCGAAACGTTTTATTGAAGTTGGAGATAGATGTTTGTAGAACAAGCCGAGCGGTGGAAATGAGGAGCTTTTTGAATTACGGATGAAAAAGACTCATCCACATTTCAAATGATTGTCGATAATCATCTAGGGCATCATTTTTCTCTCTCTCTCTCTCTCTCTCTCTCTCTCTCTCTCTCTCTCTCTCTCTCTCTCTCTCTCTCTCTCTCTCTCTCTCTCTCTCTCTCTCTCTCTCTCTCCCTTTCTAGGAATGGATCCATACATGGCTAGAATATGGTTTCCAGTGTGAACTGGTCAGTATAGTGGCTTCTCGCTAGCTGCATCAGCAGACTGAAAAGCAGAAGAGGATTATCTGGGGATACAAAATCCTCTTTTTGGACGTGCTCTTCCCACTGGCCGTTGACAAGATCCTGTTCGTGGACGCTGACCAGGTACCTTTGCAGCTAGGACAAAACCAACTTGTCCTACTTTCTGAGAGAGGCAGGACTGTAATTAAATTTAGAGCTGTGCATTGCACCTTGGTTCCCAAATGTTTTATATGCCCACACTGAACACAAGAGGAACCTTCCTTTTTTACCTCTGGGACAACAGATGATCAGAAGAACGGATCATTCAGAAACTATGCCTGTACACTGCTGCACATGGTAGAGGTGTGTTCTGCACTGTGTACCACTGATGCACAGGAGATTCAAAATTCATCAACATCCCTCTCTTCTTTCTGGGCTTTTCTGTTATCAGAATTACATTTGCTGTATGCTTTGATGGATAGAATCGTAGCCGTAGTGATGATGACCGTCTCGCTTGTTTGAACTTTCAGTCGGATGTTTCTCCAGATAGTGCGCACAGATCTGAAGGAACTGAGGGACTTCGACCTGGAGGGCGCCGTACGGCTATGCCTGCGTTCTGTGAGCCGGAAGAGATGGGCGACTACAGCTGGAGAGTCGGAGCTACTGGGCGAGCCTACCTGGCGGCACCAAATACCATCAGGTGAGATTGGAGACAGCAGTCCCAGCCTGATCTTCCGGATTTCAAACAGTCAGTCAGGTAGAAACTGAATCACTGAATCGACTCATCATTAAGTTCGTTAAGTGATCCAGTTCTGTGCTCTTTCTTCCTCCTGCCTTTCCAGTGCTCTGTACGTGGTTGATCTGAAGAAGTTCCGGAAAATCGCTGCAGGGGACAGACTGCTGGGGACAGTGCAGGGACGAACCAGGTTGGCCTGTCAACCTGGATCGGGTATGAATCTGAGCATGGTTTAAAGAGCCTCGGGGTAGTTAAGGTGGTGCAAATGGAGTTTTCCCCCATTTTCAAGTTCCTTCTCTGGAGCAAGCGTGCCCGAAAACCAGCAGAAATAACTTCATCTGCTGCTTGAAGTACAGTCTTGCTTTGTCTTCTCTTTCACACCCTTCTAAGGTTTCCCTCTTTCCATCCCTCTTTTTCAGGATCTGCCAAACAACATGATCCATCAGGTGCCCATCAAGTCTCTGCCCCAGGAGTGGCTGTGGTGTGAGACCTGGTGTGATGACACCTCTACAAAATACGCCAAGACAATTGACCAAATAGCCAGCTTGCATTTTCAATCTCTCAAATATTTTTTCATCTGCAAGGAACTACTGTAGCTCAGATAGCACAGCGTTTACAGGGAGTCTGAGTACTCAAATGTGAAATGCAATCGTAATTATGTTGTTATATAACTCGCCCAGCTGGACCGTTTTCTCTCAAAATGCAGAGAATGTGGAGAAGAACGACAGCTTCTCTTTCTGCTGAGATTAAGCCCGACCAGCTCTTCTCCGCCAGTCTCTGCGTGTTCCAGTGCAGCAATCCTCAAGCGAAGGAACCCAAGCTGCAGGCTGCTGTGCGGATCGTGGCCGAATGGACGGACTATGACCAGGAACTCAAGAGGATTTACAACAAGTACCTAGCAGAGAGAGAGAGAGACGGTCACTCAGGAAGCGAGCCGACCCAAAACAAAGGTGTGATTTTACTTTTCTCTAAAATGTAATCTGAAGAAAAAATGGAAGAAGCTTTCTTTTGACCTCAAAAAGCCATTCAGCCAAGAGAAGCTTGCATTTTCATTTTGCATAATATTATTATTATTATTATTATTATTATTATTAATGATGATGATGATACTAATAATAATTATTATTAGTTATAGAGTGCATTTCACACAGTTTAATGCCACTCAAGGTGCTATATTTTCACAGTAATTAAGAAAATTGTTGCCTAAATAAAAAATATATCAAATAATAAAAATAAAAACATTCTATATTTTTATTAATATATTTATAATTTTTTATTAATATATCCTAATATTTTATTAATCTTTTAATGTGACAAAATACTTAAGATAAGTGTTGCCTAAATAAAAATATATATTAATAAAAATAAAAACAGTCTATATCTTTTATTAATATATCTATATAATTCTTTATTACTATATCTAATATTTTATTAATCTTTTAAAAGTACTTTTTTCGTCTTCGATCGCACTGCTGTGTCCAGCAGGCTGGAATCATTACACCTGATTCAACCTGCCAAGAAGTTACGCTTATTTATCCTTAATGTGGCCAAATTGTCAGCGTTCAGATTATATCGCTTCATATTGTGCTACAACACGTTTAACACACTGGAGGATCAGTAACCTCACAGAAAGAGCATGAACGGAAAGAGCCCTTAAACAAAATCTGCGTGTTTATGGATTAAAGCGGCCAAAAATAATTAGACTTCTGCTGCATCACATCAATACCTTAAAAAAAAAAAAAACGCAGCGCTGACCTGGAAGTGTGATTGCCCGAGAACACTGATTGGTCAGAACTCATTTGCATCTTTCAGCTTTTAGTGATCTCAGTATTGCGGAGACTGAGAAACAATAACTTGACAGATGATCCAATTCAGCTCGAATGATTTCCAGCACCAAAGTTTAGGCCTGTGACACATTTTTGTCCACTTTAAAGAGTTTGAAGAGGTGTAACCACAGGGCCTGAGCAGGATTTGACCCACTAAAATGTTAATTCATGATGCTGATTGGCAGTCTGGCACATTCACCCAGTTGAGTGCTCAAACCTCAAATAAAAAAAGTATTGTGTATAATTTAAAGCAAATAATCATATTGAAATAATGGTCACAAAAAACGTACATTAAATGTCCTCAAATCATTCAGCCTAAAACTCTCTCTCTCTCTCTCTCTCTCTCTCTCTCTCTCTCTCTCTCAGATGGTCAGAAACACACAGAGCTGTAGGAAGTCGCCCTTCAGCAGAGGAACGGCTGACTCTGTTTAAAGAGTCGTCCTTTTTGTTTTTTTGTTTCTTTTTTTTTTTAAACAAGCCTAATCTCCTGGGCGTGGGCGTTGTGTGAGAAACTTGAATGGACACTCAAAGCAACCTCTTTGCTTATGTTCCTTCGAGATAAAGGTGGAGGAAGGGCCTAGGAGAGTCTGCGTGGAAATTGTTCTGTCCTGAAACTTTGTTAAATTTAGTCCTTGTTTCAGATATACGCCCATGCAGGACTACAGCCAAATTATGGAAACACAGAATGAGGGGTTGGGAGTTTGGAAGGTAGGCACATGGGGTTACCTTCATTTCCCTTCAAATGAGTGTGTTCAAAAGAGGAAAGGCCAGTGAGAGTGTGTGTGTGTGTGTGTGTGTGTGTGTGTGTGTGTCCTCATCCACCTGCTTCTCTCCCCTCAGCGTGGCGATTTTGCAGGCAGCTTCCTGCCTGTTGCTGTGCGCTGAAGTAGTGTGGTGATGTGCATGCTGTCTGCGTAAAAAAGAGTGCAAAAAAAGCGGTCTTTCTCTCTTGAAACTCAGTCACCTTCGAGTGAGCGGTAGTGAGACGCCAATAGCCTTCGTGTTTTCTTTCTAATCTCCAGCACAAACCTGTAAACGACTGGATTTCTGTGCTCGTGGAAAAGCTGCTGGACCGTTCAGGCCAGAGCGGCTGATTTCTCGATGTAGGTTACAGTATCTCATCCTCGACCCAAAGATGAATCGCTGAACGCCAACGCCGTCCTGGGTTTTCTCCCTTTGTGGTCCACAAGCTGCTCTCGAGAGCAGTTGCCGACGCGATGACCGCAAGCCTCTGACCACTAGAACCCGTTTTCCAGCAAACCTGGCTGTGTGGCACTGGACTTTTCCCCGCGGTGTTTTTTTTTTTTTTTTTTTTCTGGTTTTTTGCCTTCTGCCTCTTCTTCTCTACATCTGCTGTAATGTTTTGCATCCAATCGAGTGAGGGCGAGGTGGCTGATTTTGGGTTTGGGGTTAATGTCTTGATTGTGGGGATCAGATATTTTTACCCCAGCAAAAGATTCCGAGATCTTGACAGCGTTTTTCGTTCAGTTTTCACGTACATTTTCTCCCACAAAGGTGGCGGCAGAGATCAGCAGCGTGTTTAAGATTCCAGTTATGTGATGTACAGATTGCTGATGTGGCTGCACACTGTGTGTATGTGTGTGTGTGTGTGTGTGTGTGTGGGTTAAGTACACAATATGCATTGCTTTGTCATTTCACTGTGGGCTGTACTTACAAATAGTCACTTTCATTTTCACTTCACTGCATTAGCATTTGTTTTTTTGCACATTTATCCCACAAGACATCTTTGGATGTTTGCCCAAGCAGTGCAGGTGGGACGTCCTTTCGCTAACCTCTGCTTTTAGGCAGTAAAACCTGCGTATTTTACTAAAAAGTGCTTTAAAAATGTACAAAAAGGTAAATGAGATCGCATCTTGAAAAACCTTTGACAGTACCATGAACTAAATGAACATTTATAAAGATTTATTCCAATTTTGAAACGTATGTGTCTTACATGACGTGATCCTTTTCTGGAAAAAAATAAATAAAAATCTAATGTTAATGTAGCAAGTATTAAAAATATTAAATATTTGGGCTAAATTGTGATTGGTTACTCTGGTTAAAATGGCTTTTTGGGCATCTAATCTGGGGCTACGCAAGCAGGCTAACGTTCTGTTGGTGCATCAAACATGCGAAAGCAAAAGATCCCACGTCCACCTACAAAATCTGGTGGATAAGAGCCCAAGGGCTGGGAACCGGGCTGGGATTCGGACCCACAACCTTCTGATTATGGGGCTCATAACCAGTAGGCCACCTCTGCTCGCCACTGTCGACGGGTGGAGTGGAGAAACGCCCTGGAAGAGTTCTCCAGGACATTTCGAGCATCGCCAGTCCACCTGACGTTTGGGGAAACTGGTGGCACTGCTGGATAACTCCGTAACTCTGTAGAGTTCAGGACGTTTCCTGCATTTTATCCAGATGTTACCTAATTTCAGGGGTTGAGGGTTTTGTTCTGGGCTGACACGGTGCTGGAAACTGGACAGAATCAGGCTCCAACCCACACCCACCTGACTGGCAGCTGAGTGTCCCACCTCAAGACCGACAGCATGCAGGACGCGTTTCTGCTCTCGGTTCCTTCAGGCGTCTGAGAAGGGGGTCGTCCTCCCTTCGTCCTGAAACTCCTGGCCATTCGGGCCCACCAGTCAACCCCCCCCAAAAGGGAGTGAATCCTGAACAGCCGTGCAATCGACCCAAAAGCTGAGGAGAGTTAACCAGTTCTATTAGAGAGGGATGGAGGAGAAATAAAGAGGAGAAAAAAAGAAAAGTTTGTCAATATCAATTGAGAGCAGTGCAGTGGAGCCAGAAAGAGGGTCATTTACATGTAGATGATAGTTTTAGCCTGAATCCATTCTTTCATCTCTTTCTCTCTCCCTCCAATCCCCCACCCCTCCCCGTTACCATGACGATATTCCTGCCATTTATTTCTGTACATTGAAGCCAGGCTGCTCATCCTGTACCCTTTTTTTTTTTTTTTTTTTTAAGGGATGAATTTGCATGTAAATGAGTTTGTGCTGTCTGTCTTTATCCGTCTCTCTTCTTTTTGCTTCTATGTTTCTGCATTCTCTGCTCTCTCCATATCTCATTCTTCTCTCTCTCTCTGCCTCTGCCAAAAGCTTACTAGTCAAAACAAACCAGCATGAGTTTGGAGTAGAGAGGGGACAGAGTCAGAAACACTGACTTAAGAGTGGGCGTCCTCCTGTTACTGGGAAGACTGTGTAACAGGCTGTGCGTGTCCATCTGTCTCCCTCTGTCCAGATGGCAGTGGTCAGCCATCCCTCACTTAGTGGACCGATTAAACAGTGCACTGAAAATAATGACCAATGGCTACATCTGCCAGCTCGCTCTCTCTCTCTCTCTCTCTCTCTCTCTCTCTCTCCTCTCTCTCTCTCTCTCTCTCTCTCTCTCTCTCTCTCTCTCTCTCTCTCTCGTTTATAGGTTTCATTGCAATCAATGCGTCTTGTTTTATCAGGAGGGAGCAGAGCTTTAACCAGTCTGTTTATTCACCTTTATAACGACACCTAAATTATAAATGTGAGGTGATAATTAATAAAAATGCTGAGCAATTATCTCGGTTATGCCAGATGATTAGCCTGCTAACCCTGAAATAGGCAGTGTATTCACTTTCACTTTTTGTTTCACTTCCTATTTCTATTTCTCAGTGGAAATGCAAGAAAAGCCTAAAACCTAGCTTTGCCACGTATTATTTATTTATTTATTTGAAAGGATATCAGAAACTTCAGCATTACAACACTGTAATGTTATGAAGGTTCACTTTTGAACCCGGAGCATTTTGTTGTAAAAATGGGTGAAGGGCTGCCTACTTTAACAGAGAAACAACAAAAACACACCCGCAGGAAACAAAGAAGTGTGCAGACGAGTGAGGCTTTGCTAGCTTTACAAAAACTACTCTTAAAGATGTGATGCCAAGAAATTCTTAATTATATTGCCTGTCTAATAGGAACGGAGAAGGTGACACTTAGAGCAAATGTTTTTCGACTGGACAGATGCAGTACTGCTTTAAAACGCCACGTTTTTCTGAACCTCTAGTGATTCACACTGTAAAGTAGCCCCGCCTAAGTTATAAGGGAGTTTCAGTCTGTGCTGGTTTTTACTTTTCTTATATCAGTTGTAATATATTTGCATATATACTGTTCAAAGAAAAAATTAAAGGAGCACTTTTTAATGAGCGCATCAAGTCAGCTAAACGTGGGATGCTGATCTGGTCCGTTCAGTATCGGAGGGGCAACAATGAGAGGACCCCAAACACAGGAAGGGTTCTGCAGGTGGAGGCCACATTTTCCCCTCCTCATCTTTTTTTTTTTTTTTTGACTGCTTTCAGTAGTTTTCCATTTGACTCGAGTCAGTGTCACTACTGGTAGCAGGAGGAGATACCTGGACCCTACAGAGGTTGCACAGGCAGTCCAGCTCCACCAGGACGGCACATCAATACATGCCATTTCCAGAAGGTTTGCTGTGTCTCCCAGCAGTCTCAGGAGCATGATGGAGGAGATTGCAGGAGACAGGCAGGTACTCTAGGAGAGCTGGACGGGGTCGTCTGAGGTTCTTAACCCATCAGCAGGACCGGTATCTGCTCCTTTGTCCAGGAGGAACAGGAAGAGTAATGCCAGAACCCTACATAGTGACTTCCAGTGGGCCACTGGCGTGAATGTCACTGACCAAACCATTAGAAAGAGACTTCATGAGGGAGGCCTGAGAGCCCAGCGTCCTCTGGATGGATGGAGCTCGACTGGCGTTTGCCAGAAAACAGCAGAATTGGCAGGTCCTACCCTGGTGCCCTGTGCTTTTCACAGATGAGAGCAGTTCACTCTGATCTTATGTGACAGACGTGAAAGGGTCTGGAGAAGCCGCTGTGAACATTATGCTGCCTGCAACATTGTTCAGAATGATGGGTTTGGTGGAGGGTCAGTGTTGGTCTGGGGAGGCACATCCATGGAGGGACGCACAGACCTGTACAGGATAAACGATGGCACCCTGACTGCCATTAGGTATCGGGATGAAATCCTTGGACCCAATATCATTATAAGATCCAATGGAACATCTCTGGGACATCATGTTTAGGTCCAGGAGCCCATTAATGCCCTGGTCAGGATCTGGGAGAAGATACCCCAGGACCCCATATGTCATCTCATAAGGAGCTTGGTGACTTCGAATTAAGCCCTCTGTAGGCTGATCTTTTTAATTTTCATCAAATGATGTGTCCTCCTTTTGTTCTTAACACATCACCCACTCCATATCAGTATGGAGATCCAGGAGGATTTTTTTTTCCAATTCAGATCTGATGTGATTTCAAAGCGTTCCAAATATTTTTGAGCAGTTTTTTAATATATTTTATCTGCCTTTATAACTGATATATCAAAAGTAAAAAGCATCACAGACTAAAACACTCCTTATAACTTCAGTGAAAGTAGGCAAGGCTACAACTTTTATAGAGTGAAGCGTTTGAAGGTCGTGGCTCCGAAACCCAGACCAGTAGGTTGTTCTGAGGTACCCTTGAGCAAGGTACCGTCCCCATCACTGTTCACTGGGTGCATGGTGTGTGGGTTAAATGCAGAGGAAGCATTTCGTTGTGATTCACTGTGCTGTGTTTCATAATGATAGTCACTTTCACTTTTTTGAGTTCTCATACAACAAATAGATGGATACAGACACGAAGAAAAAAATCAGATTGGATTCAATCAGATGACTGGATGTCAGCCTGGCCTTCGCCGCCCTTTCTCCGCACCCTTTCTCCGTC
The DNA here is from genome assembly GCA_017165825.1 of Hepsetus odoe. Classification (NCBI taxonomy): domain Eukaryota; kingdom Metazoa; phylum Chordata; class Actinopteri; order Characiformes; family Hepsetidae; genus Hepsetus; species Hepsetus odoe. The sequence continues at coordinate 4,064,107 of CM029394.1, forward strand.
CCTGTCATCACCTTTGGCACAGAATATCAGAAAGGAAAGGAGCTGCCAGTCAGTCGTTGCAGATTGGATCTATATCTTCACAGCTCTCCTCCAGAATCTTCCACCCTCTACCTTTTCACTCTTTCTTCATCTGTTCCTCTTTACCACAGCTTCCTGTTCGCTTAAAGGAGCATAAAAGGTCAGAAAATGCCACTCTTTTCTCACTTCGACCGTGTTGCAACATGTCTCAGAAAAGTCCTGAAGTCCAGAAGTATCTTGTAAGAGATTTTAGATAACCGTCTTCCATTGTGGACCAAACCCCTGCTGAAGGATTCCTGTCTGGGTTGCTTTTTTGATGGGTCTCTGATGGAGCTGACCAGACCAGTCTGTCTCCCAGATCACACAGATGACCTTTTTGACATTCTGGACGTGTTGCAATCAAAAAATCCTCTCAAAGGACATCTAACATTTGGTCATGCATATGTTCCAGAGCCGATCATGGTGATCGCTGTTGGCCACTAGGTGGCACCAGGTGTCCACACTTGCGCTTGTTTTCAGGAGTCCTACTAAAAGTGCTGAATGACTTTGAAGGGAAATGAAAGACAGATGTTAAGCCAGGTTGCAAGTTTCTCAGATTCGCAAGCATCGGTAGCCAAAAGGCATCTCTACGACTCAAAAAGAACGTGCCCGTCGATGCCTGCGTCTGCTTCACATTGACGATAATCCAGTAGGCCTACATCAGTGCCAGGGCCATGCTGGGCTCTGCTTTGTGCCATCTCATCACCCCTCCATGATGCGTTTTCACAGATTGCCCGTCTGTCGCCTGAGCTGTTGGCCTTCTGGGTTTTGTCGTTAGACAGCGTGATCCCTCCACGCAGCAGGAACCTCTCACTGTCCAGGTCCTTGGGCCAAATGCTGAGTCCATGACCCTCACACTTAATTAGCCAATACTAGCACTCAACGTCTGAATCCATGAGCTAGCGTGTGCTCGATTAGAGGCGTCTACCTACTAAGTAATGCATCATTGTTCACTCGATTACCCAGGCCTACCAGTCAATGCCGAGAGATCAGCGTTTCTGCCCGATAAGCTTCAGTCGAGGGGCTGAAAGTAGGTGAATGTGCATTTTGCAACGAATGGTGTCATGCGGTATGGTCGTGATTAACCATGGAAGTGTGAGGTGCTCAGATTTTAGACTTGCTTAAGTGCTGAAAGGTTTTCTATATTTTCAAAATCTGCAGTAGCTTTCAGAGTTAAAGGTATCAATGGGGCAGCGGTGGCCTTGTGGTTTGGGACTAGGCCCCACGTCATGGAAGGTCATGGGTTTGAGTCTGGGACCAGTAGACTTCCCTTGAGCAAGGTACCGTCCCAATCACTGCTACTTGGGTGCTGGATATGGCTGCCCACTGCTGCAAGGTGTGACTACAGCCAACGATGGGTCATTTTGGAGGTTTATAATACTCAAGTTTAAAGAAAAAATTCAACGCGTGACATTTCACCAAGAATTCCCAGAGACAGATCCAGGATGGACAGAAGAAAGTGATAGTATGAAGAGAAAAAAAAATGGCAGCATAGACAGTGGCATGGTAGTGTAGCAGGCAGTGCTGTGTTCTCGTATCAGGAAGGTTCTGTCCAAACACATGCAGATGGATTGGAGCTAAATTGCCCTTTAGGTGTGACACTGTCTTCCCTTTGATGGACAGATGACTGGGTTGTGTCTTCACTTTGTGTCCTATGTGCACTCAGACTCTTGTTTTTATGAGCAGTTCATAGAATGGAAGGGTACATCAACCTTCATGGTACTGCAGTGGTCATTTGTTTAGGGACTAGGCACGAACCTTTCATGAACCTAAAACGACTTCCATGAACAGGACTTTTGAACGATTCGCCCCACATGAAGGCCAGTTGGATGGACTTATGTTCTGATAAATAAGGCTTTTCCGGCGAGCGACTGTTCCTGCTCTTCCAGTGTTGGTGATGAAGGCCCTGCCATTTGGAGGAGACATTTTGGAGAAGGTGTGGCAAAAGGCAGAGACTTTGGAATGGATTAATGAAACACATCCTCCTTCTCCTCTCTCCTGATGAATCAATCAGACAGACTAATGAATGACTCCCCATCCTTCCCATCAGACATCCATCACACCCAATCAGCAGCTCCTTTCTCCGACGCATGTTAATTTAGGACGCTCAAAAGCCGGATTGTGTGTTAATAGGCATTTTATTAAATGGAAGAGCGGCTTGTTTTCAGCCGACGGATCCATCACAGGCAGGTACCCCATTAGCGGTGATAATTGCGAAGAAGCTGCATGTTAACAAAGCAAAGATGCAGCATAATGTCGAGATAATGCGACAGGACTTTGCATTTGCGATGAAGGGCGAAGGGCTTGTTGGTGCTGCGGTGTGTTTACAGTAGAGTGGTAAACATTGTTAGCGATCAGGATTCATCTCCGCTTCCTAATTAAAGCGCAGGAGTGCGTCTGGACTTTGCGAGGCCGGCCGGGGGAGAAGATCCGATTTGCATTGATTGACGGCTCCTTGGAACCGCCGCCATTGATTAAGTGTGTGGCGTTATGAGTCACTCTGAAGGCAGCTGCCAACACTTGACCTTCCGCTTGGGTTTAAAGGGATGATATGGGCAAAATTCACATTGACGTAACTCTATATACACTTGATCAAGACCTACTGGCTTTCTAAGCACAGTACTGGAACTACAAGGTTATGTGAAAGTGAAAGTGACTGTGTCATTGTGAAACGCAGCACACAGTGAACCACAGCGAAGTGCATGCACTGCATTTAACCCATACAGACCGTGCAGCAGCTGGCAGCTATATCCGACGCCCTGGGAGCAGTGTTGGGGACGGTACCTTGCTCAAGGTACCTCAAAGTAACTTACCAGTCCAGGACTCAAACCCATGACCTGTCGATCCTGGCACCCAGTCCCTAAACATTAAAAATGTATGTTTTCAGCTCGGAAGTCCCGACCAGCAGCCTCCCAGCACTCTCTGGCCTGGAGTCTCAGCGCAGCGTTGGGTCCTGGTCCCTGCAGCTGGATCGATGTCTCTAACTCAGCCCTCAGACTGTGTTCTCACGCTCCTGTCGCCCTAACCATCCCGATGGACCCGGCACTGCGGGCTTCGCACTTCTCTTCCCTGCAGCCCTACAGCAGGGAGGCTCAGCCTAATGACTCCCCCCAACCTGTTGGCCACACAAACGTTTAAACCACTTAAATAAAGTATAGATTTATACCTCCCTCATCCACTCCCCCCATTCCCCCCACACCCAAGCAAACCCATCCCCATTCCTGACTCAACTCTCAGCTGAGGAGGGTTTGATTTTCTGTGGAAAGAGAAAAATTAAGGAGCAGTATCAGTGGACAAATAAGCAGACAGATCGATAGATAACCAGCTGCATGGATTTATAGAGAGAGACTGAAAAGGACAAATTGTCATGCACAGATAAATAGATGAAAATAAACGAGTTAAAGATAAAAACATGATTAGACAGATAAATAAAACACTACCCGGGTTAATAGATGGGAAGATAATATAGCAGACAGGGAAAAACACGGACGGAAAGGTAGATGAATTCAAATAGATTAGCAGATAAATGGGATTAAATGAAGAAAAACATGGGAATAGAGGCGCTTAAAAAAGATAAAGGAGGACAGAAGAATAAAACATCAGACAGAACAGACAGATGGTAAATCCGGTTATTTATCAGACGACTGGTAAATAGATGAAAGAAGCGAGTCCCGAGTCTAAACTCAGAACTCCAGGCAGGCCGGGAGTGACTGAGCTCTTTCCTCCACTCGGAGCAGATGCAGTCGTTCTGCTAGTGGGTGTGAGAGGAATCACTTATGGCATTGATTAGTTGCCACTTGTGGGCGTCTTTTTCCAGGCCAGGAACACTTTGCTAATCACACTTTTATTCTTGCTTTGCCTAATGGACACTTCACTTTTTTTTTCTTCTCAAATGAACATCATGATGATTTAAATGTTGTTTCGCCTCCCCTGCTGGAAAAGTAGCAGCCTGGCACTCCAGTTTTTAAACTGTCTGTATTTAAACCGAGCACTTACCATCCTGAACTCATTTCAGCCATGAGAGATGGTTAGAAAGATGGATGGTTGGATAGATAGATAGATATGGATGGATGGATGGATGGATGGATCGATAGATAGATAGATATGATAAATGGATGGATGGAGATGATAAATTGATGGATGGATGGATAGATAGAGATGATAAATGGATGGATGGATAAACAGATAGAGATGGATGGATGGATGGAGATGATAAATTGATGGATGAATGGATAAACAGATATGGATGGAGATGATAAATTGATGGATGGATGGATAAACAGATAGATAGATATATAGATAGATATAGATGGATGGATGGATAGCTAGATGGATGGAGATGACACATGGATGGATAGATAGATAGAGATGATAAATGGATGGATGGATAGCTAGATGGATGGAGATGATGGATGGATAGATAGATAGATAGAGATGATAAATGGATAGATGGACAGATAAACTTAAGGAAAAATTGATGCATGGATGAATGGATAAATGAATGGATGGATAAATATACGTATGTGTGGATGGATGGATGAAAGAAAAAGTACAGGCTCCGAAATGTTAATGTCTCTACTAGTTTTACTAGTTTTCACACTCAATACACACATTTTCTCCACCATCCACTCTCCCTCTCTTCTCTCTTACGTCTCCATCCGTCTGTCCTGCACTGATGGACACACCGTTATTGTCCTGTCCCGATGTTGGGAAGATGATTTACAGTAAAAATAATGGAGAATTCATCGCATGCATTCAAACTCCAGTGGTCTCTCTGTAAGGAGTGGAAAGTCCCGATATCTTTGTTTGAACGCAGAGAGTGAAAGCAAAAATACTCAAGTAAAGCGCAGAAATCTGAATGTTTCTTCAGTATTTGTACTTTTACTTTCCCATCGCTGGTCTGGAGGGGGTTTGCGTTCAATATTTTCATTAAACGAAGGGTTTGGGAGTTGATTTGGCATGAAAGTTCTTTCATGTGCGTCCACGATTAGGCCTGAATCTCACGCCAGATGTGTGGGTCTTGCCAGCCCTGTGATGGGGGAGGGAACCTAGCAAGTAGTCGAGAATTGGCATTGACTAAATTGAGGTTTGGGGGAGGGAATGAAACAAAAAATTGAAAAAATGATTCAGGCTCATTTGAAAACCTAATTAGCTAGCTTAATGAATGTCCATTATATTGAGGTTACATGTTAACTTCGCTGCCGTTCACGTTAAAAATGTAAACTTTCATACTGCATTTTTCATACTACATCCACGCCTGGACAGCCCACCAAGACAGCCATGACTTCTAGCTTCTCAGACCAGATGGTGAGTCTGCCAGCAGTCATGACCCTTCCACCCATCTTGATCTTGGTGTGTGTTTGTGTCAGCCTGTCTTTCGAACACCTTCTGATGACTTTGAGCAGATCTGGCTCACTGCTCAGTGGGACGGGGACGCTCTCCTCCTGGGAGGCCCGTATTAAAGTGGGAAAGGCGCTGATGGAAGGAGCGGCTGTCCTCTGATAGCCAGAAGATTGATGTCAGGCTGATCAGAGTCAGAGAGAGAGAAGTGCGATGGTTTCCTCGCAGGGGAGCCAATCACAGCTGTGCTACCTGACAGCGGCCGGAGATAGACAGGACCCTCAGCTTAAAGACTCAAAGACAGCGGATACTAGCAGGGAGTTCGTAGAGACAACCGAAACTTGGTTTTCTCCTACACTTTTCTTGTGCTCCAAAAGTTTGTAGACACCACCTTAATGATGTTTCTTTTGAAATTGTGGGAGTAAAAAGAGCTGCTGCATTAGTTCAGGATCATAAATGATCAGGATCAGACCTTAGGCTCATGTGAAGATGCTCCAGAGTGCCCCAATATATAGGCAATTGTGTTTTCTTTTTCCTACTGAATTTAGTTGTCCAATTGCAATGATTCCTCTGCTAAAATAATACCTGGGAAAAGTAGGATCATCTAAACAACATGGTTTGAAAAGCATTGGACACCAAATATTAGTGTCCATGGAGTTCCAATATTTGGACTTCCTAATATTTGGTGTCCATTCGACTTCCAATTCCTGATAACAGGGACAGTCCCCCTGGAGCTACTTAGGGTAAAGGGTTTTGCTTTGGAACCCAATGCTGGTGGTGCTGGAGGTGGGACTCAAACCTGCAACCTCATGGTCCATATAATATTCTACCACTAGACCATCGATGAAGAAACTCTTAAAAAGAACAAAAGCTTAAAAAGTAAAAGCTCTCTGATAACATGAAGGAGAAACATTGAGAGGAACCAAGGTGCACAAGGAGAACATCACTGATAGCATGATGAGTCTTGGTTCCTCTAAGAGTAGGTGCAGTGGTGGCCTAGTGTTTAGGAACTAGGCACCAGGATCAAAAGGTTGTGGATTCGAACTCTGGACCAGTAGGTTGCCCTGAGGTACCCTTGAGCAAGGTACCGTCCCCATCACTGCTCCCTGGGCTCTGGATAAGGCTGCCCACTGCTGGTTTAAACAAAGAGAATGCATTTTGTTGTGCTTCACTGTTTGTTCACAATGACAGTCACATTTACTTTCAACAAAAGCAACCAAGACTCCAAAGGCGAATCTCAGAAGCACTCAGAAGGCGGCTGTATTTCCCGAGGATGTTAGGAAGCAATAATGTGAGGAACCAAGACTTTGAAGAAAACACAAAAAGAGGGTTTTAATGTATTCAGGATCAGAACCCTGGTGGTTTAAAAACAGGCACAAACCCAGCCTTTGTGGACCCTGTGGAACAGCCCATCACACATCATTTTCTGTCTGTGAAGGTGCTGCATTTTCATTTAGCGTCTGGTGCATAGCAGGAAATGTGGTTTCATGTCCCCTTCTGACACGCACATGTCCCATCCACCCATGGGCCGCTGCTCTGAGGCTGATCCCATTTTCTCTTTCACGTCCCGCCCGATTTGTCTGTTGCCTCTGCTCACCTGCTGACCTGCTTGTCTTCAGCAGAGGGGGACTGCAGACAGGACAGGGGTTCTAAGAAGCAGGTCATGGTGCACTGTGGGTGTAGATGATCTCGCGCCAGATCTGGCTGCTAATTCAAGGACAGTTTTTCAAAACATCTACCTTGTGATCTACTCACTACTCTTTTTAGATGTGATCTACTCACTGCTCACTTCACAAAGGTAAACGCCTGTTCTAAATAAGTGGACAATTACAAATTCCCTCATCTGGTGCTCCATTATGTCATCCCCCCAGTAGACTTCTGGATGGTTGGGTGGTGGGATGGAGTGTTGTCGACCACCTAAAACCTCCACCCAGGAGAGGTTTTGTGGTCAGAAATGACAGTGATGAGCATACGTAAATATACACGGACATCTGGAATGCTTTGAGAAGTCTTCCCTTCATCAGGACAGGTTCTAAATGTCAGGTCCTTAAATCATTTCCTTAAAAAATGGGTTTCCAGAGATTTCGAAATTAATTAATATGTGGCTTATAATTACTTTTAGGATCAATAATGCTACTCATAACAGTGATGATGATACATTTATGTTGCTCTTTCTCTGTTCTTTTCAGTGCATTTGATCCCCAAAATCTTTTAAACCCATTTACACATGCAGCAGTGGGCACCCAGGCAGCAGTAATGGGGACAGTACCTTGCTTGAGGGTATCTCAGGTTAACTTTCTGATTTGGGAATTGAACACACAACCCTTCATATGGTATCCCGGTGATGCTGAACGCTGAGTGGTTGGAACTCCTTTATCCAGGCAACTTGGTTCTTTAGGCACATTGCAGCCTGTTTTGCCTGCTTTTCCTGCTGTAAAAGCAGACCTTTAGGGAAGTCCATTTTCATTCGATGACATCACTTGGAGAGAAATAACAAGCCTGGATCCTGCTCTTCCTCTATTTCAGACCTTAAGCCCCCCAACATCACATCTCTTTAGATGTGTTGAAAGCAGGGTACAACATAGGGCTTTTCCAATGACATCGACCTAAATTTTTCAGAGGTATCAGAGAAGTTGCAGGGAGTTCAGTCTTCCCTTTGATGAAGACTTTTAGGGTCTTCGACGTGGATTTTACCCACGTCTAATAATTAAGGCTTGCTGAGAAGAAAAGCCACCACTTAGATTACAATGGCTGAAATACAAAAGCCTTTGTTTGAAGTTGAAGGCAATCTGTGGCAGCTTTGCTGGAATCCCCCCTGATCACGGCAGACGAGATCACAAAGAAAGAAGTGTAGAAAGTGAGTGAAAGTTGCTTACAGTTACATTAGATCACACTTCGATATATATTGGAACCCCCATGATGCTTTATCTATTACACTACATTAAGGACACTTGGAGGTATCCAGCCTAATGTTTTGCAAAGTGTATAGATTGATATTCCTGCAAAGAACAGTCTGGAAGCATTTTATCTGGACGAGGTTGGTTAATACAAATTGCAGATGAAGGGTTTAGATACTTGCATATGAAGAGGAAATCAGAATTGCATTAAAGAACGGACTCTTTTCCACTTCCCCCACATGGTGATCAACCAAGATCTACCTGGAGTCTAAATTTCACTCATATCTTTCTCATAAATACATCCCAAAACTGAATTCAGCTTTTCGTTAACCTTCCCATGTCATATAAAAATGATTTTGGTAATGCTGCACTCTAGAGTCGAAACTTTTTTGCTCAGTAGGGTCGTGTTCTGCCGTTTCAATAAGGGTTCTTGTAGGATCAATGCACTCTCTGAAGCCTTTAACTGTTCAGTCTGCCATTACTGATCCATTTTTCTGGACAATCGCAAACTCCCAATGGAAATGACCCAGGCAGTCCCAAATGAGAATCGAGCCAAACCCTGTGCTGATATGTCCTGCTCTTCTTCTTCTTCTTTTTCTTTCGGCTGCTCCCGTTCAGGAGTCGCCACAGCGGATCAATTGACTCCATTTCTTCCTGTCCTCTGCATCTTCCTGCTTCAAACCGACCACCTGCATGTCCTCTCTCTCCACATCCATTAACCTCCTCTTTGGTCTGCTGATATATCCTACTGACCCTTCTTAATGTGAAGTGACAGCACCACCATTGCCCCAACAGTAATCATCAATTGTTAACCATATCTTTACATTTTCACATGGGATAAAGGTAGCATTAGCAGTGGAACTGTAAACCAGTCTGATGCATGCTGTCCACCTGTGTCCTCTGAATCATTAATAACATTCAGATGTATCAACTTCCTTCGTGAAGGTTCCTCAGTGTCCTCTATGACTTACTTTCCAAATATGTGTTGAGTCCAACCTGCATGCTAATGGTTGTGAGGGTGTTGCAACTGTAGCCCAGTTCTGTCAATTATGCTTTTTTTTCCTTCCCTGGAGAGCAAGTTTCTGTCTTTGAGACAGGTAGCAATCTCCTATTCAGAGTGTACAATGTTAAAACCGAGTCTGAGTATTAAGAAAGTCAAACAGGAACCAGCTCAGGAACACTGAGTAATGGACTGCAATCATGGTCCAATCATTCTTAGGAAGAACTAAAGCTAGAAGTGCAAGTTTACAAAGGCAAATACTGACTGGTGTCTGGCAACATTGGAAACTGGATTTAGGAGTAAACAATCAAAATTTTCATATTAATTGAATGTTGCCAAATGCAACTTGCACCTTATGTCATTTTAATATGTTAAGATTGGTTGGGTTGATTTGCCACGGTAAATCACAATCATGGTGACGGTAAGGGTGCTTCCTAAGTTTCCTAACACTCAAATAATAATAAAAAATAACCTACACGGCTTGAGCAAAGATCGTATTAGTGTCTTTCAGCAATACTGTTTCAGAAATCCACTCGTGGTAAGTAAGACTGAGTCTGGCTATGACTGGAAAGGTGTTGCAGGATGACCTGAAACCAGCAGCAGGAACAGAAGTGACATAAAGAGCAAAAAGCTTTTATGCTGAAAAAGAAGTGTCTAAAATCGATGAGAACAGTTATGGAATACAAATGTGTGGAAAATGTGGCTTATGATGTTTGGAGAAAGAATTGATACTTACATGATCTAAGGACCACCACACCTACAGGGAAGTATGGTGGTGGAAGCATTGGGCTATGGGCCACTTCTCTGCAAACAACAGTGTACAGTGTACACAGTATACTGAAAGATGATGAAGTACTGGAGATATTAAGAAGAACCAAGAAAAAGTAGATGAATGTTTCATTAAGATAGCTACCCCAAATATACAGCCAAAAAAGATGGGTTTCTAAAATAGTAAAGGCACTCGCCATTTTTAGTCTCCAGACCTATTTGCCATTCAAATTTATGAAGAACTTTGAAATTTAAGCCAATAGAGGGGTCCTCAAACCTCAGGGAATGGAAGATCATTCCAAGTTTCCAAGAAGATCAGACCAAAACTGAAACAATGTTGAAAAGCTAAACGTCTTGATTATACGCACTCTTGCTCACATTTATCAATCAAAATACATTAAGCATGGAAAGCTGAAGTGGATATATGTACAGCGTGAAATAAAAAAGGCTCTGAATACTAGCTTTCCATCGCAGTAACACTTTGAAAGTCTGAACAGCAACAGCTGAAAAACAGAGTGCTGATACGCCCTTCTGCAATCATAATCTAATTATTAGTTTCACTCTATGATTTGGTGATTATGGAAATGGTGGGCCTGAGTAAATAGGATACAATTCATTATTCATTGTTGATTCTCATTAGCAAGGAGTGCATCATGGAATGTTTACTAAGCATCTCATCCAGGAGGGTCCCAAGGCCTCGAACTAGTGCCGAATGGTCGGGAAGCGGATGAGAGAGCATTGAGCCTCCACTCACATAAGACAGACAAATGAACTGGGAGCTGAAGTCGGCACAGCAGAGAAGACGCTCATTAGCAGAAGTGAAAGAACCTTGATGCCATCTTTGTCCAGAGAGTTGGAAAATAATTGGTTTTGGTTGCATTCGCAGGAATTTATTACTTACCTGGTGCTTTGGCTAAAGGGGTGCTTTAACCACGAATTCTAACATGGCTTAAAGCAAATGAAGGCTATCGTATGCAAGCAACTCCATGTTGGTTTGTAAGATCTTTTTCCATACACCTCTGTAGGAACACTTAACATACCCAAGAGTATTCTAGATGACAGGGACTCTGCCGTAAGTGTCATTTCAGTAAGAGTCCACATTGTCCACTGCTTGTGCAGAATTTTATATCAATGAAGTTCTTTCTACATGCGTATGGGTTACGTCAGCCCTGGACACCCAACACCCTAATGAAGCCTTATCTAAAATCGCTTCCGCCTGACTCAGACCTTAACAAGCCTCTCACTGTCCCATTAGCCTGGACAAGAGGGGGTAATCATGGCCAGTGTGCTGCCTTTCTTGCATTAATGAAGTCAGTGGTATCCATTGTTGGTGGCCTGGCAGCTAAACGCAGAATGCTAGCAGAGCTCGCCAAATCACAGCAGTTAAAAAAGCATTACGTTGGGCCAGAGAAAGTCAGGGTGAGAACTGAACGCTGGAGGTAGAACAATTGCCTAGAGGTACCCCACGCTATAATTTTTAGATATGTAATTGTGTGTATCCGCAGTTGACCAATCGTCATCATGGACTGTGATCAGGGTCAAGAGGGCAGGTTTAACTTATTAAGGGTTTTCATTTCATTCCTGGGTTCGAGTCCCAGCTGAGGTCCTTGGTGGAGCATGCATGTTCTTCCCATGTCAAAAGGGGCTTCCTCCAAAACTGTTCGGAAAGATTTGAGTTGATAAATTCAAGTTGCTAAATTGACCGCTAAATGAACTGCAAACCTGTCCAGAGTCGCCTTTCATCCTATGATCACTGGTACAGGCTCCAGCTATCCTGCACATGACCCCATTTAGGATAAGTGGCTTGTGTAGTGATTGGAGGGAAACTTTCTCCTCCATTGTGATTATGGGATTGTTGATTTTCTGCATCTGTTCCCAGCAGATTTCCCCAGAAGATGGTATGGAATATTTTGTATGAACGTTCATTTAATCTTGGGGACCATGGAACATTTTTAGCATAACATTGGGAGCCACTTTACATAAAGTTAAACAATTCATTTGGTAATTAGGACTCCCCCAGACACAATACCAAAAGCTGGGCTAATAAATCTGTGAAAACAGAGACTGGATGGTAAACTCAATTTGGGCATCACCAGGGGATTGAGTTCTGCCCAAGCAGGTCTACACTAAGGCAGATGCCCCCCACACACTGGAGTCCACAAAATATTACACATCTTGGGGCAATTTTGCTGGCCCCATGAGGAAAAAAGCAGATCATTTTCAGCTCGCTACAACTTGCTTTAGGGACAACTGAAAGCCGAGCAATTGTTTTTGAGTCTATAGTTAGGGTTTCTTTAGATGTTGCACAAAAAAACAGGGAAATAGCCAGTCCATACCACCTATGCATCAGAAGCACAATCTTCATCCCTTGTTTTCATTTCCACTAGTTTCTCCTCTACCTCGGGCAGCGCATTTGCAGCGGCATTGAGGGAATTCAGTAGGCTCTTATCTCAATCTCCCAGGAACCGCTCAATCAATGCAGCCCTTCTGCTTCTATTCTCCCCGCTTCTCCAGCGCTGCCTACCAAGAAGAGCCTCCAGCCTGGTTTACATGCAAGCCGTGGCTCGTCTGTGGCCATATGGGCCCTGCTGACCCATGAACGAGTGTTTACCAAGCTGAAATAGTCTTCGCTCCGGCTCTGAAAAGGCCCCACGCCTCCTCCATGGATCGTGTTAATTAGCCCGTAGCAGAATTCACCCGCCTGGTGAAAACAAGGACAGTTGGAGGGACTCCCAAAAGAGAACGCAGCTTCAGAAAGCAGTTGAGCAGGTCAATTTGTGGCACTGCATTTTGAGAAAAGGCCTGTTTTCTGCAGACACCATGGTTGAAACAGTGACATTTGCATTTACCCAAAGCCCACGCACGTTTTTTCTAGGCTTCATAGCTCGGGAACAGTTTAACTTACAGACGTGGTGCACATCCATAACCATCTACAGCACAAACTCTCTCTAATTATGGTGCAAAAAACGTAGAACATGTAGCCTAGTTTGAAAAATGACCCACTTTGTATTACATTTACCCGTGTGTCTCTATAAACATCATAAAAGATGAAAAGCAGCAAAGTACAATTAGCGTTTTCAAGGATCTGAAGTGTCAGTATTCATTTTTCTGATGACTTTTTACTTTTTGCCCAAGTATCTTTACTTTCTACTCTACATTTTCAGAACAGATTCCTTTATTTTGTGCAAATGCATCTGAGGGTAATTCTCCATTAGTTTTATTTTATTTTTATCCCCTTCCCAACATCAAGACCCGTTTTTGCCTAAATGAAGAAAAACTCCAAGAACAAACAATCCTTGCATTGTCCATCGCTGGAGGACAGCCAGAGGAGAGAAGAAAGGGAGAGTGGACAGTGGAGAAAACGCATGTCCATGAAAGAAGATCAAGCAGAGACATGAATGAAAGTGAAGCAGTGAAGTTAATGCATACAGAATGGAAAGGAAAAGAACTGAATTCTACTCATGGGTTTAATGGCTGCAATTATTACTGATTTACCTGCGATTTTAAAATGTTCACTGGTCTTATTTTTAATACATTTAATTAATGGTTTTCAACATTTACGGCATTTAGCGGACGCTCTTATCCAGAGCGACTTCCATTTCCTAACTACAGGGACAGTCGCCCTGAAGCAACTCAGGGTTTAAAGTCTTGCTTAGGAACCCAATGGTGGTAGCGCTGGAGGTGGGATTTGAACCTGCAACCTCTTGGTCCATAAGTAATTACCACTAGACCACCCCATTAATGTATCTAATTTCCTTCGTGCTAAAATGCAGGTGAACTTGCTGAGGCTGTTTCTTTCAGATTTGATATTAAACGAATGTGTAGTTTGGTTAGGCGTAGCATGTATGCAGTAGGTTTCTGATAAAATGACCAATAGGTTCTACACCCCTTGTGTGTCAAAGATCTTGAGCCAAACTGAGACCTAAAGGATTTCCAGCATTCACAACGTATGGCATTAAGGTTGAGTATATCTCAAGGTTAAAGGATGCAAATGGGCTTGTTTTGTTTTCCTCCCCTTGTCTCACCAAAATCCATTAGGTATATTCTGTATAATAACTCTGTTCTCTCTGGGGGGGATTCTCGTGAAAGCTTTGCCATTTGCTCAGCAAATCCACAGCTTGCAGGGATCAAATCGATTACTTATTATGAATAGCTTTTCATGACTTGCTTGAATGAACACACAATGCGGGCCTGTATTTCTGTACCATTCTACAGATACGTCATTAATAATGCACGGGAAGAGCGAGAGCACGCCTGGGTTTAACCAAATAAACCCTGACTTGATAGAAAATTCCTATCACGAGCGCTGCCGAGCAACGGGACTTAGCCGGGAGATTTGCAGGAGGATCCGTTCTGTTGACATACTACTTCTGGGGCGCGTAGTTTTAGCGAGGCCTATTTGAACTGAAATAAGGCGTGAAAACATTTCAATTCCACGTGGCTGAAAGAAAAGGAAAAGATGCACACAGCTTCACCCCTACTGGAACTTCATTCGCTCCCTAAATGGAAAATAGATTTAGTGAAAGCACTTGTGGCTCGACCTTTGCTGTCAGAGCAGTAAAGGTCAGGCCGTCAGCGTTTGATTCAGATGGCTCCAGAGGGGGATCAGGCAGCCTAATCTAAATGAAACGGTGCCTGTGTTCCGGACAGGCCATAGCTTTATGTCAACCCAAGCCCTCGTCTCTCCTATCGCTGCCATGTTGCTAATGAGGTGAATTATCGGAAAGAAGCCCATCATGTCTGCTTCAGGCTTCTGAAGATAGAAGTGTACATTTGACTGGTTTGGGCATGTAAGTGATACGTGTATATTCAATACTGGGCAAAAGTCTTGAGGCTATTTTTCTTCCAAATAGCTAGACATTTGTACAGGAAAATTTATATGAAAGTGACAACCCTTGCCTTTGCAAGGTCACAGCACAGCACATAGTGAACCAGAATGAAATTGAACTTCTGCTTTTAACCCATGCAAACACCATGCAGCGGTGGGCAGCTATTGAAAGTGACCGGGGAGCAGTGACGGGGACGGTACCTTGCTCAAGGGTACCTCAGGGCAACCTACTGGTGAGGGAATTGAACCCACAATCTTCCGATGCAGGGCAAGTCCCTAACCTCTAGGCCATCGCTGCCCCTTGTGTCTATGTCTATGCTGCCTTCACAAGGACAAGCATTTTCAATTCCAGATCTTCCTGAAGGACAGTGTTGTTGTCTCTCATGTTCAGTACAGTCTCTGTACCTGAGCAGTTCTCCAGATCTTCCTGAAGGACAGTGTTGTTGTCTCTCATTTTCAGTCCAGTCTCTGTACCTGAGCAGTTCTCCAGATCTTCCTGAAGGACAGTGTTGTTGTCTCTCATTTTCAGTCCAGTCTCTGTACCTGAGCAGTTTGATTGTTTTTTGTTGGTTAATCCACACAGTGATCTACGTCTGAACCTTCAAGCACCACAAAGCATCTAACGTAGGACATGAAGCAGAGAAGAAACAGGTGCAGATGATTCCAGATGATCAGGTGATTTACTGCTGATGCTGAACACTCAGTGCCAGGAACCCCTTTGTCTAGGACCTTGTGTCTTTATGCACTTTATAATCTGTCATAATAAAACATTTTTTCCCATTTTTTCTTTTAATCTACCTAATATGGTGGAGAACATTTGCCTGGCATGTCCACCATGACCTCCTCTGAGGACTTACTTCTATCTCATGCAATGCACTATTACTGTTATTCCTCAGCACCTCTCAGACACATAAAGACCAGGTTAGGTCTCACTATTTCTAAACCTTTACAATAAACCTGAACTAGGCTCATTTCTCCTTCTGTTATGTAGCCTCTCCTTTATTGAAGGCACATTCTTGATTAGAGCAGTGCTGCCTGATGGAAAGGTTAAGAATTCTGGTTCAAAGAATTCTGAATGGAACAGGTTCAAGAACTAATAAAGGTTCTGAGAGTTTCTCTTTGACGGTCTTGATTGTTCCTGCTTATACATTTATTGAGAGCTCCTTCTTTTGAGTTTTGGTTCCTATCAGTTGTGTTTCTTCAGGTTCTCTGTCTTGGCTAATCTCAGTGGTTCTTCCTCAAGTTCTTAGGGAAATTTTCTTTTAGAGCTTTGGTACTTCTCAGTTTGTGTCCTTCGTACTTAGAGATTTCCTCCTTTTGAGGCTGAGTTACCCCTCAATCGTTCTTCTTCAGTGTTCCCTCAGCGGTTTGTCTTTATGTTCTTAGCGTTTTTCTTCTTTTGAGTCATCCTTCTTTTCACTGGCTTAAACAGTTCTTGTTTGTGAGTGCTGCCCTCCTTCATCGCCTTTTCCACCAGAACTCGATGCACACATTAAGAAGCTGTATCTACATCTTTGAGAAGCAGCTTTTGGATAATACCTGTTGTAGAAAAATTTCACTAGGCAAACAGTAACTGAGCCGAATTTCCACTTAGTTTGCACTGACTTGTTCTACTTGTTCCAAGAAAGTAGATTTATTATGTGCTGACAGAGCACAGGCTGAACGAAAAGTGCTGTAAGAGAAAGGCCTGAAAGATTTTATTTTAATCATTGTAATGGATGTCAGACACACAATATTGCAACCGCGGGGTCAACAACAGAACAAAAGCCAATATCTTCCAGACGCTTACAAAGTAGTCATGCAATATTCTTACGTAACCACACGTTATTGCTAGACGACTCATCCTTTTTGGACCCTTGCCTTTTCAGATGTACTGTCCTCAAATTGAAAGAGCCTGAAAAATGGGAAGACTGAGAATTGCATTTGGTGAACATGTTCATTCGTTATGGAAGCTGCTATAGACGTGCTATCTGTCTTTTCCACTCATCTCCAGACGCTGGGCTTAAAGGGCACAATCCAATCTTTAGCGTCCAGCCAGCCGGGACCAGGAGAATTTCAAGCAAGTGTATTGCAAGCATTTGTCTCCAACGCATTTGCAAGGCATAGGATGAAATCAACTTTATGAAACAGGATTCAGATGGTTATATATAAACTACAGATGCCTCAGACCAGTGGCCACAATGCCTCCCAGTAAACTCGAATATTGAGTAACGCTTGATGACACAATAAAGGGCATGACTCATGACTTTCGCTGGCAAAAGTAATATACGTTGGCTGGAGTTAAAAGAAAACTACCCAAACATGAGCTGAGAATGCACATTATGATTAGATTACTTGCCGTCATGGTTGTTTCTCCCTGAATTCCCTCATTTCGCCGCTACAGAAGTGTTCAGTTTGAAGCATTATCAATTCGTTTTGCCAAAACTGAACCTCAGCTCAAACGGGCCATGCCTAAAAGATGCAAGCTGAATCCAGGATGGTGGTTACATACAACTGAAATCAGTTTTTTACATTCAGATTTTAAGCCTCACGTCTTATGAAAAGCCAGATTAACCCACATTAAGA
The DNA here is from genome assembly GCA_017165825.1 of Hepsetus odoe. Lineage (NCBI taxonomy): Eukaryota > Metazoa > Chordata > Actinopteri > Characiformes > Hepsetidae > Hepsetus > Hepsetus odoe. Next base: position 4,081,562 of record CM029394.1, read on the forward strand.
AAACAAGCATTTCCAGAATCTTAAATTGACACACAATCATTCACTTTTCATTTTTAAAGCAAGTAAGTGGGATTTGTGGACCCACATATTATGCAAATACATATCTGCTGGTATTGATACAAAGAAAGAAAAAGAGACTAGATCTACCTGAATTCGAAAAAAAAAAAAGACTTGCAGAAGGCAGAAGGCAGAAGGCAAATCACCCTAGGAGAGGGGGGGTGATACCTTGCTCAAGCTGCCCCCCTGCCGCACGGTGTGTGAAGCAGAGGTTGAATTTCGTTGTGTCTCACTGTGTGCTGTGTTTCACAATGACAAAATAGTTACTTTCACTTTAAGATGCACAACAATAATCAAATTTGGCACTTCGTTCATGCCTTTTACTATCAGGTTTTTGCCACCAAATCCCCCATTTTGACAAGAACTTGGCTTTCATCCCCTGAGGACAAAAGTTGAAATAAATCTGAGAAAACATGATCTTGGTCATCTACCCTAAATAACTCTGGCTGGGATAGACTGGCTTTGTTTGAGTTTGCTTTGGGTGGGCAGGATTAGATTTGGTTGGGTTGAGTTTGAACGGCTTGGGTTGTGTTTGACTGGGTTTGGTTAAGATGGGTCGGGTTTGGATTGGTTGAGTGGGTTTTGAGTGAGTTCTCTTGGGTTTGGTTTGGTTAAGTTGGGTTTATTTAAGCTGTGTTGGGTTTGGGTTGGATGAGCTAGTTTTGAGCGGGTTGGGTTGGGTTTGGGTGGGTTGGGTTGAACAGTTTGGGTTGGGTTTGTTTGGGTTTATTTAAGTTGGGGTAGGTTTGGATTGGTGGAGTTGGGTTTGAGTGAGTTGTGTTTTGTTTGGGAGGGCTTAGTTGGATTTGAGCAGGTTGTATTGGGTTCGATTGGGTTGAGTTGGGTTGGCTTGAACAGCATGGACTGAGTTTGATTGGGTTTGGTTAAGATGGGTCGAGTTTGGATTGGCTGAGTTGGTTTTGAATGAGTTCTCTTGGGTTTGGTTTGGTTTGGTTAAGTTGGGTTTGAGCAAGTTGTGTTGGGTTTGGGTTGGATGAGCTAGTTTTGAGCGGGTTGTGTTGGGTTTGGCTGGGCTGGGTTGAACAGTTTGGGTTGGGTTTGTTTGAGTTTATTTAAGTTGGGTTAGGTTTGGATTGGTGGAGTTGGGTTTGAGTGAGTTGTGTTGGGTTTGGGAGGGTTTAGTTGGATTTGAGCAGGTTGTTTTGGGTTTGATTGGGTTGAGTTGGGTTGGGCTGAACAGTTTGGGTTATGTTTGTTTGGATTTGGTTTGTTTGAGTTGGGTTTGAGCAATTTGTGCTGGGTTTGGTTTGGATGAGTTGGTTCTGAACAAGTTGTGTTGGGTTGGAATGGATTGGGTTGAACAGTTTTGGTTGAGTTTGGTTACGTTTGGTTGGGTTTGATTGAGTTTGAACTGGTTGGGTTGGGTTGAATAAGTTGGATATTGGTATAAGTTGGATATAAAAGTGGCTTTATCCTTGACTGCTTCACGCATTAATAAAAAAATCAGAATACCATCACTCTCTCTTCAGCCAGGCCTCTTTTTTTATTCCATCCACTATTTACAAAGCAAATGCTGGACATTCTCCTTTAGCTTGACACCTGCCAATATGACTGGCCAAGTTTGAGCTTGTTACTATGGATAAGTACTCACAGTTTACAATGAGACCCAGAGCTGTGGTTGTCATGTAATTTAACTTTCCAACAAAGAAACCTAGATGTCCCAGATGGCCAAAATAAGGGGGAAGAAGAGTTCAGACCTATCAACCTTACTTTTCTCTTAGTTCTGGTAGACTGAAGAACAAACTGCTATCCTTGAAAAGAAGAAAAACAACGTAATGCTTTTGATTATAGCTTTTTGAAATCTGCCAGTGGTTACTGCCTGACTCACTCACAGTTTATTTCTCCAGTAATAATTGACATTCTGAATAGCTAATGCTACAATATTAGTTGCAGACTGCTCTCATAGCATCTGTCAAGAAAGAATCCATTACGATGATATCACATTGTGGGAAAGTAGTCTGCCCAAAAGAAAACAAAACCCATGCTGGACTTTATTTAATCAAGCATTTCTTTTGTTATGACAGGAATAGATTTTTTTTTTTTTTTAGCTTCATTTTATTGGCTTTGTCTGATTTGAGAACGTCTACAAAATTCAGATATCACACTAAAGATACACATTCTACCTACTTTTATAGAAAAAGGTAAACATCAACCATCTCCTCCTAATCTGTATTATTAAAAACACCTACTTCTAGTTCTACCCACTGGATATTTTATTATAAAAACCTACGTGTGCTTTCACTAACTGGACATTTTATCAGAAACACCTTGTACTTTCAGTACGTGCTTTTTCTTTTTCTCGCTGGCCACTTTATTAGAAACACCTATACTGCACCTTCACACAATGGCCAATTTTTTTAGAAACACTTATCTTTACTTCAACTTTCTGAATCCTTTATGAGAAACACCTACTGACTGGACACAACAGAGCCTGGACCTTCATGGATCAGACTGCCTGGCACATCCCACAGCCGGAAGTGACAATGAAAGGTCAGGTTGAAGATTTGTCATTGTGAATACACAACACAATGCTCCACAACAAAATCCTTCCTTTTGACCCATACACACAGTGGCGCAGTGGGCAGCCATGCATCCAGCGCCCGGGTAGCAGTGATGGTGATTGCTCAAGGGTACCTCAAGCCAACCTACTGGTTCAGAACTCAAACCTTCACTCACCGCATGACTGAGATCTGGGGAGCTTCACCACTTTCAGCACTTTGCCATGTTCTTCAACCAGTCCTGAACAATTTTTTAAAATTTTGCTGCCACTAAAGAGGTCTCAGTTTCAGATCCCACCTCCAGCACTACCACCACTGGATTTCTGAGCAACACCCTTTAACCCCAAGTTGCTCCAGGTAATGTGTCCCTGTAATTAGGCAATGGAAGTCGCTCTGGATAAGAGCTCCTGCTAAATGTCCTTGTAAATAAGGAACATGACGACCATGAAGGGTTCTACCTGGTCTGCAACAATATTTAATTAGATTAAACTAACATACCCATTAAATGCAGAACCCCAGATATCCCAGCAGAACACTGTCCAGAGCATCACACTGCCTTTGCTGGCTTGCCTTTTTCTCATAGTGCATCCTTGTGCCAGATTTCTTTCCCAGGCTTGACCATCATAACTGATTCTTAGAAAATTAGCTCCAATTTGTTTTGCATTTTTCCAGCACTTCAATGCGTCAACTTCAAGAAGTGATTGATAGAACCTACACTTTCACCGGTGCTCACAGACAGTCGATGTTATCACTTCGCCTGTCAGTGGTTTCAGTGTTGTGGCTGATTGGTGTAAAGTAGGAATGAACCTCTCCAAGGCCACATCTCCTTACCTCACTCCCAGGCCATGTCTCCCCTGTAGTATTAAGTAGTTTTGAGTTTAATCTACAAAGGACTCAGAGTACAACTACTGAGTGGCGCTCTCCTTATGCTGTCTCTTTTATAGACTCATCAGAAATGCACCAGGCACAATGCAAACAGACAAAAGTAGAAAAAAACCCCATACAGCTCTGATATATGGCTGTGCTTTCTTCGCCGAGTGCAGTCATTGCTATTCCTGAGCCGTGATTGCAGCATGCAGCAAGGTGGAGGGAGAATCCCCAGAGGAGGACGAGAAGCTCTATCTCTCTCTCTCTCTCTCCTTTTTTTCTTTCTCTCTCCTTCCATTGAATTAGCAATAACTCCTTTTGACTTTGAAGGGAGAGAAAGAAGAAAAAGGGGGGAAAAAAAGAAACACAATTGATCTGTGCATCGGTGGCCTCACCCAGGTGAAGGAGAGAGCGATAGAGAGATAGAGAGAAAAGAGGGGTCCTGAAGGGAGAAGGCATTGGCTTGGCTGAGATGGATCAAATATATGCTCAGTAAGTGATGGTAACCCCTCCTCACAATCCAGGGGGATAAATCACCTGCTGCGCTTTACGGTTTAGCGTTCTAGCGCCCTCCACCCTCTCTCGCCGCGGCCTTGGAAAATGAAGTAGATGAGCGCTGAAAAAAAGACACTCGATTTAGCTGTTCTTGGATGTGATGTAAATGCGATGCTCTCTGTATTGATTCAGCCTGGAATCTATAAAGAAAGTCCGCTTTATTGTTTATGTCCATTTCTGACGTTTCCGTTCTGGTCTACACGCCTATCGAACGCTAAGTGAGGCCGTTCTGCCTGCTCGGTTAAAAGTGCGCACTCTGCAGAGATGCTTGAACCTCAAATTAAGGTGCTGCTGGCATTCTTCCAGAGATTTCTCAACCCGGGCTTGGATACTTTAACGACATGATCATCATGAGATACAAGGTTATATCCCTCCGTTTACCGTCACTATTGGAGCTAGGCCTTCATTTTGGCCCACATGGCAATGAAAAAAAACAAACAAACATGCTAATTCCTGCTACCACCCGAATGGGATTTTTAAAAGTGGATTAAGCCGCTGCTGCTTATGAAGACATTTTGGCCGTTTTAGTATGAAAGCTTGGAAGAAGCTTATAAAAGACATTTCAATATGTTTGGGCTCATTTGCAGCAGTTTTACAGCGAATCCTTCAGTAAAGAGCCTTGGCACTGAGCTGGGATCACTGTTCACAAGTTACTGAAGGAGCAGCGGTGGTCTTGTGGTTAGGGAGTTGGCCCCAGTATTGGAAAAGTCATGGGTTGAAATGCCAGGCATGCATATGTGTGCTTTGCTGTGTTTCCCAATGACAAATAGTCACTTTCACTTTACTAATAAAGTGAAAGTGACATGTTCACACTCTAGGATGGCATATCGAGGATGTCCCAAAGATCTGGACCTGTGTCCCCGTTTCTGTTGGGTATGAGGACTGGTTTGAAGACCACAGTTTTGGACTGATCTTTTTCCAAGTCCTGCCAATTGAAGGGAAAAATATTGATTGATTACACTCCAGTGTAGCTTATTGGAGATTGTTATAGATATAGATTGTTTTATCAAATGCAGCTATATTTGGCACATTGAGTAGATTGAATGAAAAGAGTTTTTTGTTCCAGCCTGCAAAGCACCCAAAGATATTTATATATATTTTTTGTTTTGGTAAAAAAGTGTAAAAAACACTTTACATACAAATGAGTTATGACAACTAGCTGCAAAGTGCCTAAAGCAACACCGGTTCTAGATAAAAGGAATTCCAACCCTCAGCGTTCAGCATCAGCAGTAAACAAATCACCTGATCATCTGGAATCATCTGCACCTGTTTCTTTAGTGCTTCATGTCTTGGGGCAGCGGTGGCCTGGTGGTTAGGGAGTTGCCCCGGATCGGAAGATTGTGGGTTAAATTCCCTCACCAGTAAGTTGCCCTGAGCTACCCTTGAGCAAGGTACCATCCCCGTCACTGCTCCCTGGGCAGCTTTCAATAGCTGCCCCCTGCTGCATGTGTGTGTGTGTGGGTGAAATGCAGAGGTTGAATTCTGTTGTGTTGTGCTCTGCTGCGTTCCACAATGATGAAGGTAGTCACTTTCACTTAAGTTAGACACTTTTTTCTGCTTGAAGGTTCAGACGTAGATCACTGTGTGGAGTAATCAACACAGAACTATCAAACTGCTCAGGTACAGAGTCTGGACCGAAAATGAGAGACAACAACGCTGTCCTTCAGGAAGATCTGGAGAACTGCTCAGGTACAGAGACTGTACTGAAAATGAGAGACAACAACACTGTCCTTCAGGAAGATCTGGAGAACTGCTCAGGTACAGAGACTGGACTGAAAATGAGAGACAACAACGCTGTCCTTCAGGAAGATCTGGAGAACTCCTCCATGATCCAGTAAAAATAGAGAAAGTCTGACTCTTTGCAAAGTATGAAGAAATGATGGGCAGCTTAAGCAAAAAACTCAAGTTAAAATAACAAAATAAACTAGAATAAAGTGTTTCTGTCCAGATCTTACAGACATCATGAGACTGCAACCAAGGCTGCAGCCACCATGCAAAAAAGCCTAGATGGAAAGAAACGGTGAGAGCTTGCTCCAGCTTACAGTTGCTGCAGCTGAGACTAGCTTATCAATGGTACAATGCCAAGTTGGGTTGTTGTTTGAAAAGGATGATGGCATGAGGAAAATGTTCACTTGCTGAAATGTTCCAAATGTTTTCTCAATGACTTTGGAATTTGAGATTTGCAGATAAACATGTTTTCCAGATTATAATGAAGTCCAAACAATGACGTTTCATTTTTCGAATATTTCATAGCTTGTAATCAACCGATGTGGAAAAGGAAAGGCTGTGATGTCCTTGTATCTGGAATGCTGGGAAAAAAGGCAGCATTATAGAAACTATGGATGCAGTGAGCACTATCCATGTCGCTCTTAAGATATGCAATGCCTCGTGCATTTCTTTAAATAGGGTTGATGCCGACCAAATCTCAATCAAGTCTACTTTTAGCGGTCAGGGATGCAAGAACCACAACCATTTTTGCAGTTGATCCCAATGTTGAAAGGTAGATCTTGTCTGGGGTACCAGAATGACCAGAAAGGCCAATGTGAACGATACTGGGAGCTATATGATAATCTAGGGGTAATCCCGGGGGCACAGATGGTAGCACTGCCGCCTCACAGCGAGAAGATCCTGGATTGGGTGTCTCCTCACCCTGTGAGAGCTGGGAAAGGCTCCAGTACCCCCGTGACCCTAATTAGGACAAGCAGCTCAGAAAATGAGTGATAGAGAGTGAATGAGTGAGAGGTGATAATCTCGCATGAACATTTTCAAATTGCAAACTTCATACGCACTCCAGTGAAGCTCAGAGTGAGAGAGAGGGACCAACACAATCCCAGTTGTTCTTCCCAACTCATTGGCATCAGATATGAAAGTGACTGATCACAACCCAGCAAACAGTGAGACCATGATGAAATGCTTTCCTGCATTTAACCACACTGGAAAACAGGGCAGCCATGCATGCAGTGCCGAGGGAGCGGAGATAAGGACCTTCCTTTGGACATGTCCAAACCAACACAGTCTTGCTCCTCTGATTTTGTTTCCAAACCATCCAACCTGAGCTGTACCTCTAATATACTTTACATTTACATTTGCAGCATTTAGCAGACGCTCTTATCCAGAGTGACTTCCAGTTCCTAATTATAGGGACAGTCCCCCTGGAGCAACTCAGGGTTAAGGGTCTTGCTCAGGGACCCAGTGGTGGTAGTGCTAGAGGTGGGATTTAAACCTGGGACCTCTTGATCCAGAGGTCCATAGGCAGGTATCCTACCACTAAACCACCACCACTACTTGTTCCTAATCCTGTCCATCCTCGTCCAATTCTTAACATCCGTCTTTGTATCTTAAAAACTGAGTCATTGACAATATTAGAACCGCTGGGTGGTGATTGGTTGGGCATGAAAGGAATGTCAGCCACTTACCCAATAGGCACCACAGGCCAGGATCCACCAGCAAGCTTCATCCAAGGAAGGAGGAACCGTGAATGAATACATCACTCAAATAAGATTTTACTCATTTTAAATAATAATAAAACATCCAAAAGTAGCTCTCAATGCTGATTTTGCTTTGGTGCTTTAGCCAGAGATGCATAAATCAATGTATGGGAAATACGATCATATCAGTCCATAGTATTGATCATTTTATGACCTTTTTTATGAATGATCTTTTATTGAATTGAATCGGTAACATTTCATCCGTTTGAGTCTCCATCTAAATCTCCCACAGAGAAAGTGCGTGGTTCATGATGGCTGTTCTTTTGTGAGCAGGTGTTTTTGCCGGAGCCCCATCCTGGTGCTTGTTTGTTCTTATCGTGTACCTGTCTGTCTACTCCGGACCCCCGTCGCATGACCCGCGTGGTGCTTTAAAGGGCAGGATGCTGTAGGCTTTGAAGGGTTCCAACTGGGCGGGGAAGTGTGTGATCGGAAACCATCCCCGATGGGAGTGTGTGTGGGCTGCTTCAAAGGCAGGACGTTCTGACCTTTTCCACACCGCAGAGATAGTTTGGCCCAGCTGGACTGTCCCGGGCCCCTGACCGGGCAAGACCTCACAGTCGGAGCATAGCCACCGTCACAGGACCGGTTTTCACACTAGAGGAGACTGCATCATACAGCGGGACCCATGAGTTAATGACCCGGGAAGGTATTATTCACACCATATTTTCTAATCCTCCTGCGATGATTTTGATCCATTCTGAAATTCCTGTTTATTTTTCTCGTTTAAAAAAAAATGTGGTAAAAACGAACGGTTTAAAGGTTAGAACTGGAACTTTTTGTGAAATGTCAATAAAATTCTTCATTCCTTGAGATTGTTCTGGGGGTTTCTATTTGATGACAAAGAGATACATTGTAACCTCAGGGCCAGAAGGTTCTGGGCTAGAAGGTTTGGGTTTCTCTGGGTTCTTCCTATAGTCTAAAGGCATGCACTGCTCTGGTGTACTAGAGATGCTAAATTGCTCCCTAGAGCTGTGTGTGTGTGTGTGTGTGTGTGTGTGTATGTGTGTGTGTGTGTGTGTGTGTGTGTGTGTGTGTGTGTGTGTGTGTGTGTGTCTGTGATAAACTGCCTATGCAGGGTGTTTATCTGTCTTTGGACCTTTGAACACTAGAATGGCCTCCAGCATCCTTTGCAACCCTGTTTAGGATAAATAGATTGGATGGATGGATGGATGGATGGATGGATGGATGGATGATGGATGGATGGTTGGATGAATGGATGGATGGATGATGGATGGATGATGGATGGATGGATAGATGGATGATGGATGGATGGTTGGATGAATGGATGGATGGATGATGGATGGATGATGGATGGATGGATGATGGATGGATGGATGAATGATGTTTGAATGGATGGATGAATGGATGGATGGATGGATGGATGGATTGATGGATGATGATTGGATGGATGGATGGATGGATGATGGTTGGATGGAGGGATGGATGGTTGGATGGACTGATGGATGTGTGAATAATGCTTGAATGGTTGGATGGATGGATAGATAATGGTTGGATGGATGGATGAATGATGCTTGAATGGATGGATGGAAGGATAGATGGATGGATGGATGGATGGATGATGGTTGGATGGATGGATGGTTAGATGGATCGATGGATGGGTGAATGATGCTTGAATGGTTGGATGGATGGATGGATGGTTGGATGGATGGATGAATGATGCTTGAATGGATGGATGGAAGGATCGATGGATTGATGGATGAATGAATGGATGGTTGGACTGTGCAACCTGCCATGTTCAAGCACAACAGCAGATAATTAATTGCAGATCAGATCTGGTTATGATCACAGCCTGGCTCCTTCTATATGGAACCGCATGTTCTCCGTGTGTTTTCGGGAGCTCCGGCTTCCTCCAACAGTCCAAGGGTGTGGATGTCAGCTGGACTGGATATGCTGCATTGCTCTTTAACCGTATCTTTGTGTGGAAAATGTGCCAGTAAAGTTGTGTCAGTTCAAAAAGATGTGGTGGTGCGTCACACAGCCTGAAGGAAATAGGTGGCAACCTTCACCCTCTCAGTCTTGTGAGTCTTGTGACCTGGTGGAGAGAAATTAGGGGAAAATCCAAACAAAAAGAGAAGAAATAATCCATCTAACTGGTATTAAGACCAGTTTAAAATAGTTTTCCCATTTTGATCTGCACTGCTTTGTTCCGTAGACTCTTTCGATCCATGAACACAATCTAATATTTAATGGGGCTTTGTTCACAGCGTGTGAATTACGGATATGATATGCTCCGTGTAATCACCCTTGGATGTCATAGGCGCCGACTTGATGGATGAAAATCTAAGAACAGTTTCAGAACAGTTGTTTGCAGCAATGGTGATAACGTGTCAAAAACAATGTGGGTACCTATGAGCTACTGGCTTTATTGTTTTATTTGAAATGCAGAACGTGCTCGTGCTGAATTGAGCCCTGAGTGGGGTTGTGGTCCAAAGCTGTGATGCAAGCTGATATGATTCATTTGGGAACGTAGTCGTTTTCCTAGTTTCCGAGACACCTTTGTTGCGCAACAAATTAAAGGCATTTGTCCCATTTGTCTCAATGATGGCTTTATGCTGAATAAGTCGCAAATGACTTACTACCTCTCTAATGTTAATCAGTTTGAAGGTTCTCCACAAGGGGGAGCTCTTGAGTTTTTTATTTTGGAATATATGAAAGGATCCAAAATTGGACAAGGGGTCTCCAAAGGATGCAGCCGTAAGACCGCATCAAAAAAGGAAAGAGAATTGAAGGTACCGTCCCCGTCACTGCTCCCCAGGCTCTTTCAATAGCTGCCCCCTGCTGCATGTGTGTGTATGGGTGAAACGCAGAGGTTGAATTTCGTTGTGTTGTGCTGTGCTGCATTCCACAATAACAAGGGTAGTCACTTTCACTTTTTTCACTTTTATAGGGCAAAAAACAGAGATCACACAGCAGAAACATATATAGTCACACCTTGGGGGTAATTTGGCACCACAATGTCACTTCTTGGGGCTTCATTTACAACTCAAATACACCTGACGTCCACTCTTTGGACTGCGGGAAGAAACTGGAGCACCAGGAGAAAAGTGGCTCCACACAGAAAGTGCTGGGATTCGACCCCACACATTCTAGAAGTTTCAGGAAAACTCAACTTCTGGTCCAAGACTCAAACCCAAGATTGTCTGATCATGGGGTCCATTGCCTAAACCCTGGGGCAGCAGTGGCCTAGTGGTTAGGGACTAAACCTCAGGATCATGGGTTTGAATCCTAGACCAGTAGGTTGCCCTGAGGTACCCTTGAGCAAGGTACCGTCTCCATCACTGCTCCCTGGGCGCTTTAAATAGCTGCCCCCTGCTGCACCGTGTGCATGGGTGAAAAGCAGAGGCTGAACTTCGTTGCGGCTCACTGTGAGCTGTGCTGTGGTTCACAATGACAAGTAATCACTTTCATTTCCTTTTCACTACACCTAACTCGCCCACCACTTCTACCACACTAAGACTGAATTCTTCTGCTTCTGAAGTGGTTCTTCAGAGTACTCTCTATCTGAAATAGCAGCTCTTCTGCTCATGTCAGTTTGTAATACTGTTAATTTCCCAAAGATCCCAGCAAGCTTCTGGAGTAGAATCTCCTTCTTGGGTCAATAACGCCTGCCGGTGTGCTGTGGCTTAGCATCCCACCTATATTTGGCTTGGGGAATGCTCAAACAGAAGCTTTTCTCCTCGGGGAAATGCCTTCAGTAAATCCAATATTGCAGTTATTGTTGTGTGGGCTTAGCGTGATTGAATGGGGGCTTTGGTGGATGGGTCACTTTGCAGAGCACACTGAGAAAGAAAGGCTGACAAAGAAGAACGACAGGAGATAAGCTCTACATAAGAGCTGATCCACGCTGACTAATACACATTTTGTCTAGGAAAATATAAGGCTGTTGCCAGGTAGAGTTGTATGTTCACAATGGTGGGTCTCTCGTGTGTGTTCACAGGGAACGTGCTGTTGGAATCAGGTTGCTATCGGGTGGACGACAGGTTTTTATAGGCAACCGCTGTTTATATGACAGCGACAGAAACTCAAAAAATTTGTCCAAAAAGCCTATAATGTACTTCCTTCTCAGTTTTCAATTTCTTCAGAAATTAAATTGTTCCTAATTTTGGGTAAATTGCGATATTGGAAAATTGTGTCAATTATTTTTGGCCAAATTATTGCTTTGAAATTGATCTATGCCTATTTTAATGCATGCAAGTCATCAAGACTGAAACAGATGAACAAAATTTACAGGGCTACTTACGATGTCTGCCCATGTTGAAGAAACAGATGGAACGTTCCAAGAAACCATCATTTGCATCACAACTCCTTTGAATCGTTATGATGAAGTGCCCGGCCTTGCGCACCAAATGGTGCCTTGACCACGCCTGGTGCGCCATATACATCAGCGTGACGGCTCCGTATGCTGCCCTGGTGGTTGGAGATGTTGGGTCATCCATCAACATGGTGCGCCTAGCCCAAGGCACAGTCCGCCATCGTCTCCCTGAGATTGCAGAAGCGGAGCCAACCAGGTGGAACAAATGGGCTGCTACTGTTCTCTGACTCACTGCCTACATCCTCTGCATATTCACACGTTCTGCCCAAACCTGGTGACCATAGCGATACTTGTTTCACCCCCTAGTCTTAGAGCAACACTCAAGTCCATCATTGTTCATGATTCATTAATTGCATCTTTTTAGAGCCAGACATTAATGGTATTTTTAGTTTATTTGTTGAGGAACAATTCTCTTTCCTGAAGGACAGTGTGGTTGTCTCTCATTTTCATTCCAGTCTCTGTACCTGAGCAGTTCTCCAGATCTTCCTGAAGGACAGTGTTGTTGTCTCTCATTTTCAGTCCAGTCTCTGTACCTGAGCAGTTTGATTGTTTTTTGTTGGTTAATCCACACAGTGATCTACGTCTGAACCTTCAAGCACAACAAAGCATCTAACGTAAGACATGAAGCAGAGAGGAAACAGTGCAGATGATTGCAGATGATCAGGTGATTTATGGCTGATGCTGCACGCTGAACCCATTTTTTCTTTTAATCTACCTAATATGGTGAAGAACATTTGCCTGGCATGTCCACCATGACCTCCACTGAGGACTTACTTCTATTTCATGCAATGCACTATTACTGTTATTCCTCAGCACCTCTCAGACAGTTTTATGCATTTGCACATAAAGACCAGGTTAGGTCTCACTATTTCTAAACCTTTACAATAAACCACTGTGTTTCCTCCACATGGCTGAAATAATACCCTGTGGACATGTGGACTGCAAAATGATGGCAACCTTTTCTAAAGGCACCTCATTTTTTCCTTCCTGTGGTCATTTGGTTCACCTTGCAGTTACCTTGATTTGTGCAGTGTATGCTGCGGCAGATCTATTGTGCATCAAGAATGTGCTCTTATCCTTGGTCCCTCTGCAGGGAGCCCATGGATCGACCAGTGGTCTTCCATCAGCAAGCTGTTAATGAATGAGATGAGAGGGAACAGAGGGGCTGGGGTCCAGGCTCTTCATGGTATTGCTTCCCTCAGCACAGTTCTCTTTTAACCTCACACCTGAATTGACGGCACATTTCTCCCCTGGCCTACTACAAGTCCCTGTCCGGTCCTTATCAATAACAGAGTTCTGGCAAAACTGCCAGTAGGACCACTAGTTTCTGAGAATGCTTTTGAGCAAAAAAGTGTACACTTGCGTTTGGACATAAATTTCTAGGCTTACACTGAATTTTGTAGGCGTAGCACTTGGGTTGAGATTTGATAGTAATACACTTGGGTTCGAGAAGACTTTCTTGGACTGTACTCGGACCTGGACAGAGTTCTTTTGGGCTAGAGTTAAGACTGCTCAGCATTTTATCAGACTTCACTTAGGTTTTGGCCAAAACGTTGCTGGACCATATCTGGGTTTAGGCAAAGTTTTCTAGTCTATGCTTGAGTTTGAGTCGGTTTGAACGGTGAAGATGCAAAGGACTGGAAGAAATGGAAACGGATGATCCTCTGTGGCGACCCCTAAATGGGAGCAGCCAGAAGAAGAAGAAGAAGAAGAAGAAGAAGAAGAGGATACTTGAGTTTTAGCAAAATTTTGCCAGGTTAAAGCTGGGTTAGTAATAATTGAATTTCTTTGGCCAAATTAGGACAAATCCTTGACTTGGGTATAACATGCTTGTTCTGAATTCATGTTCAGACCAAACCCACGCTAGACTGAAGCATCCTGTCAGCCATGTTCACAGGAGGCAAATCAAGCTTGACATCCAACTTTAATCACACATTTTGCAAAATATCCCAGTTCTGATGATTGCCATTAGAGGGCTTACAAACAGAACATAAACGGTACATCTAATTCCTCGTCAAAACCCCCTTTGGATCCATGTATGTGTTTTCCCTTTTTAATCCTCTCTAGTTGCCTGCGTGGAGAGGGAATTTGATTGCTGGAGCTGGAGTGGGGAGAGTAACTGATGAGCGAAATTTCACGTTTCATTTCCAGAACTCTTAAGCAGATGGCACATCTTGGCAATTCTCCCTCCAGTATTAATGGAGTGGCTCAGTTGGGCCTAGAGGAGCGAGTGAGATAGGCCGAAAAGGGAAAGGATAAGAGAGGGAAGGCACGATGCTTTGCAAAGGTCATATGGGAGAGTGCTTAATTTATGGTGGGATTTGTGACATTTCGCGGTAAAAGCATGCTCAGAAATCTTTCATCAGCGCATCGATAGACTTATCATCTTTGCTTGTATTGCTTTGTGTTTAGGTGCTGCTAGAGTTCTTCCTCAACGAAAGGAGCGCTTTCTTTTTTAGCTATTGAAAGTGCCCGGGGAGCAGTGACGGGGACGGTACCTATCCATACAATGCCATGCAAGTGTTTCCCCCTTCCCCTAGATGTAAGCTACTTGCTACTGCTAACAAACCAAACCTTTTCTGCTTCTTTTGTCAACTATCTTAAACCACATCTGGCTTTTAAATAATGATGAATTACTGAAGGCTTTCAGAATGAACAGAACTTCAGTTCAGCTCTTTTAGACTGTTCTAGGTTCAGATTCCTCAATATTTATGATGATGATAAAAACCACTTCAGGTCAGCACTGCTGTTCCCCATGCAGTTTCTGAAAGCATGCTCAGTTGTCTGAGATGACTGCTAAACATTTTGATAGCTCACAGTAAGTCATAAGGCTTCCTAAACATCATCCACAAGGCTGCTCCACTTAAATAAAGAGATGGAGTGAGACCGAACTACAATGATGTAACCAATAGACTCAATCTGGGAAGCCTGTGGCTGAAATCCTGGTCATGCTAGTTGATGTTTGAGGTCTGATATTCTGTCCAATATTTGGCCAATAATCAAAGAGTGAGAGCAGCATCATCAGGGACCACATGTTCCCAATAATTCCCTTAAACCTAACTCACACTGTATATGGAGCAAAAATATGGACCCTGCAAACTGGTTTGAAGACCGCTGGGTCTAATGGTGAAAACCTGGTGAAAGTCTCCCAAAGGTTCTCAGAATATGAAAATCCATAGTAGATCTTTCTGATCAAGTGAGTTCATTCAGGTTGCTCGCGAAGCAAAGAGGAATAGACAGTAGTTAAAAACAGTGATCCTTCTATACTTTAGGGAGTGATGTCCAACCCCCAACCCCTTCAGAGTGACACCTGCCATTTACAATCCCACCTCATCTATTACATACATTTCATTCCTCCCTCTCTCTTTCGTGTGGGGTAATCTGACTCCATGGGGAGCCCCAACCTTCCGGTCCTGATGAGGGCCGGGGGAGCCGGTGCATTCTGATTACTAGTGCTCTTCAATCAGAGAACCGCACAAGTGATTGGAGAGCACCGACTTTGCCAGAGATCCTCTGATTGGGCGTAAAAGCTGAAGAGCGGCTGCAGCTGCAAAGTGTTGGAGAGAAAAGAAACAGACTAAATAAAAAAAGAAAGGCCATTAGTAAAGTTATTGGTTAGAGTTTATTAAACAAGCTGGGTTTTCAGACATTATCGTGGTCACCGGGCTCTTGTGCACCCTTATGTACAGCCTCTGAGTTTGAACGAGGGTCTCGTTTTCACCAATTCCAGCTGAGATCAATTCCATGCTCTTTCTCCCACAAGATAAATGCCCATGAACAAGAAGTGCTGTGCGACCCTAATGAGGCATCCTGATAATATAGCTCCTGTTAAAGTTCTGTGAGGACATTCTTGGAGATCATTTATTTTAATAGGTGTCTTTTATGCGCTTATTTCAAGCACCATAACTAATCCGTGTTCAATAGTAAGAGCATTAGGGAAGCTGTGCGCTGTACCCCATTATATGACCGTGTAGGTACAAGGTGTATAGTTCATTCTTCTCACTGCATACTCAAATACAGAGGTCTTCCCTGCTCTAAGTGATCTTCAGCCTCACCGTCTTAAAGAACTTGTTACCCCGCAATGGCAATAATCTCTCAACGCCATGAATTGGGCTCACAAAGGCCTGAAATTAGCATCACACCTCCAGAGGCATAGAGCATTACTTTGCCCACACACTGTGCCAGGAGTGATTAACTTTTGAGCTTGGCTTTGAAATCCTCCTCTAGCCCTTTCACACCATGTTAATTGTTTCCAATTGTGCCCTCAATAGGCTCACCATGCTTCTGCCCTGTAGTGAGCTTCTCACCAAACCCACCATTCAAGAAATGATGCCTTGAATGAGTCGACTTTTATCGACCCTCCCCTCCAAGTTCTCCTTTGTTCCAACCTACTCCTAGTCCTGACTCTATTTAGCATCTCGGTTGGTTAGTCTAAATCTGAAACCAGAACAAGATGCAAACCAGAAAGATTCTGGCAGGAAATATGTGTGGTTTGCTTTGGTTCTTCAGAATGTGGTTGGACTGCAGGAAACAGACATTGTGAGATGAAAACGAAGGCCCAGATGGTCCAGGAAAAACAAAAATAATTAGCTTATAAAATACGGTTCTATTTTGTTTTAAATGTAACTTTGTTGTGGTTTTTTCTCTTCAGATAACTAACATCTCTATACTTTATGCTGTCCATTAGATAACCTGTCTGATTTCTGATTTCATAAGAGGCACCAACCTGGGAAGAACGGCACTGAAGTGTGAACGCATTGCTAGATGTCCTTTTCTCTTCTAAGGTTGTTTGAATTGAAAGGCTTTTGCTTGGTGAGTCAGACAGAAGACATGATTCAGTCTGATGAGATGGTCAGGTAAGAAAAAGTCAGGTCAAGTCACGAGTGTACGTTATGAGTCAGAGCTGCGAGTAAACTAATGGTGTAAAGTAAACTCAAGGTCAAGTCAGAGGCAGAAGGGGTGAATGAAAGTTAGATTAGATTGTGCTTCGGTTATGCAAGTCAGACTTGAGTCACAGGCAGTCAAGGGATAAAGCTACATTTTCGGGGCAGCAGTTGCCTAGCGTTTAGGGACACAAGTCAGAGTCAAGTCATATGCAATCAATGGTTATGCAAGTTGTGTTGTGAGTTAGTTCAGCACAAATGGAAGCTGAGTCCCAAGCAGCGGGTGAATGAACGATGGCGTGAGTCAATCAAGAAGTCACAAGCAATTAAGAGCAAATTTAAGTTGGGTTTCGAGTCAGCATAAGCAAGCAGCGAATCAGTTCGGAGTCAAATCACGAATCGGTTCAGGGAGAACCCCAGTCAGCAAAGGACGAGAGATAAATTGTGCAAATGTCCCGCAGTCTGTAACGTGCAGTGGACTAATAGGAGAGGTGGAGCTCATAAAATACCCAGTATATGGAAGAACATGGCAGGGGCTTCTAATAAAGTTCCAAATGAGAGGATATAAAGCTTTCCACCGTTAGGAAAGCCTATCAGACAGGCTAATTTTCTGACCATTGTAGCAACGTTACACATTTCCATTTTTCTTTTCCTCTGCACAGAGTGCATAGATCTCTGCAATCGTGAACTACTGTAACACCCAGCACGACAGCATTAAGTGAATCTCTGCAGCCCTCTCAATCTGTTCAAAGAGCTTCACTTCCTCCAAGCGTTTACACGTTCCATAAAGGTTTACCAATCCCAAACTTTCTCAGGTATTCATCTTTGCCACATTCTCTTTGCCCCACTTTGAAAATGATGTGGTTTCTCCTTTCAATAAGCCTCGCCTTCCACCAGGAAGAAAAATCCACAAGCAAAATCCACAAGCATCTCTTTGTAGTGACAACAGTCTCCTTCAACGTCCCACTTTCATGATGGCTTTGGCGACACCCTTTCAAAGCCTGGCCAGAAATTCCTCATAAACCCGCAAATAAAACAGAGTCGCTCTGCAGAGCTTTTCATTCAGACGGACCTTCTCGAGACGTCCAGCGGCCACGGCTCGTGAAAGTGACCGCCACACTCTGCTCATTTGAGTAAAAAGTACGGCGTGGAACCTTTTTTACAAGGCGGGACAATCTGAGGAAAAAGTTTGTAGAGGGACGCTGTAAATAGTGGCAGCCCCCCCCCCCCCCATTCAAAGCAATTTAAAGATCTGTTCTTCACGGCAGAGCTTTCGTTTAGTGGAGGAACATGTTTTTATGGTTCGGTTTACTGGAGCTTGTGAAGTGGGTCTAATTTTCATTTCCAACGCTTTAAATATTTCACTCCATTGTAAAGAAAAGGCAATTATGTGTTAAAGGTCAAGCAGACCAGTAATAGAACCTTCTCTTTATGGATATCCTACATTTCCAAGGCCAGATTAAATCGGGTTCGTGCATGACCTGTCTTATTTAGCACTCAGGGTCCAGCACAAATTTTCTAAAACCTCTGGCTGAAGCTACCAGAGCCAGCGTGTAGACTAAAGGGAAAACCTCTTAATTATTACGCAAAACCAAAGGGATGTTAAGGGACACATGCAAACCTCAGAACTAAGTCCATCCTTGTAGCGCCACCTTACTGGTGAACAGTTTAAGGTTGCAGCCCTTCTGAAGTTTGTGATGCTTCTAGCTGTTCTTCTGGGCCCATTTTTTGAACACAGATCTGCTTTTAGAAGGACATTTCTGGATGATGGACTGCTCTTAACCTAGCAGAGACTCTTTAGCGACTCCAAAATACCACTAGACCAGCTGTCCTTCCATGAGATCAATTACAAATGGTCATGCCTTTGCCAAGACCTTTCATTTGTTTCAGTTACATGTTGCTGATCCAAAATCAGACCTTCCTGTTCAAGCAGAAGATGGCAAACCACAGCTATCCAAGGGCAGGACTCCCAGATGAGAGACCAGTAGATACAGACTTGAGCACAGGTTTGATGATAAAGCAGCTTTTGATCCGTAATAGCGCTTAACTGTACATCAGGGCAAGTGAGGGTTCTTCAGAGTGATCCCAAAGAAGAATCTTTTTGAAGTGGATAGTTCTTTAGAGAAATTGGTACTATATTTTGAGGACACTCTTTGAGCACTCTTTGAGAATCTCATTGAGCACTTTTCCATCAGCAGGGAACCAGCCAAACTCTGGGTTTGGTATGTTTGGAGCCTTTTAACCAATCAAATTTGTTCTCTGAGAACTGAACCTAAAAATTCAGCTCTCAGAGAAACCAAAATATAAACGTTCTAAGAATCCTGAACAGAATGGCGTCAAAGGGGTCCTTTTCAACCCAAACTTCCCATCAGTCAAAATAAATAAAAAAAGACATGTCCAGCAAAGTGCCCGTCCAGGGGACACGAGCCAGAGGGAGGGTAGTGGGACACGTCCCTTCTTTGCGGTGTAGGTGCCGCTTCAGTAATTACAAAGTAAGAGATGCTCTCCTATTGTGCCCAAAGCAAACATCATCATCGTCATCGTCATCATCATCATCATCAGGCTGACGGCAGTAATTTGATATCATTGCTGAGTGTGACTGGGTGGGGACATTAGTGATGGAACATTAAACTGCCTCCTGCCACTTCCAAATGGTTTGTAAAACAAGATACAATTGCCATTTCATAATTTATACTCGGAGCACAGGAGGACAACCTGGACCTCAAGGAGGATGATGAAGATGCACCTTAAGAAAAAAAAAAGAGCAATTTATAGCAATCATTCAATTGACAATTCACTTAAAACTTTCTTGCAAATTTTTAATTTTGTTTGCTCTTAATAGCATCCGCTTTGATTTAATTATGCTAATAACTGCCTTTAAACCAATTATGCTAATGACAGCCATCAGGCTACAGTAAAATGCCACCAAGTTCAGCTTCTACAGCACATTTCCCTCTCTTTTCATTCCAGCTCAGCTTTCCATCCATCCATCCATCCATTTTTTAAACCTTGATGCAGAACGTGAACACATATAGCTACAGTGCTGTGCAAAAGCCTTAAGCCATCCCTCGTTTCTTTTGCATATTGAGTAAATGTTTTTGTGCTCCAGGTTGCAAAGTATCTAAAGAAACAAGGTTCTAGATAAAAGGGTTCCAACCACTCAGCATTCAGCATCATCAGTAAACTAATCACCTGATCATCTGGAATCATCTGCACCTGTTTCTTCACTGCTTCATGTCTTAAGTTAGACACTTTGCTTGAATAAACTGCTTTCAGACCTAAATCCTCAGCTAGGACAAATGTAGCAATTATGGCACACGGGTTTATATCACACCCGGATGACAATGCATCAAATTTTGTAGGCCTGTATTGTACAAGTGCTACATTTATATGACATCCAACATCTCTGTTATCCACATTAGGAAAATGAATCCATTTTCTGAGCCACTGATTCTGACCACGGTGGAGGGGGACTTGGAGCCAAGCCCAGGACTCTGGACAGCTCAGCAGTCAACCACCTGCATGTCTCTGGACTGCAGGAGGACACAGAAGGAGAGCATAGAAACTTCACACAGAAAGGACCCTGGACGGACCTGGAAGCGTCTTGCCTTGAGGCGACCAACCTGCTGCCTCACATTTAATTTTTTGAAAAAATCTTGACCACTTATCTTTTGCTCCGTACGTTGCTGGAGCCAATCCCAAAAGGGAAAGACCCAGGACATGTCTCCTGTCCATCACTGTGCAGACACACAGACAAACACACTCAAACATCTCCAATCCATCCGACATGCATGTCTTTGGTCTGTCTTCTCGCATAAGAGAAGAACAATCTCCACACAGGACCTGGGACGTCCCGTCTGGGAATTGAATGCAGGATCACTGTAGCTACTCACTGTTCCACAACACCATCCTACTTAAACCAACAACAACAAAAAAAAGTGCACAATTCACATTCCCACATTTCATTGAAAGGTTCTTTCAGGAAGTGGTTCCTTTTTAAAGAGGGCCTAATGCATCTCTCAGAATCGTTGCTGTATGTGAAGAGAATAGCCACCATCAGCAACTAAAGCTAGTTCAGGAAGAGAGAGTAGGACAGAGAGACACAGAGACAGACAGCATCCTGAGAGATGTCCTCGAGTGCCTTTTATTTACCTCCCTTCGGCGTCGCCACAGGGGCGAGTGGAAAATCTTATTTCTCCACCACACCGTAGGAGATTGGACATGAAGGGAATCATTTCTCTGCCGTGACTAATGTCACGTCTGAGAGGCCTCTTTTCGCTAAATTAATTTAACTTCCTTTAAGTGCGTGTTTACTTTAAGCAGCCCTTGACTCCCGTGGCAAATGCATTCCTCTCTCCCTTCATCCCGCCCCATCCTGGATCTCAGATCCACTCCGGTGTCTGGTTACAGCAACCTGTAAGATTCAATCAGAATATGGTAACGTGTCTAAATGGAAAAGATATCGTTCAGGGCTGGGCAGACAATCTGCTGTGAGTGACAGTATTTGAGTGGCCAGAAGATGGAAGTACAGGGTGTCTCTAATAAAGTGGTCAGGTAGGAGTTTCTCATGCAATGGCCAGTAAGAGAAATGACAGGGCAGGTGTTTCCAACAAAGTGGCCAGGGAGAGGATGTGTAGGATGAGTGTTTCTACTTAGATGGTCGCTCAGGGGAAGTACAAGGTAGGTGTTTCCAATAAAGTGCCCTAATTCCCAGGTGGGACGGTCCGGGTCCTTGGAGTTCGTTCTACCCTTGTCTGTGTGTGTTTCCTCCAAGAGTCCAGTTTCCTCCCACCGTCCAAAGACCTGCATGTCAGGTAGAGTGGAGATGCTAAATTGGCCGTAGGTGTGTGTGTCTGTGTGTGTGTGTGTGTGTTTGTCCTGCAATGGACTGGCAACCTGTCCGGGGTGTTTCCTCACCTTTCGCCCCGTGACAGCTGGGATTGGCTCCAGCACCCACTACAATGCTAATTAGGACAAGCGGCTATGAAAATGAGTGAGTGAGAGTGTTTCAATTAAGGTGATCTTTGATTGCACAGGCTAGGTGTTTCCAATACAGTGGCCAGGGAGAGGCTTTGCAGGATGAGTGTTTCTAATGAGATGGTCGGTCAGTGGTAGTACAAGGTAGGGGTTTCCAATAAATTGGCCAGCAAATATTTCTCAGCGGTGTCTGAATAACTGAATCGGAGAATCTGAGATGGGTGGAGATGGGGAACGCTGCTCCAAATGGCAGTATTTCCAGCATTCCCTGTTGAATTCCATCTCACTTTATGGTTTCCCACTGATACACATTTTGTTTTTGTTGTTATTGTTGTTTTGGATGGATGATTATCAATCTAATTTTTCGTTTTTCCCCCTCATGTCTTCCTACGGCAGTCCCATGTGGAGAAAGAATTATATGAAGTAATCAAGTCGGGTGAATTAGACCATTAGCTTGATTAAGCAACTCCATATGTCGCGGAGTGATGGAAAAGGAGACAAAAAACACAAGCGGCACTTCTGAGTCATGATTAAGAAATGCTAATTGTATTTTTCATTACAGGGAAATCAATGCTTCGTTTCACAGACGTTACACTTGCTCTGGCTTGTTTGGGGGGCAAAAAATTTCTTTCGGGGAACGAACAAACAAACCAAGCGGCCTCAGCCAAGTCATGAGCATCCTGTAACCTACAGAGACGGGTCGGTGGTCCTACGTCACCTCGATATAGATCCTGTTTCCTTCGAGTTTCCCATTGCGTCCTGATTCATCCCCGTCCTTACGGGAAAGAGTCTTCCTTATAAATGTGAGCCGAGCATGGAGCTGACTGTGTAATAATCTGCGTCGGGCGCGTATAACTCACGGTTTATATATTAAAGCTCGTCTGGGCCGCATTAAGGCAGTAATGCCCTGAGACAGCTGTTCAGGCCTTGCGTATTGTTTGCAAGGTCATCTGCCATGTAATTATATTTTGAACCTGCCCAGACAAATGTAGAAACGGAATTCCTTGCTGGTTTACATGCAAATAATGAGGCAGGGGAGCGACAGCCTGGTCGCAACAAATGGAAAAACGCAGCCCCAGCTTCATCACTTTCAACATTTGGCCAATTACACCGTGATTCGCGGAGGGCCGTGGTACACAGCAACTGCTTGTAATCATTTCCCCGTACATGAATGCGGGGCTCTGCTGCTTGGTTCCCCGTCTGCCGTTTCTCAAGATCATCAATGGAGGAAAATGCCACGTTCATACTGCAAGCCTTAGAGCTCAGTCGCAATGAACAGCTCACATCACGCTGGAAGCTGCTGAAGGAATCCTGTGACGTGATGGTGTGCTTGGCTGAGGGACATGAGAGGTTACTGATGTTCTGAAGTGACCGCTCAAGTTCTGCTGGTGCAGAAGGTGAATAAAATACACAGCTGAAGGAGACCTTCCTCTTGGGTCCTTCAAGATATCCTACTCATCTGGGACTTGGACCAGGACCAAGCGATCCTAGGGCCTACTCCCTAGACTACTACTTCACCACAAATCACACAAATCACATGAAAGTGAAGCGGTGAAGTTCATGTGGATTATTTTCAGTAGATTGTTTTTATTGGAGTTGAAGTTCGAGGCTTTAAAAGTCTTTAATTCTATTAATATGGAGTGAGATTCAGTTCACTTTCAGCACAGACAGACACTCCAGACGTCCTTCAGACGAGACACGTCTCACTCTACACTCTCAGTACACTCCTGTACTTTTACTTTACACTCAGTACATTCCTGTACTTTTAACTTTATACTCTCAGTACATTCCTGTACTTTTTACTTTATACTCTCAGTACATTCCTTTACTTTTAACTTTACACTCTCAGTACATTCCTGTACTTTTAACTTTACACTCTCAGTACATTCCTGTACTTTTCCTTTACACTCTCAGTACATTCCTGTACTTTTACTTTATACTCTCAGTACATTC
This sequence comes from Hepsetus odoe, assembly GCA_017165825.1. Classification (NCBI taxonomy): domain Eukaryota; kingdom Metazoa; phylum Chordata; class Actinopteri; order Characiformes; family Hepsetidae; genus Hepsetus; species Hepsetus odoe. The sequence goes on from CM029394.1 coordinate 4,105,194, forward strand.
CTGTACTTTTAACTTTACTCTCTCAGTACATTCCTGTACTTTTACTTTATACTCTCAGTACATTCCTGTACTTTTAACTTTATACTCTCAGTACATTCCTCTACTTTTAACTTTATACTCTCAGTACATTCCTGTACTTTTTACTTTATACTCTCAGTACATTCCTGTATTTTTTACTTTATACTCTCAGTACATTCCTGTACTTTTACTTTACACTTTCAGTACATTTCTGTACTTTTTACTTTATACTCTCAGTACATTCCTGTACTTTTTACTTTATACTTTGAGTAAGTTCCTGTACTTTTTACTTTATAATCTGAGTACGTTCCTGTACTTTTTACTTTATACTCTCAGTACATTCCTGTATTTTTTACTTTATACTCTCAGTACATTCCTGTACTTTTACTTTATACTCTCAGTACATTCCTGTACTTTTTACTTTATACTCTCAGTGCATTCCTGTACTTTTTACTTTACACTCTCAGTACATTCCTGTACTTTTACTTTACACTCTCAGTACATTTCTGTACTTTTTACTTTATACTTTCGGTACATTCCTGTACTTTTTACTTTATCCTTTGAGTAAGTTCCTGTACTTTTTACTTTATAATCTGAGTATATTTCTGTCATTTTTACTTTATACTCTGAGTACGTTCCTGTACTTTTTACTGTATACTCTCAGTGCATTCCTGTACTTTTTTAGTTTTCTACTAAAAGTACATTTCAGTCAGTATATTTTCAATTGTACTGAGTAATTAAGTTGAACAGTAATTTCTTCTTTTACATGAAAGAATGTGCAGACTCTGCTTATGACATCTATTACCTCACTGTCCCATCACTGAGCTCCTCCATCACAACTCTCTGCAGTGTTTGTCTTCAAGCTCACACCAGTGCAAACCAGTAATGAATATGTCTTCCACTGTAACACTATATCCTTCTAAACCCTTCAAGCCAAAGCTAAGCTAAAGTGATCCGAAGGAGGCCTGTTGCATTAAAGCTATGTGCAGCTGGCTGACACCTCTTCAGATGGAGGCTTAGGAACCTTCAGAGATGGTGATGGTAAATAAGATTCCCATTTAAATTTTATTTTTAACCAGAGCAACATTCAGGTACCATCCCCATCAATGCTGCCTGGGCACTTTAAATAGCTGCCCCTTGCTGCATGTGTGTATGGGTGAAAAGCAGAGGTTGAGTTTCACTTGAGAGTCACTTTCACTTGTCCAGCTCTTCATTAAGGAGGAACAGACTTGTGGAAGTGCACAATATGTCCAGTGGTTTGAGAGAAGTTTTGGGGATGTATTTATAGAAAAGATGTTGATGACAACTGACCTCCATTCTGGGAAAGGGGTAAGCCTAACTCAAGGTGTAGTGGTAAAAAAAATGGGACCGGGCTATCTCCAGTCCAACTTACATGCGTGTCTTTGGACTCACATGTCTGTCATTTGAAGACAGAAGCTTTCTGAAGTTCGTCAAGCTCCTCCAGCCCTTGAATGGTGATCTGTGGGAGCAGTTTTAGCGTTTGCTTAAAGAAAAGAATACTCATTACCTACTCATAACTACTCATTGCGTTTGTCTCATTTTCTGGGAAGAATGTACAAAAGAGCATATTTTCACACAATGAGTGGACACAATGTTTCAACCAGGATTATATTACATATGGGAGGCTTGTGTCCAACAAAAGTGTTGACTCCAGCTGCCTTGTTCAATTTTACACCAAACACTTTCTGTTCCCATATTCTAGCAGACTTTACCATGACATTGAGTTAATTAATTGCAAATAATCACATATGACTAGATTGCTGTTACATATTCTTACATAAATAATGGCTGATTTAAAATCCCAATAATGCCCCACCAGATTGGCTAAGGCAGGCTAATAGCTGAGAGAGCTGAGCTGAACGAACCTCTGGTTTACATTACGTATTAAGGAAATTAGCTTACACACAGTAAGTCCCATTAGCTAATGAGAAAATTAACACATATAAAAGGATGGTGGGGCTTTTCATGATTCAGCCTAAAGTGCTGTGGTGATGGAGGGTAGCTGTGTCATATTAATTAGCTGGTGTTATCCAGCAGAGGCCTCATTACAGCACGTTGCTTGTGTGGCCTGTCAGTGTTGCCCTCCTCTGACCGGCTGCCCTCTCCTCCTCTGTTTGGAAAGAGGTTAATTACTTTACCTGAGGACAGCGTGTCCTCATGTCAATGCAAATTGGATCTTTTGATGGGACCGTGTTTACATGGCTTGTAATGGAGGGTGTTGGACAAAGGCTCGGCATCACAGTAATTACCCTTAATCGTTCGTCCAGGAGGTCAAAAAGGACTGATGGGAAAATGTGGAAAGGAAGGAAATGTCACGTGGCGGGGGGCGGGGCTCGCACACAGGTGCCCAGCGACCTCGCTGGCACCGGCGCGTTACAGATGCCCCTCCCCAAAGGCGCCTACTCCGGGGCGCCCGATCCCGCCTCCTCCAAGGCAGGATCCCCCCGGCACCCCGGAAACTCGAGAAAACCCGGGAGAACCAGAAACTCGAGAGAGAGAAAAAAAAACACACAAAACACAAAGAAACCCAAGAAACTCGAGAGAGAACAGAAACACAAAAACTCGAGAGAGAGAGAAAAAAAAAACACAAAACACAAAGAAACCCAAGAGACTCGAGAGAGAACAGAAACAGAACCCAAAAAACCCGGGAGAACTAGAAACTCGAGAAACTCCGCCGCCTCCGCGGTGAAGCCGGAACCCCGTGAGCACCTCCCAGAGCAGACACGCGAGCCGGAATCGCAGACCCGCATCCGCAGGGCCTACGTGGGAGCCAGCTCCCGTGCCCCTCCCCAAGGAACTCACGGTCCGCGACGTCCCCTTTCGGGGGACGGCGTCGTACTGAACTCCAATGACTCAGTGAGCACACCTGCAAGGACCCGCGTCCTGCTCCGATTCACTGAGTCATTCTGTCACGTGGCGGGGGGCGGGGCTCGCACACAGGTGCCCAGCGACCTCGCTGGCACCGGCGCGTTACAGATGCCCCTCCCCAAAGGCGCCTACTCCGGGGCGCCCGATCCCGCCTCCTCCAAGGCAGGATCCCCCCGGCACCCCGGAAACTCGAGAAAACCCGGGAGAACCAGAAACTCGAGAGAGAGAAAAAAAAAAAACACAAAACACAAAGAAACCCAAGAAACTCGAGAGAGAACAGAAACACAAAAACTCGAGAGAGAGAGAGAAAAAAAAAAACACAAAAACACAAAGAAACCCAAGAAACTCGAGAGAAAACAGAAACAAAACCCAAAAAAAACCCGGGAGAACTAGAAACTCGAGAAACTCCGCCGCCTCCGCGGTGAAGCCGGAACCCCGTGAGCACCTCCCAGAGCAGACACGCGAGCCGGAATCGCAGACCCGCATCCGCAGGGCCTACGTGGGAGCCAGCTCCCGTGCCCCTCCCCAAGGAACTCACGGTCCGCGACGTCCCCTTTCGGGGGACGGCGTCGTACTGAACTCCAATGACTCAGTGAGCACACCTGCAAGGACCCGCGTCCTGCTCCGATTCACTGAGTCATTCTGTCACGTGGCGGGGGGCGGGGCTCGCACACAGGTGCCCAGCGACCTCGCTGGCACCGGCGCGTTACAGGAAAAACACGTCCTTTCTTTTCTTAGTAGCATAGCGTCTGTCATTTGATTGGACGTCTCGGGCCTGCTGACACTTTTAGGCTCATTTAAACCCGTATGTTTCTTGAGAGAAATGGAGGGAAAGAGTTTCGGGGAGTTTTCCGGACAGGGTCGTGTGAAGTGTGAATAAGCCAAACGTATGAGGTCGCAAATGTATTCTTTTGTGGTTGCAACTTTCGCTCTTTGTGATGTCCCAATTGTCTGGTTTTTGAAGGTGCAGATGCCTGTCTTTGTGATGTCACAAATGCCTGGCTTTGTGATGTCACAAAGACTGTGTTTCCACAATGGCACAAGGAACAATACAGGGCAAACTGAGCTCATTAACATATGTTTCACAGGCACAGGGGCATTGTAAGGGAGGTAGAGAAGCTGTATAATAAAGAATAATAACTGTTAAAAGGAATTGCCAAAATTTAGGGTGTCAAAACTACAATAAAACAACAAAAAGCTTGATAAAACATCAATAAAAATGCAAGATTAATGCAGGATATGTGCCCTTTAATGGCATTTCTTCCCTCATTCTTCACCTTGCTCATCTCAGCAACACACAAACACACACACCCAAACACACCTGTTTACCTCAGAAGCAGAAGGTGAACTTTGCAGTGGTGGGGAACGTTCAAAATCTGTCACGCGTCTGACAAATGCAGGCCAATTTCAGTGTGTTACACTTTGTTAAGGCTCGCTGCCTCCATAAATGTCACACTACAGCTGTGTTTACCAGCCTACAGGGGAAGGAAATGTTGCCGTGCCCACACTTATCTCTGTAGTGTTTCGCTTGGGTTCTCTTAGCGGCACTGTGGCACTTTTTTCCAAGCCTAAATGTCTTGCTGCACAGTTGTCCCACAGAGAAAAGATGATGTTTTTGATACTTAAAGCATACATCATTAAAATACACACCGATATTTACAAAGGCCTTATTCAAATATAAGTTTAGAAGGATTTTATTTGAATAAATGTTGAATTATATCTTAAAGAGACATTGAAAAAATTCTGAAAATTGATGACTGCCAGCATTGCTGTAACGTTGTTGGCAGGACATCAATGCATCGGGTCGGGTTCTTGACTTTATTAACCATGATGAACAAAACAAACACAAAGAACTCAAACACCACCGTTACCGAAAAGACAGAACCTCTTAAATGGCCGACGCTCTTGACGTTATTTAAAGCACCCGGGGAGCAGTGCTGGGGACAGTATCTTGCTCAAGGGTACCTCAGGGCAACCTACTGGTCTGGGAAGCCATGCCCTTTGGCCCTTGGTGTACATACTGACAATGGGCTTGAATGTAAAGGCGTGTAGCCCCGCCCACGATCTGCAAGCTCCAAGGGTGTGGGGTTTAAACAGTGCACTGATTTGGGAACCAAATTGTGGCCAAAATAAATGAAGAAAAATCAGCGATGAAGAGAGAACGGTGTTCAGAAACAAAAACTGTTTCTTGGCGACACAAGGCTGGGCCTTTGTTGTTTTAAGGAGTTTTTAAATGTACGAATTACAATGAATAAATTTGATTCTCCCTATCAATAGGCAATTTTCCCATAATGCCCACAATGGTTGAACAAAGTGATGCGATTCCTAAAAGGTTCCATCCCACCAGATGGAAAAACAGTAACATTAACCATATGCCTTTTAAGGTGGAATTTGAATAAGAAGCTAGCGAACAGGAGGCCTACTTCAGCTGCACCGTGGAGTTTACATGTAAATGACATTAAGTGAGCCGTTTGGAAATGAAAAAACGTGATTGAATGTAATAAAAACAGACCAGCTTAGGATAAAATAACTCATTACAGTTGAGTTTCTGTATAATGCAAATGCACATTGATTAATAGCGAGTACTGTATAAGCAGGGAAGGCGCACAATATTTAATCTGCTGTGAAGGCAACACCCAAAGTCATCTATTGGCTCCCTGAACCGGGGCTTTACAATCCTCAGAGGAATGTTTTTGCCATAATGAATTCACTGCATAACCAATTTTCCTGTTTTTCATTTCAGTTTGAAGCTAATTCTTATGACAGTCTGTGACGAATCTGACACATGGAGCCATGGAAGGCTGGTGTAGGTGATCACCCACCACACACACATCCTCGGCACACAGAAATGACCTGGATTGTGGGGGACTGTAGGGAGCATAGCCTGAAGGACTCACCTCCTTCTCAGGAACCTGTGACCGAAATTTGACCCCCCTTTGCCCAGCCTTTCTTCACCTCCTGTCTGGGCCAGGATCCCCATGGAGCTCCAGTCTGGAGGAAGCCTTGTGGACCTGTTGGATTACTCTTAATAGTGGCATTCGATGGTGTGTTCTGTTTTTTGTTTGATTAGATGCCTCCCTGACTTTCTATAGAGCTGAGAGCTCTTATCCTCCTCCATCTTTTATATTTAAGTATTAACTACAGCCATTTCCATCCTTTTTGCAAAATCTACAACCATCTGAACTTCAACATGTTCATTAAATTATGCACCAATCACCACTCTCTCTCCCCTGGGTACACTCTCTATCACTTCATCTCACTCCAGAATTCTTCTTTCTCCTCCATCTCACAACCAACTTGTGGGGTGTGACCACTAACGACATTCATTATCACACTTCCAACTTCAAACTCATCACCCTATCTGACACCATCTTCACCTCCAAAACACTCTTCATATACTCTTCCTTCAGGATAACTCCTCCCCCATTCCTCCTTCCATCCACACCATGGTAGAACAGATCAAAAACAATACATCTGGTCTTACTACCCTTCCATCTAGTCTCTCACACAGAGAAGATCAACCTTCCTTCTCTCCATCATATCAGCTAATTCTCTACCTTTACCAGTCATGCTGCCAACATTCAAAGTTCCTACCCTCAATTCCACTCTTCTCCACTTCCTTCTCTCCTCCTGCCTACGGACATGCCTTTCTCCTCTCCTTCTTCTTCTCCTTTGGCCAACAGTAGACCAATGGCTAACCCTGTAGGCTAACAGTACTGGTGGCGGTCATTGTTAACCCGGGCCTCGACTGATTTGGTATGGAAAACTGTATCGTTGTCTGCATATTTATTTGGCAAAGTTTTACACCAGATGCTCTTCCTGACATAATCCTTCCCGTTTGTCCTGGCTTGGGACCAGCACAATGAAATACACTGGCTTGTGCATCCCTAGTGTCAGAGATACACCCTGGACAACCTGCCAGTCAATCTGAGGCACCAAGAATCTATTTATTTAGCTTTTTGGAGTTTTCCCATAGCTTGATGATGGAAGGGGCCCTTAGAGATACCTGTGATTGGCTGATAATTATTTTTTAAGTTGTCTCTTGTGTATTCATCGCAATGTTCACAGTTGGTATTAGCTGTGGAAATGACTTTTATATTTCCCACAGCCTGAATTCCTGGCATCAGCGTGTCCATTCTAGGCCTAATGTATGTTCTAATGGCCGAACCAGGCTTCCTTTAAACCCATGCGATGGCAGCGGCCCTTTCACATGTTATTACCAAAGCTCTCATGCTTTATTCATGCCATGTCTCTCTCCTCTCCTTCCCTTGCTCCCCATTTTCAGAGCTTTCCTGTTCATTCTCGCTTAATAATGCAGGCTATCCTCAAGATGGCACCTTGAGATGTAGCCTCTGGAAATGCCTGTGCAGCTGCAACCAGAGGTGAGAGACTACTTCAGACAAGAACAAGAAGCTGAGGGGAAGAAGACAAGGGCAGGCAGAGGAGGATTAAGGTGAATCCTTGTGAGCCGTGCCCTCAAGCTGTTTCATCGATTTGAATGAAAAAGCAGTTTGTAGATACAAATGGACAAAATTCAGTGGGACACACAAAAGTGACTAGACTTTGTTGTCATGCTTAAGCATTATTTTGGATGAGCTGCATTTTCTTTAAGTCTAATTCATTGGCGAGCTAAGCCTAGAAGGCTGACCTTCTAGATGACGACTGAATGTTTAGGACATAAATATTAAATAACAAGAAAACATCTGTTTACTCCGGTTTCATTTCCATTGAGGTTGAAGTTTGTCTGTAAAATTTTGCAAGGAGCTCCGTTTTTTACCAGCCACGTAATCATCGGTAGCGGTGGCCCAGTGGTTAGGGCATTGCCCCCGCATTGGAAGTTTGTGGGTTTGATTTCCTCGCCAGAAGGTTCCCCTGAGGTACCCTTGAGCAAGGTACTGTCCCTATCATTGCTCCCTGGGTGCTTTCAATAGCTGCATGGGTTAAATGCAGAGGTCCAATTTCGTTGTGGTTCACTGTGTGCTGTGCTGTGACCTCGCAATGATGAGGGTTGACACGTTCATCTCACTCACTCCTTTTCTTAGCCGCTTGCCCTAACTGTCGAGGAAACACCCTGGACAAGTCACCAGTCCATCACAGGGCAGACACGCAGACTTTGTAATCATGTTGGCCTTTAATGCGATTTAGCAGGACTTCAGATCAGAGACTGAAGAATGTTTTTCTTTCAAACTGACATCTTGACCAGACTGGAAGTCATATTTTTGAGACATTATGTTGATGGTAAGACTAATTAATGTGAACGAAATTGAACGAAAGTAAATTATTCATGAGTCCATTAGAGAATGTTAGACATTATTCTGAAACATAAAGAGAGAAAGAAGGCATTATTTTCCATTTTCGAGTGTTCTTTTCAATAAAATGAGTCATTATTTGAGCTGCAGTGTATGATAGTCAATGTATGGGGAAAATACCAGATTTACGATGCTGTCATTTTTTCACTTTACTGCCTCCTTCACTTCAGCTCTTATGCTTTTGAAATAAACCCATGAAATAATACACAACAGCAAGAAGATGCTGCTACTAAAGATGCCTCTCTCTGAACTATATTTATAAAGTTATATAGCCTATATTTCTGTGGTTAGGGACGAGGCCAAGGATCATAAGATGGTGGGTTAGAATCCCAGACCATTAGGTTGTCCTGAGGTACCTTGTGCAAGGTATCGTCCCCATCACTGCTCCAGTAGCTGCCCTCTGCTGCATGTGAGTGAAAGTTAAGTGAAAGTGACTATTCTTGTCAATTCGAAACGCAGCACAGCATGACACCATGAAATTCAACCTGCGTTTCACTCATACACACACGTGCAGCAGGGGGCAGCTATTCACAGTGCCCGGGGAGCAGTGACGGGTACGGTACCTTGCTCAAGGGTACCTCAGGGCAACCTACTGGTGAGAGAATTGAACCCACAATCTTTCGATCCTTGGGCCAACTCCCTAACCACTAGGCCAGTGCTTTTATGAAACGGAGGCACCTTTTCTTCAGTTTATCACCCTTAATTTGACTTTAAATATCACTGGATTAATCCTTGCATGCTGTCTGTCTTTATATTAAAGATCTGCTCATTCTGCACTGGCTCTCGCCACATCCAGCTCCTCATAATCACTTTCAGCAACACACTCACATAGTAAATAGAACCTTAAGTATAGCAAGTTTACCTAAAAGGACGCTGAATTTTAGCTTTAATTTGGGAGATTTAGGCCCTGGATTAATGTCTTTAAGAGCAAAGTCTATGTGACATTGCTGTGACTGATTGTTATTGGTGGAATATTGGTGCAAATCTAAAGAAGACAACGTCAGGCACCAATCAACTCTTGGCTGAACGACTAGGTTGCTTTTCTCCAAAAAGTCTCTCCAAGCGACTCATCTTTCGCTTTTATCATTTGACTCATTTTGCCGGGTTTTTATTTATCAGGGGCACAGCAATTCTGATCCATCACGCATCCGGCCATCATAACATTTACAAGGCCGTGGTTCGGTGTCCTTGCATTACGCAAATTACAAGCAAGAGAATTGTTGTTTGCAAATAAAGGGAGGATCAATCCGTCTCTTTTATTAGTAGGGAGAGAGTGAGAGAAAGAGCAAGAGTGATGCATCGTCCGAGCCACTTTTTTATATATTGAGCTCAGGCCCTGCAAACAATGGCACCGAATTATTCACCTAATGGACAGTGACAACAAAGCCAGAGCACTTCCAGCTATTGTTTATGGTTAAGGAAAGAAGCAAAATCAATGGGAGGCAATTATTTCACCAGCTAAGCTAATCTGCTTACTTCTTTAGTCTTCCATAGCATCGTTTATTTGATCTCGGGCCAGATATGGGAAGCCCCTGTTTCGGGTTGAGCCGTAAAAGGCTTATACTGTATCTCCACTTAATTAAAAAATTTATTGACACGTGCACTGATTGATGGCTGTTTAATTCAATGACTGGTCATGGACTGTGCAGGGCAGTGCTGGTTGACTGATTCTCAGTCGCTTTCTCTTTATGGTTGGGGGTTAATGGAGTGCGCCGTTTGCTTCCATGCAGACCTGCAGTGTCTACATCATTCAAAATACCTAGATTTTAGTACCACCATGCTGGGGTACAAACATATCGGTGGTCATTTTCTGACCCCCGGCTGGACGTCTTCGAGTTTTGGATTGCCCTCAACCTGGCATGTGTAAATCCCACATCAGCACCATCTTGCCATTAGAATAGAACTGCTATGTGGATTATGGTTCACTTCCTAAATAGTACATGAAAAAAATAAATGATGGATGGATCTGAGGGGGACCGAGGCTATAATCTGTAATTGTACACCTATATAGTAGACCTATGATGCAGGAAGAGCTCATAAAGTGAATGATGAGTCTACAGGGATGTTGGAAATGTCATATTTTTCATGTTTGTTAATCATTTTGGAGTGGTTTTTAACAGATCTTTTTACATTTATGGCATTTAGCAGACCAGAGTGACTTCCATGTCCTAATTACAGGGACAGTCCTCCTGGAGCAATTCCGGGTTAAGGGTCCCCCAGGACTGCGATGGGCTAGCGACCTGTCCAGGGTGTGTCCCCTGTCCTTCGCCCTGTGTGAGCTGGGATGCACTCCCCCGCGACCCCGTTTGGGACAAGCGGCAGAAAATGGATGGATGGATGGATGGATCCCCCAGGAACCCAATGGTGGTAGTGTTTGAGGTGGGATTGACCAGAAACTGCCACAAACGCATCATGAATGTCTTTTCAAACCACAAGAGGGAGCCCACAGTTAGAATTAGGTGGTTAATGGATCCTACGACCAGGTGAGACTAGCTGATCTTCAGGCTTTATCTCTACTCAGACGTGGTGACCATCTACAAATATAGTGCATTTTTTAAAATAAGCATTTTTATAAACATTGCAACAAGAATAAGATGGTCTGAATGGATGGATGCTGTGTGTTTGGTATCTAATGTTGGCCACCTATGATGCTTTTTGACCTTTAATTGCTGCTGAGAGAGTGGAGGACAAGTGAGAGAAGACAGGATAGGAAGTGAAGGAGATGATCGTGTTATTCTAAATATAGAAATATGAAAAGCAGGGTGGTGGTGGTCCAGTGGTAGCATACCTGCCTATGGACCTACGGCTCAAGAGGTTCAGGTTCCACTCCCACCTCCAGCACTACCATCACTGGGTTCCTCAGCAAGTTCCTGAATTGCTCCAGGCTGTCCCTGTAATTAGGACATGGAAGTAGATAAGAGCGTCTGCTAAATGCTGTAAATGTAGTTGCTACCAACTAGTTAGTAGCTAGGTAGTTCACTTAGTACCCAATGTGAGCTTGTCCTGGACTATAATTCAGGACAACAGTTACCATGGTCAAAATGTTGAAGCCAGACCCATCCCCCCATTACCATAGAAGGACACTGGATATTTTAATGATCTATTGATAACCCAACTTGAAATTTTAGAAATTTTATTTTAGATACTCGGTCACATCAGTTTATACCTTTAATCCTGGTAATCCTTAGTCTTGGCCTGAGTTTTGAGGACTAATTAGCTGCTAAGCAAATGTACATTGCTGTAGATTTGCATGTAGCTGGCAGCTTGTCCCAACGGACTGGTTTTCCTTTGCTATCAGCCTTTCATAATGGTTAAGCCAAGGCGTTAGTCTAGTAGACCTTTGCAGCGCACCAACCTGCTGAGAGAGCCCTTTATTGTCAAAGCATACTCCAGCAAGCATTGAGTGAGCAGCTATCATAATGTGCTGGACAGGAATCATTTCCAGTTGAATATGGATCAGAACGCACTTATGTAACCTTGAGTATCCCAGCAGCAGCAAATGGATTTGCATTAATTAATGAGACAGAGGACTCTGGCTGGAGAACATCTGAAAATCCTTTGCCAAGCTCAATTTGTTTAACTTCATCGTGTTGTATTTGCTCAGTGTCGTCTCTGCTTGTAGTCTCTGAAAGCAATGAGGTTATTGTGTGGGCATTACAAACAGGCTGTGATAGAAATATCTTTTCATTTTCCTACAAGCCTCCACAAATGCTGGCAACATCACTGTGACGCCATGCAAACACAAGACAAATTGACGGGTGCAAAATCGAATGAGACTCGCGTTCTCATTCTAGTGCAGTCGCGGCGTGGAAACATTCATCTAAAAACACAATAACCGTAGTCACTGACCTCAGAGGTCATGTGCCATTTTTCATTCGGGGACATGCTCAAAATGCACAAAGGTTTTTATTTCAGCTGAACTTTTCAGACGCACCAACTTCCGAACACTTTCTGGAGCTTCTTGCACTTCTCTGAGGAATCTTTGGATGGATGGATGTGAGGGTGAAGATCCTTCTTTTTCATCCAATTTTTAAAACTAAGTTTGGCCATCCAAACTACCAAATTCCAAGAGCTCCAAAGCTTGATGAATTCCCAATAGAATTTTAATGGACTCAACTTATAGGAGAACACTAACTGTACTTTAACTGTACGTCCTGGCTCGCAAGCAGTGTTGGGGAGATGGTGTGCCATGCTGTCCACCAGAGAAATCAGCATCAGTTATTGCTGGCCAAAGATGTCTATAGTAGTGCTCTTCTCTACTGTCCAGCAATGTCCAGCTCTACCTGTTAATTGCTACATTAGTGAAAGTGACTATTCTTGTCATTGCAAGGTCACAGCACAGCACACAGTGAACCACAACGAAATTGGACCTCTGCATTTAACCCATGCAAACACCGTGCAGCAGTGGGCAGCTATCAAAGCACCCAGGGAGCAGTGACGGGGACAGTACCTTGCTCAAGGGTACCTCAGGACAACCTACTGGTGAGGGAATCAAACCAACAATCTTCTGATCCAGGGCCAACTCCCTAACCACTAGGCCACCACTGCCCCTTAAGAACATTAATGCATGTTCTTCCTCCAAGTCAAATGATACATACCATCACCACCGCTTTACATCAGTAGACTCAACACATCTGAAGGAGAACACTAATTGCCAACCAAACGATGCCTTGCTGGCTTGTAATGCTCTAAATGATGAGGTGGTGGGGGAATCCAGGACACCCAATGATGCTGTCCTCCATGGGCATTGAACTCACAACATCCTGATGATAGTGGCAGCTGCACCATTTTGGATTCACATAATATAAATGTTCCACATCACTGGACAAACCAAGAATTGCATTTTCTGGGCTGCAAAAACTCTGTGTTGCCAATTAGCACAATGATGTATACCCCTGTCCTGGCCATGTCTTTTAGAAAGGAGTGTTTGTCTATGCTCTCTGCTGGTTGCCCAGTGTCCGACTTCATTCTGACCTTCAGGAAATAAGATTATGGAACGCTATATTGGTCTCTAGTAGGGTCAAGCCATATGTGAGCTGGTGGTGGGCATAGGAACGTACCCCTTATGGTGGTAAGAAGATCATTGGTAGCAATTATTAGGATCAAAACGGACCACATTCCTTAATACACAATGCGTTTTATGGTATAGCATGGTGCTGAATGAAAGTTTCCCCATCTTCATTTTAATGATATAATTTAATGAAATATAAGTCTTTACAGCATTGGAAGACCTAAGGGAGTTAAAATATTGTTTCTAGCGCTGTCTGAGAGAGCGTGGCTCTTCATTAAAAATTGATCTGCAAGCTGTGTTGCCGTGCGTCGCTGCATCGCTGAAGAATTCATTACCTCTGCCACGTGCAGCGTCGCCCTGCTGCCGTCCCACCGCCCCTTTGCTCTTCCCGTTTATCAGCTTTGAGATGCAAACAAACAAATATTCCAGAGAGAGGAGCTGAAGGATGAGGAAGCAGGGAGGAACAGATATGTGCAGCCCCAAGGCCTCCCCTCTCCCCCTGACGTTCATTTTCTTGCTCTTGTGCTCCTCTTGCAAGTTGCTACCTGCTCTTTTCAAGTGATTTGTTCAACCAAAACAAATTTTCACCATTATAACCAACCACATCTCCCACGTAGAGGCAAAGATCTTTGAGACCAAAACCGCTACTTGATAATAATCTGGGTTGGGTTGACACTAGAGGGCGCTCCTGAGCAAGTCCCAAATGAACTGGTATTGTGCAGCTGGGCTGTAAATGGTTATTGTCATTTATTTTCAACTGTTATACTGTTCTCCATTTGCAGGATTTTCTAACAGCGACTTGCGTACTCATGGCATTGGTGAGCACTAACAGCCAATGAGCTGTTTGCTATTTACGTTCAAGAACACGTGCAGCAGTGCGTAATACTCATTTGTGTGTGTGATCATTTAAGCCGTCTTACACCATGCTTATTACTGGCCTACAAGCTTCCATTACTTATTAGCCACATAATTCAGGTCCTAAATGCCTTGGCTGGTCCACAGTATTTAGGATTAGGTGCAAAATAGTGTAAATCCAACAAAGCACCACCTTAATCCCCATCTCTGCATACTCTTCCCCCTTTCCATCACTGCCAGCCTCCATTCAAACAGTGAGGGTTAATGCCAACGGGAGAGCTTTTGCACTGGCAGCTTTTGGGGGGATCAATATCCCATAATCCACCCCCCCCATTAAAAAAGAAACCCATTCTCCAGAACCAACAAAACAATAAAAGACTCCACCTTAAACTCATTACCCACACCAGTGAGCAAGAAAGCCCATTTTGGGATGACATTGAGCTGTGGGCGAAAAGGCTACTTGGTATTCGACGCTGGTTTTCTCAGCGCTGTTTAAACATGGAGCGTAATTGCGGCCACGTCCGCCTGTCTTCGCTCAAACAGGTGCGCTCGGTGATTGATTCGCTGAGAGCGCTCCGCCTTTATCGATTCGCCCACAGCTTAGCAACCCGGGCGTCCAAGGGAAACGATCGCAACGAGAAATCTTAATTAGGGTTACTGTTAGCTTAACAGCTAACGTTTCCAATTTCTGCAGAACGCAGTGGCACTACTAGTGAATGCCACCCTTTTGTTGCCCGTTCCCATGGAGCCCTGCGTCATGTGCCCGCACACGTGCTCAGAGCCATCAGTACGTGACTATATTGAGAAGAGTTCTGTTTCTATTCATCTGCTCCGAGCAGGGCTCGTACTTCCTGAAAACCTCGGGAACACAAAGACGCATTGAGCCGTGGCCTTGAGTAAGGCGAAGTGGTTAACCTGCCAGGGTTACAGCATTTATGGAAGAACAAACAGCTCTTATTTTTAGGCCTTGGAGGTGGAAGGCCTAACCATGTTCAAGCACGCAATGCAATGCAACGACTTCTATTTATCCTCATTCAGTGACAGCACTGGCAACCGTGACTCACCGGCAACTATCGTAAGCCGGCGACAGACAACTATCGTAAGCCGGGAAATGTGTGGGAAGTGTAGAACGTAGTAACTCACGCTCTGAAGAATGCAGGAGCACTTTTATGGTAGGCGGTATCACAGATTCACCATGTTTACTGTGCTAAACCATATCAAAGGCCATTTCAGTGTCATCTTCAGCCACGCTCCAGCCATTCATTGAAGAAAAGGTTGCAAGAAATTCCCAATTACTTAAAAAAAATGGTTTAATGAGCATGTGATGGGAAATGGTTGAGGAAATTTCTTTAGTGTGATGATTAATTTCTTGCAAACCTCCCGTAAACGTGAAAGTATCTTCTGAGGATTTACATGGGAAGTTCCTGATGATAAAATTCCAATAAATATGATCTTTTTCTGTTTACTTGGGGACTATTATGCCTTACATTTACACCATTTAACAGACGCTCTTATCCAGAGCGACCTCCATGTCCTAATTACAGGGACAGTCCCCCTGGAGCAACTCAGGGTTAAGGGTCTTGCTCAGGGACCCAGTGGTGGTAGTGCTAGAGGTGGGATGTTTGGGTATAAAAAATGGTTAAGCCATTTAGAAACTCTTTTTAAATGATATCTAAGGTATCAGGGAGTGTATTCATTTGATTGTAATGGAGCTTTTAGAACTGTATATATTATTTATCTCAATTACACGCCTTTTCACCACTGTCCACTCATCCTTTCTTCTTTTTCGCGTGTGATGTTCACTGATTGACACAACATGGGATCGTCTTTTCCATGTTGCTGTTCATTAAGGTCAGCCATGGTCTAATCATGGCCTTGCAAATGGATAACATGCCGGGTCAATCCTAAGGACTGGCAGGAAACTACATCTATGATTGAACTTCCCTTTGGAGACCCTCAACTTCACCCACCTCCACGTGTGAAGGTATACAGCTCACTGCTTCAGGTGTATGTGTTCACTAGGGCAGCAGTGGCCTGCTGGATAGGGAGTTGGCCCCAGGATCAGAAGGTAATGGGTTAAAATCCCAGACCAGAACGTTGCCCTGAGGTACACTTGAGCAAGGTACCATCCCCGTCACTGCTCCTCATGCACTTTCAATAGGTACCCCCTGTTGCACGTGTGTGAGCGTATGGGTAAAATGCAGCGGTCTAATTTCGTTATGGTTCACTTTGTAGTGCTGCATAGTCACTTTCACTTTCACTATCACCATTCCCAGGGTGAATTTAATGCAGTGGATTCAGTTCTTTTCATTTCACTGAGGCTGAAATGGGATTTGATGGTGGAATGGTCATTCAAACAAAAGGAGAGCTCCCCTATAATGCGTTCAAACTAAAGTAAGAGTCCGTTCTTAATATATAATAAGTAGAAAGATAATTTCGCTCAAATGTAGGGAGTCAGGTAAAGATACCGAAAATGTCTACAGCACAGTAACAAAATATTCGGACTTCATTACTTCCCATCTTTGTCAATTACGAAGGACAACCCTGACGCCCACTTGCCACCTAAAAACCCTGCTGAATCTGGAGCGATGGCTTCAGTGCCTCTCGCTCCCTCGTCTGCTTTCCATTATATTCTGCCGCTCACGACTTCGAGTAAAGAGCCTGAGGGAGTCACTCAGAGCCACTGATAGACAGTTAGAGTTTGGCAGGTTCGGATCAATGCCCGACCCGCTGATGATCCATAGCTGGCTTCATTTGCAGCACAAGCCCTCTCCTCGGAGTCTGTCCCAGTTTGTTCTATACAGTCCCGAGATTAGATGTGTTGCTGGCTGTGGCGGGTGAAGGTGCGAAGTTAGCCGTTAGAAGTGTGAAGCCTTTTCAAGGAGCTCATCTGAGCTCTGGAGATGGGCTTTCTCACATGCCGGGCACAATATCTTTTCTCACACCCTCCATCTTCCATTCCTGCTGAAAGAAAAGTAAAGACAGAACGATGGCAGAAGCAAGGCCTCCGCAGACAGACTGCACCTTCTCTTTTCTTTTGCTTTTCTCACATACGCTGCCATTCACTCGTCTTTGACAGCAGCTGGTATTTTTGGATCATTTTATTTAAAATGTCCGATGTCTTTTCTTTTAAAAATCTATGAGACATCAAATGATATACTGTTATATCTTTCTATACCGCCATTGAAATTTGACCACCACAAGGTTTTCTGCTTATGCAACTTCGTTCTCTGTGTTTGACAGGTTTTCTCTTCGGAACTCTCTACAGTTTAGCAAAAATATGCAGGAAAACATCATCTACTTTTCATAAGTTATAAAGGTAGGTGAAGAGGATCAAGTTAAACAAGATTAAAATATATACTCCTTTGGATCATTAAACAAAATGATCAGGTGATTTGGTATCAGGTGGGATCATGGCTTCGATCCCCAGACGGGACGGTCCGGGTCCTTTCCATGTGGAGTTTGTTCTGACTGTGTGTTTCCTCCAGGAGCTCCCACCATCCAAAGAACTGCAGATCAGGTGGATTGGAGATGCTAAATAATCCCATAAGTCTCAGTGTGTGTGTGTGAGTGTATTTGTTTTTGTGTCTGCCCTACGATGGACAGGCAACCTGTCCAGGGTGTCCCTGCCTTTTGCCCTGTAGACTCCAGGTCCAGTTGTCCTTATTTACTTCTGATGTAAACATCCTTGATTGCAACATTTCCATTCTGGACTAGTTCAGTTCAGACTGGTTCACAAGATGGTTCAAAGAATCCTGGTTTAAGACTCGGTACCATGTTGAGTTATGTTCCTAGAGATAAATGGTCCTATTCATCTGAATGGCCACCTGATTTCAGGTAAAGTCCCCTTGGAGCAACTCAGGGTTAAGGATTTCGCTCAGGAACCCAATGGTGTTAGTGCTGAAGGTGGGATTCAAATCTGTGACTTCTTGGTATCCTACCACTAGACCAGCACCACCATGTTCAAATGACCTTGGTTCTAACTGGCCACTCTAAATAGTCAACGAGCAGATCAGGCTGATACACTCCAGTATATGGAGTATATGGAGATCAGGCCAGTATATGAAAGTATATTTGTTTTGGGACATCACAAACAAATACATTTGGCGGAATAAATTTATAAACTGCAAGGAGAGTAAATTGTACAGCGTTTACGCACTACATTAAAATCTCGTTAAATCTTGCTAGGCATTCCCAGACTGAGGGGTTAAAGTGCCTTAATTGACATGATGGGTTGCAAAGTCCCAGGTTCCTGTAGTGTCACTTGATCACCCTTGTATGGATGATGAATGAACAGGTCATAGTCACTGAGGTGTCTTGTTGTTTTGTCCGATTATACGTGGATGTGATGGATTTAACTGTTGATTAGCTCAACATAATAAAAGAATTGTTTGCAAGGCTTTTCAGTTTTCAAATCAACCAGCAAAAGTCAATATTTCCTGAGTCATTTCTTTATATTTTGGGAAAAAGAGAAAAGTATCCTTTTATTATTCTTCAACACAGCCCTGAACTCTCTTAGGTGAGCTTTTCTCCAGGTTTCTTGAAGGGCATTCTGAAGCTCTTCTTTGGACATTCGCTGCCTTTTGTTGCTGTTGTCTGATAGGATGATCCCACACTACTTCTCAGTTATGCTCAGGTTCAGTACAGGAACTGTGCTGAAAGTGAGAGCCAAAAATGCTGTCCTTCAGGAAGCCTGGAGAACTGCTCCTCAACAACACACTAAAAGTTCTTTTTAAAAGTCTTTTTGGAAGCAAAATATAACGATAAGATCAAGACTTTTGCACAGTTTATACCTTCCAGTCTTTTTTTATAACAATAAATCAATATGTGAACCCTGAGATGTTGTTATACGATAAAATGTAAGAGAGGAAGACCAACCCGTGACCAAGAAGCATTGAAAGAGAACAACAAACCAAAGAAGGGATGGGGAGAAAAACAGAACACAAACAAAGTAATCTGCTGTAGAGGAGCGTCTGTAAATTAGCAAGCGTAATGAGGCGCCGACAGCATGACGGATCTTTAGCATCTGGGCCTGGATGACAGTGATTGATGGGTGCTGGATGATGCGTAGGCCTGATCTGATGGCTGATTTATGGCCGGCCTCGCTGCTGATTACGGAAATGTCATTAGAGCAGCCCAATCTACGGCCTGCAGCTGCGGCGAGTGATGGAGGGGAGGACAGTGACCGACACAACGTGCTGGAAGTGTCGCTGTGACATTGGGGCTATCGTATCACTTTTGATGAGCGTTTTATTATTTCCTTATCGTCCTCTTCTGAGGGATATTGTTCTGCGTTATCTTATCAGGACCACGGGGCTGCAAGAAAACACAGTGATAACTGAGCTTTGGCTCTCAATGATAGGCCTTTGTGGGAGAATATATGGCAACAAGGACGTGATTGAGAATGGCCAACAATACAAATCTTCCTTCAACGGACAAGAAAAAAGCATGAATCGCAAACATCCATTCGTTTATAACTTGAGCCCAGGGTCGTGGGATTATTGGAGTCTGTCCCAGAACTTGCAGGGTTGGACAAACACCCTCAACAGGTCACCAGTCCATCACAGTCACAACTAGGGGGCAGTTAAGCATCTCAAATCCACCAGACCTACATGTTTTCTTGGGAAGAAACCAGAGCACCAAACTGGGAATTGAACCAGGACCTTCTCGCTGTAGACCAACACCACTAAGCATTGAGTCCCAGGCAAATGCATACTTTCCAAAAAGCATTTTTGATTATGCATGTTGTTGCTGTCTGCTATCAAAATAAGCGTGAATTGAATAGCTTGCTGTTCCAGAAAAGGTCCAGTCATATCCTTTTCAAAAGCTTTTTCCAAATCTTTTTACAGATTATGTGAAATATGATGAACCCAACACCCAATGTCTGAGATTATTGATCCATATCTCCATCTTGGAAACAGTCATTGTTGTTGGCACGGCTGTTAGCCATATATTTTAGTCTTGAGTTAACCAGTCAGAAGCTGTCTTTCTGACCAAACATGGCGCAACTTTATAGCATGACCGCCCATTGCCCTATCTACAGATCATCTACATCATTAGGGCAGCATCCCAGAAGCATCCCCAAGCCCAGAAAGTCAACAATGTGCAATGCTAGTCAGTTTGGTTCCATGCTGATTAAGAATTTATGGCACACAAAGTAGGACTCAAGCAAACGCCTGTCCACTGTAACTTACTTACCTTCCCCAATTTGTGACCTTACGCTGACCTTTAGCCCAGCTTTGAGAGTTTGTTGTTGTGTCTTCGGATGGCGGAGGAAAAAAGAAATCATACATATCTGTGGCCGCCCAATCATCCCTTGGTTTTCAGACAGCTTGTTTTCCACAATAGCAAAACCCGCGTCACTAAATGACTTTGCTCGCTTCATAAAATATGTATGTCTGTACAGGGAGGGGAAGAAATCCTAATAACTTTTAGGCGGCCGAATTAGATTTGAGAATGGGGAAGGAGGGGGGTCCTGCTGGGGAGGGGAGGGGAGGAGGGTTTGAGAAATGCATGAAAGACTTTAGCTGTGCAACTCATAAATAGTTTACTGACCCAGTGAAGATTCATCACATTGCATAAGAGATAAATTATATTTTCCTGCCTTTGCCTCCTCACCCCCGGACCATGCGCCTTTCCACTAGAAGAGCAGATTGAATAAAAGATGAGGGATGGAAATCGGGGCACGCCGAAGCTAACTGTAGGTACTGCCGACGCTAGTGCAATCCAGATCTCCATGATAGGCCGCATTTGGCATGGGTGTCACAGATCCTATCAGCCTGCCGTGGATGAGGAAATATTGACAGTAATAGAAAGGCACTTCAGCATGCGAGCCAATGCAGCAGCTCCTCCTCAGCTTCAAACCTGACATGACCCGTCACTCATCTCCTGTTGCAGGAACACTGGCAGATCCCACTGTGACCAGCCGTGATGGAGCTATAACAGGGCCAAACTGAGACATCAGCCTAAACTTTAGAAGCACCGACCTGTAGATAACGCTGATTATCTCATTACAGTAGCAGCTGAGGAAGAGTCATATAGTCATAGTGTTGATGAAATCTTCCGCCATTTCTTAATATTTTGCAAGGGAATCACCTTGTTGGTATATACATCTGATTTCAGGCCTGTGAGACGTAGCTTGGAATATTGAGAAGATTCAATGAAAGAAATGGGAACTAATATTTTCTTACCACAGGCTGCACGGCACCTAAAGATACAAGGTTCTAGATAAAGAGGTTCCAACCTCATTCAGCCTCAGCAGTAAACTAATCACCTGACCCATTGGGATGATCTGCTGCTGTTTCTTCGCTGCTTCATGTCTTAAGTTAGATGCTTTGTTCTGCTTGAAGGTTCAGATGTAGATCACTGTGTGGATTAACCAACACAGAACTATCAAACGGCCAAAAGTGGTCCAAAGGAGGACACCGGCAACAGGGACGAGGTTGTCCCAGACTCTTTGATGGAGAGTGAAAGCAAACTTGCTATAGAACAGCAAGTGCAGGTGGGGTGGAAGAAGAGTTGGAGAAAAAGCATTTTAAGACCTAATCGGAGTTTTAATTCCATGCAAGGGTTGTCACTTTCACTTTCACTTTCAAAGATTGGATCAACAGAACATTTTGCCACCCAAGTTAAGACCAGTGATTGCTACAAAAAAAAAAAAAAAGTATAATTACTTGTAATCCTCAATGCCTTTGGCTCTTTTTCAGTGTACCTTATCTGTGATTGAACACTGGTCACCCCCCAAAATGCTATATTAGTCATGGGCAGTACTGGACCCGAGGGCAACAACCTGCATTGTTAAATGTCAAGGACTGGAAACTGGTCCGTTCCCTTATCCGCACACACTTTTCACTTGCTGGAACCTTAAGATCTAATAGTGAAAATGGGAAAAATGAACCTTATCCGACGTCTTATAGCAAAACTGGCAACACGAACACCACGCTGAGGTTAATTGTGCCTTCAGCTTTGTAGAAATGATTCATAAGGTTTCCAGACCTTTTAAAAACTTGTCTAAACATATTACATCTATTGATAAAGCTCTGTTGGAAATTGATATGATGCAGGACGGGGTCTTATGCCCAATGGGAGGGCTGTGGTCTGGGAAACCTGAGATGATTGGTGGCATGCCGTCAGGCCATCAAAAGCAACGGACGCGT
This sequence comes from Hepsetus odoe, assembly GCA_017165825.1. NCBI lineage: Eukaryota > Metazoa > Chordata > Actinopteri > Characiformes > Hepsetidae > Hepsetus > Hepsetus odoe. The sequence continues at coordinate 4,127,432 of CM029394.1, forward strand.
TTAAATCATCCTGCATTTGGCCATGCATTACTCGGAGTGGCCGAGCTCGGGCAGATAGTGGGATGTAATATGTGTCCAAGACTAATGGCCAAACAGTGCACAAGGCCGACTGCTTCTGTTAATGCGTTTAGCTTGATGTATTGCTCTAAAACTATATAGTGCTGCCCGGCCTCTAGTTCCAATTTAATTGGTTTTATTTCAAGCGCTCACTTTGAGTCCAAGCCATCTCTGGTGTTTTATGTGTTTTGACATCGCAATCATTGTGATGAAAAAGCGTGCCATGCATGTATGAGCGAATTTCCTTTTGGCTGATCAGCAGAGACGGGAAGTAATTAAGTGCAAATACTTTGTAAGAGTACAATTTTCAGGTATCGTTACTTTAAGTTTTTCGTTTTACTTTTACTACCTACAACATTGTTCCCCAGAACATGGCCCACTGCCGCATGGGGCGTGTGGGTTCACTGCAGAAGAGATCTTTCTTTGTGGTTCACTGTGTGCTGTGTGTTCATAATGACAGGTAGTCACTTTCACTTGATCAGCGTTTGAACGCTTCAATAGTCCGAGTCATATTAATATGGCGTGAGCTTCAGTCCGCTGCACACAAACAGATGGTAGAAATGCCCTTCAAAGGCCAAATTTTTTTCTTTTATACTCTGAGGACATTTCAGAGTCTGTACTTTAACTTCTTCAATCTGATTCCATTTCAACACCTTTACTTTTTTATTTTTGCTTATAAACCGTGGGTGTTTCAGAAACTGCACTTTTATTTTGTTCTGAATTTGAAAGTGACTATTCTTGTCATTGCGAGGTCACAGCACAGCAAAACTGGACCTCTGCATTTAACCCATGCAAACACCGTGCAGCTATGAAAGTGCCCGGGGAGCAGTGACGGGGACGGTACCTTGCTCAAGGGTACCTCAGGGCAACCTACTGGTAAGGGGTTTGAACCCCAATTTTCCGATCACGTGGTCAACTCCCTAACCACTAGGCCAACCTCGATTTGAATCAGATCTTCTAAATGGACTATTTAAATGATTGCAAAAAGTCAATCTGATGGCTTTTTTTAAATGTAAAACCCTTATTCTGCATTGTAATTCAAATTGTTTTATCATGACAGCTTGGGACTTCACCTTTTCAAACCATTTTCCCACAAGCACTTGGAAAGCAGCGTCTCGGGCTTGCTTTTAACTCCACACGTTGCCCTCCTTGCCTTTGGTTTCTGCAAACCCCTCGTCTTTGTGCCTCATGAATGATGGAAGACGCTTGCTGTTGTTTTTTGAGGCATGGTGTGTTTGACTAAAATGTTTCCCTCCCTCCTCCTGCTAATCTCCTCCTCTTTTTCCTCTCGATCACCTGCTGGGACTCGACTCCCTCCTTAAGCGGTGCCCGCTCTGCTCCAGCTGGCGGAGGATTTCCATTACGAAAGGGATCCGGTCACCGTCGCGCCGTCGACCCTTCGCCTTTATCAGTCGAACCTATTAAACCTAATGCTTTTAGATGTGTTAACCACGGCCTGGCTCAGGCGATGGACTGGAACTACTTTGCCCTTCCTGCTGACATGCCTCGGCCCTCTGCTGAAAGGCCTTGAAAGGCTGGAATTGATAGCTCGGTGGGTGTCTGAATACCAAGCAGAGAAGGTTCCCTCCCGCCCCAGTGCCCAAGGCTTGCTGGAGTCCCCCGCTGAATCCTAATGGAGCAGGAACCACTGCTTCTCAGTAGATCCTGCAATTTCCTACCTGCTTCCCCTTTGCGCTGTAGGGGAAAGGGGCCACATATTAGGGAGTGGAGTAGTAGTACAGTTACTTAATAAACACTGGAAGGGCAAAGCCATAAAGCTTGGCTATGGTTCAATCTCTAATTCTAATCCCAGCGGTGGCCTAGTGGTTAGGGCGTTGGCCGCATGATCGGAGGATCGGGGGTTCGAACCCCTTCCCAATATGTTGCCCTGAGGTACCCTTGAGCAAGGTGCCGTCCCTGTCACTGCTCCCCGGGCGCTTTCAATAGCTGCCCACTGCTGCACGGTGTTGAGTGTGCATGGCTTAAATGCAGAGGTCCAATTTCGTTGTGGTTCACTGTCTGCTGTGCTGTGACCTCGCAATGACAAGGGTTGTCACTTTCACTTTCAAGTGCCTCACCCGTAAATGACCCTTTGTTACCTCTGAGCAAGGTACCATCCCCATCTTTGCTTCACGGGTGCTGCTCACTTCTCCAGAGCATCATTTCTTTGTGGTTCAATGGTGTTTTCACGATGACAAAATAGTCACTTTCACTTCACTTGCATGCTGGGTTGTGGGCTAAGCTTTGGCAAATCAGCGTAATGATGAATGGCATTCCTTCAGGATTATAGGTTCCAACGTGATCAATGGTTTCAGCGCGACTGCAGAGGTACAAATCGGGACTCTGTGTCCCTTTTAGCGTGTACTATTGATTTTCCCCACATTTCTCCTAATGCTTTAAAGAGGGGCTGGCAATTTTCTGCTTCTTGTGAGCAAATCTCAGGCAGAGATAGAGGTTTTCGTCAATCCATTTGGCTCTAATGAGAGACGCGTTGAAGCAAAGCTTATTGCAGGACATGGAAAATGCCATTTACAGACTTGGCGCATTAGAGGCATTCTGTATTTGTGTTTATGTACTTTTTGTAACAACAGTGTGCTCAGTGTTGCATTGATTGAAAAGAGCACATCAAAATGGGAGATTATGATCTGCATTAGGTCTGTGTGAACAGCACAGGGGTATAAATGTTAGGAACCAATATCGGGATCGAATAGCCAACATACAGCAATGTAATTGAGAAACTGTATCCGTGGTTACTATACCATAGCAACCATATAGTCCACATATCAGCAGTACTTGTCTCACACATCCGCGCCTAATGCACTTTCTGTTGATTGGTTCATTTGTCATTTTGGTTGCTTAGTCCTCTCCTGAGCAGCAGTCATCTGGTAGTTCAGTTAAGAGACAAGACATCGTTTCTTGCAAGCACAAAACCTGAGGTGCTTTAAGAGTGAAAAAACTATTTAGAATGAAATTTCAAGCAGTATATTAAATAAAGTACCGGATGGCATTCTGCCTAATAAATCACCTTTTCTTAGAACGCAAGAAAATCTGTCTATTTAGAAGCAAATAAGGAGAAAAGAGAAGAAATATATATGGTGGCGTGAGTTTATTTAGGAAGAAGTATATTGGAGAGACAGCTCATGTTGGACGATTTGGAGACAAAGTCAGAGAAGTGAGACTGCTGGCTTGGACGTGCAGAGGAGAAACGAGGATTATATCAGGAGAAGGATGTTGAGGATGGAGCTGCCAGGCAAGAGGAGAAGCGAAAGGACAGAGAGGAGGATTATGGACCTGGTGAGAGAGGACATGTAGGCAGTCGGTTTGAAGGAGGAAGATGGAGAGGACAAGAAGAAACTGGAAGGGGACACTTAAAACATCTCTTCTTACACCTCAAAGCATTGCATCTGAGTGTTTTGGAGCTTTTTCCAAGCTGCTTACTAATTCTTCATCCCCAGCTTCCCCCCATCTTCATTTATACCTGTGATGGTTGAACAGTATTCCTGGACAGCTGCAGTTCCTTCAGCCCCTCTAGGGTCTCATGGAGTGTGAAAGAGTGACGAAATATTGCGACAAGAAGCTCCTCGTTCTCCCATCTTGATGATAAACCTAGAATGCTTAATGAAGTCACGCCACTAGCTTCTCTTCTGACATTTGAACAAGCGATTGTTTGTCCCAGACAGCACTTTTTTCCAGCAGATCTTCCAAGGCTTTGTGTTTTGTGCCTTATAAATATCCCTTCTTTGCCACAAAGGTGACCCGTAATGGAGGGAGAGGATTGTTTTTTCCTTAAAAGCTCTTGGTTAGACGCTGGTAAGAGATACTGTAATGGTAAAAGCTGCGACTAGCAGTAAATTAAGCGAACTGAACTCGAATTTGATCCCTCTTTTCTCTGTCAAGCAATCCTTTCTGCAGCCTAAGATGGTATTTTAAGAGTAACACAATGATGAAAGACATAAATGGAAGGGAGGAAGAATAAAATGCACAGAGATGCATTTGTGGTTTCTTTATGGAGAAACTTGCTGATTTCTTCAAAAGTGCTGGTGAACAGAAATCAAGGTCGCGAGGCCTAAAATGGAAAAGTAGTCATTTTACATGGAACAATAATGTAAAACTACAACTTCCTGCATATACAGTACTGTGCCCATTTCTTTATGTCTTACTAGGGAATCACCTCGTTGGTGCAGATTTTATATTTTAAACAGATTTTAGTCCATTTAAGGTTCCTTTGGCGTATTGAGTGGATTAAATGAAAGAAATAGGAACAAATGTTTTAGGCTGCAAAAGTGTCTGAAGATACGAGGTTCCAACCATCTGGCGTTCGGTATCAGCAGTAACCCAATCACCTGATCATCTGGAATCATCTGCACCATTCTCACAATATGCAGTTTTAAAATGATTTCTCATTGACTTAAGCAGATACTTCATCGGCATCTATTAAAAGTTGAATAAAGTTTTCTTCAAACTTCAGGTTGCCGTTCCCAAGTTCCTGAGCATCCCTCTGATAAACTCACCATTTTGAACCCCTCCAAAGTCTGCTGGATTCAAGGTCGTAGATTGGCCAGGCTAAAAAAGTAAATTTTTATAGTTTGGCTGCATGCTTTGAGTCACTTTCCTTCTGGATGGAACGCTTATCTCCCTTAACCCCACTGATGATTTTTGGTTTATCCCTTCACTCATGTTTCCATAGAATTCAGCTTTAGGTTTAGGAATTGAAATGTCTGAGGTGGTCATCTTCTTCTCTTTTCTAATTACTGCTGCCTTCTCTCTTACCTTCCTTACCATCGTTCCTTAACAGATGTATTGTGTTTGGACCAATATTCGCGGTTTGTGAGCTTTTTACTTGCCAGAAATCAGACCATACCAGTTGATACAGCAGGTCTCTGTGTGTTGTGTGTCTTTTCCCAGTCGTCCTTGAGGCCTTTCACCTTCTGCATGACGTCATCCCAACCAATGTCAACCATTTTTATAATGACGGAACATTTCTGATCTATTTTTGCGGCATGGTCTGTAAAATCTGATGAATCTTCTAAACTGCGACCCAGCTGCACCCCTAAATAAAAAGCGAGGAAATGTGTTAAGTCTTACGTACTTTGTTGCTTCGAGTTGTCACTGATATTGGGTTCTGAAAATGCTCGCCGGTCGTCAAGGCCATATATCTTCCAGCAATAGGCTCTCTTTGTGCAGACCTGCATCACTGAATGCATAATTGATACCAAGCTCTCAAAGTCGGCATTTGTATGCAGAGTGAGGTTAAGCCTAGAGTGCAAAAGTGCTATAATTTATGTTGGAGCGATAACTGAATACACAGCCTGGATGGATGGGGACAGTTATAATTTATGGATTGTTTCATTTTGGTCTGTCGCACATCCTAAAGATCTAACATTTACCAGGCTTGGCAACACAAGTCAGTTGCAATTTGCACTCCTTGAAAGGACTGCATTACTTTTCTATCGGCGTTAAATAAATCACAGCCCTTTCGCTACAAAAGCCCCGACTTTGTTGGGAAGTCGGACCTGCCGCAGAGGGTCCTGCAGAGCTCGCGGTCTGTATGTGTGTCTGCCGGCTCTGACCTCGGATTCACCTCGGGTTCAGCCCAAGTTCAGCGCCTTTGAGTGCCATCATACCCACTGATGCCCACAGGACTATAACACCTCCCCCTAGTGCTCGCGCGCAACATTATATAACCCCACCTCAGCCATTACATCGGCCTTAATTAACCAGCGGAGTGCATGCTGCGTAAACATATCATCGTGTCTGAAGGTGGGAACGTATTTATGAGCATCATTATAGAGCTCAGATGGCTGAGATCATGTTCATTTTAGCGCTTAGGCTAGTCTGCATTATGCAGCGGTCCGCTTAACTCAAAGGCCCGCTCGTCACACATTCTTTCTTCTGAGCTGAAACAGGCCAGATCGCTTGCCCCGTGGCTGTGTCTCGAACAGGAGCCCGCAGTGCCTCTGCCGGGATGCACCGTGACCAGCCCATTACCTCTGCGCTAAATTATTTAGCGAGAGATATGTCTAGCCTAGGACAACTCAGACAGAGAGGTGTTCTAGGGTTCCAACAGATTCAGCCCCTGTCTGCAGCAGTGGAGAGGCTTCGCTCACACGGGAGCATCATGGTAGACAAACGAGGCCTAAAAGTCAAGTGAAAGTGACTATTTTTTCATTGTGAAACACAGCACAGTGAACCTCTCAGAGCAGTGGTGGGGATGGTACCTTAATCAAGGGTATCTCAGGGCAACCTAGTGGTCTGGGAAGCCCTAAACACTAGGTCACTGCTGCACTCTGCAAAGTGAATCTTGTGCCACAGTTAATGCATTCGCAGCTATGTCCCAAATCATCTCTTTCAGACTGTCCCAGGATGGATAACTAGGAAGGAAATTAATATCAGGCTAGCAAACCACAATGCTGACGACAAGGGTCAGGGAGCACTGCACAAAAGTTTTGAGAGACAAGGTTAGCGAAGCGAGGTTGTGTTGGTTTGGACACGTCCAGAGGAGAGACGAGGATTATATTGGAAGGAGGATGTTGGAGATGGAGCTGCCAGGAAAGAAGAAAAGAGGAAGACCAAAGAGGAGGTTTATGGACATGGTGAGAGAGGATATGCAGGTGGTCGGTTTGAAGGAGGAAGATGCAGAGGACATGAAGAAATGGAGACGGATGATATGCTGTGATGACTCCTAAACGGGAGCAGCCGAAAGAAGAAGAAATTTAGGAATGATTCTCCTGAAGGACAACATTTTTTTCAACACAGTCCCTGAACCTGACCAGTTTCAGAGGATTATTTTTTGTTGGCTGATCCGCACAGTGACCTCTGTATGGATAATTCAGTTTGGTTTTTTTTGCTGAAATTGGATTATTAGGATAATATTTCTAGCTTTGGGGGCAGCGGTGGCCTAGTGGTTTGGGCGTTGGCCACATGATCGGTGGATCGGGGGTTCGAACCCCTTTCCAATAGGTTGCCCTGAGGTACCCTTGAGCAAGGTGCCGTCCCCGTTTCGCTCCTCCCTGCGATGGGCTGGCGACCTGTCCCGAGTGTGTCCCCCATCCTTTGCCCTGTGTGAGCTGGGATGGACTCCAGAACTCCCCCGTGACCCTGCTTGGGACAATCAGCAGAAAATGACTGATTGACTATTTCCAGCTTTTTGAATTTTTTTTTTCTTTGCAAATGATTAATCAGTTTTTAAAAATATGCCTGGGCTTGCAGACAAGGCCTAAGATGGAAAGAAAGTGAACAATGCCACTTGCTTAAACTGGCCTTGAATAAAAGCTAAAAAAACAGTACAAGGGAATCGTTTGTCTGGATTAAAGCCCTGACTGCAACAAAAAATACACAAAAATACACAAAAATACACAAATTTACAATTTCAACCAAATCGTTCATATTTCTGCTGTAAAGTTTACGGTTTGACCAAGGGTCAAAAGAATATGAACGTTGGTTGCGTGGCTAAGACTGAAGGAAAGTGAATATTATTCATTTTCCTGCCAAATTCTAGGTGAACTCGCTCGACTGCCGGTCTTGCCTCGTGTGTTGTGTTTGGAGGACTGCAGCGTTTTTAATCCTCATTCCTATGATGTCACTAATCAAGCACGTCTGCGAACCAGATCTGACAGTCTGTCCCACAATTCCCGCAACTTGCCCGCTCAACCGATTGCTGGATGCCAACATCTTCATCATTTACCAGCGGTAATTGATTTCTGTCCCTCGTTTGGCAGAAAGGAAGGCTTCCTGCTCCTGGCAGCTGTTTTAATAGTATGTTTAGTGGAGAAGGCTTGACATTTTTGATTCTTTCAGCAATCACTTGAAAGATCGTGAGATGCAAAAGCAGACATAAAGCGATCTATACTTTCTCATTTCCTGCAATCATGGGTTGTCAGAGCTCATATCTTGGTTAATTTGCAGCAGAAACCCAGCGCAATTTATCAGCATTGAGGCATTAAATGACCCATATGGTGGAAAAAAGAGTTCAATGGGGACAGTGACACTTTTGAGTTTCTTTCGAATCTGCATCGTCCCAGTTAAAGAGACCAGTATCATTAGGCAAAACTGTTATATATATATATATATATACATACTCGGGTTTCCCAGCAAAACAATGCCTGGAGCATCACCTTGCCTCTGAAAAAGATCATTTTTCTTCAGTAGCTCCTGCACCCGTCACTCAGCAGTACAAGCTGTTCTCTCTCTCTTCCTACTATTTCTCTCAGTACCTTGCTGCTTGTATCTCCTTCTTCTTCTTTCGGCTGCTCCCGTTTAAGGGTCACCACAGTAGATCATCCGTCTCCATTTCTTCCCGTCCTCTGCATCTTCCTGCTTCAAACCGACCACCTGCATGTCCTCTCTCACCATGTCCATAAACCTCCTCTTTGGTCTTCCTCTTCTCCTCTTTCCTGGCAGCTCCATCTTCAACATCGTCCAAACCAACGCAACCATGCTCCTCTACTTTTGTCTCAAAACATCTAACCTGAACTGTCCCTCTGATGTACACATCATCTACACGACCAATGAAAATCTCATTCTTTAAACTCGGACACCTCCAGCACTGCCTCCTGTCTTTTCTCCAACCTGCACAACATAGCTGGTCTCACTACTGTTCTGTAAACCTTCCCTTTCACTCTTGCTGGTACCCGTCTGTTACAAATCACTCCAGCCCCTCAACCTGCCTGCACTCTCTTCTTCACCTCTCTTCCACACTCGCCGTTACTCTGAACTGTTGATCCCAAGTATTTAAACTCCTCCACCTTTGTCTCCTCCACTCCCTGCATCCTAACCACTCCACTTTCCTCCCTTTCATTCACACTCATGTATTCTGTCTTTGACCTACTCACTTTCATTCCTCTCCTCTCTTGAGCAGATCTCCATCTCTCCAGGTTCTCCTCAAGCTGCTCCCTACTCTCACTGCAGATCACAATATCCTTTATTGCTGCTTATACATAAAAGAAAACATATGCTTTTGCTAAGATAAGGTTAATTCTCTTTCAGTTGATCCCAGCATGCATTTGTTTCCACTGCGTCACTTTTCGTCTTCAACACACTTGCAGGAGATTCGCTATCTTACGCTGTCACCACGCTGAGTGATGCAGGTGAAGGAGGGTCACACCACCCACCTAGAAAGAGCAAGGTGTCCCACTGTGGTCCCACTGTGAGAATATTACTCTTGGCAAACTCTTCATCCCTCATTGCCAGAAAACGACAAACAGGCGGAACAGCGAGAGACTGATTTGTCCTTGTGTGTCACGGCAGAGGTCAGATGGAGAAGTGTGTGTTGGTGTGTAAAAGAGAGATAATCTAGGCTATAGATCACTGCCATTGCCTCCTGCCGCAGTGCAGGGCGCCCAGCAAGACATTAGCATGCATGAGCTTTGCGTGTGTGTGTGTGTGTGTGTGCGTGTGTGTGTGTGATTGTTCTACTTAAGAGCAATCTTTCACTGTGACAAACCATTTAAGAGGAAATAGGATGCCATTTTAATTTCCACTTTTTGACTTACCCTTTATTCCAAAGCTCGCCATGCGTGCTGCCGTGCCTCTCGCTTCCAGGCAAGAATGTTTCCAAGCTGTTTTATATGTTTTGCAACTGGAAATGATATTTTACATTATTGAAGGTAATATGCAGGCTGTGGGAGGTGTTGTGGTGTTGTGGTGTTGGGGGGTGCGTCACAGCAATGAACAGATTCATTAATTTTTTTCAAACCGTGTCCAAATATTATAGTATGAGGCTATTACTACCGGGTGGGGGGGATCAAAACGATTAAAAGGATTCGTTTGCTAAATTATCCACCTGATTAGTGGATGTAATTAGAGACATTTTATAAGAGGTGATGGTTCACTGGTTGAAAAATGAATGAGGAACCATGAAAGACCCAGTATGGAAGCTATTGACAAAGAAAGTCCATCTTTTGAGTATAAAAAAACAGTCGGCACATTAGGTGAAAGTGAAAGTGCCTATTCTTGTCATTGTGAAACACAACACACCACACAGTGAGACACAACATAATTCAACCTCTGCATTTCATTCATACATACACGTTCAGCAGGGAGCAGATATTGAAAGCACCTGGGGAGCGGTGATGGGGACGGTACCTTGCTCAAGGGTACCTCAGGGCAAGCTACTGGTCTAGAATTTGAACCCGCAACCTTCTGATCCTGGGGCCAACTCCCACCGCTGCAGTAATGATAATAAACCAAATTCTGATTAGGTATTAAAATTCAACTATTGTATAACTCTTATTGGGGCAAATGTACTATTTCATGCCTTCCCACCTCTGCTTTTAACCCATGCACACAAACACCGTGCAGCAGTGGGCAGCTATTGAAAGTGCCCAGGGAGCAGTGACAGGGACAGTACCTTGCTCAAGGGTACCTCAGGGCAACCTACTTGTGAGGGAATCGAACCCACAATCTTCCGATTCGGGGCAACTCCCTCACCACTAGGCCACCGCTGCCCTACTGACAAATGAAAACAGACCCCAGTATGATTGAGTTTGAGACCTTGTCACTCAGCTAGTCTTAGGACAAGTGTTCAAGTGGAGTGCAAAGCCAAGCAGACAGCATTTGCAATTTGACGGTGAAGAATGGAAAACCTGCCAAATGCTTGTCTGAAGAGACTTCATTTACATTTACATTTACGGCATTTAGCAGACGCTCTTATCCAGAGCGACTTACACGTCCTAATTACAGGGACAGTCCCCCTGGAGCAACTCAGGGTTAAGGGTCTTGCTCAGGGACCCAGTGGTGGTAGTGCCAGAGGTGGGATTCGAACCTGGGACCTCATGAGCCATAGGTCCATAGGCAAGTATCCTACCACTGGACCACCACCACCCACTTCACCCATGAGGCTGTGCGTGGAATCAGTATGCTTAGGAAGTGGAGTTTGAGAAAACATCTATATATTAAGGCATCTTCACTTATGACCTGAAATCTGATCAAATGGTGAAAAGTATTCAAGCATTTTTCATCAAATGTGTAGAACTTACAATAGTTTCAACCTCTGGCAACATGAGTGCTTTGACTGAGTGCCACCCTGGTTAGGATAAGCGGAGATCGGAGGGATGGATGAACGTGTGCGGGACACCTACATAGGGCTTTTATAAAAGGTGAATAAAGTGACATTAACATTTATTCCAATTGAATCACACATCAATAAAGCATGTATTCAAAGTGTTAATACATGCAATAAACCAATGTGAGACAACTGCATTTAATTGCATTACATTTGATATGATTGGAGGACTTTTTTGGTGGTTCACTTTTTCAATTTCCGTGCCCTCAGCTTCAAGATGAGAAATATCTCAATCCGGATATAAATGGCCTGAGGCTGTATCCCAACACCAGCTCAGTCAATTACCTCCCAGCTTCCGACGTCCACTGCTAGAGGCGTCATGCTTCTCCTCCAATAACTGAACCAATTCTCATGGGTGTGGATGCGCTGCGCCCTGACCCTCTTAGCCGACCCCAAATTTCCTTTCGTTTGCGCCTAAGCTTTCCTTCCGTAATTGCTACTGTCATTTAGACGGAGAAAGCATGCCCCGCTTTGCCAAATGGCCAACGATATAAATGCAAAGTTGACACTTCATTACGGCCCCTCGTTTCCAAATGTCAAAAATAGTCCGGCCTCGGAAAACTTTTCCCAAGTAATTGTCATGTGTGTCCCCAGAAGCGCCGAAGACCACTATCCCCGGTGCCCTCCCGAAGTCTAAAATGTTTAAAAAAAACACGCAGGCTGACCTTTTACTTAATTGCCTCATTTAGATGCATGGTCCCCTAACAGGGGCACTTGGTGAGCCGAGAGGCAGCCGGGGTCACTCGTTCAGCTCCAACTTGGATTTCACGCTCAGGGAAGAAGTTGATTGGCGGCGAGAACTATGAGCTATTTAAGATTCATGGCATAATAGAGGCTCTGGGGTGGGCACCCTGGTGGGTGAGAGAATGCAAAGGGGTTTCATTCTCTGAGCTAGAAAGCATCACAAGGCAAATCTCATATATCCCCCAAAAAATTAATGTAAATAATCTGATAATCCCAGTACAAGAATCAGACATATTGTTAATCCATGGCTATTATACATCAATGCACACTGTATACTGGTATACTGTATACTGGTTTTGCAACATTGACCACCATGTAGGCAGAAAGCGGCTGTGTCTACGTCAATCCATGTCGCCATGGTGAGGAACATCACTGAGAAAAAGCCATTCAGGCCATAAAAGCTGTTATAAATTGCAGCATTACAAAATAATCAAGACACTAAAATAGCTTTCGAAGACGTCGCTTATGTAACAATACAAAACCCCAGAGCAGGGCCCGCTCACTCGCTATTCCAGAACAGAATAGAGGTGCAAACTGAATCCCTTATGCAGCAACAGAAGCGAAATAGTCGTTTCGCATCAGAGTCATCGAAGGACAGAGGGCTGGAAAGTGCACTTCAAATTGGGAACATTGGAAAGCAGTTTTAGCCATGCTGTTCATTTCAGCAGACTGGACATCGGAAACAAAAGCAGAATTTTATTGCTTCAGTGTAATAATCCTCATTTTCATCCGTTGGCTGGAACCTGGGTGCCAGGCCGTTGGCAGTACAGGTGCCCGCCAGTCTGGAAACATCTCATTTTCACTGGCGTCTGGATTAATGAAGCTGGAACTACTGTCAAGAAGTAACCGCTCCTCCACGTTTACTTATATGCAGGCCGTGGGAAGTTTGGTATCTACTGACCTGCTAAAAGCCTTGTGAAGAAGGTGAACCCATAGTGTAAAGTCAGCAAACTGCTAGGCTTCTAATCTGGTACCCAGGCTGATAGTGCTGGGCTCCCCTTTTGAATTCAGCCCCCTCCATCCCAACCTCCAGCCCAAGCTGGTTGATTTTCATTTTTTGCAGAAGAAGTACGAAAGGAGCCAGTCTTCACCCTCCCAGCTCGGTAGCATCGCTTAGGAAGGAAGAAACCTTGCAATTTGACAGAACTGAGTTAATTCAGGTCCAAATAACGTGTAGAATAAAGTCATGGAGGGTAGATTTCACATCAAATAGGGGCAAAAACAAAATCAATGGTTCCAGATATTTCCTTCTGTAAAACATAGACTATGGTAAAAAAAATAATAAAGATTAAAGGAATGTTTTCAACACCATATTACAGACAAAAAATAAAAAATTGAAAAAAATTGAAAAGCACTCGAGTCTATCCGGATGTATAAAAAAATATATATTTTTGCAGACAGTTTACATAAGTAACATGATTTATTTAACCCAAACCCAAAAATATTTAAAAACGGCCTTTTGATCAGTTAAATAAATGAATAAAATATGATGCATAGACTTTTAAAAAGGAATTTAAAAAAAAATGTTAAGATGAGGTAGAAAGCTGAAATGCGCAGGAAACATAGTTTGCAATTTACATTTACAGCCTTTAGCAGACGCTCTTATCCAGAGCGATTTACGACAGTGCTTTGTCTCCACATTTGATCATCACCTTAGTAACCAACTCAGATCAGCTACTGCTGCTTGACTATTACAACCAAGTAACAAACTTATTAACCTGCGACTAGAATAAAAGAAAGTGCTTTTTGGGGGGGATAGAAGGGGAAAGAGAGAGCAGATGTAAGAGATGCAAAAAAGTGAGACTGTTTGGGAAGATTATTCCGTGAGATTGAAGGCAGCAAGGGATTCAGAAGTTCTGACCATCAAGGGAAGTTCGTTCCAGCCCTGAGGAGCCAGGACTCAGAAGAGTCTCGATGCATGTCTTCCTCTTCTCTTGAAGAGTGGAAGCTCAAGACGAGCAGTGCTTTATGGCCTGAGAGGACGAGAAGAGACACGTTGTTTGATAAGTGCAGTTAAGCACGAGGGTGCAAGCAGCCACAGGGAGCCAGTGTAGGTCCCATCGCAGAGTTGTGGTTGAAGAGAACTTGGGACGGTAGAAGTTGAGTCTCGCAGCAGCGTTCTGAATCAGTTGTAGTGCTCTTATTGCCTTCAGTGGAAGACCAGAAGAGAGTAGCAGTAGTCCAGTTTAGAGATGACCAGGGAATGGACAAGCAGTTGGGCTGCCTGGGTGGTGAGGAAAGGATGAATTCTTCTGAAGTCGAAGAGAAGGAGATTACCGATATGAGAAGAGAAGGAGAGCCCATCATTGAATGTGGCAGCAAGATTCCTAGCAGTTCTAGATGGGACAAGAAGCGAATTGTCAAATTTTCCTATTCCGGCCCATCATTTCAACATATTTGACAGAATTTTTACAGCATTGACATGTCAGCACATTTCAGTGAGTGTTCTTCTCTCGGCTGCTCCCGTTGAAGGGTCACCACAGACTCATGCGTCTCCATTTCTTCCTGTCCTCTGCATCTTCGTCCTTCAAACCGACCACCTGCATGTCCTCTTTCATCACGTCCATAAACCTCCTCTTTGGTCTTCCTCTTCTCCACTTGCCTGGGAGCTCCATCTTCAACATGCTCCTCCCGATATAATCCTCGTCTCTCCTCTGGACATGTCCAAACCAACAAAACCTTGCTTCTCTAACTTTGTCTCCAAAACATCCCACCTGATCTGTCCTTCTAATATACTCCTTTCTAATCCTGTCCATCCTCGTCACTCCCAACGAACATCTCAGCATCTTTAACTCTGACACCTCCAGCTCCGTCAGTGCCACCATCTCCAACCCGTATAATATAGCTGGTCTCACCACCTTCCCTTTTACTCTCGCTGGTACCAATCTGTAATAAATCACTCCAGCTACATTTCTCCACCCATTCCAACCTGCCTGCACTCTCTTCTTCATCTCACTTACTCTAAAAGTTACAGTCAGAAGAGTTGACCCTTTACAGTAGAACTAGAGTTCACAGTTTTTGATCGAACACATGGCTGAGCTATAAAGTTTAAACTGAAGTTGAAGTGTAAATTTGCCCATTTTTCACAGTCTTCTGTGATTTTTTTCTTCTTCTCAGCATTGCATTCCCAAAAGTTTCTTCCTGGCGTCAGCAAACAAAGGGACATACCATAGTATGCTATCATACAGCACTAGCTAAGCATTCGAGTTAGAACATTGGTTTATCCTCAGGTCTAGGTTCCTCCTGACACTGGCTAGGCCATCGAACTTAATTACACGTGAGTATTTAGTGCTTCGTGGCGAGCTAATTGTTCTGTATCCCCCCTGGTATCGTTCTTCCTCCACTCCGGCCCACTGCCTCTAATTGTCATGTACAAGCTCCAGCGCTGCAGATTTAGTGCTGCGTGGCCCTTAATTTAATTGGAAAACATGGAAGGCAGTGAGGGAGGAGAAAAGATGGAAATTTCTTTAAAAAAGAAAAGAAGCAATTTTTCTTCAAGGGGCAATAAAAAGCCTTTTGAATAATGCATGGGGCTGATGGATAGGTTTGCAAATAAAAGTGTTGACGGTGGCAGCTGAGTAAAATGATGGTGTTCTCCGCCGTCGATGTTCACACTCGCAATCTGGTTTTTAGAAAGAACGCGGTTGTGAAGATCCACGGTTGCTAATGTCGTTGGAATTGAGGCTGGCTGGATGGACTACAGTGGCGATTTGTGGAACAAATTCATTTCTTGTGCATTTTCTATTTTCTTTCTACTAGTAGTGGGTAGCAACCATACTTACTTCTACATTAAGTGTTTCCAACGGTTGGGATCAGTAATCCCAGAAGTGATTCATTGTCTCCAAAAAGCTCCTGAAGCGTCTAAAAGGGACATGATCACACCTTTCCAAGTGTCTCCATGATCTGAATGTGTTTTAAGATATATGGGGTGGTGGAACAGCGGCTAATTAAAAATAAATAAATAAACAAATGTCTAGCCCTCCCACCAGTACGATATAATTTTAATTCATGAAATGATTGTAAATGTTGGTATGATGATTTATTATCTTATTTTTGTTCAGAATTCAAATCATTTTCATTTTCTAACATTACACACTTTCCAGTGACTCTTAGAAGCTGTGTTTCAATGAGAGGCTACAATTGTGGCTTCTATAGCCAGATATTGTGCAGCAGCAGCTATTGCTCCAAGTTTTTTCCAGCATTGGAGACATTTAATATTTTATCTTATTGCTTTGAAGGGTATTTTGAAAATGATTTATGCACTTTTACTAAATTTACTAGAAAACTAGAGTTCACAGTTTTTGGTTCAACATGTGGTTGAACTATAAAGTTTAAGTGCAAATTTTATCATTTTTTTCAGCCTTCCATCCATCCATCCATCCAACCATCCATCCATCCATCCCCAAAGCCAGTTGTTGGAGCCCACCCCGGAGTTCACAGGGCAGAAAGTAGATGCTTTTAGTTCCTCCAGAGCATTTGTTCTCTCTGATTTGCTTGGATTGAATGTTGATATCCGCACACCTGCTGAAGTGAATTTCTCATTCTCCTCAGCGATCGTCCCCAGGCTGTTGAAGAGGCAGGCAGGTGGCTCGCTCAATCCCTTCCATCACTCCCACCATCTGCTTTTACGAACCCCCGCAAAATCTATATCCACACCTAATCATAGTCCTCATTATTTTTAAACTTCATCAAGCCTCCTGACCTCCCACACCACAGCCTCGTCATAGCACTTTCGCCTCAGTTTCTCCTCCATTTGGTTTGCCTCAAGATGTTGACTCACACTCATCCCTCCCAGTAGATTCAGATGCCCGTGTTCTCTAAATATCTTATGACAAACTACACTTATTAGGCTATAAATGACAGAACAGTGTGAAATAGCAAGGAAATGTTCCCATTGGTAATTGTAGACCTATATTCTAATCTGTTAGTATGTTTCTGGATGCTCTAGTTTATACACAGATATCTGAAGTTTGTGAAAGACATTCTATAAGGCTTCTGCTGATGCCTTCTAACAGACAAAACATTTGTGCATGCATTTTTACATGTACATTTATATATACTGGCCATCATTGTCTTTTTCTAAAACAGCTTAGGCTTATTCACAGTCATGAAAATGGTCCACACATTGATCTGATCTTACACATCAGACGTTTAGACCAGCTCCTGAAGCCTTAACCAATCAGAAGGTTATGATTTAAGCAATAAAGATGAACAATGAGCTTGTAGCTAAATCCCGTGGGCTTTTAGATAAGAGGGTCTATTTTCACCATCCACCCCAAGAGCAGAATCTGATCTAAGTCAGTTTTTTGTTCCAGCAAACTCCAAGGAAACTCACCCAGGATCGATCTTCCCTGCAGATATTTTTACAGTTCACTATTTGTGCTTTCTCACCGACAGGAAACTGATTCTTGAACCAGGATACTTTGAACTTTGGTGCTGTCTGGTGAACCAGCCCACATTTCCTCCAGGCTGGAACAGAAGTGAAAATGACAACTTGTCATTGTAAAACACAGAACAACACACAATGAACCACGACAGAATTCAGCCTCTGGTTATCACCCATGCATGCCGTGCAGCAGGGGGCAGCTATTTAAAGCACCCAGGGAGCAGTGATTGGGATGGTACCTTGCACAAGGGTACCTCAGGGTAACCTACTGGTCTGGGATTAGAACCAACATCCTTCCTATCCCGGGACCAACACCCTAACCACTAGGCTACTGCGGCAGCGGACCGCTGTTGATGGAGAATTAGCAGATGAGGTGCTACAAAAGGGAATAAAGAAGGTCCCACTCACTAAGATCTTCATAGTTCCTGTTGGAACAGCATTTACATTTAGCAGATGCTCTTATCCAGAGTGACTCCCAATGCCTGATTACAGGGACAGTCCCCCAGAGCAAATTTGGGGTTCAGGGTTTTGCTCTGGAACCCAATGGTGGTAATGTTAGAGGGGGAATTGAACTTGTGACCTCTTGGGCCATAGGCAAGTTTCCTACCACTGGAGCACCACCAGCCCCCAGCTGGATCTGACTTCTGAGGTTCAGAACAGGTGTAATTTTGGTTGAAAGCTTCTGGATGATCTAAAATTCGGAGCCGATCCCCTGTAGGTGGAAAAAGATGTTCTTCATTTTGTTTTCAATTTGTGTGGCTTTAGACTCTCCTGTTGATTTAGCTTAAGCACAAGTTTGAAGGAGCAATATCTAGACCCTAGACTCTGCATCTGCACTGCTTCCATACTTTTGCCCTATTGCGTAATTACCCTCACGGTGCAAAAAGCCGGCATTATCGGCAGAGACGTTTTCCTCCAGTGACACTTTAATTACTCTTTATGGCGGAGATTAAAGAGAGCAAACAAAGTCTTAGCTTTCCCGCTTAAGCTACGACTCATAAAAGCGGGTTTGCCTTTTGAAAGGAACTCGAGAGGAACTCGTCTCCTCTTTCTCTCTTCCGAACTCTCTCTGAGCCCGAGGAGGGAAGACGTCCCCGTTTGTTTGTTACCCACAATTAGCCTGACAGAAGGAGTCTGTTAGCCCAGATTGCAGTTTTAGAAAGCTGCACTGTGATATTTACATAGGCTATTGGAAATTAGCAGTTGATTAACACACCAATGATCCAAGGGAGACAGCGCGTGCCGACACTTTCCATCACAGCACAAATTGATTAATGTTCGTGTGGTAATTGGCGCGATCATGGCGGCCAGAAGACGCTACAGCTCTGAGGAGGAGGTACGGAGGATCTGAGCACGGTTTTCTCTTTTAATGAGGATAAATAAACAACCAGGAACGCTGACTATTCTAGGCCACTTTATTAGAAACCCATCAGTGGATGCGTTAAAAAAAGTTTCAGAAGGGGTTCTTTTACAACATGCCATGGAATCAATTTTGGTGGCATAAGATCTTTAAAATTAGATTGCATTACATTACTTGCAGCGGTAGCCTAGTGGTTTGGGACAAGACCCAAGGCTCACAAGCTCATGGGCTCAAATCCCAGACCAGCAGTTTGCCCACAAATATTCACTTTCACTTGCAATACATTCAGCTTTCTCATTGGCAGTGCCAGTACAAAGTCAATGGCATGCAGTTGGCATCTAAGTGAATGAACAGTCTTATTGGCGATGGGGATTTTAGAGTGTATTTAAAGAGTATTACATGTTGCAGAAGCAAAGTGGGAAGGTTGGAGAGTGTTATGTGTACAGTATAGATAAATGCACAGTCTCAGGCTTGCTGGAATCAGACCTTAAACGAGTCAACGTAGATATATGTCAGCTGCCATAAAAGATTTATGAAGCCTCCTGAAAAAATATATTTTGATGGATATTTAGACCTTCAAAAGGTTCCAGACACCAATCTCTTTCTGGGTCCTTCAGGGAACCGAAAGCATCACCTTCTTAAAAGGGAACGGTCAGTTTTTTGACCACAGAGTCACTCTTAGCTGGATATTTTTAGGCCATGGCCCACTCTCAGCCTAGCAACACTGACATTCCCAGCCCAACATGTATTACCATGTCAGTGACACTGCTGTGCTGAGAGTCCT
This sequence comes from Hepsetus odoe, assembly GCA_017165825.1. NCBI lineage: Eukaryota > Metazoa > Chordata > Actinopteri > Characiformes > Hepsetidae > Hepsetus > Hepsetus odoe. Next base: position 4,146,825 of record CM029394.1, read on the forward strand.
CTGGTCACAGGCAGTCCTGTGGCTGATAAATTGTGCATGGGCTACATGGGGAGTAGCTCAAAAAGTGGCCGTTGAGTAACAGCACCAGGTAGGACATCCTACAAAAGCAGTGGATCTTCTTTCTGTATGCTCACAGGGAGTATGGAACGGAAACCATGCCAATAAACAGATGAACATTCTGCGCAACTAAACCTCCAGGTGTCCGCTTTCATGTCGAACTACATATCTGCCCGGCGTCCTCCAGGACAAAGAAGTTCCTGGCTAAAAATAGCCCATCTCCCTAACTCCGAATCCCCCCCGCTGCCTTTGAGGATTCAGGCAAGTAGGACAGGCTGTGGAAAATGGGGCGGCTGTGTAGTACGACGTGCTGCACATTCAGGGTATCAATAATAAATGCCAGCCACAGTCACAGGGTGCAACCCCCAGGTCTAAAAATAATCCTTCAACTTCGCCGCAAGATACAGGAAGGAGTCAAAGCACAGAAAAAGAGACTGACCAAAAAAGTGAGTCGTAGAAAATGTCCCAGAGCAGCCGTAGTCCCAGAAGGCCACAGTAGGTGCAGAAGTCTTCCAGGACATGGAGGCCAGCTTCTAGGAAACTGCGTTGGGCGTCTGTTTTACACATTCGTGTCAAGACGAGAGTTTGGAAAACGCAGGCGAGAGCCCAGACGAGGTGAGTGCATTGCCGAAAGCGGACGAAGCCAGCGGAGACTTGTTTGCACCATGTGCATGTTTTTTTAGCAAAGCCTTGACCCTCCCCACCCCAGCCTTTCCTGAAGCTCTTCAGCCCAATCTACTGTGTGATGCAAAGCCCTCGAGTAGCTGAAGCGGCTCCTCCGACAGATTCCTCTCCAAGCCCTCAGAGCCACTGAGCCGCCCCGTCAGACATAAGTGCTTTAGCTTATGGCAACGCAGCTGCGTCCACAACCGTGGGACTGGTCCTAAACCCCCTCCTCTCCCCAGCACATGGCTTCAATCTGCCCCAAGCTGAGGAAAATAAAATGCAAAAAAGTATTTTTAGAGGGGCGACCAGAATTTGAGCTACACTCATTGACAATTTTATTAGGTACATTGTTGTCCCATGTCTCGATGCCTTGTATGTCGGACCAACAACACAGGATTTCCCCGTCCTCAACACAGCACTGACCTCGACATGGCACTGGGGGTATCAGGTGAAACGCTGAAAATAAAAAAATGCATCACTAGTGAGTTGAGAAGACTCCACCATTCAACTCATCACGAATTGGACATGAGAACAGAACAAAAAAAAACACATTTAAGCATTCAAACTCTGCTTTTCACCCACATACACCGTGCCGCAGGGGGCAGCTATTTAAAGTGTCCAGGGAGCAGTGACGGGGATGGTACCTTGCTCAAGGGTACCTCAGGGTGACCTACTGGTCTGGGATTCAAACTCACGACCTTCAATCAGCAGATGGAACAAGATGTAAAAGAGATGAATGAAGTCCCCTTTCCCATCGTCCTGACCTCCTGATCAGCACCCATGGCTGGTAGAGTTGACTAGCTTGTGGACCCACATGATCAGATCAGATGAAGGAACATGGACAGGAAAGGACGTTGTGTTCCACCGTTTAACCAAAGCGGTTACAGAGAAAAGGCGTGTATCGGGTGTGATGTCCATGATGGGAGAACCAGTAGAGTGAAGTTAATGTTCATTATCTTCAGCTGATTGATTTCATTGGAGTAGAACATTTAACAGTTTTTGAGTTATATTAACACGCCATGCGCTTCAGTTCACTCTGCAAACAAACCGCCCTTTAAAATGTCCTTGAAAGACCTAGTTTTTACTTTTAAACTAATTTCAGAGCCTGCAATCTGTCCCTTCTACTGAAAAGAAGTGGAAGCGGTAATTCTATTGGCCTTTTTTAAGTACCTGTTCTTCTGCTTCAGTAAAGAATGCATGCACTTTTGCCACCTCTAATATTCCTAGGCTTTCTACAAAACAGCAAAACAGCATCAAACATTTCATCTTTATGTGCGCTTCCAATAATCTGTCTCTTTTCCAGGTCGTACCTCCACTTTGTTTTGTGCGTGAAGCCGTCAGGAGGTCAAGGTTCCTATTGACATCATCTGCAATGAACATACACAGTGAGATAGTATTCTGTTCCCCTATGGACCTCAATGCAACACAGCATGGAAAATGTACAACATTGAAAATGAGGTGGAACAGAAGACAAAGTGCAGCAGAGTAGGAGTATGTCAAGCATTGTGTGATCACAGGGTAAAGCAGGAGGCTGATCTCCTACCTCCTCATACATGCTCACTACACCTGGCGAGCTGAACCAGGTGTGTTTGAGCAGGAAATTCACCAGGACACAGGACTCCAGCCCCCCAGAACCAGAGTTGTCCGCCCTTGGGATAAAGGAATAGGTACCCTTATTAATCTTTTGAGAAGATAACAAATTGGGTTTATTGTGAGTTTCGGTTCCTATCAGCATATCATTCTGAGAATTCGTTCCTCTCAGTGGTTACTTTCCATGTTTTCAGAGAAGTTTCCTTCTTGAGCCGTTTTTTTTCTCTCGTTTCTTCCTGACCGTGCCTGCTAATCCTGCCGACTGCTTGTGATTCCCGGATCTTCTCATTGTTTTTTTCCCCATTGCTGAGTTTCTCATTTTCATTTTGGGGTTTTCTCAACATTGCTTTATGATCTGAGTCTTTGTGGGTCTTGTTGGTTCTTCTCCATGTTTTTAGAGAAGTCACCTTTTTGATTCTTATCAGTGTTTTTTTTTTGGTTTTTTTTGAGTTGCTTTTAGTTTCAGTTTTTTGATTTTTAGTTCCTCTCAGTATTTCCTCCCTGTGCTCTTTGAGATCTTTTCCTTTTGAATCTTGGATGCATTTGGTGGTTCCTCTTCTTGTCTTTCTTATAGGGCATTTTCCTTTTAAGTCTTGGTTCCTCTCAATGGTTTTTGCAGTGTTTCTTCTCACTCACTCACTTTCATAATCGCTTTCCCTGATTAGAATTACAGGCAATGCTGGAGCCTGTCCATCGCCAGTCCTTCGCAGTCCATCCCTCACAATTAGAGGGCAATTTAGCATCTACAATCCACCATGCATGTCTTTGGAGAGTGGGAGTAAAACAGAGCTCCCAAAAGAAACCACTGCAGACAAAAAGAAAACAAGCTCCATAAACTCCATAAAGGACCCGGGACGTCCCGCTTGGGAACTGAACCCAGATTTCATTGTTGGTTTTTTTTCAGTAATTCTGAGTCTCTTTAATTTGGGGTCATGTGTGTTCTTAGAGAGTCTGTCCCTTTTAAGGTTCTTCTTTCTCATGCTAGGACTCATTATCAGGCACCACCTTCATATCTCCATTGAGATGATGTCCTTTGCTCAAACCATAAATGAATTGGTTTGAAATTTGTTTCATCTCCAAAGGCTGAAGAACAAACTTTACCATCCAACAAGTGCTTTTTGTAAATGTAGACTGGTGTGAGCAAAGATGGACCGACTTTGATTTCTCTGTTTGTTTTTCTGTCTGGCCTGCACCAGAACCAATGCCCTGATTTGCAGACAGAGTGGCCAGCAGCCCCCTCGGAGTACTGTGGGCAAATCAGCGGGTGATAGTTTTCTGATTGGAAACAGTGCTCTTGGCTCTGTGATGCTATCAGCCAGAACGGTGGGTGGGAGCAGCCCTCCTTTGGCTGTACCGATCTGCTCAAGTGCAGGGCCACTCTCTCCTTTAGAGGTGAAAGTCCCATAACGATGGGGTTACATAACTGCTGTTTCTGCCCTGTGTCAAGTAGCTGATGTGATAGAGCTGGAATTAACATTGTCTTGCAGCTCAGTTGTCTTATAATCTGCTTTGGAGTGCTTCATGTCTTACAGGTTTTTCTGGTCTGGAGCTCAGGAACCCTGACTTATGACTGGGAATGCTGGAAATGTTTGGTAGCCTTTTCTTTAAAAGAGGCTTAATAAGGAGCAGGGGTGGCACAGTGGTTAAAGACTAGGCCCCATAATCAGAAGGTCATGGACTTAAGGGAGAGTTCTGGGGGCTTGGGTTGGAATCATCAGTACCCAAACTTTAAAGATCTGCAAGGCTCTACAATAACCTTTGATTGCTGTGATCACTTTACAAGCTCAGCCCTTATTGGGCCACAATTAGGTCTAGTCATGCCCAATTTGTCATTGCAATAAGCAACCTAGCAACGCAACCAACACCCACCGCCTGTCTGAAACATCAAAAATGTCCTTCACTGTTTGGACCGTATTTGTTTCCAGCTCCAGCAGGTTGCCTAGCTGGAAAACTCCCAGAGTCCTGTATTCTAATCAGTTACACGCCATGGATTGGAGCTTGTCCAGCAGTTACCGCGGCGTGCAGGGAGAAGTGCATAGGAGGTCACCTCACACTCGCTGTGTCATGACTCACAGCCGACACCTTGAATCAGCAGGAAGTTTGAGATGAATGGGCTTTGATGCTTGATGTGTTCCAGTCAGGGAAATGTGCACGCTTGCATTGGCTCGCCACTTCAACTGCAGCCTCCAGGAGGGTCGACCTGTCCACTCATCAACAGAAGGCCACCTGGCCTCAGAAACAAGAAATCAGCAAACATGGGTACAAGCAGATACTTCACAATAACCAATGTCCTCCTTTGATCAAAAACCACAGACTTGTCCAGATATTTTAACATTATCAGGGAGTTAAATAACGAGTTATAATAAGGAGTTACATTGGCCTGCTTCCAACTTACATCTGTATTTGTTTCTTGGAGGATTTTTCTTGCCTCATTTAGAAGGTATGGTCTTGTCCAAAAAACTAGGGGGTCACAGAAGGTACTAGAAAATACATAGATGGGATGCTTCTCAATCAAATGCATTGGACATGCTGTTCTACTAACTTTGGAGTGGACTAAAGGTCTTCCAGTTCTCCTGTTGTCCTTTTAGGGTCTTATTGTTATTGAGATGAAGGGCTGGGATGATTAGCCATCTTGGATAATTGATAAATGTATTAAATATTTAAAGCACTAATCACAGCAGCAGGGGCTGCGACTAAGCCAGTGGACATTGCTGAAGGCTGTTTATTGGGTGGTGGAAGGGGTCAGGAAGAGATCCAGAAGATGCCTTTTTTCCTTCAATGCTCCTTACATGATTGAAAGTGAAAGTGACAACCCTCGTCATTGTGAAACGCAGCACAACACAACGAAATTAAGCCTCTGCGTTTCACCCATACACACACGTGCAGCAGGGGGCAGCTATTGAAAGCGCCCGGGGAGCAGTGACGGGGACGGTACCTTGCTCAAGGGTACCTCAGGGCAACTTACCAGTGAGGGAATCGAACTCACAATCTTCCGATCTGGGGCAACTCCCTCACCACCGGGCCACCGCTGCCGATTGCATGTCGAAGTGAAAAGCTTGTTATTTGATTGCCGCCAAGGTTTGAAACTGAATCTGCTTTTTTGTAGATTTTTTACTCAGGATGCATTTTTGGCAAGCCTTTTCAAGCCAAGTGATGAGTTAAAGATGAGTCTCAAGTCGGGCAAGCAGGCATTTCACTGCAAGACCTCATTTCAGGGAGGTGGCACCTCCACACGCAATCATAGAGATGGGATCCCGTAGGGGAAATGGATTCGGGATGCTGGCAGGGATACTGGGCTGAGTATTTTGTTGTCCACAGAGGGGTGGCGCATGCTCTCCATCACCTTTTCGCTCTAAAAAGAATCCATTTCCAGGACATTGTCTATAATTCGCAGGCTTCAGACTCCGGGAGACATGAGAAGTTTGGTCAAGGTCTTCGCCCAAAGTCCCAGGATTGCTTGAAAAGAAAAAAGCAAAAGAAAAGAAAACTTCAACCACCTCTAGCCTTCATGCAAGATCATAGTTGCCTATTCATTCTGTTCTTAAAGCAAGATATTTTTTTGCAAAGGAACCTTCGCATAACTTTCAAAATATCTGAAGCATTTATGCCATTAAATAATATGGAAGCTGTCTTTCATGTGCAACGATGGACTTGTCCAGACGGACACTGTGTGAATCCCTCCATCAGCGCCTTCCCATAAAAAACTCACCCCAGGACGTCTTTAATTGTAGTGAGGCTGTTTTTTTTTTCTGTGGATGTGTTTAAACAGGCCAACGCGCATCGCGAAAGTTGCCTAACCTTCTCTCCACGGGGGGCTGATGATGATTGTAGCGTGGGCGAGATTTTTCTCATCAAAGTCGGAGAACGTGCTGAAAGCCTCTGTTCTCCCAGCGGGATGTGAGTCGAGTTATCAGACAACATTCTTGTGTCTAAAACCAAAAAAAGTTTGCTTTTATTCTACAAATCTAGAAAGTGCTGATATTGCCTTAGGCTAGACTCATGCAGGTAAACAGAAACATTTGAGCAGGGAAGAAATTTCTCACTGTCATAAAGTATGACAACTTCACAGAGCTAAAACAACTCCATCAGCCCCAGGAGGCTAACGACAACTGCTTGGAAGTGGGCTAAAATATATTAGTCAGGCATTTTTACTTTATTATAGAAAGCTGTGGCCTATTGTTTTAGGGACTAGGCCCCAGGATCAGAAGGTCATGAGTTTGAGTCCCGAACCAGTAGGTTACCCTGAGGAACCCTTGAGCAAGGTACTGTCCCCATCACTGCTCCCTGGGTGCTGGATATGGTTGCCCACTGCTGCACTGTGTGGGTAAATAAGCATTTTATTGTGTTTCACTCTGTTTCACAATGGCAAATAGTCACTTTCACTTCACTTGCACAATAGTCAGTAAAGGGCTAAACCTCTAACCAACTACTTCTATTCAATTCTACGTGAAAATGATTCCGGCTGCCTTCTGCCATTCGGTTCTGATGCTGACGTCTGTTGTGGACATGTTCTGTGTTGGACAGAGGTCAGCATGGGCCCTCTGACCGGTCTGCAGTTCCCATATATTTCCTGCATCCCCATGCACAGCAACCTGTGTTGCACCACTGTGTGTTCTGATACTTTTGACACCCTTTTCTTTTTGACTTTCTGGCAATAGCTAGTCTGACTGGGGCTCACTCACACTTGTGAGTAGTGCTTGTGAAATTGCATTCTGAAAGTGAAAGTGACTGTATGCCATTTTGAAACACCGTAAATGCCGTAAATGCCGTAAATGTAAATGGTACCTTGCTCAAGGGTAACATTGGGCAACCTACTGGTTCTGGATTTGAACCCATGATCTTACAATTCTGGGGCATTATTCTTAAACACTATTCCGTCGCTGCCCCTGGACACGGCTTAATATCCACCATCAATGTGACTTTTGACCCCACAGGGCCAGCTATTTGAGGCAGCGGTGGCCTAGTGGTTAGGGTGTTGGCCGCATGATCAGAGGATTGGGGGTTCGACCCCCGTCCCAATAGGTTGCCTTGAGGTGCCCTTGAGCAAGGTGCCGTCCCCGTCCCGCTCCTCCCTCCGATAGGCTGGCGACCTGTCCAGGGTGTGTCCTTCGCCCTGTGTGAGCTGGGATGGACTCCAGCACCCCCCTGCAACCCCGCTTGGGACAAGCGGCAGAAAATGACTGACTGGCCAGCTATTTGTCCAGCTTCCATTGAGTTAACTGACTTTTCATTTGCTGCTTAATATGTCACTGCTTGAAAGGTGCCACTGTCAAAATAAGTCAACGTTATTAGCTTCTATCTATCAACTCTCATTGGTTTCAGTGTTGTGTCAGACAAGCTGTTTTTAGGAAGGATGTTGTGGGAAAAACATGATGGTGATGGTGCTAATTCCATGCATAAACCCCCTTTAGATCTGCCTCCTGTTTAGTTTAGCCTCTGCCACCCCACAGTGAGCAGCAATCACGCAAAAAGAGACAAGATAGATTTGAAAAATAGCCCCGATCCACAATCGATAGCAGTGTCTGAACACAAAGAGAGACTCGATGCACAGACGCCAAAGGAAATTCAATGAAAGCCTTTCAGGGGCTTCAGGAGCAGGAATAAGCCCAAGTGGAGTCTTAAAGGCTTGCTTTAGTTTAAGTTCTTTTTAAGCAGTTTTAGTTCTAATGTGTATAACGGCAGGTGAAATCTGTCTTTTTTTGCTGTGATAAAAATATGAATTGAATTGACTGGAAATAAACCCCCAATATTTATGAAAAGATATAAGAGAATAATCTCCCATCTCCGTCTCCAACCCGCACAACATAGCTGGTCTCACTACCGTTCTGTAAATCTTTCTTTTTACTCTCCCTGGCACCCGTCTGTCACAAATCACTCCAGCCACTCTTCTCCAGCCATTCCAACCTGCCGGCACATTTTCATAGAAATCACTCCTATTAAAAGCATCACTCCTGTTAAGGTTCCCACATCCTGGAGACCCAACATTTCAAATACCGATTTGATATGAAAGTGTGCATTTTCAGCCCAAATGAATTTAGCTGCACCCATTCACAATTACATTACAAGGGATGCTTCACTACAGCAGAAACAGGGCATCCAATCAGAATGAAGGTCATTTTTGGAGCCATGGTCACAAACCTTGTGTTATGATAATTCTGACACACAAACCCACAAACTAGTAGATATGAGCTCTTTGACTAATTCACAAGAGCACAGGAAGTGAATGAAAGTGGTAGAAATCAAACTGCAAAGGCATGTCAAGACCTTTATTTTCAGTTCATTTTTATTTTACACTGAAATTGCATATTTACGCTTGTCCTGATAGATTTGTTCACCCTCAGATGATTCTGGTTTGGGATTATATTAACTTTTTTTTTTCACGTTTGAATTTTATTGCAACGCTTGTTCATTTTTGAACCCGGAGCTCTATGAGATTGCATTAAATAGTAGATACATTTCCTCCTCCTGTCTGCTTTTACATTTATTTCAAGCTTTTTAAACAGTTATTTTAGACATTTCTAAATATTGCATCTTATCCTAATAGTAAGAGGTTTGGAGAGACACTGTCATCTGTTATTTTGAAATGAATTCAAATGAATTATGTTCTAACGAAAGGTGCTAAACGTGCCAAAACAAACGAACCAATTTAAAAAAAAAGTTTGATTTTTCACTTTGAATTTCATTGTGGCTCACTGTGTGCTGTGCTGTGTTTCACCATGGCAAAATAGTCACTTTCACTTTCTCTTCTGGGCCAAAAAAGGTAAGTCTCTAGTGTGCAGTTCATGTGCTGGAACCTAAGGGTTCTTCCTAACACCCGAGCCCAATGCATAAATGCTGGTCCTGGATCATGGCCCCTCTTCGGCAGAACCGTGCTCATTAAGATCCAGTCTTATTCTCAGAAGTAGCAGACGTATGACCCTTGACCTCCTGCAGATCTGAGACTGTAAGCCTCACCTAGAACAGCTGCACCTACTCTTTATTTTAGAGCCTCAAACAGAAACCACAATGAAATTGGACCTCTGCATTTAACCCATGCAAACATCGTGTAGCAGGGGACAGCTATGAAAGTGCACAGGGAGCAGTGACGGGGACGGTACCTTGCTCAAGGGTACCTCAGGGCAACCTACTGGTAAGGTGTTTGAACCCACAATCTTCCAATCCTGTGGCCAACTCCCTAACCACTAGGCCACCACTGATTGGCTGGATTAGATTCACATCTGATGCAAGGGTCCATTCTCCATTATTTTTGCTACCATCAGCCAACATCCAGACCCATGTTAGTCTAAATAGTCTAAAAACACACCAAAAATGATGATCCCTCATTGTGTCCATCAGCTCAGGACAGGTTTAAGAGAGAAGACAGGGAGAGTGGATGGTGGAGAAGGAGTTACCAGGAACCCATGATCCTCCAGTGTGTCCTATTCCAGAACTGAACCTACCTGGAACGTTCAGAAGTACAAGGTGTTCAGTGCTCACAGTCGTAGAGAAGGTAAGGCAGACTGAAACCCCACCATCACTGAACAACACATAAGACTGATGAGATGAGAGTGACTCTTGATGGACCACGGATGGCCCGTGGCTGGATCAGTAACTGGCACAGAGCTCCACTTCCACTCAGACACCAGCAAGGTGGAAGTGGGTACTGGTATGGGCTGGTATTATTAAAGATGAACTAGTTGGACCGCTTCGGGTTGAAGATGGACTCAAAATCAACTCCCAAATCTACCTAGAAGACACTTTCTTCAAGCAGTAGTTTAGGAAAAAGGCTGCATCTTTCAAGAAGACCATGATTTTTATACAGGAAGATGCTCCATCACATCACATCCACTGCATGTCTCACCAGTAAAGACTTAAAGATGAAAGAATAATGACATGCCTGCTGTTTCACCTGACCTGAACCCTATTGAGAAAATATTCACTTGCCTAATAATTGTGCACACAGTGTAGAGGAGTGAACATGGCATTGCAATGCTATTGGTTTGCAAAGCCTCATGATACTTCCTTTCAGTGAACCATTATCACTAATGACAGATACTGGGTCAGCAATTTTCACCCCTCACTGCCCATATTGCTGGTTGCTCTAGCCTCTGGGTGTTACCGAACTCGAGTTGACCTTGCTTTACATTTACAGCATTAAGCTGATGCTTTTATGCAGTGCAACTACAGGGACAGTCCCCCTGGAGCAACTTGGGATTAAGGGTTTTGCTCAGGAACCCAATGGTGGTAGTGCTGTAGGTGGGCTTCAAACCTCTTGGAAAAGCATGAATGAAGTTTTATTTTCAATAAACTATGCATTAGATTTTTTGGGAGGTAGAAGCACATAATTTATTACATTTGTTTTGGAAGCTGCCAAAACAATACAGAGACTGTACTGAAAATGAGAGACAACAACACTGTCCTTCAGGAAGATCTGGAGAACTGCTCCTCAACAAGACATTAAAATACAAGAAAGTCTGGATCTTTGGAACCAAATATGAAGAAATGATGGGTTGCGTAACTTCCTAGGTCTTTGCGCTCACATCATATTTCAAATGAAAAGCCAAGCAAGCTAATGGTCCCATCAATAAAATAATTCATCTCCATCATTTAATTGCTTCCAGACGTTTGCTCAGATGATGACACCATGCTACAAACCAGTGAATTGTGTCCCAATCATAACTCAATCGTAAACACCACAGTATATTTGTGCCAAAAAAATGAGCACATTTTATTGAGTGATGGGGATATTTCATGGTCACTGAGTGCAACATGACCAACAGCCAATCATTTACTGTAAAGGGAAGAAGAAGTTCTGTTTGTTTTGAGAGCAGTGGTAATTGTTTCAAGAGCTGTTTGCAACACTTCGGGGAAACTGCTTCAAGAAGTGAGGAAAGCATCCTGTAAACATTTTGAGGCACAGTGATTATTGGTTGGCCGGAATGAACAGAATGTGGAAAAGAAAAACCAAAGATGAAGTGTGGCCATTGCAAAAGAATTGTTTATGAATCATTTATTTTTTTACCATAAATATATTGAAATGTACTTAAAATTACAGAAATGTTTTTGGTAAAGTTTTTACTAAAGTGTAGCATTCATAAGGCCACATAATCACTTATATATCCATCCATCCATTCATCTGTCCATCTATCCATTTGTTCATACAGCCATTCTTCAACCCTTCCATGCATCCATCCATCTATCCATCCATCCACCCAATCCATCCATCCCTTATTGGAGTAATCCTTCTTCTTCTGCTTCTTCTTTTGGCTGCTCTCATTAGAGGTTGCCACAGCAGATCAGCCAACTCTATTTGTCCCGGTCCTCTGCATCTTCCTCCTTCAAACAATACGCCTGCATGTCCTCTCTCACCACGTCCATAAACCTCCTCTTTGATTATCCTCTTTTCCTTTTTCCTGGCAGCTCCATCTTCAACATCCTCCTCCCAATATAATCCTCGTCTCTCCTCTGGACGTGTCCAAACCAACGCAACCTTGCTTCTAAAACTTCTACAAACCATTTAGCATAGCTGGTCTCAGTACCATCATGTAAACCTTTCCTTTCACTCTTGCTGGTACCTGTCTGTCACAAATCACTCCTGCCACTCTTCTCCACCGATTCCAAACTGCTTGCATTCTCTTCTTCTCCTCTCTTCCACCCAGTCGTTACTGTGAACTGTTGAGCCCAAGTATTTAAACTCCTCCACCTTTGTCACCTCTACTCCCTCCATCCTAACTACTCCACTTTCCTCTCTTTTGTTCACACTCATCTACACTTCTGCAGTACTTTCTCAGCAATCGGTTTTCAACACCTCCCAGTGCCCGTGCTAACTCCTGCCTGAATTTCACCTTACAGTCCTCCTTCTTCAACTTCCACCATTCAACTTCTGCCCTCACTTTCCTCCTCTTCCTGACCTCCAAGGTCATCCTACAGACCACCATCCTATGATGTTTAGCTACACGCTCCCCTGTGACTACTTTGCATCTCCAATCTCCTTCAGACTGACCCTCCTGCAAAGGATATAATCCACCTGTGAGCATCTTCCTCCACTCTAATACGTCACCCTGTGCTCCTCCCTCTTCTTAAAATAAGTATTAACTACAGCCATTTCCATCCTTTTCACAATATCTACAACCATCTGACCTTCAGCATTCCTCTCCTTGACACCATACCTACCCATCACCTCCTCATCACCTCTGTTCCCTTCACCAACACGACTATTTAAATCTGCACCAATCATCACTCTCTCTCCCCTAGGTACTCACTCTCTATCACTTCATCTAACTCAAACCACCAGCTTGTGGGACATAAGCACTAATGACATTCATCATCACACCTTCAACTTCCAGCTTCAAACTCGTCACCCTCCCTGACACCTTCTTCACCTCCAAAACACTCTCCACATACTCTTCCTTCGGGATAACCCCTCCCCCATTCCTCCTTCCATCCACACCATGGCAGAACAGTTTAAACCCTCCTCCAGTACACCTGGTCTTACTAGCCTTCCATCTAGTCTCTCACACACAATGTCCACCTTCCTTCTGTCCATCATATAAGTTGATATACCTTTACCAGTCATGCTGCCAACATTCAAAGTCTCTCCGGACATGTCTTCCTCCTCTTCTTCTTCATCCTCTTCCTCTCCTTTGGCCAACAGAAGCTCAATTTCCACCCACACCCTGTAGGCTAACAGTACTGGTGGCGGTCGTTGTTAACCCGGCCTCGACCGATCCTGTATGGAAGTCTGTTTTATTATCTGCATAATTAATTTTTCAAAAGTTTTACACTGGATGCCCTTTCTGATGTAACCCTCCCCATTTATCCGGGCTTGGACCAGCACAAAGAAACACTCTTGCTTGTGCATCCCTAGTGAGCATCATTACACCCTCTACAAAATTCCAAAATGGAATTTTTATGCAACTATTTGCGCAAAAGTTAATTATTAGTTATTAATTCTGATTGACCAGAACTGAACAGAACTGTGTGCTAAATTGTGCACAAGAAAACCAACAAAACATGACCGGGGTGTCTAAACTTTGTAGTGACATGGATATCAAAGCACACAGCCTATAATTAATTCCTTCATGGCTTTTTCTTTGGCTTTGCTGTGTTGCAGTTTAGGCTGCAAATGGTTTGGGGTTCATTATTTTGAGTATAGGTTTTGTAGATTCTTCATTTCAATTCACTTTTTCAAATGAATTGTTGTTTATTACCCCTCTTTTTGAAGGATGCCAATCCTTCAAACCCTTTCTTAACTGAGGCAGTGGAGGTGAGTAAAGCTCTAATAAATCAAACTAAAAATCAATAAGACAAGGAACTAATCCTACCTTACGCGGCAAAACCCAGTGGTGGGTACTAGCGGTAGTGGACTTGCCTATGGACCTATGGCTCAAGAGGTCCCAGGTTCGAATCCCACCTCTAGCACTACCATCACTGGGTCCCTGAGCAAGACCCTTAACCCTGAGTCGCTCCAGGGGGGACTGTCCCTGTAATTAGGACATGGAAGTTGCGGGTAAATGCCATAAATGTAAATGTAAAAGACAGAGACACTGAAACTGACTATAAAGACGAGAAATGCCTTTGGTATGAAGTAACAAACTAGACACAGGTGAGCACACTAGCTAAGAGGCGGGCCTGAAGCTGAGACAAGAACCAAGGCAACAGCTGCAGGATGTGAACCCTTTATTATTAACCTGCTTCGCTTTGTCAAATTTGTAGCTTTGCTCCATCAATGGAGGTGTAGAGCAGGGGTCAAGCGTGTTGTCCATTCACCTCATATGACACCCGGTCCTAAGCGTGGTGAACCAGTTCCTCGAGATGTTCTTAGGTCATTTTGCCAATGATCCATTCATGTTCCCACATATGATAACGACTTTGGGTGTATGAGGAGCTCTGAGAAGATGGTACAATGTATGTTTCTGCCTGATGTAATAGCCAGTCTGCTATTATCCCTGGTTATATGACTCTAATTACCATTATGCTCAAATGGGAGCCATTTGCGGCCCCCGTTGTTCGCCCCAGAGGACGGCAACGTATAGAGAGCGGGGTTTGAAAAGGCAAAATAATTCAAGTCATTTTCCTTAACATCCAGGGCCGCACTTACCCGCACCAACACACAAAGAGAGCGCGGGTGTGAATAGAGAGGTCCATTTTTATATTTGGCGGCTAAGACGAATGGACCCCGGGGCCTCTCTTGCTTTTCAATTATTCATAAAGAGAAATTCGCAAACACAACCTTCTACTCCCCAAACATAACACCTTTCTTAATATTTCATCACCAGGCTGTACAACTCGGAAAGAGTGACCTGAAAAAAACGTCCAAGGGAAGCACAATGTAGTTTCCAGAGCGCTGCGAAGCTTCCAGGTAAGAATATTGGCCCTGATGGCATTGCAGACGGTGTCTCCTTCGAAAAAGGTTAATGAAAAGAGAAAAGCAAAGCTAACTGCCTCTCAGTCGACTGCGTGCTGGATTCCCGCCAACCCGGGCTGGAAAAATATCGAACGCCACTCAGGCCAATCCAACCCCCTACAGCGGGCTTTTGAGGTTTGGATTTCACTCTCGATTAAAAGCTTTGTCAACAGCCCTGGTTTTTCATCCTCAAATGTCAAGAAGCAGGCATATTCTCTTGAGGCGTTATTCCATTTTTTTTTTTTCATGCATTTCGAAAATGCTGACTTTAATCATGTTTGACATTGATAATGCTGACGTCCCTCCGATGAGGAGTCTTTTGTTTACCTCATGTGTAAAGATTATGGCACTGTGAAGGGACAGATGGATCTCTGGGACTGCCAGCCAAAACTGGACATTCACCGATGTTTAAAAGGCCCACATCTTCTTTTAATCCATTTTTGTTACCATGCCTTTAAGAGCTATGAAAAAAAGCTCAGTTTTGATTGGATGCCCCATTCATAAAGCAGAAACATTACTTATAACATCAGTGTTAGCATTCAGGAGGTTGTACCATTGGATTTAGACATTAGACATTTTAATATTGAGTTAGATTGTAAGACTTAAGACTCTGAGCAACAGAGCATCCTGTACTCTACCGCTTCTTTCCTCCTGACCTGGAAATTAATTACGAAAAATTTTAATATGAGCAAACTGGGGTTTAGATCAGGCTAAAATCCGTCTGGAAGGCAATGTTGCTGTGCTTGAATGATGTGCATGGACTCTCATCATCTGACACTTATGAGGCCAAAAGGCTGTTAGGCTCAGAAATGGGAAAAAAGTGTCTCTCCTGCAAAAGAATCCCCTCCCATCCCACCTAGAGGACCCTCCAAGGGCCATTCAGACACCATGGAGTCAGATGGCTTTTACAGAGAGATAGGGCTCCAATAGACCACCCAAACTGACCGCACTAATGCTGTGGCTGATGATCCGCAATATTCTCCAGGTATCCAATATCTCCTCACTGCTGACTAGGCTCTTTTGGAGTGTCCATTTCAGCTCCTCACTCATTGACCCCCCTCAAAATAATGGACAAAGACACGTGAAGAGCAGTTTTGGACAGAAGTTGGGCCCAAAGCTATACTCAAGCTGTTATTACTTCAGTTAAATAATGACTGAAGAAGCACAAGAAGCTCCCAAACTCCATGTGAACTTCTCAACTGCAGAAGTATATTAGAGCTCCTTCGTATATCTAGCATCAGTGGCCTTGTTTTGCAGCATCTGGTTCCTATGGTGGATATGAACTGGTTCACTTAGCAAACTGGTGCCTGGTCAAAAGAAAAATGACTGTTCAAATTTGCAAGGAGGCGGTGTTGTCTATTAAAACCATGAAAGCAGGAAATTAAGTGAAAGTGACTATGCATCAGCGCTAGCATGCAGCACACCAGTAGGGGGCAGCCATAAGTGCCTGGTAAGCAATGTTGGGAATGGTACCTTGATCAAGGATACCTCAAAGCTACCTACTGAAAAAAGTGAAAGTGAAAGTGACAACCCTTGTCATTGCGAGGTCACGGCACAACACACATGAACCACAACGAAATTGGACCTCTGCATTTAACCCATGCACACTCAAACCCGTGCAGCAGTGGGCAGCTATTGAAAGCGCCCGGGGAGCAGTGATGGGGACGGTACCTTGCTCAAGGGTACCTCAGGGCAACCTATTGGTAGATGTAAAGTAAGAATCATGGACATGGAAAATGCATACATGGACCAGAGAAGCCTGACATAAACTAATTCAGGAAAGAGGTTTTAAAACGGAACATTGTTATTAACCTTTAACCTTTCAGATCTCTAATTAGCTGATCCCTGAAACATCACTGAAAATCTCATACTGCAGGTCACACCAGGCCTCTGATTCCTCTGAAGTTATACTGTAAGACACACTGAGCATCCTGTTCCATCCCTTGCCTCCTGTCGAGTTCTCCACCTGGAAAAACATCTGGGTCTGGGTAAATCAGTGCTAAAACCAGGCTAATCCTACTCCATCTCTTCATGAACGATAGCAATTATGCTAAGACTAGAGTCTGACAATATGGCAGTAAATCCTAAGACTTTCATAGGAAGCATAGGAAGGATGGAAGTATAATAAAATGAAAGAAAGACTTCATCTGGCCTTAGGAAACTTAAGGCTGTAGAGAACGACGTTTTGATTGAAAGGGTGCCCACAATTATGCACAAAGCATGTTTAATATTTTTTCAGTATGCGATAACATTTTGCAAGCTGCGGAAATCTGCAAACGAGTAGAAAATCTAAAATCTGCAGAGACATATTAGATTCTGGCCTAATTCCATGCCAGAGGTTCCCTACAAAATGGGAACTGTGATCACGATCTGTTGAGCCGTTTTGGGGATATTTCTTTATGAAAGTGTGCCCGAATTTAAGTCCCGCCCAAAGCTATATCGCACTAAATGACCATAACTCTGCATTCCAGTCTATGAAAGGAGATGGGGGAAAAAAACGAGGCTCCGCATGAGGCGCCTGCATTCGGCGCGGCCCTTACTCACGCTACGGAATCAAGACGACTAAAGCAATTACGCAGGTGTAATTAGTTTCTCAGCTCAGCTTGCCGTCATTTCAGAGCGCTAATAGTGTGCGCGGCGTGAGCGGCCGGGTTCAGACGATTGTTTATTAAGGTTGGAGGGGGCTATCAGATCTGAATCTCATTATCTGTACCTGGAGGTCAGAGTCCAGCGACGTAATGGCCATCCGGCAGCCTTTCCAGCACTCCTCCCTGCAAGCACCGCCACCGAACGTGTCATAAGTTTGAATTAAGACGAGATTCATTATCATCCCTGGTAATATTTCATGTTTCCTCCGTCCCGCTGCCGAGAGGCAATAAGGAAAGCAATTACAAGGGTGCGCTTGTGCAAAAACAAACCTGCCAGCGGTGGGACCCTCCGCAGTTTCTTCCCATGATAATTCGGGGCCAATTTTTCGAATGTTATCAAACTCGTGTTGCAGGTCAGACGATGGTGCGGATGGTCCTTCATTCAAGGACCGCATGCACACCAGTGACCTGGTTACCATATCAAGCAACTATTTATCCATCGGTTATGTTAACTGGGGCTGCAGGGGAGCCATAGGATGAGCTCCAGCCGCACCTGCGACTCTACTCAGTATAAGTGGTTAAGATTGTGAGCGAGAGATTGTTGTAATATTGATATGAGCACGAGTGGAAACCGACTGGAAAGGGGGATAAATGAGGAGGATGAGGAGAGAAGCATCTGTTGAGTTTCATGGCTCTCAGGCCTCTCCTCCCGGCCAGACGCAATGAATTCAAATCAGGAAGAAATTGATTTGGCATGGTGCTGATCTGTGCCGAAATGAGTTCCCCTCCCTGTCTGTCACGTTCTGCAGAAGGTTCCAGATCCCGCAGCAGGAAAGATCAGCCACTGGAAGTGGCTGGGAATTGAAAGTGGAAAAAAAGTGAAAGTGAGTTTTTGTCATTGTGAAACACGACGCGATGATATTCAACCGCTGCTTTTCATCCATACACACGGAGCACCCGGGGAGCAGTAATGGGGACGGTACCCTGCTCAAAGGTCTTCTGTTTCCTCCAAAAGTCCAAAAACATGCATCAAGTGGACTGGAGACACCAAACCCCCCTTTTGATTAGGGACGAGGCTCCATGATCAGAAGGCCGTGGGTTTGAATTCGTAGACCAGTAGGGTGCCCTGAGGTACCCTTGAGCAAGTTACTGTCCCCATCACTGCTCCCAGTAGCTGGATATGGCTGCTCACTGCTGCACAGTGAGGATGAATTTAGTTTTGGTTCACTGTGTGCTGTTTCACAATATCTGATAGTCACTTTCACTTTTTCACTTTCAGGTGTAACTTTTAGCATCTGCCTGGTGATGAACTGGTGAAACTGGGTGTAGACTCCAGCACCAACAGCCCCCACCAGTGAACTTAGTGACACAGGTAATGGATGGATGCCTCAGGCGATGTGTTCTTCCATTTCATGTGAATACGTTCTGTCTAAAGTGTTCAGACGTCTGGTTCTATTCACCACCACCGTGAGCTAAGTTTCTTATCATGCTGTTTACGCTCTAACCACTTATTTACGTGGAACGTTTGAAAAATCGATAAAACTCCTCTCTAAGCATTGCTGGAAAATTGGAAAAATCTGTGATCGGTTCATGTTTTGCAATGGCTCAGATGTTTCACTTTGCCAAATAAAAGGAAAAAAAAAAAAAAACTCAAGTGGGTCAGATGTTGTCCTCCTTTCTTCTTTCTTCCTCCCATCCTCCTCTTCCTCTAATGGGTAAATATATATTTTCTTCTCATCCAAGCTTCAAGATTAATTCCAGAAATGCCGGTTTAACACTGGATTTTTTTGCCAATCGGAGGGCGAAGTGGAACCGAGTAAACCCTTTTGTGCCGTGTCTGTTTTAAATTTAGCTTATCCGGCCTTGCAGATTCATAGAGCTTTGATGACAAGGCAATAAAGGCCAGTCGTATTTTTTAATCATGTGCCTAATAACGGGCCACCAGACTCTCCATGTCATCAACAGCAGCGAACAACAGGGCACAAGTTCCTTTCGCTCTCCCTCTCTCCGCTCTCTCCTCTGTCGACTTGCGTGATTGAGCTTGTCATAAATGTCATAATTGGATACTCTGAAATGCGCAGCGCAGTTGCCGGGCCACTCAGCTTATTGCTTTCACATCGGAGATGTATAAAAAACAGCACATGCTAAAAGCATCTTGAAAATAAACACCAAGCAAAAATCACGGCATAAATCTTCCTGCGCATGCATTTACTAAAAGCATCACCTTGAAAGCAATTACTATTGAATGGCGCGCGTGGATAAAAGCAAATCATTGCGCCGAACATGGCCCGGCCCTCCTCTAATGTTACCCTAATGTTCCTCTGGCTGAGAGTTTGCATATCGGGCCAATTTTGACACTTTTAGCTCCGACAAATAGATTTGATCTTGAAATCATTGAAACACCCTCCATGAAATCACAACCCATTTGCTCCAAAAGACATGACCTGGCTTTATTGGTAATTTCCACGGTGGATAGGGGGTTGGACTCAGGAGCCTCCAGGAAGTAACGCTTTGATATATCTGAGGCTCTTTGCTTAACTGCCAGCTGAAGCCACCTGACCTGATCAATGGTAACATATTTTCCTTCTCCTGTTCGTAGAGGTGTGGCAAGAGGTGTGAGCGGCAGGATAATGGGTTTTATTTTTAGGAAACCCTAGAACATTTAGTCCATAGCTTATTTAGCACCTTTCTCAGAACCATGGATGCCTCGCAGCAGCAAACCACCGGCCAACATTTCCATAGTAACATGTTTTGCCTAGTCGATCTCAATGTCATCTTGGTGCAAAGTTTCCATCTCAGAGCCCATTTGGACCTGGTGCAAAGTCCCCAAAACCCTCCTGGTCCAATAGTCACCTAGATTCTTGGTCCAGTGGAGTGAAACAGCAGGGCAGTAGTGGCCTAGTGGTTAGGGAGAAGTCATGGGTTCAATCCCAGACCAGTAGTTGCCCTGAGGTACCACTGAGCAAGGTACCGTCCATCCCTGATCCTTTAAATAGCCTCCCCCTGCTGCACGATGTGCATTTGTTGTGGTTCACTGTGTGTTGTGTCACTTTCTACTAGTCACTTTCACTTTCAGCTCTGCCACGTTGAAAGTTGCATCCAATCAAACTCAAATATCGCAGTGAAGAATCTCCCGGCTTGTCGTTAAAAACTACATTCACCGAGCAGACTTCCTCAGAGGAAGGAAAACTCCCAACCCCATGAGGATCATAAAAAGATAAAAATTCTTTCTACCAAATGAACCACAAACAATAAAGCACTTGACCCAGATTATATGGCTACTGTTAATCATACACATCCAGATACTGAACCTTTGGGAAGCAACAGTGATGTTAGGTCTTAATAACATGATATCGTGATATCGATTTGTGTTTTTCAGATGCTAAGCATCAAAGAAAGAAAAAGTCCAGATGCTTCAGGCCCAGCCCCAAAGCGTGTGATAAACACCATGTTTTGCTAGCGTGAATGATCATTTCCACTGGCTGATGCAATTTGCAAACCATTTCATTCATCCAAACCTCAAAAATGTCACGTTTGCGAGAAACCTGACACAGCACCCTTTGACACGGACTCACTTTCATAAAGATAAGATCAATGCAGAGGCTCCATTTTTCTTCATTCCCCATTTGGTCAGTCTTGTCCTAGCGCAGTTACAAACGTGTACTCTAGTTTCACTGCTTTATTCAACTGTAATGAGCAGTCCAACATTACCAGCTCAATATGTGATCTTCCTTTGACCTCCCTGCAGTGCATCAGCGATGCCGCTTCACCAAAGGAAAGATGCTAATGGAGGGACGGCGGCGTCTGCTTGGAGCGCCAGGCACCTGCTCAGGCCTTGCCGCATTGACAGCTTGGCTGCATTTCAATAGCAGATCTATAAAGCCACACTGCCCCGTCCCACGGCCTTATTGACTCTTTGACGGTCTCTTCCCAAACAGGGTTGATTTTGCTTTAGAAGCTATTTCCTTTTTATTGTCTTCCTGATGTGTCAATATGACTAACGGTGCTGTGAACACAGGACTTTTTGGCTGAAGTGTTCCAGTATTCCAATACTTTTCCAGAAGTATTACGGAAGATAAGTGCAGGGACCCCTTAAACATGGCATCTCTGCAAAATGTTTCTTCTCTTTGAAAAAATGAAACGTTAAATGTGTCAGTACTTTTGCACAGGTCAAGAAATATTTGAGGCTTTATTTTACCCCTGCACTGTCTGCACTGCAGAGTGCTTTACATACATACCCACCTTGCAGACATATCCGGCACCCACGGAGCAGCGATGGGGACGGTACCCTGCTCCAGGGTACCTCAGGGCAACCTACTGATCTGGGATTCGAACCCACGACCTTCCTAACTTTCGACCTAGTCCACAACCACTTTTTTTGGGTCAAATGCAGCATTGCAATGTTTAGAGGACGTGTCTTTCTTTCCAGGTCGAAAATCAGCCAAACATAATGAGGGTGCCTACACTTTTGCATGAACTGGCTTTCAGTCTCATCGGTTTGACAAAATTCATGATTTACATCGTCGCGTTTTATGCCTCACCAGAACTCGCATCTTCGTCTTCTTTCGGCTGCTCCCATTTAGGGGCCGCCATAGCGGATCATCCGTTTCCATTTCTTCCTGTCCTCTGCATCTTCCTCTGACTGCCTGCATGTCCTCTCTAACCACGTCCATGAACCTCCTCTTTGGTCTTCCTCTTCTCCTCTTTCCGGGCAGCTCCATCTTCAACATCCTCCTCCCGATATAATCCTCGTCTCTCCTCTGGACATGTCCAAACCAATCCAACCTTGCTTCTCCAACTTTGTCTCCAAAACATCTAACCTGAGCTGTCCCTCTAATATACTCATTTTAATTCCTGTCCATCCTCGTCACACCGAACGAAAACCTCAACATCTTTGACACCAGAACGAGCATGCATTATGCAAATATATACAGTTGGGGTTCAATCCCCTGGATAGGCAGGACAAATGTGATTGGTTGAACAAAGCCTGCCTCCACAGCTGTAGAGAAGACCATCACCCATATTACTGGTATCCAGCCCAATGCTACTACTGTGTGTTTACTGCCGGTGTGAACAGGATGAGTTAAATGCAGAAGACAGCGTTCACTTTGTGTGTATGCAAGCAAGTGGTGCTTGTCCATTCGGAGACATGACTTTTAGTTGAACTTTTCTACTTTGCTCTCGATCTGATCAGCCGTCTTCATGCTTGCTGTCTTGGCTTTATTATTCTCTCAGGGGTGATGATTATCTTGCCAGGCCTCATGCTTGTTAAAGGTGTGGTTTGGGGGAAAAAAAAAACATGCACTTTCGGTCCTCTGCCCACAGGTTAATTGATTGCGTCCCCGAGGTGCTAAAGGGCAGAGTCATCTCACCGACGGCAGCTGAGACACCCTGGGTGTCATAGCTGTGGAGACGGCAGACGGACGCTGACATTTCAATGATGTAGAGAATCTCGGGTGTCCTAATGAGGAGCAAGGGACACGCAGGGACGGTTGACAGAGGGTATTCCTCCGGGATTCTTCCTCTTCACAAGTATTGGCGCTCATGACCCGCGCCATTCATGATATGCCTGGGTTGATGGGTGTCCAGCCGGCTTTGGACAGATGTGCCTTTTGTGTTGATTAATGTGCTCGTCAGCCTCTTTTGTCACCCACTCTTTGGGCCCGTCCACCTTCTGATCTCAATTATTCAAGCATCATCTGGGAATTTTACAGCATGTCTCCATAATCCAAACAGTCGTTGGGTGTGGTGTGTGCTGGTGAACGGAAGCAGATGAATCTACTGTCTCATGTTGTTTTATGATGGTTTTGAGATGATTCTGGTGTAAATTCGTTGTTAAGGAGGAAAAGTAGGAATGCATGCATTTGTTGTGATTTTATCATCGGCAGCGTTACCCATATACACAGGAACTGAGGTTTTTCTGTGTTTTTTTAAGGAGCTTCTGAGTGGCACGACTGTCTAAGCATCGGTTCCTTCCCAGGGAAACTTCAAGAACAATCCCTAGTGATGCCAAAGCCAGAACTTTCTTGAGAAAAAATGGAGAACAGACGTTTTCGGTTCTTTTGGACTGTAGATATGGCTCAATTTTAGATATCCTGATCCTTGGTTTCCATCACCCCCTTGAGCAAAGTTGGTTTCTCTAAATTGAAGCATCTTCCATTGATTTTGGCGACGGATATGATTGAATAGACTTTATAAAGTCTCCAGCAAGTCCTCTTTATTCCTGGATTGCCTAAAGTGAACAAAACATTCCTGGAAATATCTCTTCTGTAAACTTACCTGGGCAGCGGTGGCCTAGTGGTTAGAATAAGCAGGTTGAGGGTTTGAATCCCAGATCAGTAGACTGCCCTGAGGTATCCCTGAGCAAGTTAGCAGCCCCATCACTGCTCCCTGGCTGCAGGATATGGTTGCATGGTTGAAAAATTTTTCCATTTCGTCGCGTTTCACTGTACGCTGTGCCGTGTTTCGCCCTGACATGTAGTCACTTTCACTTCATTCTGTCATCAACACCCTCCTGGAGGGAGATCCTTTTCCTCTGAGTGTTATTTCCCGCGTAATCCAAAAGGCGTAACCACTTCTCGATAGCCAGACACGGAGACGATGGCCTTGATCCTGATCTGATTTCAGCCCAATCTATGCCAGGTGTTTTTCGTGAAATCACATTGGATCCAGGCATCAGTGCAGAACGTGCAATGGCTGGGATGCAAGACACTCGCTATCTGCCTCATCCCTGGAAATGATTCATTACCGCAATCGCAGCTGCAATCTTTGGAGGGTTGGACTGATGTCATCTAGACGAGCTTTGGGTAATGGAGGAAATCAAGGGGTTGTGGTATGAGATCTGGAAAGGGCTCAGACTGTAATTTCCCCAGATTGATGGGTTAGATTTGGATTAGAATAAGGTTATTTTATGTCGGTCGCCGAGAGCTCAGTTCGAGCTGCCGTAATTGCTCTAATTGTTTGCTTTATTTGGCAGAAAGATCACACGCAGCAGGACGGAAGCGGGATTCAGCGTCTCCAACAGCATAGTGGTGTTCCATGCATTATTTAACAAAGCTCTCGCGACGTAAAATACACAATGAAATGTAGAAATGAGATTTGCATTTTCAAAATCACTTAGACGGCAATAGAAGTTAGATTTATAGTTATACTTATTTGGGCCTTTCAGCATCAATAAAAGCCTATTTCAGGTGAGGACCGCAGAATGAAGTGATTTAGAGTGTGAATACTGATCCGTTCCAACGTCCCGTGCTCTTCTCTGATGGGTTGAGCCCCTCTAGGCCTGCTGGGAAGCTGCCTGTCAGATGTGATTATGTGGGCTGGCAATAGGAGGCAGCTTTTGACCTCTTGGACCACTCATTTTTTAGCAGGCTAGCCCTCCGTGAGTAATCAGTGTCAAATGGACTGTTGATAAGTGTGTTTGGCTCCCGTTCGCCGATCTGTCATAGCCACCTAGTTGCGGAGCAGCCAAAACCTCACGCCCGAGCTCTATGTGCGAACGGCAGAATGAGAAAATGGACATCAAATTTAGGGTCTTCATTACTGACCGACAAACCAAAATAAAATCCTTTTATCATTCATAAAGATGAAGCACTTTGTATTGGAACAATTCCTATATAAAAATTCATTTTTGGTAATCTTAAATTTAAAACTAATTTTAATTGTGTGTGTGTTTATATATATATATATATATTTTTTTTTATTATTATTTTTTTAAATCATACTTTTATTGTTTATTTTGTAATATTTAATAATAAAAAATATATAATAATATTTAGATATTTAATTTCTTTGGATCTCTGTTTTGTTCTGGGTTACAGAGAATTTCTTTTATGGATTTATGACATGCTTATAATTTTTTTTTCATTATTGAATCTGCAACTGTTTATTGTTCATTTTAAATTCTATTTTCACTCTGAGCTGTATGTTAGTGTTTAAAACTTCAAATAAAATGTTTATATATAAGCTGTAACATCTGTTATCGATTTCTGGTTTTTGACGCAATAATAAGCACGGCACTTTAATGAGCAAGTCTAGGATTAAGATTAGCCTGACTATCCAAACCTGGTTTTATCACTTTGAAATTGAGTTAACTCAGGAATGGACTCTGGACTCTAGACTCTGGACTCTGGACATGACTGAAGAACATGAACATGAAATAAGAAACAGCAGCTCTAAGAAGAAAATGTAAAATCCTTTAGCTGCAGTTCTATAGGAGGTCATGGAAACATCCCCCAAAGACAGGAATACAAGTGTGTGTGTGTGTGCATGTGTGTGTGTGTGTGTGTGTGTGTGTGTGTGTGTGTGTCAGGGGTGTAATGAACAGCAGACAGGCAGCTAACAGTGTGATGATCCCTGTTCAAACCCCATCTCACATACGGCTGCACACTGTCCTCTTTCATCCATCATCTCTCTCTCACTCTCTCTGTTTTTTTCCTCTGCACCTGCGGGCAGCCATCACACCTCCTCATCCTCAGCTGGCAAACGCACAACTCCACTCCAACTCCACGCTGGCATGATGCTGCAGGCAGAGCTGTTTCACCGTAAAAACCTTAAAAATGTAAAACAATATCCTGTAATATACACTAACTGGCCACTTTATTGGAAACACCTCCCCAGTCCTTCCACTCACTGGCCACTTTATTAGAAACACCTATTCATACTTTCAATCAGAGGCCACTTTATTTGAAACAGCAACTTTTTACTTTCTCTAACTGGCCACTTTATTAGAAACACCTACCGATAGATCTAGACACTGGCCACTTTATTAGAAACACCTGCTTCGTACCTCCACTGGACGTAAAAACTCTTAAGTTGTACTTCCACTAACCGGCCTCTTTATTATATTTTGTCCTGGCACTTATTGGCCACTTTATTATAAACACCAGAATGCCTGGACACTTTATTAGGAACACCTCGTGCTTTCTTTTATTGGCCACTTTATGAGCTCTATCTAGCCTCAAGGTCTACGCCAATCTCCATTGGTCAGTTTTTAACATTATTCTAGGTTTGGAATCGTTTCTTAGAGAAATGCTGGTGTCCCAGGACCGGAGACGGGCCAGCTGTGCATCAACAGACAGGACAGGAGGTCTGAGAGTTTCCAAAAAAGTGGCCAGCGAGTTTAATACAGCATGTAACTTTATACAGAATGACAGGTCATTAAAGTGCAACTGGAAGAGGAGGCCCTCGGTGCGAGAGTTCCAGGAGACGCCTCAGGAATATAATCATCACTCACAGAAGGGTGTAAAGACGTAATAAGTATGAGTGTCTGTTAACGGCTTCTCCTGTCCCAGCGTGCTGCCGCCAGTATTCAATTAGGGGACGCTCTCGCAGCCGATAAGGTCAGTTGTCAATCAGCAGGTGCGGAAAAAGGGGCTTGAGTTAAATTAAAAGTTGCAGACTCCTAAAATAACTCCTAAAAATAAACGGACACTAAATGAGACAGGATTCACTGTTGAGAGAAACCGAACTCCTACAAGTGTGTAAAGTATAAAATGGCATTTTAAGATTATTAGAAACCCCCACTCGGGGGTTCGAACCCCTTCCCAATGGGTTGCCCTGAGGTACCCTTGAGCAAGGTGCCGTCCCCGTCCCGCACCTCCCTGCGATGGGCTGGCGACCTGTCCAGGGTGCGTCCCTCGCCCTGTGTGCGCTGGGTTGGACTCCAGCACCCCCCCCCGCGACCCCGTTTGGGACAAGCGGCAGAAAATGGATGGATGGATGGATGGATGGATAGAAACCCCCACCTTGTATTTTAGCTCCAGCATGTCCTGGCACTGGCCACTTTATTAGAAACTCCTCCTTTGTGCTTCCTAGAACTGGTCACTTTATTAGATACACCTCAAATTTGCTTCCATTCACTGGACAGTCTGTTAGGAACAGTTATCTAGTATTTCCACATTTGTCCACACACTGGCCATTTGCATGTGTCCTGTTTTTAGAGACACCAGTCTTTTCATTTCTCCAGCTGGCCACTTTATTTGAAACACAAACTCCACAGACATGCTGAACCCAAAGTCCCCCCTGTGGCTGGATTTTTACACATCATTAAGAATGGTAGCTCGAACGTTCCTCCTTCAAGGAACGAGGGATTTCTGGTTGTCTTTCTCCACCTTTGGATCACAAGATTAGAGTCCATATTATATAAAAATAAAGGATTCTTTTTGATGAAGATGCTGAGATTTTTCATTGGGTGTGACGAGGATGGACAGGAGTAGAAACGAGTTGCCAGGAAAGAGGAGAGGAGGAAGACCAAAGAGGAGGTTTATGGACGTGGTGAGAGAGGACATGCAGGGTTTGAAGGAGGAAGATGCAGAGGACCGGAAGAAATGGAGACAGATGATCTGCTGTGGCGACCCCTAAACGGGAGCAGGAAGAAGAAGAAGAAAAGCAATGGTTCTTTTTGAGATGATTTAGAGAAAGAAAGACGAGGTGTGCATGAGTGTGTATGTGTTTCTGTCCTGTGATGGACTGGCAATCCACTCAGGGTGTCCCTGCCTTTCTCCCTGTCAGAGCTGGGATAGGCTCCAGCACCTCCCACAACCCTAATCAGTACAAGCAGCTAAGAAAATGAGTGAGTGAGGACAACGAGGTCACTACAGCAGACCTTCTTCAAACACCTCCCAGTAAAAAAGAAAAGAAACAGGTCCTGGTTTTTAGGGACTACACCCTATGATCAGAGGAATGTGGGTTCCAAGAGGTTACCTTGGGTAACCATGCGGTTGCCCTTGACTACCATCCCCAACACTGTTCCCCACAGCTCCACTGTACAGGTTAAAAGCAAAGTATTTCATTGACAGTGTCACTTTAGTTTAGATTTTTTTTTTTTTTGCTATAAATAATCTGATTGGTCGCCTAGCAAAAAGGAAATGTCGCAGCGTCCCAGGCTTTGCCGTCCCAGATGTGCCTTCTTGCTAATTTCCAGTTGTTCTCGGGAAGGTAAGTTGCAGGGAAAGCAGCGTTGTGCTTATTTGACTTCATGACATTAATGTTGGCTCCATCGACGACAGCATGTTCTCGATTTGGATCTTCTCGAGCTGGTCCATCTTCTCTCCGCAGGGCCTTCAGCCTTTGGGCGCATTACGTCTTCCTTGGACGTGGAGGGGAGCAAAGGAAAATGCAAATTTGCTTTCTTCCATTTCACGCCCATTTCTCGGACGCTGTTCTTTGTCTTTTAAATCGAGTCGCCCGTCACTAACTCAGTGGAGCAGGCGCTCCCCGACGTATTTATCTTTGAGTGAAGGTGGAGAAAACTCACCGTTCGGAGAGCGCTCTTCTTAATGAAGATTAATGCCGGCATTTGGGTTCAAGGTGATATTTTATTTGGTATTAGACTATCAATTCGCTAATGCACAACTTCGGTGCGCGGCTCCAAAGAACAAAGTGACAGGCGCTGGAAATGGATATTGATTATAAAAGGCTGATGGTGGGTTTTTTCTACTTCTTCGTCTTCTTTTTTTTTCTCCCTCCCAACCCCTTTTATCTGTCTTTCCTCTCTTTCAGTCACGCCGTAACGTCTTATGTGGCGCAAAGCATGATGGATAGCCGAAGCCGATTTCAAGGCTGGCCATCTGAAGCACGCGCTCAAAGCTACCTGATCGAATTTCAGCTTTTTTTTGTGTTTTTTCACTTTTTTTTTCTTTTTCTCTTCTTCTTTTGGATCTCTTGGATATCGCTATCGATTTTCAACCTTTAAGCCTAGCCGTGAAAATGGACTCTCATGCAAATAATTGAATAAAAATAGACGGGAGCTGCTTTAAATATTTCCCTTTTGTGCGGCCAAAATAAATATTAATAAGACGTAAGGATGCAC
Organism: Hepsetus odoe; assembly: GCA_017165825.1. Lineage (NCBI taxonomy): Eukaryota > Metazoa > Chordata > Actinopteri > Characiformes > Hepsetidae > Hepsetus > Hepsetus odoe. The sequence goes on from CM029394.1 coordinate 4,175,923, forward strand.
AGTAGCAAAATTTGCCGCCGTCATCTCTCTTGCTTGAAATGTAATGGATTATCTTGCTCGATTTATCTTCTGCTACTTCTCATAAGTCAGCGATAAGAGCATTGACTTTATTGATTTGGGATTCGGAACAGGCAGGGCTAATTGCTGAGAAGGTAACCCTATTGTGAACCGACTGATTGGAAAAGCTTATCTAAAATTAAAAGGGATGTCCTACAAGAGCCTCTTCAACAGGATCCGTCTAGATCCTCATCTTCAATCTGTTGGACATGTCGGCCTATATTAAGAGTAAGCCAGTCGATAAAAAGAATTGATCATTGGGATGTGCTGAACAAAACAAGGTCAGACTTTTAGAGCAACAATAAGCTATTAACTCCTAAAGTAATGGTCAATTCCCTCCCTGGGAGTTATGCACTGACCCGGTCAATTAACGGTGCTCATTTCCATTAGGTGCATCTTAACGATAAATTAAATGTTTCAGTTCCAAATGACTGAAGGCATTCATTGTCTTAATGTAACATGCTTGGAAAAAAATTCTAATTATTTTCTAATTTTGCACTGATACATTGAAAGTACAATGGAAAGTGTGACAAAAATGCAAATAAAACTTGAAAAAAGATAAAGCTGGAACAGTGCTGAATCTTCTCAGTAGTGGCCAGCCTACCAACATTCCTCAAAGAGTGCAGTGATTTGCATTTATATATAGGTATATGATTTCAGGTATTGGCCTATTGTTTGGGGACTAGGTCCCGGGATCGGAAGGCCATGGGTTCAAATCCTGGACCAGTAAGTTGCCCTGAGGTACCAAAGTACCGTCCCCATCACTGCTCCCCGGGCATGATTTGAAGACTTCACACAGTCAAACATGGAGGTGGTCGTGTGGGAATTGTTTGTAGCTTTAGAGCTCTGTCCATCATCGGCTCATGATCTGAAGGTCACTTTAAAGTCTGAAGTCTCATAGTCTTTAAAACACATTGGTAACCTTTTACATTTTGTAAAGAAGTACTGTACTTCCTCCATCATCCATCCTCTTTCACTGAATCACTCGTCTGCTGGCCACATCCAGAAGGTCACAACTAATATCCTTTAAAAAGCTTTAAAGCTAGAAAAAATGCACACATACATGCATGTCTGTCACGATAAAGTGTTTCTATATGAAATTAAATGACCCGAAGGTTTCCAGGCTGAGATTGGGCTGAACGTCCCCTGAAAGCTTCATTTTCTTTTGAGTCAGTGTTGGTTTTAAGCCTTGATACTAACATAATATTGAGTCAGTCATTGGGTGAAAACAGAAGACACAGGTGAACAGAACACAATTGGGCTTTTGGTTTTAGCATAAAATAATGATATCTTCATTTTTCCACATATTTAGATGCAGGTATAGAGAGTGTGTCTCTATAGCTCATAGTTTACCCATAGGTCTTCTTAGATTTAGGCAAAAATAATTGGACACAGTGTCTGAACAAAGACCAGGAACTCAAATGTAGAACGTTAGAGAGAAAGAAAAGAAGGAACATCAGCAAACGAGTCTCCGCATGGCCCAGGTTGCTGTTCATCCTGTAGACATCCTTTATTGTCCAAATAAGAATTCAAGAAGGAAGAGAAATATGAAATGGCAAAAAAATCAAGAAGGTGTTCCATGTGACAGATGGAATAGCCCTCACTGACACCACATTTCTGATGGAGCTCTTCCAGTGACAGATTGAGGGCAAGAGGTGATTTCACCCATGCCTGCAGGTTCGATTAAGGGGAAAGGTTACAGGTAGAAACAGCGTCGGGCCTTTGATTTTCAGGAATAGGCATTTTGCCACAGGGCATCTGATGCTGATGCTGAGTTGGATGGGTTGTGCTTAAGGCGTGGGACTCTTTTCAATCCATGGGCAGCGTTTTTTGAAAACCACGACGTGAACAATTCTACTTTTAAGACCACAAGCTGAAAATAGTAATCATATTAATTACTCACCCTCACTCACTCACTCCTTTTCTGAGCTGCTTGTCCTAATTAGAGGGCAATCCCAGCTCTCACAGGGCGAAAGGCAAGGAAACACCCTGGACATGTCGCCAGCACACCGCAGAGCCAATTTAGCATCGCCAGTCCACCTGACCTGCATGTCTTTCCCTGATTGGAGGAAACCACGTGGACACAGGGAGAACATACAAACTACACACAGAAAGGACTCGGATCGTCCCGCATGGGAATCAAACCCAGGACCTTCTCGCTGGGAACAAGAGCGCTACCCCTGTGCCACCATGCCAAGAAAAAGGAAAATGTGATTTTTTTAATGAGAAGAAAATCAGCAAAATATGTTTTAGTTCTCTTGAAATCATTAGGATAAACATGCTGGCTGACTGACCATATCAAGCCAAGGGGTTTCTAATAAATTGGCCAGGGTCCAAATGGGTTTTCAAAATGGATGCAGCCTGTTTATGCAAGCTAAGCTACATAAACAACACTTTTTGTTATTCACTGCTTTTGTGAGCCAATAAAATCAACATGCACACATGGTAACTTTCCAGGAAACGAAAGTGCAACATTGTGTTATTTTTGAAGTGCATCCGCTCGACCGCGTGAGATAGCCCGGCCTTAAATCGAGGCCTTCCTTCTCACATGATGCTTTCATTTAGCTCCGCCCACTGATTAGCGAGAAGAGAGGATTCAATGTAAATAGGAATACTTTCCACTTGTTATGCGATAAATGCTAAAAGTCTATAATATGCTTTACCTCTTATTGACGTATCTCCCGTAACTGCCGTGCGGAGACGCTGAGAGAAGAACACACTGATTTCATCCAGATGAATCAAAGTGTGGCAAATCACGGAAATTGGAAACGCACGCTAACATTTCCATTCCAGACGCTTTGCTTTTGCGCTTGCCGAACTGTCTTCACCCTCAAAGGAAAAAAAAAAGAGTGCTCGCTGTGCTCATAAGCGGTCTTAAATTGGTTATTGATTTTAATTTGAGAACAGTAGAGCTGATTGAGCCTTGACTGAAAGGAGCCGTATGGCAAGTGACGTTCACACCCATGGCATTCCTTCTTGAGGACGGATGTAAATCGAGAGGTTGCTCAGGCTTGATGGCACCTCTAAATTACAGCTTTCTGTTGATTCACGGAGACTTAACTCTCTCTTTATTACCTTTGAGGAGCGGCTCATAAAGATCTCTGGTCTATTTTGTGGTTTGAGGTCATGCAGTCATTCCGTAATACAGCCTCTGATTGGTCGACGGGTTTTGTGGTGACTTACAACCATGCAAACAACAACAGAGATGGAGAAACGGATTCGAAGGCGTTCAGTGTCGGGCTCGTCGTTATGGGTTTACATTAAGAAGTCGCTGATTTCAAAGCTTCTGGAAGAGATGTTTCCTGATCCTTTAGAAGAGCACAACGCAGTCCTGCAGGGCAAAAGTAAGAGCAGGTGTGTAAGAACTCCTCTCTAGGAGCTACATGTTGGCATGGTGCCCTCCAAGTAACACTTGGCACTCTGTTACCCCTCCCAGTTACAGTTTTATAATGCTCTGTGTCATCCTACCTGCTCTCTCCTCCTCTGACTGCCGCCCTGCCTGGGACAGATGCATATCATGACCTGATAAATTGTCCTGCTGATTTGAAATAAGTGCATCCTAAACTAAGAAGACACTTTTAATGCACAGTTAAGTATCTGGACAAGATGTTATATCATTTATCCCATATATTTCATTTTTATGATGTTTATCTCAGCAGTAAAAGCACCATATTTGATGGCGACCATATGTGTCCTGTGTAGAGGATGGCAAGTGACATTCACACCCACAGCGGAGGAGGACATGCTAACTGAGCGTTCACTGCAGCAACGTGTGGAGCTCACTAATTTGGATGCATTGACTTTTAAATGCAGAATTTGACCTCAGGTTTGCGTGGAAGCAGGTGCAGACTTCGCCGCTCTGATGGGACCAGTCTTTATGAAAATCTTCTGTGAGTATGAGGCCTTGGGCAGGCTCAGGGCTGCATCGACCTGTGAATCCCGGGAACAGAGCACGGCTGAGGCTTGAGAGAGAATATAGACAACTTAGATTAGCAGATTTGGAGATGGTACTGCAGCACAATATATTGTTAGTTAATCAATATCACAGCATCAGCCTCTGCAGCACTGATGTTGCCTCTATGCAAAAACAGTGGCAGATGTTCTTTGGGTGTTTGCCTGCATCAAGGCTGTCACATGATGCAAAAACTGTACATTTCTATCAGATACTACCAAGTGGACAGCAGTTTTACCCCGGCATCCAGCTAGCATGCTATATAATTTACAAACTAATGTCAGCCATCTTCAGCCATCATTGCATTTGCATATTCTGTGCAACTTAGTCTCCATGCCATCCACACTGGCACCTGGTTCCTTCAAGTCATTTGTAGTGTAGAGTAGAGTGATCTTTTATTATCCCACGAATGGGAAATTTGGGCGTTACAGGGCTCTTATAAAAATGACAGGTGTACAGAAAGAAAAGAAAAATATATAAAGAGGAACAGGAACAAGTACAGGAGAAAAGTAGAGGAGCTATAAATAAAAAAGACATTATCTATCTATATATATTTATATATATTTATTTTAAATAATATATATTTATATATATATATACATATACATATCTACAAGAGTAATAATACATGGTAATAAATAAGTTTTGAATGAATTATACATATAAATAACAAGTAGCAAAATATAAATATAAATGTAATAATAAAAAATAAATAATAGTAGTAGTTATAAATAAATAATAATAATAATAACAATAATAATAATAATATACAATTATATATTTATATTTATATATATATATATATATATATATATATATATATATATATATATACTCTATATTATATATATATATATTATAATATATAATAATAATAAACAAGCAATGTAATGTTATGTTGATGAGTTGTGGAGTCTTATTGCTGCAGGTAGGAATGACCTGCGGTAGCGCCACCACATCTGTTTCCAACAGCTGCTGCTTCAACATCATTGGACAACTCAACACACTTGGAGGAGAACACTGCCTGCCGATTAGGTTAAGTCAGCCACGTGATGCCTATTATGATCCTGAGTGAGGGGGAAGACAAAGACCATCCCATTCAAAAGACTCCCAACCTTGGATAACAGAACAATCTAGAAACTCACACACCGACTCATTTTTCAAGACACTTGTCCTGAATAGATTCTCAGGCAGTGCTGGAGTCTATCCCAGCTCTCACAAGTGCAGGGAAACATCTGGACAGCACAGGTCACCAGTCTATCGCACAGTTTATCATCGCCAATCCACCTGACCTGCATGTCTTGGGATGGTGGGAGGAAACCGGAGCTCCAGGTTAAGACTCACAGAAACAATGAAAACATTTCCACTCCACAAAGAAAGGACCCGGTCCATCCCGCTTGGGAATCAAACCCATGACCTTCTCAGTGTGAGGTGACAGCGCACCACCATGCTGCCTGTCTATAAAGCTGAATGAACCAGAGAGAGAACCTCTAGCCAACCTCTATTTGCAAGCCACAGTGGAATGAAAATGGACTCCTCGGATAATTTTATTAACGCAATCCAATCAAATATTTCATTTTAAATGCAAACTTTTCATATTTAGAATTCATTGAAAGTGAAAGCTGGATTGTGGGATTGTCCTGAACAGTGAGAAATTGCATTTTATGGCGATGAAATGGGATTACCTTGGATTTTGACCCGAATGTGCATTCATGCATTTGGCAGAAGCTTCTATCCAGAATGACAACTTTGTTATAAATTTATTTGACTGTCTTGGCCAAGGATTTTTACTGGTGTGGTGTTCAGGCAGGGAAAACAAACTCTGCATGGAGGATCCACCACTAACCGTAATACCGACCCTGAACCTTTATAAGCTCTGAACCTAATTAAAGACCGATGGGTCACACTGGTCTAGAGATCCAGTTTGGCACCATGATGATCTGATCGCATGCAAAAGTGTGCGCCTGCATGGAATTAAAGATGGGCTGTTTCCCTGACCTGGATTTTGAAAGCATTTTGTCCACTGTGCAGGAACTAAAACCCGTGACCTCCAACCAACGGGGCCTTAATATGGGGTTAACACGCTGAGGTCAGAGTAGAGGAAATTAATTTCTAATTGAGTAACTGCAGCGTATAACAGCGCTTTATCCCGATGCTATCGGACACCCACAAGCTCTTCCTGTCTCATGTTCTCCTGGCCTGAAAGTTCCCTTTGTGTTTCTTTGTGGTCCTCCAGACCCATGAGTTATAACCAACTAATGGCCCGCTGTTTATTGCAGCCATACATAAACAGCGAATCTCACTCAGAATGTGACCACAGATGAAATCAGAGAAACCACCCTCCTCAAAATAACCCCCCCAACCACAAACACACACACTCGAGCAGCTGTGTGTGTGTTCCACCGTGCTGCATTCCCCTCGGTTTAGTTGTTTCTGGCTCGCAGAGCTTTTCCTTCGTAAACAAGCAAGCAAGAAAGATGAAAAACACGACGTCCAAATTAATGAGCGTCCCTTGATGAGGCTGACTGAAGTGGTTCGCTCGAGCCCCACTCTCTGGATCAGGACATGGCCCGTTACTGCCTGTGCCCACATGATTTCTTACAGATGTTGCAATTTCATGCCTTCGCGAGCTAACGTTTCACTTTGCGTTGGCCCATGCATGTTTTCGGGATGGCGTCCATATGTTGGAAAGACACTGTAGGACTTTTCAGCAGATTCAAACGTCGCTCCTTGGAGACATCTCTTGTAAATAACCTGTAAAAATCACCAAAATGTCTGCAAGCCTGTTCAAACGAACCCAAGATCTCTGAACAGACTAGTCGGTGTGGTTTAGGACGCACTACGACTTACTGTAAGTTTTAAAAGTGAGCAAAACTTCATCTCTACAGCAACAGTAACCAAGACCTGAGCAGGCTGAGTGGTGTTGATGATGTAAATGGTTTGAGGGGTTTGGATGACTACTGAGTACCGGTCTGTTATTGATGTTTGCCTGCAGCCTTAAACTAAAGAAGTACCTAACATGTCTTGGCTGACTGACTACATCTGGAGTAGGTGGAAAATCATGCATATTTGAATTCTTGCCAGTCTGCTCCTTCGTCTCCATTGATGTCATTCGTTTTCAATCGGTCACCATCTGTACTGGGCTTAATGTAGACTAGAATATACCCATGAATCATTTCTAAAAATTGTGGGAAGCTGCCTGAGACTGATTTGGACAACTTGGTTTGCTCGGTTCTTCGATGAACAACTTTTTGGCAGGGGAACCATGAGAAACAGCAAGGCTAGAAGGAGTCTTTCCTCGCTGCACAGCATGTTAACCATCCCTTTTATGGGTGATCCGTCATGTTGAAACATTTGGACGGCGCATGCGGCATGATCGCTGCAGTTTATAAACCATGTCTCTCAAAGGTGCCATTTTTTCTTCTTTGCAGTGCCGATTCGCTTTGCTAGGCCACATGTGGAGTCATTTGTATACCAGTGGTCCAGCTCCAGTTTCAAATAGCTTAATACAAATCGAAGGGGAATCCCACCGATGTTTGAAAATTGGTGCAAAAATAATTGGTTAAAATGTAAACGAGGTCACGGTGGTTTAACGTCAAGTGCTCTGTTCCACACAAACCTGCAGTCGGAATTGTTCACAGTTGTGGTGATAGGAACCAGACGTCCATGCACATCTGAAACAGCAATCAATGCTGGAGTCTGCCAGGGTCCAGTTACAAGCACCAGTCTGCCTGAATCAGATGCAGCATTTGGTAAGATGGAGGGGAGTTTAGGTGCTCTTACCTCTGCAGGAAAATAATTCTCCAGATGGATGGCTGATGGTTCATGACTGAAGTGAAAGTGAAAATGACTACACATCGTTGTGAGACAGGGAGACGCAAAGGAATGCAACCTCTGCTTTTCACCCACACATACATGCAATAGGGGGCAGATATTTATAGTGCCCGGGTAGCAGTGACAGGGATAGTACCTTGCTCAAGTGTTCAAGCGTGGGGCAGCGGTGGCCTAGTGGTTAGGGAGTTGCCCCTGCATTGGAAGATTGTGGGTTCGATTCCCTCACCAGTAGGTTGCCCTGAGGTACCCTTGAGCAAGGTACCGTCCCCGTCACTGCTCCCTGGGTGCTTTCAATAGCTACCTACTGCTGCATGGGTTAAATGCAGAGGTCCAATTTCGTTGTGGTTCACTGTGTGCTGTGCTGTGACCTTGCAATGACAAGAGTTGGCACTTTGACTTTAAAAGTGTTCCTCGGGACAACCTAGCATGGGATTTGAACCCATGACCTTCTGATCCTTGGGTCATCTCCCTAAGGTGCATGCAGGCAAAATAGTCACCAAGCAAGTTATTTTCTCAGACTTGACATGATGGAATCCCCCTTTAATATGTTTAACAGAGCCTTGTTGCTTGTTTGAAGACACAGTGCAGAAGAGTACCACAGAATGGAAACCACCAATGAGTATTATAGGGGTCAACTGCTTGAGGGTCGAGTCAAATCCAATACCGCAATTATGTGTTCAGTGTTTGACTGTTTGTAGGCCCTTTGAGCTCCTTGGGGAAGATCCTGAATCACATAATAAAGGGCAGCATGTGGAAATTTCAAAAACAAAGGGCTCAAATATTCCACCTCCATTCTGTCCTCTCTAATCGTGAATCGTCTACCAGAGGGTTGCAGTTTCTCAACCGCAAAGGCTCCCCCAATGGGACGCCCGAAGCAGTCAAATATCGCAGCCGACTCAATGGTAATGAAACACGTCGTTAATATGCTTGATGGCTGTTTCTGTCATGACGCTCTCAGATAATGGAGCTTTCAGCAGAACCTGTTCTTTCATTTACTTCCCTATCTGAGGATGGGAGGTGCATGTTGATGGACAGCCGCTTCTTCATGACCCAGCTGGCAGAAGATTACTTCGTTCCAGAGTGGGCGTGCCTGAATGCCGTCCATCAAGCCTTCCAATATCTGTTCCTAATTTTGAGGGGGTTGAACCAGCGGAAATTGAGTATGGACAAGTTCGAATCCAATTGAAAAAGAGATTGGGAGGATGATCTTCAGCAACGAAGCTTCCATCCAGGAAAGACATCCTGCTGTGCCTGTAAAACTGAAATGGATCCTCTATTGATCTGGAGGTGTTTGGGTTCAGAGTTGATCCAGACAAAAGAAAGATGTGAAGACCATCTGCTCCCATTTGAAGAGCAATAAGTCAAAGGTCATCAACAAGTCCAAACCATTTCAAGATTTTAATGACATTTTGGGGCAGAAAGCATCTTTCACAGTTCTGCTGATGCACACAGAAAGTTTCGGCTACAGGGAACAGGTCAATGCAATTCTCAGAATTTTCTTACTAACATGATCCATCATTAGCCAATGGTTCATTACCTTGATTTCATCTTTATTTTCATTCAGTCTTATTTGTTAATCTGTGTGTCCAATCAGCTGTACACCCTGGTCTGGTCTTAAGGAGGGTGGGTTCTCTTTTAGAGACCATTGCTGATGTTCCTAGAAAGTTTCACCTTTTAAACCTTAGTTCCTCATTGTTTTCCTTCTTCCTGTGGTTAGGTAGTTTCTGCTTTTGAGCCTTGTTTCCTCTTGGTGTTCCTTCATGTTCTTAGAAAGTTTCTTCTTTTGTATTTTGGTTCTTCTCTGCATTCCTTCCTCATGCCATTGAATTCCTCCCTTTTCTCCTCCATCTTGGTGATTTTTGTGGATTCTTCTTCACACCTGGAGAGCTGCTTTAGAACCATATCTTTTATAAAAAGCGTTGCAGACATAAATTTTATTTAAACTGAATGCAGTTGAACCTTTGAAAAAAACAAAAACAAGATTCTCTTTGCCTCATTATTGTGAAATTCCAGCCATTTAAGATGTAAGTTGTTCTGGGTTTTTGATTGCAGTGTATAGAACCAATGTTCAGAATGTTCAATGCCTCAAAAGGCTCTTCATAATTTCAACAGCGGTTATGAAGCCCCTTTCTAATAAGAGAGATTCAGATTTCTATCCTTAATTTTATCAAAATGTAGCAAATTTACATCTAAAAACTCCCAGTTAGTTACACGGGTGGGATTTGTATTTAAAATAGGCAGCGGTGGCCTAGCGGTTAGGGAGTTGGCCCCAGGATCAGAAGGTTGTGGGTTTGGAATCCCGGTACCAGTAGGTTGCCCTGGGGTACCCTTGAGTAAGGTACAGTTGCCCATCACTGCTCCCTGGGCACTTTGGGGTTGAGGGTTTTGCTCAGGAACCCAATGGTGCTGGTGCTGGAGGTGGGACTCAAACCTGCGACCTTTTGGTCCATAGACGAGAATCCTACCAGTTGACCTCCACCACAAACTGATATGTTCTGCACTTCGGTCTGTTTAACGTTCGTCTTTCCAGCAGGTATATTTATTCCACTCCCAGCCTTCCAAACACTGAGCATGTTTTCCAGCTTTCCCTTCTTCTGTTGTAGAGGTTTCCCTCTCTTTGTCTCTGTCTTCACAAACAAGCCTCTTATTCCCTCAGCTGCTGAAGGAAGCCAGAAAGCCTCTGTTCCCACTTTTGTCCGTCCCGACTCAGCCACCGTCTCACGCTCAGCCTGTCTGTTTCTCAAAAATCGCCACCCCAGCGCTGTTAGAACTGTGGGACGAGTGGGGTCAGAGTTCCATGGCGCATGGTTAATCCAAAGATCTTTCTCTGCGGGGCGGCTCCCAATGTGGGCTGCCCCCCTTTGCTAGTTTGGCAAGTTCAGGAAACCAATGTGGGCCAACTGGGACGCCTGCTAGAGTCCTGTAATCAAGTCTGCCAGTTTGTTCAGCCAAAGACTTTCCAAAATGTATCTTTTCAGAGAAAGGAGCAAAGTCTGGTTTATAAAATGTTTTTTATAGTGAGGAGAGTGAGGACCTGCTCAGGGCCCTCACCCAAATCATATTATCTAGTATGCAAAAATGATTTTAAAATTTAAGTTTGGTAAGGAAAACATCCTTAGTGCTTATGTGAAAACAACAAAACCCCAGTGAACTAAATACAGCAAAGCCATTAAATATTTAAACAACCACACTGCCTACACTGAAAAAAAAAAAAAAAAAAAAAAAAAATCCAGCAGGAAAATCTATTTAATATGCATTTTATAGTAAGCATTTTTAAATAAATTATAAGAAAAATAAGCCAAAAATGTAATAATTAAATGTCAAAAAAAAATCTGGTGTACATTGCAATAAATTAAATAAATAAATAAATAAATAAAATGAAATATTTTGCTCACTTGCTGATTATTTTGCCTTACAAATTGATTCCTCCGTTTGGAGAATTTCTGCTTAACCTCAGCTTGTCTTCTTCTTTTGGGCTGCTCCCGTTTAGGGGGGAAACTGAACAGGAACAAAACATCGACAAAATTGTTATGTCAAAAGCACAAATCTATTCTTGCTTTAGAACATCTGCGGAGGCTTAATACGGCCCCTGAAGACCTCCTTTTGTTTCTTCACAATGCCAGTTGTCAGAAAACTTTAGGAAAACATCCCCTGACACCTTCTGAGAGTCCCGTTTTGTGGCTCATGTGAGCACTGTCAACAATGCCTTTTGCACTTTTTGGCATGAAGGCCTGAAGCCCAGAGTGAAGCTCTTCAATCTGTGCTGAGCTTCCACAACAGCCATCAGTCACCGCAAGCCTCTCCCTAAGCCAGCCATTACCACACTCGCGGTATTGCGAGCCACATCGAGACCAGGCCTTTTCTGGGCTGCACAACACAGAGAGACCCTCATTTTTCACTCAGTGATCCTACTCTTTTATGATCACTCCCCAGCTGCCGAGAGCATCTGAGGAGGCTTAGCTGAAATCCAGACCTCCAAAGAACTCCAGCCCCGGAGGAATCTCTGAGGAGTCTGTGAAGCAAGATGTTCGAGCCAAAGAGAAAAACAAACCAGGATGGGTGTGGTGTCTAATGGGCGAATGTGTGGATGACAAAATGGTTTAAGGTGAAGAACAACTTAAGAACAAAGGTAGCAAGGCAGGCATTCAATTCAGGTGTAGCAGCTTCTCAGCAAAGATATTTTTCCAAAACAGATTTCTAGGAAAATGTGAAACCTCATTAATGGTTGCCGAGGGAAACGGCGGATGGCAGCTCTCTAAGAACACAAAGAGAGCATATATTCCAACATGTTTTAGTACAGATTTCAAATGAACTTTATTTGCTTCATCAAAAACCTTGCGTTCAAAAAATTGTTAGAGGACTCTTATTTTAAAAAATGGAAAATGGATGGCATGGGATTATTCCTTCATTCATTATCTCATCTGCTTCCCATGACTAGGGTCGCTGGAGGTGCTGGAGCCTGTCCCAGTGCTTGTAGGACGTGGGTAACACGAAGTGTGATACTTCATGACGCCTACGTACACCTTTTACGACGATATTAACATTTATAAAGCAAAGTGAAAGTGACTATTTGTCATGTGAATACACGGCACACAGTGAAATGCTTTTCCGCATTTAACCTAAACACATTGTGCAGCAGGGGGCAACCGGGGTGCAAAGTTGGGGACGGTACCAAGCTCAAGGGTGCATCGTGGCAACCTACTGGACTTGAGACCATGGCCAAGGCCAGAAAAAGTCCACTGTCAAAAAGCGCTACTTGCATTAAGCCTTTATAAACCTTTGTTTAGGTTAATGTAAGCTTAATGAAGGTCTATGTAGGTGTCAAGTAGCTTTATGAACACTATGAATATGATTATGTGTATTTCCGTCCTGGAGAGCCTAATAAGGAAAGGTTATGGCCTACATTCTTTCCAGGGTGGGTCAGAACGCTCTGATTAGAGTAGGCACAACTGGACTGGGACACGTAATGCAATTTAGAGCTTCCCAAATCGAAGGACGGAACTTTGGATAGCTAATAACAAGTTAAAGGCAGGAAATTGCTTTGATAGGCAAATCGTTCTCCCACGGCAACTGAAAAGAGCTCTGATTGAAAACGAGTGAGGCAGAGAAGTATTTGATTACAAAAAGGCCAGGCACGCAACAAAAACAACTAGGAAATCCAGAATCATTTGTGCGTGTTGTGGCCATATAAGCTCTCTGCAGGGACCAGATGGTCTCCATGACGAGGAGTGAGACTTTGCTCGGGCCAGTTCTTTACTTCATAAAAACAGCGGCTAAAATGGAAAGAAACCCAATACTTTACGTTCCTGACGTTTGACCCAAGAGCCCGCATGTCAGCTCTTTCGTCCCTGAGTATTAGCCTTCACTTGGGGTTATAATTTGTTCCCAAAGAGCCAGACATTCTTTTTTTTATGTATAGTTGAGGAGCAGTTCTCCAGGCTTCCAAAAGGACAAAGTTTTTGGCTCTCACTTTCAGTCCCGCTACCTGAGCAGTTTCAGAGACATGAGCAGTGTGAGGTCATTTGGACAGTGAATGGAGCAAAAGGCAGCAAACGTCCAAAGAAAGCCTGGAGAACTTTTCCTGAAGACGACTTAAATGACATGAAAGGTCAAGTGAAAGTGACTGGTCTATCATTGTGAAGCACAGCACACAGTGAAACACAACGAAATTCAACCTCTGCTTTTAACCCATACACACTTGCAGCAGGGGGTGTTGAAAGTGCCCAGGGAGCAGTTAAGGGGACGGTACCTTGCTCAAAGGTACTTCAGGGCAACCTACTGGTTTGGGATTCGAAAGTGAAAGTGAAAGCCCTTGTCATTGCGAGGTCACAGCACAGCACACATGAACCACAACTAAATTGGACCTCTGCATTTAACCCATGCAAACACCGTGCAGCTATTGAAAGTGCCCGGGGAGCAGTGACAGGGACGGTACCTTGCTCAAGGGTACCTCAGGGGAACCTATCGAACCCACAATCTTCCAGTGCAGGGGCAACTCCCAAACCACTAGGCCACCGCTGCCCCACAATCTTCTGATTCATGGGCCTAATCCCTAAACACTAGGCCACTTCTGTCTCTAAGAGAGTTCAGGCTGTGCTGAAGAATAATGGTGATCGTTCGAAAAATTGACTGGTTAGAATCTCCACGAAGTATTATATTAAAGTACTATGGCTCATGTGCTGCATTTTTATAGCGTCTCCTTCAGTAACTCAGCAGGCCTGGTGATTAGGGACTAGGGATTAGGGACTAGGGATTAGGGACTATGTAATATTCTTAAAATTGACTTTAGTGGTTCTTCTTGTTCCATGCATTTCACTGAGGTTGTAGTGTTGACCCTACATTGTAGTGTTAACCCACATATGACCAATAAACTGAGCTGAACTGAATCGATTCAAGAATTAACTGCAAACATATGACATTTGAATCTGTCCCACGTGCCGGGACTTTGAGCCCTCTGTTTGTGACCGTTCATTCTGAGCAATTTTCCAACAAATCCAAATGTTTCTTTCTGTGAACTATATGAACCCTGTCCAATCAGACCATGCATAGCGCATTAAGCGCAGTGATGTACCCACCCACTCAAAAGCCATTGTTTAGGAGTGAGACACCCCAGCAGATGTGTTTTAGCTTAAGTGGATTAGAATGACTGTTGGCCTAATCGAGTTAAAACGTGAAGATCCCTATTGTTGGCTGAAATTCCCTTTCCCGTTCCCCAGAGCGGAGGCACGCACAAGGGTGGACTGTTCCACTGCCAAATGACAGGATTATTTCTGTAGGTGCATGGGATGGTTAGAAAGGAAGCACAATAGTAGGATATCACTCAGCAGCCACTTCACTCCCATTCGCTCATGTGCAGTTCGGCTTTAGCCCCCCAGGTATCAGATTTGCCCTCCATCAACAGCCAGTTTCTGACCACATGACACCCTCCGATGGATATTTTTGGTTGGTGATTAACTGGGAGTAAAAACAGTGAAAGCGACTAGTTGTGAACCGCAATGAAATGCTTCTCCTGCAGCAGGGGGTCCCATCTCTGGAACCAGAGGAGCAGTGTTGGGGATGATGCCTTGCTCAAGGGTAACCCAGGGCAACCTACAGGTAGGGTCTCGAACCAACAACCTAACCACTAGGCCACCAGATGCACAGCTGCGGCACTGCTGTGTAAACCACTTCAGAAGGAGCTTTAGCACAGGGAAGGTAACAGTTGGAGGTCGGTTGCTGGACACTGCAGTTAGTGATTATTAGCTGATTCGTTTGAAGAATCTGATTGGCTCTGCACTTTAGCAGTAGCTAAACATAGCTGCAACATCTTGTGACATTAGCTAACAGAGAGATGGACCAGTTGGAAGAGACCAAAGCCAGTGGACTCCCAGCCAAGGGAGGGGGTTCATGCAAACGATCAGAAAGTGCCACTCAAGATCCCCTGTTTCTTATTACTGAAAACCATTCCAAACTTTTGAACAGCTGTGAACACAAGAAGCGGGGTCTTTGCAGCGTCCCACCAGATATTTGAAACCCGGGACCGCGCGAAAGACTCCTGTAAGGCAATTATTTTCAACATTCATCAGCAGTTCAAATTTAATATGATAAATGACGCCTGAATTCAGCTGAAAGTTTTGAAAAGCGAACGCTGTGCACCTGGACCGTAAAAGCAACACGATCCCATTTAGACATCAACTTGAAACAAGAGGTTGGGTCTACGAGGGCTTTGCTATAGGACGAAAGGGCGGGTCAGGTGACCCATCAATCACTCTCTGTCATGTTCGCCATAATATGCAATCATATGACACCCTGGATGCCACAGTGCGGGGCCAGACCAAATGACCAGCTGTCACTTAGGAGGACGTGATGGATCACCTCGTGATAATGTGGCATTTTATCATGGGCCAAATTAGGTGCTGCTATGGATCACGGCAGATGCAGACTATGGCCTACTGTACTGTATTGATCCTCTTTAAAATGCGCATTGACATAATTCGAAAAAAGGTTACGCAGCCCGCTGGCTAAAGACTCGGAGGACCGTCTGTGATTGATGGGGCGAAAAAGTGTGCGCTCACACACACACTAACGCACACGCGCTTGTAGTGGGGGGGTCTCGAGGGTGTGTAGCGTAATTACCCCTTTCACTCATGCTGTCAGGCAGCGGTTTGGGTGTCTCTTAATGTGAGTGCAGCAGGCATTAAAATAACACAGGAGCCGGCCAGCGCATGGCCACCTATAGATCCAAAATGACCTCTTTCCAGCTTCCTGCCAGTGAGGAAAATGACCCCTGGCCCATCGGCTTTCGGTTAAAACAGCAGGCCTTCCTGCTGAGCACACACAAATAAAGAAAAGTGCCCACGAGGCTGGGCTAAAGGGACGAAGCTCAAAGGCCATTGATCTGTTTGGGGGGAAAATAAACAATTTTTTTTTTTTTCTTGCTCTCAAATGGTTCTTTTCACAAACTAATGCTTCTGGTAGAATTCTTTAACTGGTTTTAAGTGTGGAGCCTCCTAGCTCCACTTTCCCCCCCCAAAAGTGCTGCATAGTTCAATCACTGTGGTTTAAACAAAGTCACTGGTGATTATTTGAATGGGGACATTGTAGAGGAACCGTTACGATCCAAAGCCACCAGTAAAGCTACACAAGTCTTCAGTTCAGTCCAATATGAAGTCATTGTCCTTCAGTGTGGATGATGAGAAATAGTGGAAAATCGAAAAAATGAAGAATCATTAATGAATGCATGCCATAGGACGTCCCGGATGTACCCATCCACCACTATTGTAAAGGCATGTCTAGGGAATCCAGAAGTGTTATTATAGCCACTTCATACATTAAGCACTCTTCAGAGTTCTGATCCCGTTCATCAGTTTTGCGAAGCAGCATTCACCGTGGCACGTTTCTCTACAGTGGGCCATTTTACACTAAGCTACTTTTTTAATTCAAAAGGTTAATAACTCGGAAAATGAGCCTCTTGTCGAGATTTTCTCGCAGCTGCCAGTGTCATTCTGAACGGATCCAAACCTCTGTACCGGAATGATTTCATTTTTGCTGATTTTGGGATGGATCAAGCAGTATGCCACCTGATGAAATTCATATCTGGATTCAGATCGGGCAAAAATCAAGCGATCGGGACACTTCAGCCACACCCGCCTTCCTTTCAAAGAGAACCAGCAGCTTTGATCTATCCACCGTTTTATTTGCTCATGAGACAGCCTCAGTGATTTAGTGAAATTTTAGCTGCCGAACAGAAAGACAGGCCATACTTCAGCGATGGTCTGGTGTATCAAAAAGGGTGCTGCAATCAGCAAAACGTGAGTTTTTACTAATAACTGTTGTTGCGTTTGCCATGAACTGATTCACATTCCTGGTGAATCTGACGGAGGTCCCAAGAGCAAGGCGCGAGTATAAAATTGAACCATTGGATTCTCAAAGAAATGTTTAAAAATCTTTCCCAGGCCAAAAAGAAGTGCGAGCTGATCTTCAGACCAAGCCTTGCCAAAGTTGGATTATTGAGTCTGAAACTGTCCGTCAATGGAAATTCCACATGGAAGGTGGGATTTTTTTTGGTCAAAACTTCTGTCTGTGTTTACAACCCTTCTAACACGATCAGATTAGGTTGCCACGGCAACTCTGCTCTGGGATACGGCTTGGCTCCCTTGCTGCTTGCTGCTATATTTGTTTACTTCGGCATACGTTTGTGCCCCAAACGAATGAAGCAGAAGTAAAAAAAAAAAAAAAAGTACAATTGTCTGAAGCCAAGGCCACAAATAACTTTTCCAGCTCACGACACGTGAAAAATGACCCTGTGTGTGATGCGATCGTGTGTGTGGAGGGGTGGCCGCAGTAAAGACGGAGGAGAGAAAGACAGGGTGGAGATTAGGGATAATGGATCTAACATTGAGTGACAGCGAAGGCGGGAGCGCTTTATGCAGCTGAGCAAAAGCAGACGGGTCAGCGACCTTTCCCTCTCTCCCCGGAGTAAAGGCCGGCCGGCCCAGAGGGAATATTCCATTACACTCCCGCTGGGTCAAAGGCCCTGTCTGCTTAAGACTGGGAGAAGAAAAAAACATTGTTTTCAGGTACAGGTCTTATTAGGATGCACTACAGGATGTTGTTTGTTTGCATTTCCTCTTCTTTTTATTCCATTTCTGACCCACTTTAAACGCACTGGGATTCTGTGGGATTCTTAATAATGGTTCATCTAAAGCAGCCTTGCTGCATGGACTCAGTTCTGCATCAGTGGTACCCTGGAGCGTGCTACAATCAGCAAAATTAGTGCATAGTTAGTTTGTCTTAATGAACGTATTCACATGCTTGGTGATTCCAACTGAGGTCCCGGCAGAAAATCATGGGATCTTGCCATCTACTGAACTGATGGAGCTGAAGTTATCAGATGGATGGGGGATATATTGTAGACCGTTTGCACGAAATCTTGCGGCTGCAGTTCTGCTGTTCAAACACTAGAACCTGGCCAGGGGTGGTCTAGTGGTTTGGGACGAGGCCCCAGGATCAAAAGGTTGTGGGTTCAAATCCCAGATCAGTTGGCTGCCCTGAGGTACCTTTGAGCAAGGTACCATCCCCATCACTGATCCTTAGGTGCTGGACATGGCAGCCTCCTGCTGCACGGTGTGTGTCGGTTAAACACAGAGATTGCATTTGGTTGTGGTTCGCTGTTTCAAAAGGACAGATAGTCACTTTCACTTTCACAGTCATCCAAAACAGCCTGACGATTTGCTCAGCTAGCGCCTTTGAAGGGAATATCGTGTTGGAGGCACCTGCGACTGCTTTTGAGCTGATTTGGAGTCCACAATGCCATCCTACTTTCTTTAAGTTACATTTCAGAGCCTACATAAATCTCATTGCAGTCGAAACACGACCTGCTCTTTATTACTGTCGACCAGACTTGCCGATGTGGTTTAGGACAGTATGACTTACTGAAATGAACAAAACCTTCCCACTACCAGTTCAGACTCCCTTCCACAAGTCTGGAGCACCTTGATGAAGACCTGGATATGGTTTACAAAGGCTGTTAGATGTTTCAGTGAAGTGACTGTGAACTTGATGGAATGGGATGTGATGGAAATGGTGCCTCAAGGGTATCTCAGAGCAACCTACTGGTCTGGGATTCAAACCCACGACTTTGTCCTTACCAACTAGACCACCACATCCTCATTGGTGATTGGTGTATTCAGACGATTATTGATTGCTAGTGTTCTTTTAGCCTTTCTGTTGCGGCCTTCTTCCACCACATGTCTTTTTTTTTTTACCAGAGGAGCGCTACTGACCATTTTCCACACAGCGCTGACACCAGCATCTTGGTGGCATAGCAAACCTGGTTTGATTGTATCAGACACAAGGGTTGTTTTGAACATCAGTGCCAAAAAGTGACCAGCGACTATGCTAAGCTAGCATAAGCTATTACCTAACTAAGCCGAGTATTGATCCTGTGCATGTAATCAGTGTTAATGAAGGTCTTTGTGGCATTATTAGGTATAAGAGAAGTGAGAAGCAAAGGCTTGTGGTGTGAAATAAAAAATAGCATATTTATTACAGCAACATGAAGAGGGGACACACCCTTCGCAGTAAGCAGGAGTAAAAAGCTGTGGAAAATCTGCAATGACGCAAGGACATGGGGCACAAAGAGAACAGGGAACTGTCTCACAGGACCAGCCAAACAAGAAAAACAAACAAAAAAAATAAAACCACACATTCACAGATACGGGTCTGAGAAAAAGACGCACGTCCTGCTTTAGTTCCAAAGACATGATTCATCTACTTGACATCACAATGTCCATTTTCAGTGTCCGGAGACTTACACAGTTTAGTCAAACATTCAACGTTTTTTTCTTAAATCACACTCGGAAATCTATCAACTCTTTTTACAATGCGTTTCCATCATCGTGGTCATCATGTTTCCATTGATTTTAGTTCAACAGTGTCTCTACGGCAACCCACGCTCACTTCGTCATCCAGCAGAGTTACGAGAGAGGTTGAGTTCAGGGGTTCGAAATGAGCGTGAATGTCAACAAGGCGCCGGCTTTCGCTCGCCGAAACGAAGATGTGAGCAGGAGCAGATGACTTTTTTCATATCAGTTTAACCTCATGTATAGCGTAAGTGTTGGTGTCAGTGTGCAAAACACGTCAGAGTGAATGATCCGTCACCACTGCCCTGATGCTTTCACACCCGAGCTCCTGCCAAGAACATCAGTGTTCTCATAGGTGTCGAACGAACTGGTTAAAATGGGAAAGGAACCCGGAGAACAACCTGGATATTGGGCGGGAATGGCTTCACTTGGGCCTGTCACAAATCAGCCCGCGCTCGCGGCCCATTTTGTCGGGTTCTCTTCGTGAAAGTGAGGTCGTTCGGTGTTTCATTACCATAAAGAGTGCACTTTATTAGAAGTCGATAGTGTATATTTCCACATTTTGTTCTCTTTTTCCAAAACGTTCATCCTGTAAGCAGTAACTATGCACTAGGACGGCATGTTTCGCATTACTTTGCACACGACTGTTTGTTTATCTGTGCAAAAGGAGCGTTAGAGTAGTTTGAGCAAAATCGATCGATCAAACGCTTCAATTCATTGGTCGTTTTTGCAGAAAAGAAGTCAGGAATGTGAATCAAATGTGGAGAAAACTAACAAAACAATTGCTGTAGCAAGACAATGCAAGGAATCGTGTAGAATATTTGCATTTCTGCTCAACTACAACGCAGCCAATGAGGAAAAGCTCCCATAAAGGCCTTTTTGGGAAGAATATGTCTTAAATGAAACATGTCTACCATCACAGATTGGTACCAAAATGGGAAAAGTGGGAGAAACTAACATGAGAACTTTATTTCAGGCAAGGTTCGTTGTCTCCTGAAGCCACATGCGCCAACACAAGCTTGCTGTGGTTAGATCGACGTCACCCGACTGGAATCAGGCGACGCCTTGATAAATACTATGTACATTAACAGCCCATGACACTGCCTCTACCGGAGGAGAAAGAGAAGGGAGGAGAAAGCAAGAGCACAGTTAATAAGGCATCTAAAGTCGAGCAGCTACAGCCACCACTTGAGTTAATAAGAAAGAACTGCAGTCACTTTCACTTGTCGATCCAAGCTGAAGCTCGAGTGTCCATGCTACATTCCAGAGCTACATTCCACCAATGATCCCTAACGTCTCGCACCTTTTTCTCAAAGAATAATACATGGTTACAAACATTCGAGAAGTTCTTCATTGGAAATCAGTACTGTACACGTTTATTACACTATGGTACAATATCTGTTGCACTTCTGGGCTCATAAACATGAAGTGTGCAACGTCAGTGCTGAGAGTTTGTCGTCACAATGCCATCCCTGCATGGATCAAACCAAAGCCATGCAATAATCAGTCAAGGAACTGATCCATCAACTTTTCAAAAACCCTTCATAATTCAGTGGATCAGAGTCCTTCAGGGGGGAGTCTGAATTCTGCACAGTGGTGGTGATAGGAACCAGATGTCTGAAGAACTGTGAAAACACTAGTCGACTGTTTTTAGGCGCACAAAGTACTTTATTAGTGAAGAAAACAAGAGCTGGTCCACTGTGAGCTGTGTGCTGGGTAGGTTTAGAGAACCGGACAGGACCAGGGGAAAAACAGTCGCCGGTTAACTTTAACAAGATATGGAACTGGATGAAGGTTACGTTGGCTAAGCCTAGGCTGCTCGTTGGTGTGGAGAGAAGAAACCTGCCCAGTGTTTCTCTTTTGGGAGATCCCATATCAACTGTGTTGGTGTTCTGAAAGCTGTGGTTTGGTAATGGTATCATCTGTTGCCTAAAGCCTGTGGCTGAAATGTACAAGAAAAATAACTTTTCAGCATGTAAACCACTTTTCTTTCATTGCTACGTTTTCACACATTTCGGCTTGATTAATGACATTAATTAAATAGTCATACAAACCTTACATAAATCGGTACCTGAAGCCGCAATTCATCTTCTTCTTATTATTATTATTATTATTAATAATAATAATAATGATAATAATAATAACTATAATTTTTTTCATATTATTATTTTTTTTAATTATTAATCAATCATTTTAAACATCACCTGTTACACGAAGATGTTTGATGTTAAATAAAAAGGTTCTAGTGTTTTAGGCATCACAAACTCTGGTTCCAGTCACCACCACTTTAAAGAAACATTTAAGCCATTTCACACCAAACTGTCCGAACTACTTTATTCACGTCTCGACAGCTGAATTATTCCCCAATTTCACCAAAGATATGCAAGTAAAGTCTAACGATTCATTGGAACTAGTTCATTTACATATCATACATCCTCCTCATTGCCATTTTTGGATGGAAAGACAGTTGGACACAGACAGATGCGTCCAGCTTCCCTGCAGCCTGGGGGAAGTGAAACGGGGGAAATGTAAATAAATATCTCATTTATAGGTCCAAAAGCGTTTCCGCATGCTTTTTAAAGACAATACTGAGGTGCTTCAGAGCCATTCAGGTTTAATGGCCAGCACTTACCAGTTTATCTAAACGAACAAACAAAAAAAAAAGGAATCTGACATTCTGCATGAGATCTTTATGTAGGAAATGCAACTGTTGCTCTTGTCTGGACACAAATAATAGCCATTACTCAGCGTACTACATATGATACAGCAGCATGGCTCTCGGCTGTGTCCTCATTCGCCCGGTCCGGACTCCGTTCTCAGATGTGATCTCGTTTCCAGCCGACTGCTAGCTCTGTTTCCGCTGGTGAAATACAAGCTCCTATTGCTGCTAGATAGGGAAACCAAGCAGAAAGCTCATCTGGTTGCCATTTGGGAGGGTGGTGGGGGGGAGGTGATATATAATCATTACTGTACAAAAATGAAATGGATCATAAGGACGGGAAAGTGGACTTCTAATGCTGCAAATCACACACTTCTGTTTTTAGAAGGATGGCTGACTCCATTGCGCCAACCTTAGGTCCAAATCCCGCTCTAGTTACGATCAGGCACCTCACGATCAAATCAAACCTGGAACACGTAGCGAAGGACAAGACAAAGAATGCAAAAACGATGCAAAATGACTGTACACTTCACACGACAGTGTTCAGAATGTCCGTTAAATCATCTGTAGCTCTTTCTGTGTTTGGCGAGCGTACGTTCTGTCCAAGTTGCCCGCTGCGGGTCAGTCTCTGTGGCCTTACTGCACCGGAGGCAAGAGTGGCGCTCCATTCCAAGATGGGGGTTGATATGGTGAAGCTGCTGGGACCCTTCTGAGAGCAGCTGTTCTCTCTCTCTCTCTCTCTCTCTCTCTCTCTCTCTCTCTCTCTCTCTCTCTCTCTCTCGCTGTCTGTCGATCAGTCTGTCCACTCTGGGGCTGCGTTATACCTGCACGTGGCTGCCCTGGGCGTGCAGACCCTGGACGCTGGTGAGGATTTTCTTCTGGTGGCCCACGAGAGTCACGTCCATTTTACTCAGCTCGCTGTGGAGAAGAAAGAGAGAATAAAAAACGGATGTAAAATGCTGCTTCAATTGCACCCTGCGATGTCCAGTAAAGCGGCAGTGCTGGTTTAGTGGTCAGGGAAAAGGCCGCAGGATCAGAAGGTTCTGGGTTCGAATCCGCGACCCGTAGGTCACCCTTGAGCAAGGTGTTGTCCCCATCACTGCTCCCCGGGTGCTGGATATGGCTGCATGGTGTGTGTGGGTTAAAAACAAAGGATTTCATTGTGTCACACTGTGCTGTGCTTCGCAATGACAAATAGTCACTTTCACTTCACAAGTGCCATCGAATTTGATTATAGGGTGGACTAACTTGGGACGGGCCTGCGGACAGTGTCACAACAGCAAGCTCATCTTCGCAGTTTAGGGTCTGACCGTCATGCTTTTTGAAGAAATCCGTTTCCAGGTAAAAAATTGGAATATATTTATTTATTTATATAAAACCAAACTATTATTTGGGACAAACTACTTTTAATGCAGTTTGGTGATCATAAAATATGGACATTAGAACATTTCAAATCCATTGTTTTCCGAAAAACAATTGTGCTTCTCTCCCAGTTAAAGAATAATGGGATTTTTTCCCCAAAGAAATTAAATATCTGTGTCCTCTCTCAGCTCTGAGTAGGTGCTTTATTATAATCTTGCTGTGTTTTTAGCTTTTAAAAGAGAAACTTCTATAACCGCTCACCCAATGATCCAAACGCACAAAATACAAGCGTCTCTTTGTTCTTATTGTGGGCGATGAAAGAGCTTCGCCTCTTTTCAGAAGATTGCAACGCTCACATCATATTTGTGACGGTGAAGAATGACAGGAAACTGCTGCAAATACTGAACGCAATATATATCAGCATTTCCTCTAATTATGATGGTTTTGGCTTCATTATTTGGCCTCAAACTCTCAGAAGATGCACTAAAATCAGAGGCGGGGTGGATTTATTCTGCAGAACTGCAAGCTTCGGATTGTAGATCATAGTGTGTGCAGAGTCCAGAGGATTTTGTTCTCCAAACTAACATATTACCTTGAGCTGAAGTTGCTAAATGTGTCCAGAGTAGGGAGTTAAAACTAAAAAACCAGCGTGACCCCCACTTTGAAACGACCGGCTGCCATTAAAAACGAACTCATCATCTACTAAATCATGTATTTTTCTATTTAAAAAGGCAGTAAATCACTCAGTCATGCATAAAATCTTCAAATATGGAGTAAAAAAAAATGTTTGAATGGTATTTTTCCAAACTAAATATGGAGGGAGCACAAAACGTAGCATATTAGTGTTAACCACTCAACTAAAAAACAAAAAACTAAAATGAGAAACTGGGAATAAGTTTCTTAAAAAGCACATTTTTGTGTGTCGGTACCTTAAGCTGATGTAGAGTATTGAATCTAGTGTGACGTATCCAGCAGAGGCGAAGTTGTCCTTGTACTGGCCCATCTTGATGGCGTCCAACCACTCATCCACAGAACTGACGCTGAACTCTGGGGTCGTTGGATCTTCCCTGCGAAAGAACGGAATGAAATGTTTAGGAAAAGCCTTTAATCTGCTGAAACAAAAGTGGGGAAAAAAAAAATAGATGCGATGCGGTGTGTAGTACATTTACTGATGCAGCATATCAGGCGGATTATATCAAATATATGTCAGTTTGAAACTTTCTTTTAGAGGAGCTGTCAGGCAGCAGCTGGCAGCCATGTGTGCATTCATCTCAGAAAAAAAAAAAAAAAAAACACTGCATAAATATATATGAAGCAGCATCACAGCTGCCTCCAAACTGCTTCCACCATCACTTTGTGCAGTTGTCTACAAACGTGTGAAGACCGTAGGGCAAGGTATTCAAGTGCAAGTGTGGCGCCCAAACATTTGCACACTGCTGCAGCTATGGCGAGTACGGCTCCTTTTTAAAAGAACATCATACGTCCTGCGTCAGGGTTGTGCAAAATGAAAGTGAAAGTGTCTATTTGTCGTTGTGAAACAGCACACGGTGAACCGGGGCAAAATGAAACCTCTGCTTTAAACCCAATCGCGTGATGCAGCCACCTGGGGAGCAATGAAGGGGACGGTACCTTGCTCAATGGTACCTCAGGGCAACCTGGGGGATTTGAGCCCATGACCTTCCAGGTTTAGCCCCTAAAAACTAGACCGTCGCTGCCCCAAGATATGGGGGAGAAAATAAGTATTGAACACATCAACATTTTCTCAGTAAATGTTTTTCTAATGGGGCTGCTGACATTTATTCCAGATGTAGGAAACAACCCAAGTAATCCACACATACAAAGAAATCAAAAGAAGTAAGTTCATAAATGATGTGTAGTAAAGTGGAATAACACAGGGAATAAGTATTGAACGCGTGAAGAAAACAGAGGTGCAGAAAGGCCTGCAAAGCCAAGAAACCAGCTGAAATCTGTCAGTATTTAGAAAGCAATCCTGACTCCCACCATTGCAAATTAAGACCAGATGGTTTAGTCCTAACTGAAGGCCTATAAAAGGTTTCTCATAATGAAGTATCTCACAAGAAGCATCTCAGGATGGATAAAAGCAAAGAGCTTTCTCAAGACCTTCTCATCCTTTTTGTTAAAGAACATACTGATGGCCTTGGTTACTAGGACGTACTAAAATAAAACTACTACTAAGGATGTATTTAATCGAATCCAGAAGTGGAAAGAACATCATTTCACCACAAACCGGCCATGAGCAGGTGCATCTCAAAAGGTTTCTGAAAGAGGAGTAATAAAAATAATCAGAAGAGTTGTCCAAGAGCCAAGGACCACTCACGGTGAGCTTCAGAAAGACCAGGAATTAGCAGGCACTGTTTTAAAGAAAAGTAATGCCCTCAACCGACATGACGTCTATGCGCACACCACGCAAGACTCCAGGACAGAGAACGGTACCGGGACATTCTTGATAAGAATCTGCTGCCATCTACCAGGATGTTGAAGATGAAACGAGGGTGGACGTTTCAGCAAGACTATAATCCCAATCACACAGCAAAGAAAACCCTCAACTGGTTTCAGAGAAAGAAAGCAAAGATGCTAGAACATCCCAGTCAGTCACTTGAATCCATTTGAAAGTCTATGGAAAGAGCTGAAGATCAGGGTTGATTGAAGAGGAACCTTCAAGATCTGAAGACAGTTTATGTGGAGGAGTGGGTCAAAATCACACCTGAGCAATGTGGCTAGTTTCTCCATGTAAGTAAGTATTAAATACATTTCAGTTAGCGTGTTCAATACTTATTCCTTGTGTTCACTTTACTACCCATAACTTCATCTATGGACTTATTTGTTTTGATTTCTTTGTGTTTGTGGATTACGTGGGTTGTTATCAACATCTGGTGTAAATTTCATGTCAAAAGGTCCATTTGAAATATATTTACTGAGATAAACCATGACGCGTTCAATACTTATTTTCCCTGCTGTATAAGCAATTTGATTATTGCAATATTATTATTGCAGATTATTTCTTTATTAGAGTGAACGTTTACTTTTCAACTAAAGTGCATTCATCTTGTATCTCCAGTGCTTCATCCATTCAGGGTAGAAGTCTGATCGACTCCACCAAGCATCCTTTTGCTTAGTCTTTATCTGGTCTAAGCTGTTCTTAAAACTCCAAATGAATGAGAGCAAAAGAAGCAATGCTTTCTCTTTTTCGGAGTGACAGCAGCCTCCAAGGAAATGGAGAATAACCTTCACCCCGGCCGTGGAAGCCATTTCACTTTTTGCTAATCCTCTCTTTGGTTGCTGGCGACAGCAGGATCAAATGGCAGCTCGGATACGGCTGTGATGGGGTCGGAGGCTTAGAGAGGTAATCTGGGCTTTTTCTTTTCCTCACGCTCCTGATCGACACCACGGCAACGAGGAGTCAGCCTACCTGACATCAGATCACGCTGTTCCAGGATCTGCTGGGATTCTGACTCCAGGTCTACATAAAGGGAATTAACAAACTTCTGCTATCAGTGGGAGGTCGAGCAGAACAGAACTGTACACTATAGCAGAACATTTTCAGATTAGTTTAGCCATAAAGCCAAGTTTCCTTTGCGGCCTTAACTACAACTCCTTCGCCAATAAAAAGATGGTGAATCTGTTTGAAAAAAATCAATCAAAGCTGTTTTATTTCTTTATTTAGGTGCAAAAAAACGCAAAGGCACCGTCACTAAAGCTAAAAGAGCATAGATGCCTCAAATCGGACACTCGGGAGATGCAGGTGTTTGGCACAAAAGTGTGACAAGTGGTATTAATAATCTCCAAAATTGGTAGTTATACTCATCTGAGCTAATCTGTCCTCTCGATCGAGCGGACCATCATCAGATTCCTCTCCTCACCTGAACTCCAGATCAGTACATCATCCTGGATCATCTGCAGGAGCTGCTGCCACTAAGACTAAGAAAAGCTCCACCCACTCAGAGAGGACCACCACTATTGGCTAATTGTACTTCCTGGAGATTCCAGGGGTTTCTTTCCACCATCCAAAGACAGGTGGTCAGGTGGACTGGAGAAGCTAACTTGTCCTCTATGTGTGTGTCTATGTGTTTGCCCGGCAACCTCTCCAGGGTGTCCCTGCGTTTCACCAGGTGGAGCTGGGATAGACTCCAATGAGCGGCTCAGAAAGTGAGTGAGTGTTTGGGGTGGATTACCATATGGAACTGTTAGCCAGCTCCTTCAGGCTGTTAGGGTTGCGGATCAGCTTATCAAGGGTGTTGACGATTTGGCCAAACTTGGGCCTCTCGCCACGGCTCTTCTCCCAGCAGTCCAGCATCAGCTGGTGAAGAACCACAGGGCAGTCCATGGGCGCTGGCAGCCTGTAGCCTTCATCTATTGCCTTTATCACCTACAAACCCAGAGAGAGAGAGAGAGAGAGAGAGAGAGAGACAGACAGAGAATGTTCAGGTGGCCTGATCTACTTTATTACTATATAAATCGTTTTTCTTAGGTATGATTACTTTTGAGAATCTTTCTTTTCTTCTTCTCACAGTAAACGCACAATAACATGAGTCAAAATCTATGATTTTGCTAAAGATAGCAAGAATAGATGCAATTTAACTGATCAACCAATCCCTCACAGCACACCTTTTACTGAATCCCCTTTCACGTAATGTCCAGTTGCAGCTTAGCAACTGTTGCCAGGTCTCAAAATGCAGTACATTTTGAAGTTTTAATGGAGAGTGAAATTCCGCCTGTTTGATAAAATGGAGAAGCTGCAGGGTCACGACACCTTTAGTTTTAATAAGTGATTACATTAAAATAAACAAAAAAAAAAACATGTTCTTTCACTCTAGCAAAAGTACAAACTGAATATTTTACTACGAAATCTCTACTCTCACTCAAGTACAGGACTCGGTATTCTGTCTTCTGTAGCACTGTAGGGGCAGCGGTGGCCTAGTGGTTTGGGAGTCGGCCACAGGATCGGAAGATTGCCCTGAGGTACCCTTGAGCAAGGTACCGTCCCTGTCACTGCTCCCCGGGCGCTTTCATAACTGCCCCCTGCTGCACGATGTTTGTGTGCATGGGTTAAATGTGGAGGTCCAATTTCGTTGTGGTTCACCGTGTGCTGTGCTGTGACCTCGCAATGGCAAGAATAGTCACTTTCACTTTCACCAATGAAGCAACTTAAACGAGAACATCCAGCGTGGAGTGAGGGCACTTCGAATACATTTCAAGGGTTAAAACTGCTTTTAACCTCTTCAAGTGCAAAAGAAAAAGTTCCTAAAAAGAAAATATATTTAAAATATATTTTGTCTCAGCAAGAACTGCACCGAGGGTATCATCGGCTGTTCCGAAACAATCCGAAATAAGTGAAAGTGAAAGTGACTACCCGCGTCATCGTGAAACGCAGCACAGCACAACACAACGAAACACAACCTCTGCGTTTCCCCCATACACACACGCGCAGCAGGGGGCAGCTATTGAAAGTGCCCGGGGAGCAGTGACGGGGACGGTACCTTGCTCAAGGGTTCAATGTTCTAAAAAGTACAAATGAAGCAGAAGTAAAACCTGTTCTTTTTATTAGGGAGATCATATTTTCCCGCGCTTGTATCTTTAATCGGATTGTTTTATTGGTGTATTTAATAGTTTTAACTTGACAGGACATGCAAACAAAAGGTCGGATCGTTCATGCCACTCACGTCTTGATTGGACATGTCCCAGTACGGCCGCTCGCCGTAGGACATCACCTCCCACATGACGATGCCGTAGCTCCACACATCGGAAGCCGAGGTGAACTTCCTGTAGGCGATGGCTTCCGGCGCCGTCCACCGGATGGGGATTTTCCCCCCCTATAGCAAAGAAAAGAGACGGAAATCAGGGACCCGTGTGTCCCCAGGGTGTCCAAATGTCCTCGCCCACACTTTTAAAGTTCCCCTGCCTCCTTCTTGTCGAATCAGGATCAAAGAGGAGTTTTTTTGTCGCCCTTCTCTGTAGCACTTCTCCAAGCCCACTGTTGAAAACGTCGTGGTCCTCGGTGGCTCGTCCCTGTGCTCAGAGTTTAAGAAAAAGCAGAGCGCTTCCACTCCAGGAAGATGGACGTGAGACGAGAGCCAAAAAGCAGGCTGGAGGGCCCACGGCAATACAGCTGCTCAAATAGGCTTTTAAAAAGCAATCTTTACAGTTATTTCCTCGCGCATTACCATGACTTCAGCTCAGGAAGTGATGAAAACCTGATGAGTGGAACATGGGAGCTTCCTGAGGTTCCTACACAACACCGAACCAAACCAAACTGTGGAGCTAGAAATACTGTAAGAACTCAAAAAGACTGACCTTTTGTGTCAATAAGCATTTGTCAGGCTTTGGTTTGCTCAAGTAAATCCATCTCCTAAATTTGATGTGCTGAAATGTTGTTGGACAGATGGACGTTTGCAGGGCTACAGTTGGATCAAGAGCATTTGATGGGCCTACAGTTGGTTCAGACCTAAAGTTGCTGGACTGGATTAAGACCATTTTATCAGACTACGGTCAAATCAAGACCAAAAAACAGTAGGTTTTAGATCGAATGTAACTGGCCTGCAGTTGAATTAAGACCAGTTTGTTGTCATACAGTCCCATTCAGATAAACAAAAAAATGACAAACTGCAATAGGAAAAGACCATTATGTCAGACTACAGTCAGGTTCAGCCTAACGTTGGTTTTAGACAGAATGTAAGTGGGTTAAAGTCAGATTAAGTTTATTTTGTCACCCTAAAGTTGGTTTTAGACGGAATGTAAGTGGGTTAAAGTCAGATTAAGTTTATTTTGTCAGTATTTTGTTAGCCTACAGCTGATTTTATATGGAATGTAGGTGGGTTAAAGTCAGATTAAATTTATTTTGTCAGCCTAAAGTTGGTTTTAGACGGAATGTAAGTGGGTTAAAGTCAGATTAAGTTTATTTTGTCAGCCTAAAGTTGGTTTTAGACAGAATGTAAATGGGTTAAAGTCAGATTAAGTTAATTTTGTCAGCCTAAAGTTGGTTTTAGACAAAATGTAAGTGGGTTAAAGTCAGATTAAGTTTATTTTGTCAGCCTAAAGTTGGTTTTAGATGGAATGTAGGTGGGTTAAAGTCAGATTCAATTTATTTTGTCAGCCTAAAGTTGGTTTTAGACGGAATGTAAGTGGGTTAAAGTCAGATTAAGTTTATTTTGTCAGCCTAAAGTTGGTTTTAGACAGAATGTAAATGGGTTAAAGTCAGATTAAGTTAATTTTGTCAGCCTAAAGTTGGTTTTAGACAAAATGTAAGTGGGTTAAAGTCAGATTAAGTTTATTTTGTCAGCCTAAAGTTGGTTTTAGATGGAATGTAGGTGGGTTAAAGTCAGATTCAATTTATTTTGTCAGCCTAAAGTTGGTTTTAGACGGAATGTAAGTGGGTTAAAGTCAGATTAAGTTTATTTTGTCAGCCTAAAGTTGGTTTTAGACAGAATGTAAGTGGGTTAAAGTCAGATTAAGTTTATTTTGTCAGCCTAACGTTGGTTTTAGACAGAATGTAAATGGGTTAAAGTCAGATTAAGTTAATTTTGTCAGCCTAACGTTGGTTTTAGACAAAATGTAAGTGGGTTAAAGTCAGATTAAGTTTATTTTGTCAGCCTAAAGTTGGTTTTAGATGGAATGTAAATGGGTTAAAGTCAGATTAAGTTAATTTTGTCAGCCTAAAATTGGTTTTAGACAAAATGTAAGTGGGTTAAAGTCAGATTAAGTTTATTTTGTCAGCCTAACGTTGGTTTTAGACAGAATGTAAATGGGTTAAAGTCAGATTAAGTTAATTTTGTCAGCCTAAAGTTGGTTTTAGACAAAATGTAAGTGGGTTAAAGTCAGATTAAGTTTATTTTGTCAGCCTAAAGTTGGTTTTAGATGGAATGTAGGTGGGTTAAAGTCAGATTCAATTTATTTTGTCAGCCTAAAGTTGGTTTTAGACGGAATGTAAGTGGGTTAAAGTCAGATTAAGTTTATTTTGTCAGCCTAAAGTTGGTTTTAGACAGAATGTAAATGGGTTAAAGTCAGATTAAGTTAATTTTGTCAGCCTAAAGTTGGTTTTAGACAAAATGTAAGTGGGTTAAAGTCAGATTAAGTTTATTTTGTCAGCCTAAAGTTGGTTTTAGACGGAATGTAAATGGGTTAAAGTCAGATTAAGTTAATTTTGTCAGCCTAAAGTTGGTTTTAGACAGAATGTAAGTGGGTTAAAGTCAGATTAAGTTTATTTTGTCAGCCTAACGTTGGTTTTAGACAGAATGTAAATGGGTTAAAGTCAGATTAAGTTAATTTTGTCAGCCTAAAGTTGGTTTTAGACAAAATGTAAGTGGGTTAAAGTCAGATTAAGTTTATTTTGTCAGCCTAAAGTTGGTTTTAGATGGAATGTAGGTGGGTTAAAGTCAGATTCAATTTATTTTGTCAGCCTAAAGTTGGTTTTAGACGGAATGTAAGTGGGTTAAAGTCAGATTAAGTTTATTTTGTCAGCCTAAAGTTGGTTTTAGACAGAATGTAAATGGGTTAAAGTCAGATTAAGTTAATTTTGTCAGCCTAAAGTTGGTTTTAGACAAAATGTAAGTGGGTTAAAGTCAGATTAAGTTTATTTTGTCAGCCTAAAGTTGGTTTTAGATGGAATGTAGGTGGGTTAAAGTCAGATTCAATTTATTTTGTCAGCCTAAAGTTGGTTTTAGACGGAATGTAAGTGGGTTAAAGTCAGATTAAGTTTATTTTGTCAGCCTAAAGTTGGTTTTAGACAGAATGTAAATGGGTTAAAGTCAGATTAAGTTAATTTTGTCAGCCTAAAGTTGGTTTTAGACAAAATGTAAGTGGGTTAAAGTCAGATTAAGTTTATTTTGTCAGCCTAAAGTTGGTTTTAGATGGAATGTAGGTGGGTTAAAGTCAGATTCAATTTATTTTGTCAGCCTAAAGTTGGTTTTAGACGGAATGTAAGTGGGTTAAAGTCAGATTAAGTTTATTTTGTCAGCCTAAAGTTGGTTTTAGACAGAATGTAAGTGGGTTAAAGTCAGATTTAATTTTTTTTTGTCAGCCTAAAGTTGGTTTAGATGGAATGTAAGTGGGTTAAAGTCCGATTAAGTTTATTTGGTCAGTATTTTGCTAGCCTACAGCTGATTTTAGACAGAGTGTAGGTGGGTTAAAGTCAGATTAAGTTTATTTGGCCAGTATTTTGCTAGCCTACATCTGATTTTAGACAGAGTGTAGGTGGGTTAAAGTCAGATTAAGTTTATTTGGCCAGTATTTTGCTAGCCTACAGCTGATTTTAGACAGAGTGTAGGTGGGTTAAAGTCAGATTAAGTTTATTTGGCCAGTATTTTGCTAGCCTACATCTGATTTTAGACAGAGTGTAGGTGGGTTAAAGTCAGATTAAGTTTATTTGGCCAGTATTTTGCTAGCCTACATCTGATTTTAGACAGAGTGTAGGTGGGTTAAAGTCAGATTAAGTTTATTTGGCCAGTATTTTGCTAGCCTACATCTGATTTTAGACAGAGTGTAGGTGGGTTAAAGTCAGATTAAGTTTATTTGGCCAGTATTTTGCTAGCCTACAGCTGATTTTAGACAGAGTGTAGGTGGGTTAAAGTCAGATTAAGTTTATTTGGCCAGTATTTTGCTAGCCTACATCTGATTTTAGACAGAGTGTAGGTGGGTTAAAGTCAGATTAAGTTTATTTTGTCAGCCTAAAGTTGGGTTCAGATGCTCGAATGCTACAGTAACAGTTGAGTACAGACTAAAATGTATACATAGACCATATATGCTATGGGGTCTTTTCACGCTTGGGAAGGCACTCTGCTCCATGCTCAGTTTAAATTGCTCTCCTTACACACTAGTGTACATGGACTGCCTACTGGAGGCCTACGGGAGTCCTGGGTAATGATGGACATGGACAGATTCGGCCTTGAGTTTGACACCTGTGACATAAAAAGGAAGCGAGAGAGCGAGAGAGAAAGAAGGACTCAAGGATGTGTCAGAGATGGGAAACCTGACAGCAGGGGGCATGGAGGGGCAGCTTCCTCTCACACAAAGATGTAATTAAAACACAACTGGAGGAGAAGATCGCTGACCTCGGCGTGAGGAAAGACTCACTGCCGCACTCACCCAGAAGCATGCTTGCCCAGACTAGACCTCGCATTTATGCAGACAAAACTGTCTGTCCTTTTGCTTTCCACCTTACCTGCCCGATAAAACCTGGAACTGTTACGTTTTCTCAAAAAGAGAGTTGTTTCTGTATTTTCTGGCATTTTATGACCATGTATCTA
Source organism: Hepsetus odoe (assembly GCA_017165825.1). Taxonomy (NCBI): domain Eukaryota; kingdom Metazoa; phylum Chordata; class Actinopteri; order Characiformes; family Hepsetidae; genus Hepsetus; species Hepsetus odoe. Next base: position 4,209,889 of record CM029394.1, read on the forward strand.
TAAAAACACATAAAAATGAGACTTGTAAGCTGGTAATGCTATTCAATTTTTGCTTGTGCAATGTCTTTTATCCATTTTTGGGAGGGGGGATATAAGCTTGGAATATTTTTTGGCCACATTAATGTCTTTAGGCACCAAATCTGACTTCATTTAAACCTGACTTTCCAAATTCCAAGTTATGGGCCTTAATGTAAGATTTCTTAAATGTTTCAGGTGACATACCCGTGTAGTATAGGCAGCTTCGGGGTCGTCCTCCAGCACCCGGGACAGGCCGAAGTCGGACACTTTACACACGAGGTTGCTGTTGACCAGGATGTTGCGTGCGGCCAGGTCGCGATGGACGTAGTTCATGTCCGACAGATACTTCATTCCCGAGGCGATCCCTCGCATCATCCCCACCAGCTGGATTATGGTGAACTGCCCGTCGTGTTTCTGCAGCGGCAAAGACAAAGCGCGATGTGTCATCTTATCGCCCGTCCCATCGACCAGCTCTCATGAGACAAATACTGTTACGCTATTTATCAAATCTGGGAGCTGCTCCAATCTGGCAAACAAAGCAATTACACAACAGGACGTTTATGTAAGACGATTCCCTTCTGGGTTAGTCTCGCTTAACGGTTTTATTTTGTTTGCCATGACTTTGCAACCCAGAGGCAAACGTTCACACCAGCAGGTCCTTTTTCAAAAGTGCCATACGAGACCTTTTTCACTTGAAGCGCTTTTTGTTTGTGCATTTTAATGTGTATGTGGTTCTATATGGAACCCTCCAGAAGAAGATCAGCAGCAAAACATCAAGTTTGCAATTTTCGAACTGTCAGGTGTAGGCAAAGGTATCACTGTCAAAGGGCTCTTCTGGGTGAAGTACCATACTGCTACCAAAACGGGGATCGAACCCCGTCTGCGGTACTAGAACTGTACTGAGTGAAGAACGGCTCGTTTGCTGTTTATACACACGGCACTGCGTTCAGGAGCATCTGAATGGAGGAATCGGGTGAATGCGATGAGTTAAAAGTTGTTACTCCACACAGTACTACCATAGTGAAAGTGAAAGTGACTACCCTTGCCTTTGTCAACGCACAGCACAGAAGAACCTCTGCATTTCACCCATAAACGCCGTGCAGCAGAGGGCAGCTATTGAAAGCGCAGTGATGGGGACGCTACCTTGCTCAAGGGTACCTCAGGGCAACCTGCTGGTCTGGAATTGGAACCCACGACCTTCTGATCCTGGGGCCACTAGACGCTTGTGATGAATGCAGGCTGCACTACACTGGGCGCTGACTTTGCTTCTATTATGCAAAGCACCCTGAAGGTTTTTTACTGCCTGTACTGGTGTAATAGCTGCAATCCTTACGGCCCTTTATGGCACGAACGCATCTGTTTTGGGTGTTTTTTAAGGACAAAAAACGACTATTTTAGTGTAAAAACAGGCTGAGCTACGAGCAATTAGACTGATGTCTCAATCTGCATATCGTGGCGGAGAACTAATCTCGTTAAAACGCCTCTTTTGTTCCTCTGAGCAATATCAATCCCGACTGCGGACTTGCGTTTCACATTCTCAGTGGGAGGAGAGTTAATTACGCCTGTTTTTTTTTTTTTTTATGAAAAGCAGCTCGCTGATTGATTGCTCGGCCAGATCAGCTGGCAGAGTTTCGTTATCAATCTGGCTGCTTACTGTAAGGACGGTGGGCTTGGGAAGAAGAGAGAGCTTGTGTTTGGCTAAATTGATCCACGCTCCAATTAAACACATGTAGACCTGATGGACGAGCTACGATATTAGCTGTAAAAATCAAACCATAATGATGTTAGCTTTTTTTTTTTTTTTGATGTGGACTAAAGGGGTATTTATGGCATTCATTACCCTGAAGAAGCATAGACCATTTCAGACAGCCCTATTTTCTCTCTTTTTTGGAGCGGGGTGGGGGTGAGCTTGGGGGCAAATTTCATTTTCATTTGCTCAAAGTGTGGGCAATTAAAGCCGGGCGTCCACTTAGAGGGAAAACGGATCTGCCGGGCGCGTAATATAATTACGAGGCCCATCCGTCCGGGGTGACAAAGGCGCTAATAAATCCCAGCCCGATGCGAAGGGGATGTTTGGACAGATTTGTGGAAAGAGCGTCGGCTTCATTATAAATCTACTGGCTTTCATTCACCCGCACGGGGCTGTAGTTTTCATAATATCTCTCTCGCGCACTCCAGCAGGCGAGCGTCGTCTCCTCCAGGCATCTATTCCCCGCTTAATTTCCTCCCTGTAACAGACTTTCAGGGGAAAGTGTCCCAGGTCGTCCCCTTGAGCAATGTTCGCTTGTGCGCTCTAGAATTTCCCGAAGGCAATTTCGGCCTGTACGGGCCTCGTAAAGGATATTCTTGCCGTGGCTCTGGGCCAGGTGATTGCTACTCACCTTTAAAAAGGTATCCAAGGATCCATTCTCCATGTACTCTGTTATAATCATCACCGGCTTGCCTGTGGACAAAAAAGAGGGATAAAAGAAACAATCGCTATAGGAGTGATGATATATAGGGATACGGGATGCAGGGACTCATTTTCCGACCCCCAATTCAAACACACATAAACATGGCCTTGTACAAAATCAGCCGAGCCTAGCAGGAGGGTCTTCTTCTTGCCATTTTTATCTTCCGAGTTGTTGTGTTTTTTTTTAACGTCCAGAGATTTTGGCTTATTTATGTATAGACTTCATTGGGTCAGCAAAAATGGCAGTTAAATCGACAGCAGCGAGCCGCTATGACTCCATTTGTTTTGCTATCTGCACCTTCCAGCAATGGGAGAGTGTGTTTGTGCTAGAAGCGTGAGTTTGCTTTGGCTCAGCAAAAATGGACCAGTATTTCAGAAGAAACCAGAGAGAGTGATATGCCCAGTCATTATGATCTATAAGGATATAAGAAGTAGAGTTTTTTCAAGACTAAAAATGCTATGAAAAGGATGGCAAAATAAGAAAATGAGAAGAAGCAGACAAAATTCCATTATAGGAGACAATGGTATAATGGGTTGCCATGTATTCAGCTGCTAGTTACAATGCCTTTTTTATGCCATAAACTGAGCTTTTTGATTGGTCTGGTTGTGACAGTGCCTATAAGATAACCAAAAAAGAATATTGTGGTAGAATATATCAGAAGAATTGTGCAATACTGTCCAAAAAGACAGGAGGCGGAGTTAAAGATGCTGAGATTTTCGTTGAGTGTGACGAGGATAGACAGCATTAGAATGAGTATATTAGAGGGGCAGCTCATGTTGGATGTTTTTGGAGACAAAGCTAGAGAAGCAAGTTTGGTTTGGACATGTCCAGAGGAGAGACGAGGATTATGTCGGGAGGAGGATGTTGAAGATGGAGCTGCCAGGAGAGAGGAAGAGAGGAAGACCAAAGAGGAGCTTTATGGATGTGGTGAGAGAGGACAAAATGAAAGAAATGGAGACGGATGATCCACTGTGGCGACCCCTAAACGGGAGAAGAAGAAAAGAAATGATTCTTTTTGGGATGATTTGTGCAGGTGATCGGTTTGGAGGAGTAAGATGCAGAGCACCGGAAGAAACGGAAATGATTGATCTGCTGTGTGGAAATGAATAGTCCCTAAACGGAAGCGGCCGAAAAAAGAAGAATGGCGCAAAGCAGTCCCAATTCCTAAAGATTTTCTCAATTCGTAAAAAACCCCATTTTGCCTGCTGTTTTTTCAATTCTTTTGTTATTTTGATGTCCACAGACCCCTGTGTGCAGCGTCCCACCAATCGATAGGAGGAGATGGAAGGTCCTCTGTTCTGCTCTCTTGGAAAGGCTTGTTAATTTGTTCACTGGATAAGTTGAATCAGGTGCTTTAGGGCAGGAAAGAGTATACAAGTGCCAGGACTGGGAATCAATTCCCCGTTACAGAGGCCAAACCAATATGGAGACAAAAACACATTCCTACTCCGGGACACATGATATAAATCCCATTAATGGCATCATTAATCCTGAAGCGGTACAGGAAAAGGGGGATGGGGTTCACAAGCTTGGTCCGTCCTCCATCCGCCCCATTATTCAAATCCAGCGTCATCAGAACCCTCCAGCAGAAGCAGCAGAGCTTCGTTAGCCAATCCTGACCGAGCTTACAAGCACATGTGATTGGCAGCTAGGGTGGTCCTAACGGGCGGGACTGTCACCTGGAGAAAGGAACCTCACCTGCATTGCTGCCATGCTTTCCCACAAGCCCCCTGGTTTACGTTACAAATGACTGCAGTCACGCCTCGGGCCCTTGACGAGGAAACAAGGCGTCAATCAGTCGATGGTGCGTGCGGTACACACGGGTGGACTGTTAATCTACTGATTAACCAAGGAGCATTTGCACACACACGCTGGTGAACAGCGCTCCCAGGAGATGGCAACATTACAACATCAGGCAGGGCGTGAAGCGCGGTCCATGTTTCAAGGCCTTGGTGAGGCGCAGAGCCCTCCCGAGGCAGCGACAGCACATTGTTGTGGCAACTAATCACAGGATGGAAGCCTTAAGGGACCTCTGCTTTTCACACGTGCACACACACCAGCAGTCAATTACATTAAGATGCAGCAACCCGCAAACAAGCGGTCGGATAAACACGGCCACTTTATTAATACGCCATGCATGGGCTGTGTCGCTAGTAACTGCAGCGCAGCATTTTTACTGATTACAAAAGGTGAAAGCTCTACATTACAGCATGGCTTGTTTATTGACGGACTGCGTATGAAGTTTGGAATCTAATCTGAATCCACGCTGCTTTAGCCCGGCTCGGATCGATGCTTATTGGACGTCAGGCTTTTACAGTTATTTTGGGTGTCGCAATGGGAGACTGAGTGCTTTTTGATGGTGGGACTTTGGCGAATGTCATTTTGATCCCATGAAGCTCACCTTCTGAACGTGATGGAGCTCTCAAAAGCCCCGGATCTCTAACCTGCCAATAACGACACTGTGCGTCATCTCAAGCTGAAAAAAGCCTGCCCTGGGCCGTAGGGGAGTTACTGCTGCCATTAGTGTTGCAGGTGGCTCTCATGGTCTTTCTCCTCTGCTGTTTGGAAGATAGAGTGAATAAACTGTAAACGTAGAGTAGTTCCAATGTTGTCCACCTGATCACCATCTCTGACTCCTTCAGTAACTGATCTCGACTATAGAGCTTCTACTGTGGACCATCTTTTAAAAGCCTAGCGATAATGATATTTTCCCAGAATCCATTGGAAACTGCATTGGTTGTTAATTCATCAAAGAGCTCGTAAAGCCATATGCAGAGCTCAAAAAAGATCATTTTCTATTGAAAGCATGCTAATAAAGTAAGGGAAGCCATGAACTTCACGAGATCCTTCTTCACAATCGCTAGAAAACCCATAATCTTGGATCACTACTCAATAAGAAAAAATAATACATTTAAAAAATCTGTACGATATGGGTCTACATCAATTTTCGCTTTCATTTAAAACAAAAGCCCCTCACAAATACCTCATCCTTAGAGATATCTACCATGCTTGACTGACAAGGTCAGCTTCTCAGCACAGAGCTTTTCTGTTTGGATTATTTTTGGGGCTAAATTTAGCCATTGTCAATACAAAAAAAAAACAAAAACCCATCATCTCATCAGTGCTGGCTGAGAAACTACCCACCAAATAGCAACAGGGTTGTGTTCAGAAGCTGACCAGAGACGAATGGAAATGCAGTGCGTGGGCTACGATCTGTAACTTTACACCAGCCCACAGAGTGGACAGCGAGGGGAGATGCAAGGTGGGTGCTTTTGACTTGAACCCCTATACTCTGATCTGACAGAAGAAATCTAAACATGACCGCTGGGCTTCATGCGCATCTAATATGGGTTCGAATGTGGCTCTTGTTTGGAGCCTGACGTTTGCTTCTTCAGCTTGTGCTACTTTGAATGCGGACACTCGTTCAAAAAAACAGAACTGGGGTATTAGTGGCCTAGTGTTTAGGGACTAGGCCTCTGGATCAGATGGTCATGCATTCGAAAACCTGACCAGTAGGTTGCCCTGAGGTAACTTGGGCAAGGTACCGTCCCCGTCACCGCTCCCCGGGTGCTGGGCATAGCTAGCCACTGCTACACAATGCGTGTGGGTTAAAAGCGGGTTGCATTTCGTTGTGGTTCACTGTGCGCTGTGCTTTGGGTTCATGCTGACAAATAGTCAATTTCACTTCACTTTCACTTTGCCGGATTTGTTGTTAATGTCACAGAGTGCAATAGAGGATTAAGGGGTTACGGTAATCGGTGGGGTATCATCCTCATTGCTTTATAAACAAGCTGAAGCATCTGAAGCATCTTAAAGCAGACAGAGTGTGTGTGTGTGTGCGTGTGTGTGTGTGTGTGTGTGTGTGTGTGTGTGCTTGCGGCTCTGTCTTGTATGTGTTTAGCAGAGACAATACAGCTCAGTTGTAATCTATTGTCCGTGTCTCTCTCTCAGGGACGTGTAAATACTGCCCGTGCTGCAGCTGATAAATGGCTTGAATCTGCACCATCTTCACTCTGGAATGCTGGGATACGTGTTGTGAAGATAGAGGTCAGGTTTATGTGCGTGTGCGTGTGTGTGTGTGTGCGTGTGTGTGTATGTCTGTGTTGAGGGGAGGTCAATAGCCCTGCCGGAGCATCTCCGCAGCGGCCAGCCTAGTTGTACATCAGCCCAAATTAAATCACTATCTCAACATGATAAATGTCTTGCCAGACACCCCCCACCTCCCCCTTCGAGGCAAGAAGAAGGAGGGAAAAAAATCCAATTCCCTTTTACTTTTCGGGGGCAGAGTAATGTAGCTGTCAGCTGACCTAAAGAGCCGCACGCGCAGCTCCCGGGACGATGTGGTGGTGGGTGGTTATTTGATGTCACTGCATGTGTGCATGTGTGTGTGTGTGTGTGTGGGTGTGCGTGTGTGTGTGTGTGTGGCTGCTTTATCACAGAGAGGCAGGAGACGCCCCTGACTGACAGTGATCCAGAGGGAGCGGGAGTCTGGACCACCAGGACGTTGACCCGAAGGCTTCAGATCCGAGGGCTTCAGAAATGCTGGTCTGAGTCATTTTTCCAAGTTTGAAGTTTGAATTTGAAATTGGTTTCGCAAAGTTTAAGTGTGCAGACGTTTGCATAAGACTGTAGTCACAATGATAATAATATAAATAAAATGATCCGTTAAAACAAGGAAGAGATTAAATGAGGCGATGCATGAAAGGTGAACGTTTTTGGCACGTTAGCAAACCTAAAGTGAAAGTGACTAATTGCCATCATGAACCACAACAAAATGCAACTTCTGTATTTCGCCCACACGCAGCAGCTATTTAAAGCACCCAGGGAGCAGCGATGGGGACGGTAGCCTGCTCAAGAGTGCCTCAGGGCAGCCTACTGCTCTGGGATTCAAACCCATGACTTTCCGATCCTGGGGCCTCGTCCTGAACCACTAGGCCCCCGCTGACCTGTTGGGACAGGCCCGTGTATGTGAATAGTCTCTCCCTGCTTTCATCAATGGAACGTGCCCAGTATTGCTGCACTATCAACATAAATCCAAGACTAGACTGGCAAAACTCAGAACCCCACTACTTTTCTTTGGCTCCCACGAGTGCTTTTACTCAGTTGGCACTCCGGGTCTCAGAACTCGAACCTGAGAAAGCCATTCTTGTGAAAATGCCATCGATTCTGAAACCTCCATCAAGAAACACTCGGCTAAGTGGTTCAAAAAGGGCAGAGTGGTTGCATGTGGGGAGCCGTGCGCGGCCAATAATTGTGTTTAACTCTGTGTTAGTCACTGATTAAACATCGCAGCACTTCCCGCTCTGCACCTCGGAAAGCCTTGCGGCCTAAAAAAATAAACCTGACCGTGAGATTCACGGTCGTTATTAGTCTCTTAGGGAGAATTTGACCCCCCCCCTTTAGTTCATGGTGCAATCAAACAGACGTCCACACATCAGACATGGTCAATTATATCAGCATGATCCCAAAGTTCCTGGCAAAAGCACAAGAGCACATGCTTTCAGACTTCCTCTCCATCTAGAGCTTCCCATCAAAGAACACAGGAGCTCATTCAGACTAAGCAAGTCATACCCCTTACATCCTTCAGAACAATCTCCCTTTCCCAAGACATGACATGACTTCAAGCCAAGACATGGGCCTTCTAGGCCTACTGGCCTCCCTTCTTTAACTCTTCAACACAACTCCATGTAGGAGCTCCATCATGGACCTCCATTGTGCATTACAGACTTCTACTTGATGGGAAGGAGCCCTACCCCCTGATCCCAATCCAGCAAGAGTAGTTTTTCCACATGCAACATGATCTAAGAATCGTGGTTCTTTGAACGCCGCGCTGTTCAAAATGACAATTAGTCACTTTCACTTTATGTGCTTCAGAAGTAAGCCCTCCTCGTTTCTGATTCTTATAATCGGTGGTTAAGGGCAGAACTGGCCGGTAGCTGAACTGAGAAGAAACTTGGTTCAATAACCATACCATAATACTAGGTCCGAGTCTGCGTCGATGAACACAAAGGATGTTTTTTTTTTTGTTTTTTTTTTTCTTTCTACGAACCAAGAACCTAAACATCTTCCGCACCTACGAATACAAATGTGGTATCGATCGAATCTGCGCTTTCAACAGCATTTCTCCGCTTGTTTCAGTGAACACAAAGAGGGAAACGCGCCAGGGAGTTGTCTTTCAACCGTGTTTTGTTTAAGAGACGACTGCTTTACCGCAGTCAAAACAATGGGGTTTCAAATGCTGCATGTTGAGCTGTTTTCTTTTTCCCCTTCAGAACGTTTCCAGACGTTTATCTTCTTCACGAGTGCTCCAGCGAACGCTAACGTTGATACTGATCTGCTGAAATACGCTCTCAGATCGGGACGTCCCGGTACACTGCAAAAGCAATCCAGCACAACAGACCCTTCAAAAAGAGGAGACGCTCAAGGTGGCCTGAGGTGCAGTTCTTCGATAGAAGCAGGATCCGGGCCGAGACAGGGAGGAAATGGCAAACATGGCACTGCGGGGCAGTAATAAAACCTCCGCAGCCACTTCCTTACACCCGTTTGGGCGGGTGATTACACATGAAAGGTGAATCTGTTTCCTGTAAGAACACATCCCTGACTTAAGGAAGTGATTGAATTTCCTGTTCTGGACTTTCCACTTCAGACTGGTCGGTTTTGATAAAAATCATTAGCCCGATTTTTTTATATACATTTATATAAAACCAGAGATCCCAGAAAGAGGATCAGAAGTTCATGGGTTTGAATGCCAGACCAGCAAGCTGCCCCGAGGTACCCTTGAGCAAAGTACCGTCCCCATCACTGCTTCCAAAGGCTCTTTCAATAGCTGCCCCCTGGTGCATGGTGTGTATGGGTGAAATGCAGCGGTGTAACTTCGTCGTATTCCACTGTGTGTTGTGCTGTGTTCTCACAATGATGGGGGTAGTCACTTTCACTTCACTTTCACTTTCAGAAGAAAAAACCCACATGGACACATGCAGGACTCGTTCACTCCAATCTGAAAGGACCAAGACTGTCTGGGAATGGAACTCAGGACCCTCTCACTGTGAGGCAACAGTGCAACCCACCGCATCACCCGGTAATATATAGATCTACGTGAAAATGATTTTCAGAAATTACACAAACATCCTCCAAAGAAATGAGATAAATGATGTGCAATGTTACAGACTACTGAAGACGACTTAAACTCTTTCTAAAAGATTTTTAGAAACGCCAGCCTGTGGACAAGGTGACGAGCATTTCGTTCATTTGATCAGCTAATTGTTTAATGCTCGTTATTTCGCATTAATAACGTGAATTCAAATTTGACTAGCTGCTGCTGACTCCTGCTAAGTGAGGACGGTGGGAGGCGAGGTACAGAGCTGCTGCCCTCAGTAATTCCAGATGTGTCTGTTTATTGATATCCAGGCCAGCAGCTCAGGATTACATGCACTTGTCACGGCAAGGCTTTCGTCATTGAAAAACGTGCAAAGCTCGGGCTGGAAATTGCTCAATAAACGTGTTCCTGCAAGAGTCGCTCTGATCCAGATATTTGTTACACCTAAGTGCGGCGGAAAATGAGTACCTGACAGGAAACACCGGGCTCACTGTAATCACAGGCAAATGATGCCTGGCTCCAGAATCACTGCAACACAATACTGCAGCACCGCCACTCAAGCAAGCCGGCTTCTGCAGGAGCCTCACTGCACGGAGAGGAAAACTGAAACTGCAGTTTGATGTGAATTTGGAAACAAATGCAACTTTGGATTTATAAGATTTGGCAGTCTCAAGTTTGCAAAGTTAACTGGGAGACAAGCTGGGAGTCACTGATAGGTGCAGAGAACTCAGCTTTCATCACCCATATCCAGAACCCAGGAAGCAGTGATGGGGATGGTCAAGGGTATCTCAGAGCAACCTTCTGGTTCTGGATCCGAACCCATGACTTTCTGATCCCAAGTCCTAGTCCCTAAACACTAGACCACCACTGACCTAGGCAATGGTGTTCTCCAAAGCACAAACAACGGAATGTACCAACAAAGCTACAAGGTTCACCTTCGATAGGAGGAACGGGGATGAGTCCATTCAAGTCTAAAAATATAACCGTAATGGAATATGCAAATTCAGAAGCCACTAAAGATGCTCTGATGCCCTCAACCATGTTCGGGTTGGTCAAGTTGGATGTTTCTAATAAAGTGGCCTTGGAAAGTGTACATATGTGCATCCCTCAGCGGTGAGACCTTATTAACAAGCTAAACCAACACGGGCCTCCTCCAGAGTGATGACCGCTCTTACAGATGGACTATTGATTTTACAGCAGGTGTTAAAGTCATGGTCCAGAAAATAGCCACCTTCTACACCCTGTTCTCCTCTTTCAGCAGCAACCTCTGCTGTTTAACTGCAGCCCCTAAAAGAGAATTCATTTTCATGTCCAGTGACTTATTTTATTTCTGGCTGCTGGACATGTGATTTATAGGGAAGTAACTCATAGCATTAAAGAGATATCGAACAGACTGCTGCCCTTGCAGCCTTTCCCACGTCCTGCTTGTAAGACAGGCGACCCGGGGAACAAAAGGGACAGTTATTTAACTTCTGTGTCCTATTGATTCTTTTTTTTTAATGGCTTTTTAACAGAACTGCACATAACGTAGTTAGCAGTGATTCGCTAGCCAGGCCTCGGATCTTGGAGGCAGAGGACGTTGGCGCTATGCCTTCAAACTATGGCCTCAAGTCTGAAGCTAAAGGATGCAGAATTGATACTTTTTTGGGGTTAGACAGGTACCACACACCTTCATCTGCACATAAACACCAGGTTTGCTAGAAATAATGGTGCAATGTAGACGACATGGAACCTTGGAAACATGGAAACATGGAAACATGGAATCATCACAGTTGCCATGGTAATATGAAAAGACCACTTAGTTGGTTAAACAAAACCAAGTCAGATGAGGCTACGATCTCCATTTGCTGTAGAGATGCATAAAGTCTGGATTAATCATCCCACGATTGCAGTTCCTTGGGATGATCCCCAAACCCTTGACACACCTTAGGCTCTTACAGGACAGTGCTAAAATAAACTCCCCGCTGATCCAGGTATCAGGGTTGTGAGTGTAGCTAGCTGTCCACTGCCAGGATAAAGGTTCCGTGATGGTACTTGGATGGAACCTCCTGCATCACTAGGGTGGAATAAGGGAATCAGTGGTCTAGTGTTGAAGGATTAGGCTTAGGTCATGGGTTTCCTATCAGCTGGTTGCCTTGCCGTACCCTGGAGCAAGGTACCGTCCCCATCACTGCTCCTCTGTGGTCCTCTGCATCTTCAATCAACCACCTGCATGTCCTCTCTCTCCACGTCCATGAACCTCCTATTTGGTCTTCCTCTTTTCCTCTATCCTGGCAGCTCCATCTTCCACATTCTCCTCCTGATGTAATCCCCATCTCTCCTCTGGACATGTCCAAACCAACGCAATTTGCTTCTCTAGCTTTGTCTCCAAAACATCTAACCTGAGTTGTCCCTCTAATATACCTCTAATCCTGACCATCCATGTCACACCCAACAAAAATCTCAGCATCTTTAACTCAGACATCTCCAACTCTGCCTCTGCCTCCACCATCTTTTCGTCAGCGCCACCGTCTCCAACCCAACATAGTTGGTCTCACTTACTGTCCTGCAAACCTTCCCTTTTACTCTCGTTGGTAGCTGTCTGTCTCACATCACTCCAGCCACTCTTCTCCACCCATTACACCCATTTCACCTCTCTTCCATACTCACCGTTACACTGAACTGTTGATCCCAAGTATTTAAATTCCTCCACTTTTGTCACCTCTACTCCCTCCATCCTACCTACTCCACTTTTCTCCCTTTCGTTCACACTCATGTATTCTGTCTTTGATCTACTCACATTCTCACTGGGCAGCGGTGGCCTAGTGGTTAGGGCGTTGCCCTCGCATTGGAAGATTGTGGGTTTGATTCCCACCAGTAGGTTGCCCTGAGGTACCCTTGAGCAAGGTACTGTCCCCATCACTGCTCCCTGGGCGCTTTCAATAGCTGCATGGTGTTTGCATGGGTTAAATGCATTGGTCCTATTTTGTTGTGCTGTGCTGTGACCTCGCAATGAGAAGGGTTGTCACTTTCACTTTCATTCCTCTCCTCTCTAGATCATCTCTCCAGGTTCTCCTCTAGGTGCTCCCTACTCTCACTGCAGATCACAATATCGTCAACAAATACATCATCGTCCACAAAGATTCCTGTCCTCTCCTTTTCGACACAAATAGTCGCTTAGAAAAAAGTGGACACTGGGCTGTCTCCCACTGGATGGGATGAGAGAATTGGACTGACAGATCCATTAAATCAGGACTCGATTGCCAGTATTTCAGACCAGGACGTCTCTAGTCTCAAGTCCTCACTAGATTCCCCTGCCTCTCATGCGTCCATCCTGTCCTCTCAGACAAAGCGCTAATGATTAGCTGCCCAGAACGGTGTCCACTTTGCAGAAAAGCAAAATAAAAACGGCATTGATCGGAGCGCGGAAAATGCTCCGCCTTCAAATTGAACGTTGCCGGATTAGTTGACTCTTGAGCACTTATGGAAGAGATAAAGACGGTTTGCCATTTTTTTTGTCTTTTTCCCCTCCTCCTGACGTGACAAGAGCGGTAAATGAAAGGGCCATCTTCAAGCCTTTCTTTTAGCACTGCAGCAATCTGCATAAGAATGGGCCAATCAAAGTCCCAGAGAGAGCTTATAGCATTATTCGGATAAAGAAGTGATGATTGGAGCTTCGCAATACGCCATTTTGGGAGGGAAAAACACACACACACAATTACGCCTCCATGCCTATGCTTTAAAGACCTTCATTCCCATACATTTGCATAATTTCCTGCTCCCTGACAAAAGACCTGAATGGATTATAGGAGATGTTTTTTCAACGTTTAAGTTCATGAGATTTCAGATCCTCTGCATTGCTCAATCCTCCTCGGTCCTTCAGAGCATAAGTGCCTGTCTTGTTGCCATTTGTTTGGATATTTCTCAGCTGTAACTCATTGAAAATGCCGGTTGTTGAAATTTCACAATTGAAAAATTGTGCTGAAGGTACCGGTTCTACTCCTGCAACCATTTTTTTTTTTTAGGTAGCTCTGCACATGGTTTTGTAGATCCACAGATCTGGACTCCATATCTCAGGGAATGGGGTGTATTACTACTGTTATTCCATCAGATTTCGAGACGACACACACGCCATAAAGGAAAATCATTAGTATTCGCAGTCACGGCCTGCGAAAAAGGAAATATCTTACCATAATCTGAGTGATAGATGTGTGGTTTTTAATGCAGTGCGAGTCTATGGAGTAAAAACTTTCTATCATTCTTCAAATCTAAAACACCTTCTGGAACATTACCTCTTGTTCCAATGAAAGGAAAACAGCTAAACTGTACCCGAGGAGCAGGGATGGGGTTGGTACCTTGCTCAAGGGCACCTCAGGGTAACCTACTGGGTCTGGGATTTGAACCCATGATCTTCCAGTTCTGGGGCCTAGATCCTAACCACTAGTCCACCACTGCCCCAGAAGAAAGCAAGTCTGAGCTAGAAGGATACAAAGGCAGGGCAGGGATTGAACCTGGGATCTTGTCGCCTGTGGCCGACGCCCTACCGCCTGGCCATCATGCCACCAGCCAGTTTCAGAAAGTTGGACTCCACCCACTTTCCAAGCATAAGTGAAAGTGACTATATTTGTCATGGTGTCACAATATCACAATGAGCTTCTCAGCTTTTAACCCTAAAGACACCTAAATGCAGCAGGGGGCTGCCATATCTTGCATCCTGGGAGCAGTGGCGGGGACTGTAACTTGCTAAAGGGTGCCTCAGAGCAACCTACTGGTCTGGGACTTGAATCCAAAGCCTTCTGATCCCAGGACCTAGTTTTTATCCATTTAATGTTAGTCCTGACTAACGTGAAGGTGCCCGTCATATGGAAAAAAAAAGCTCTTGCAGACCTCCTGAGGTAAAACGAATCCAGTTTCAATAGGATTTCTTTTCTTCTATAACTATGTACTTAACTATGTGGTGGCCTAGCGGTTAGGGCGTTAGCCGCATGATCGGAGGATCGGGGGTTCAAACCCCTTCCCAATAGGTTGCCCTGAGGTACCCTTGAGCAAGGTACCGTCCCCATCACTGCTCCCCGGGCGCTTTCAATAGCTGCCCACTGCTGCACGGGTTTGAGTGTGCATGGGTTAAATGCAGAGGTCCAATTTCGTTGTGGTTCATGTGTGCTGTGCCGTGACCTCGCAATGACAAGGGTTGTCACTTTCACTTAACTACCCATGCAATTATGTCTAAAGTAAAAATCTGCACAAATGACACGTTCCGTTGGTTCTCAGCCCGCGAATGTGAAACATTCTAAAATAGAACAATGGGGTCTTCTAAGGGTTCGTTTTTTGCTGGTTTTACCTGCGCTGGTATGGCTGGAGGGATGTTTGAAACCAGGCTGTGCAGGAGACAGTTACAGATGGATGAACAGGAGAGGCTTACTGAGCTGATGCTGTTCTCCTCCGCTCTCTCGCTCTTACTCTCCTTGTCCTCAGTCCTCCGTCCACTGACCTAATGGGCTGCGATGTGTGAAATAGCCTGTGCTCTGTGTCATGTGTGCATTCACACCCCTACACAGCCACATATAGATACCCTGAAGTGGCTGCTCTTCTATATATCAGCCACGCCATTATATCTCCCTGCACCTTCCTCCCCAACGCTGCTCATTTTCCTGCTGGCCTTTATGTGAAAATGGGGGGAAATCTCATCTTCCTTTAAAATGACCCCTTTTTTTTATTTAAAATTAGCACCAATCAGATCCTTGTAGTCACTCTTTCACTAAGAAATAACCAGCAACGCTGATTTGCTTTATAGACGTTTTCTTCAAATATTGATATTTTACGACATACTGTAATAAAGCCTTACTGTTTTGGCCTTTCGAACTGGGCATATTGAGTGGATTGAAATCAATGATTTAGTGCTCCAAGCTCCAAAGAGCCTAAACATACAAGGTTCTAGATAAAGGGATTCCAACCAGTCTTCCAAAGCAGTTTGGACTAAAAATGAGAGACAACAACACCATCCTTCAGGAAGATCTGGAGAACCGCTCAGGTACAGAGACTGGACTGAACATGAGAGACAACAACACTGTCCTTCAGGAAGATCTGGAGAACTGTTCCTCAACAATGAACAAAAACACAATTAAAGTCTGGTTCTTTGGAAGCAAAGTATGAACAAATGAGGGGTTCAAGGCTTTTGCACAGCACTGTATGATCATAACACGTCACAACAATTTAGAATAAAACAACAAATGAATAACTAAATTCCAAAATGCGGTGCAGTGTAGCTTGATGATAACAGGCTACGGTTGCCAAGCAACAGAAGAAACGATTAGCTTATTAGCTTTTAATAACTGAATGCTGAAAAAAAAACGTGTGGACATATTTGTGCAAATCTAGTTTTTTGCAAAGGCTTAGAGCGTTAATGAAACATTTCACAACCGTTGAATTGAGTAGCTTTTAGGTGCAATAAAAGGTCTTCAGTCTAAAGTTATTGCCACCTGATAAAACTTGGCCTTCAAAATATGCTAAAAATGTTGCTTTCTCCAAATCATGGATGGTGTAAAGTTCTGCATAAGTGGTGATATCTTACACCCTCATCCCACACCAAAATCTCTAGGACAAAATAACCCACTCCAACCACGTGTCGCGAATCCATAAGTGCAGTTTTTCCTTCATTCCTCTCAATTAAACTCCTCCTTTCTGACTTTTAAAGCAGCCTGAACTGCGATCTCAGCTTTTTCCATAATGCATTTAAACACCACTTATTTGCGAAAGAGTGGCAATTAGGCGGCATCTGCCTTTTTGAAATGGAAAGCAAACTTGATTCACACCGGTAATAATTCTACAGACCATACGAACCGTTTCTAATAAAAGGTCAGAATTTGCATCCAGCATTCAGAAGTGGAACGGGGAGGAACCGTGCAAAACGGTGTCGCTAATACGCCGTTCCGTTGAATATTAACGACGCTAAAAGACTTCCAATTAACTATTTAAATAATTCATATTAATGAGGTCATGCATATGCATGCAGCCTTTTGTTGGGCTCCACAGGTAACGCTGGGGATCAGGAAATGGGCTCCTTGTGGCAGGAAAGGCTTGTTCTCCCGTTAGCTGTCTCGTTCCCTGTGAGACGATGCAAGCCGCTCGTGCCTTTTGCCCAGTAATGAGATGGAAAAATTTAGATTGTGGCTGGTGATAAAGATTTCCCTCTTGAAAACCACAGGAATCAGTGACACACAAATAAGGCCGCTGTGGCTGCTGTAGATAAACTGACAAATAACAGAAAGAAATGGATCGGGATTTAAAAAATGCAAAAGAAGAAGTGTGCATAAACAATTCAAAGATACCAAATGATTCATTGTTATTTTGAGGCAAGAAACGACAATGAATCATTGACGTCTTCATGTGTGAACCGGGGTCTCATTGTGTACTAGACGCCTCTCGTGACCAAGGTCAAGCATGGCCAGGAGCATCCAAGTTATACCAGCAGTGCAGATGATACAGATGATGCTATATATATATATAATACAAAAGGCAGTGACATCCTGATAAGAGCTTTGGTTCGTTCTTCAAAAAGCCTGGAGGACTATTTTGGAAGATGACTAAGGAAATGGCAAACTTGTCTAAGAGAGTTCAGGCTGTGCTGAAGAACAACGGTGCTCGTCGCAAATACTGACTTTACTGACATCTTTCCGGTCTGGTTTT
Organism: Hepsetus odoe; assembly: GCA_017165825.1. Lineage (NCBI taxonomy): Eukaryota > Metazoa > Chordata > Actinopteri > Characiformes > Hepsetidae > Hepsetus > Hepsetus odoe. The sequence continues at coordinate 4,227,121 of CM029394.1, forward strand.
CCTACAAAATACAAAGAAATGATGGATGGCTTAGGACTTTTGCACACATCTGTAGGTTCCACTAATGTTGCACTGTTGAATCGCTATATCAACGTGCTCCATGGGGTCAGAAGAAGATTTCCCAGTCAAGATGTTCCATGAAAATAAAAAATATTAGACGATGTTTGACTAAAATCATTTGCACACTTCCAAATGCCTTGTAATTGTGTTGTTTTTTTATGTATAGATGCACACTATACATGATCTCCACCACTCACATCTGGTCACCACTCCCTCCAGCCGGATGATGTTGGGATGATCAAACTGGCCCATAATGCTGGCCTCGCTCAGGAAGTCTCGCCGCTGTTTCTCCGAGTAGCCGGCCTTCAGGCTCTTGATGGCCACGTAGATTTCCCGTTTGCTGGGCAGCCTGAGACGCCCACTGCACACCTCTCCGAACTCTCCTGTGAAACACGGGCGGGTTATTCTACAGTAGTCATGAGAAATGGAGAGACTGTGCACACAAAATACAGAAATTGAACCTCTGCATGCACACAAACACAGTGCAGCTATGAAAGTGCCCAGGGAGCAGTGATGGGGACGGTACCTTGCTCAAGGGTACCTCAGGGCAACCTACTGGTAAGGGGTTTGAACCCACAATCTTCCGATCCTGCGGCCAAGCGCCCTAACCACTAAGCCACCGCTGCCCATCTTTTTCAATTGAAATGTATAACAAGTCTTTTCATAATTTCAAATGAAACACTGGAATCATCTTAAAAAAGCATTGAACAAATGGGATTACATCAATGAAAATATTTAAAATGTATATATAATTAGAACAACCACACAGTATTATCATGAATTAGCAGCTGACCCAAACATCAGGCACAAAAATCAACATTTAAAATGCAAAATGATTCACAGCGCACTCATTCTTTGTTGACTTTAGTGACGTTTCCCAGATTAGATTTTCCGACACTTTATAGCAAAGAACGATGCGACTCGGATTTGCATCAGACAGATACATTTTAGATACTTTAAGAGTTCATTTGTCAAGGGAATGGTCAGATATCACTTTTCAACAATCAAATATGATGCACCAGGGGATGGGCGGGATCTGTTTCTCAATATGAAGGGTAGCAGGTTAAGGTATAATCCCCTGAGTGCGGGATCAGCTGCCCCGTTCCTGGTTTTCTAATCAAACTCTGATCGTTTTGTATATTTTGTGTTTATGGTATTTAGCTGCGACCTCCATGACATAATTATAGGGACAGTCCCCCTGGAGCAACTTGGGAAGCCAGTGGTGGTAATGCAGGAGGTCAGATTTGCACCGGATTTGGTCTGTCCTACGACTTGACCACCACCGTCCCGCTCATGCTTTATCAGTGAATTTATTGCTGGTGAAGTAAAAATCCAGGGAATTGTAATCCTGGCGGTGTGACGTCATTGAAGAACCTGTAGCGGAAAGAGAAAACGAGTATTTCATTTCACTCACCGGCGCCAATGACCCTCTCTATGCGGATGCTGGAAGCATCAATTTCCTTGGCGAAGTCGCGGACGGCCTGATTGGGGTCCTCGTAGGTGTGCGGGTGGATGTAGGTCCTGCTGCCTGGCAGTTTGACTGCAATCATAAGGAGAGGCTCTCAATCCTCTGGCAGGCACTTTTACATTTCCGTCGATGCTTGGACACACTGGTGCCATAAACACAAACAGCCTCCTTAAAAAAGCGCGGTAAAAACCAAAGCGCCTCGTTTTTCTGGCAAGTGCCTTTTTTTACATTTATGCCACCTCTAAACATGACCATTTTCTCCACTATCCCATAAAGGAAATGTGATGCTTGGCATGGAATTGGCGCCTTTACCTCTCCCGTGCTGAAACTGCATCTTCTCTTCGTCCGGGTCTTGCTTGGCTTTGATGTAGCCGCAGTGCCTGCCACACATAAAAGTGCACAAAGACATCAAATATTAGTGCCAAAATAACATTATTGGTGATGACTGTTCTAAGGGAGGCTATAAAGTGAAGGCTGTTATTCAGAGTCTCTCGGTTTTGGATGATCGTTGGCTTTTTGGAGATGGGCTTCGATGCTGTGTATATATCTTTGGTTAGCCCGGCACTGAACGCTCTGAAAAGTCCATTCATTCGTGACATCATTATAGTTCGGAGACTTATGAATAAGGCACAATAAAAGTCAGCCAATCAGGACAAAGCTTATTGATATATGTGCAAAATTGTACAGAAGATGGTGGTTAGGGACTAGGCCCCAGGATTGGAAGGTTGTGGGTTTGTGTCCTTTACCTGCAGTATTCCCTGAGGTACCCTTGAGGAGGTACCGTCCCCATCAATGCTCCACAGGCGCTTTCAATAGCTGCCCCCTGCTGCACGTGTATGGGTGAAACGCAGAGGTTGGATTTCATTGTGTTGTGCTGTGCTGCGTTTCACAATGACAAGAATAGTCACTTTCACTTTCACCCCAGGGACCCTCAAGCTAACCTACTGACCTGGGACTTGAACCCACAACCTTCCGATCATGGGGCCCTAGTCCTTAACCACGATGCTCTGCAGGAGCCTAGCTCACTGTGTGATGGGTTGAATGCAGTGAAAATATATTGTTCACTGCCTGGGGGGGAATAGTCACTTTCGTTTCACTTTCACTTCCACACACGTTTCTTCTACGCTCTCGGCAACCATGTCAAAGGCTCTATCAGGGAATCTCTTCACCTCTGTCCAACCCCCCCCATCCATCTGTCTTGTCTCTGGTTGCTAATCAGATTGGGAATTATTAATGACAGCTCACTGGAGGAGAAAGAGTAAAACCCTCTCATTACAATCAAACACAAATGCATTTTAAAATCATCCGCTGATTGTAATTGGCTCAGGGGCTCTGATCTGGAGCGAGAAGCACCGGCCGAGTGCAGGGTCGGTGTTGTTCATTTGGCTGTAATGAGGCAGGAGAGGGACTGCCAGGGTTAGAGAGTGGGCAGGGAGGGGCTGGTGGACTGGAGGAGCTTTTTGGAGGAGCTGAGTGGGAGGAGACACATGATCAGCAGCACCACTCCAGTTTGACGCTGATTTTATTTGGCCAATTTGAACGCAAGGGTTGAAATGGGGTAAACATCGCTAATTGGCTTGACCGATGGATGTGTGTGGACGAGAGTGGAGGAGGTGGAATCTGGAAAGTTGAATCCCTTACACTGTCTAAAACACTGACTATTTGTCATTGTGAACACACAGTGAAACACAGCGAAATGCAATCTCTTTTAACCCACACACACCGTGCAGCAGTGTACAGCCACATCCTGGACCCAGGAAGTAGTGATGGGGACGGTACCTTTCTCAAGGGTACCTCAAAATGCATTTGTATTTGGGGTTTGGGAGTTGGCCACAGGATCAGAAGATTGTGGGTTCAAACCCCTTACCAGCAGGTTGCCCTGAGGTACCCTTGAGCAAGGTACCATCCCCATCACTGCTCCCCGGGCGCTTTAATAGCATGGCATGGTTTGTGTGCATGGGTTAAATGCAGAAGTCCAATTTCCTTGTGGTTCTCTGTGCTGTGTGTTCTCACAATGACAAGAATAGTCACTTTCACTTTTTCACTTCAGGGCAACAAAGCGGTCTGGGATTCTAACCCGCGACCTTCTGATACTGGGGCCGACTCCCTAACCGCTAGACCACCGCTGCCCCATGTTGGAATATTCATCTGTTTTGACATTCAGTCCATCCTTGTATTGTCTGAGCTGCCTGTCATGTCCAAGGTCATGAAAGGTGGTGGAGCCTCATGGACAAAGTGCAAAAGACTGTCCTGCTCTTTTTGTCTCTCCAGCTTTTGCTGTTATTCTCATTGTGCTTTTCTTTGAGTCATTTTTTTGGTCCATATCCAGCCCATACACACCCACTCTCAGTCTTTGTCCCTTTCCTATGCCAGGGGTGCCTCGTTATCTGTCAAAATCCCAATTTCCTGTTTCCAAGCCAAACACAGTAATAGATACTTTAAGGCAGCGGTGGCCTGGTTGTTAGGGACCGGGTCCCTGGATCAGAAGGTCGTGGGTTTGAATCCCAAACCATGATTGCCCTGGGGTACAATTGAGCAAGGTACTGTTCCCATCATTGCTCCCCGGGCGCCTTAAATAGCTGCCGCTTGCTATGTGTTTTGTCATGTCACACTGTGCACTGTGCTGCACTGTGTTCCACAATGACAAACTGTCACTTTCACGTAAAAACAAAAAATTAATCTTGGGACGTGTATTGGAAACCGCTCACAAATGGACGGGGTGCCGAAGAGGACAGGTTGGGATGAAGCGCTCGAACATTTGCATGCCTCTGCTTGATTTTCATTGGGGCTGAATACATTTCCATAGTAATTAGAAACTGTCTGATTTGGCGCTGCTGGTAAACAATGTCATGATTAATTTCACGCCCATCTTGGAAATGATAATCTGTGATCCTCTCATGTTAAGGTATTTTTTTTTCCTCCTCCTTGTCTTGTTCTCCTTCATCCATGAGGGATGTAAACACAGCGATCAGCGAAACACGCTCGGAAGGAGCCGCCTGAGTCGGACAGACTGAAGCGGATCCGTTCAGAACACCAGACGAATGTGGCCTTTGATGTTAAATTAAACGGCTTTTATGTTCTTATTATGGGAAATTACATCACAGTTGGGTAGACGCTCGGTTTCTTCTTTGGTTTTTTATTCCCACTAAAACCGCGCGTAAATGAACGCAACTGCATATTCGCGGGGATGGGACTGTGAAGACGAGTTGCGGGGGTGAAAGTGATGAAAGTAGCCTTTGTGACAAGTCAGAAAAACCCTCTATTTGTAATGAGCAGCATCCTAAAATAAATTGTTACTACATTTTCTCAAAGGCAAATTGAAATTATTCATTTAAAAGGGCAAAAATATAAAAAACGTAACCGTGGCAACATCTCCTCAAACCATTCACTTCTTAATAGCCGTGTTTCCTGTTCGTGCTCATACTTGTAATTAATAATATCTCACATTATGAGGTATTTAGTCGCGGAGCAGCAGTGGCCTAGTGCTTAGGGACTAGGCCGCAGGATCGGAAGGACGTGGGTTCGAACCCCAGACCAGTAGGTTGCCATGAGATACCCTTGAGCAAGGTACCGTCACCATCACTGTTCCCGGCACAATGGATATGGCTGCCACCTGCTGCACGTGTGTGAAAGTGAAAGTGACAACCCTTGTCATTGCGAGGTCACAGCACAGCACACAGTGAACCACAACAAAATTGGACCTCTGCATTTAACCCATGCAGCAACTATTGAAAGCGCCCGGGGAGCAGTGACGGGGATGGTACTTTGCTTAAGTGTACCTCAGGGCAACCTACTGGTGGGGAATCAAACCCACAATCTTCCAATGCAGGGGTGACTCCCTAACCACTAGGCCACCGCTGTGTGGGTTAAATGCAGAGAATGCATTTCGTTGTGTTCCACAAACGCAAGTAGTCACTTTCACTTCACTTTCACTTCAAATATGATTCACGTGTCTTTACTTTTCGAAGTATCTTCTAATGATCTATGAATCCAGTCGTCTTGACCGATTCACCTCACTGGTCCTCTGAGGTGTCCTCTGTAAAAACAAAATGCTCTTTACTAGCACAGCCTCCGGGAACGTCCTGTACTCGGCTGTCCTGCCAACAGATCTGGAATGGTCAGCTCCATCAAGTCTGTTATAGAACGCTGACTAGAAAAATGGAAGAAAAAAAAAACAAAACAAAAAGAGCTCCTCGTGACCCTCAGCAGCTTCAGCACTATTCGCATTCATGTTAACTCCTGCCCTCTCCTTCTCCATGGCTCCATTTCCAGACTGGTGGACTCGATTTGCATATCAATTTAGTCTCTCCTTCTAACACGCTGTCAATCTGGAGTCATTTTTCATGCAGTGGTTGTGGCTCTCTCTCTCGGGGCACTAACCCCTACTGTTACAAACCTCAGCACTCTCTCTCTCCCTCTCTCTCTCTCTCTCTCTCTCTCTCTCTCTTTCTCTCTCCCACTACTTTTTAAAAAACCCTTATGCTCCTTTTTCTGTCCTCTTTGCAGTTTTTTTCCCTGGGCCTCCCTTTGTCTTCTGCTATTTTCACCCTTTTCTTAACTCTCTCCTCTCTCCCTTTATCTTGCTGCCTTCGAAATATCTGGGTCTTGGACGTTTCTCTGACACCTGAGCTGCACGGCGCCGATGGCGAGGCTTTGAGCTTCCTGTATGCGGGCCGGCTGTGAAATAACAACGTAGTTCAAATGCTTGTGCTGATTAGCAGGCAATGCTGGAGACTATACCGGCTATCGCAGGGCAGAAGGCAGGAAAACACTCTGGATGGGTCGCAAACCCGCTGCAGGGCAAACACACACTCACTCACACCTAGGGGGCAATTTAGCATCTCCAGTTCACCTGGAGAGTCTCTGGATGGCGGGAAGAAACCACCACCCGGAGGAGACCCACAAAAACATGGACAGAACCCCGGGTAGAAAGAACCCGGACCGTCCCACCTGGGAATCAAACCCAAGACCTTCTCTCTGTGAAGTGACAGCACCACCTACTGCACCGCCTTTAACTGGAATTGAAGTTTCTAGAAAGGTTCATTGGTTCCGTCTTCATGAGCCAAGACTCAATTTGGTGTGGCTTGTTCCTTTGGTGCTGGCAACATTAGCGATCTGGAAGTTGAGAAAGGCCTGGCATGAGAAAGCCCTTACCTGCCAAAGCCAAAAAAAAATATATATAACAACAAAAACCTCTCAGACAAAAAGCAACAGTCAGAGACAAAGGGAGAAAGATCAAAAACGCTGGAAAAGTCCTCCTCTGTGTTTTTCTTCAGGGATGGCAGGGCCTCGACGTTCGGCGGAGAACAGAGTGAGGCACCTTTAAAAGTGTGCTGGGAGCTCCATAAATATGGATGGAGAGGGAGCTGTTTGAAAGCGAGCGGCGCAACGGGCGCAAATACGGATCTAATGGAAGTTCAAAGCCACTCGGAGTGGAGTTTCAAAGCTGAAAGGAGCCGATCAACCTTGGCTAGGGGCAGCTGCGATGACGGGAAAGAAATGACGTGATCGAACAAGTTGTATCGCTCAGTATATTTCATGGGACACACACAGTTTTATTAGATTAATAAAAGAATGCTGACCGTGGAAGCAAAATTTGATGTACTACCGTGTGTGTGTTTGTGTGTGTGTGGGTGTAAAAGTGGAACGGGAGGGAGGGTCAAGGCTTCCCTCCTTCCTCCTGCTGGCACTGCATTCATCTCCATTAAAAGCTCCCCAGCCTAACGTCCTTGCCAACTGTCCTGAACCCGCTCTCAATTAGGGCGAGAAAAGTGCGCAAATATTCCCAGGACTAGCGCTGCCCTTTCCACCGTCTACGCAGCAGCAGGACCACCGCGGAAGACTTAATGGATTCCGTTTTGCAAATATAATCCGGTGGACGTCCATCAGAATCGAAAAACAAGACTGGCTTCTTCCAATTAGGCAGCCAATCAGGATGGTCAAGACTTCTAGTGGAGGAACAACAGGCCGCCCGGGACACTTGTAGAGTGAAATTGCCAAAGGTTCTCAGTGATTAAGCAACACTTATAAATGTCAGTTTTATTTCATCTGGTCAGGCGTCATCGACCATAATGTTTTAAATATATCTAAAAAAATAATAATAATTTAATCCCAGTTTGAGTGTAGAAGAAGGTTTTTACCCAGACTGTTTCCTTGTCATTGTTTTAAATAAATGAAACAGCCAGCTACAACAGCTGCTCCAGATGTGGCCAGGATGGCAACAGCATCGCTTTCTTCCACCAGGCTTCAGGTTCTGTTTAACTAGTTGTTACTTGGGCTTCCAAGTTGCGCAAGCAGTGGCCCACTAATCTGATAATGGGGACAGTCAGCACTCTTTCACACTTTCTCCAGCCATAATACGCCGTCCAATGACACGCAGTTGTTTCAGAACCTTTCTTCAATAGCAGCACTTTCTGATTGGGGGAATTTCTAGTCCCAAACGGCCAGAAAGTGATGCAAAGCTTCCCAATACTCAAGAAAAACCTCTCATTTTGGGGTTAATCAATTTTAAAATCTACCCATAATGCACTGTTTCAGTTGCAAGGACACACCGAAACCCAAAACAAAACCACTAATACTAAACGGGAGGAGCTTCTAAAGTGAAAGTGACAACCCTTGTCATTGCAAGGTCACAGCACAGCAAGCGTGAACCACAACAAAATTGGACCTCTGCTTTTAACCCATGCACACAAACACCGTGCAGCAGTGGGCAGCTATTGAAAGCGCCCAGGGAGCAGTGACAGGGACGGTACCTTGCTCAGGGGTACCTCAGGGCAACCTACTTGTGTTACCCACAATCTTCTGATGCGGGGACAACTCCCTAACCACTAGGCCACCGCTGCCCCTAAAGTGGAGGTAAATGATGCCAACAAGCTTTTTAACGCACTCACCTACTTCTCCATCCCTTGGTTTGTTTAATATCTGCCTGTGTTAAAAGTTTATTCCCCCTCCCGAACGCTGGGGCTGTTTGTGAGAGCGGGACGCTGAAAGGCATGAAAGATGAGACCCTGGAAGGACGTGGCGCAGCGGCCATTTCTGCCGATAATGCTTAATTGCCCGTTTTGATTACCCTGTGTTCCGCTCGGTCTTAAAATGCGGCGTTGCCAACCTTAGCCTTTCATTAGGCAATAAACATGTGACCTTGAGATAAACGTCAGGCTAAACAAAACAAGCCTGAGCGCAGCGTCTTTTATTGTCATTTCATTTTTTATGCAGACGCTGGGAAGACTTGGAGGACAAGGAGGAGGATCATGAGCTTTCTCACACTTTTCACAAGGAGCCGCAAAACTACTGGATGAATTCATCACTGGAATGACGCGGGAACGTTTTTGTGCTGTAACAAATCAGGAAAAGTTTAATGGATGCGAAAGTAATGAAACTTTAATCAACGCAGATTAACAGACTGAAGCTCAGCAGTGGGAAGCACTGCTGACTCACAGTGAAAAGGACCGGGGTTTGATTCCCAGGTGGGATGGTCTGGGTCCATTCTGTGTGGACTGGACATGTTCTCCCCTTTGTCTCGATGTGTTTCTTCTAGGAGTGCCGGTTTCCTCCCACCGTCCAAAGACAGAGGCCAGCTGGATTGGAGATGCTAAATTGGCTGTAGGTGTGAGTGTGTTTGCCCTGTGATGGTTGGGTGACCTGTCCAGAGTGTGGACGCCTTTCCCTCTGTGGGAGCTGGGATAGTCTCCACCTTAATCAGGACAAGCAGCTCAGAAAACGATCAAACGAAAGAAACCCCAAATGGGAAAATGTTCACCAATCATGTCGTTAAACCAGAACAAAGCCAAATTTACTCAAACTACAACTCTTCTATTCGCACTTTCACTCAGTCATTTTCATAGCTGCTTGTCCTAAATAAGGTCATGGGGCCTATCCCAGCTCTCACAGGACCAAAGGCAGGGACACACCCTGGACAAGTCCCCAGTCCATTTCAGGGCAGACATATAGACAAACAAACTCACACTCACACTTATGGCTATTACCACTGTACAGGGTACTCAGAGAGAGACAGAGAGAGAGAGAGAGAGAGAGAGAGAGACAGAGGGGCCCAGAGAGAAAGAAAGAGGACATGACATTGCAGGAAGGAGTCTATCTCCGGCTGCACATTTCAGTGCTTTGATCATGGCGGCAGGCGGTGAGGGCTGATTTGCATTGCTTTAGGCAGATCAGCTGATTTGGAACGCTCCCCCGAGTGATCGGCGCTGCTAATAGGATGGAGCCGGACAAGAGGAACTTCTGCTCCCCTCTTGCTACAATCACCCAGAGTGGCTCTTCACATTAGCGGCGAATTACAACCATCCTCTAGGCTTGAACGCCGCAGGGGCTTAAGCCCTATCGCTTCCTAATCATATTGTCCCAGCTCGCGCAAATGAATGTAGAAAGCTAACGTCCAGGCCTTGTCTTTTCTCTCTTCCTCTACTCAGTCCTTCATCTCTCTCTCTCGGTACCAGGACCTGGACTCTATCCAATGCACATCAGTTTGAAAGTTTATTCCAAAGTCATTATTAGCGAAGCAAGGGAGATTAAACAAAGGTGTTGGTACGAACGCGTGGCTGTGTCTCTGATGGTCGTGGACGGGGACATTCAATTTGGAGGCTGTTCATTAGGATAATTGTGGGCGCGGAAGGCGATAATGAGATAGGGAAGACGACCTTCGAGGGCAGGTTTTTATCGGTGTGATTCACCACCAGCCAATTAATGAGCTGCATTCCAGCAGAGCTGGCTGGCCATCACAACCCCACGTGCGAGGAAACGGGCAAGCAATAAAAAACTCATTTGCTAAAGTCCTCCGAAAGAGCTATGCAGCTGGGTCAGACTAAAGTAAATGACCATAAAAATCAACAGGAATGCCAAGGCAGTTCACCTTCTGGGTGCACAGCTATGTCTTCCAAATTGAGAACAGAAGACGAGAAGAACGCATCGATGTCCTTCGGTCGAGGTGACACAAGGCGTGGCCTTATGGACAGTAGAGTATACTTGTTTTCAGCTTCAAGGTCACTGTTTTTCAAATGAAAATTTCTTTGCAGCTGTATTTTAGCCCTGATTATAGCTCAAGAACAAATGAGTGTAATTTGAACCGCAGGCAGGCAAGGTTTAATCTGTATCCTGACAGATTTCGGTTTGAAATCAACGGTAGCCTCATAGAATTCTTTCTAAACCTGACTATTGCCTTCCAGAAAGTTTCCGTTCATGTTTTACAAATTTCTAACAGAACCTGACCGTATCCTGGGGCAGCGCTGGTCCAGTTTTTAGGAACTATGCCCCCGGATCTGAAGGTCAGGGGTTTGAATTCCAGACCAGTAGGATGCCCGGAGGTACCCTTGAGCATAGTACCATCCACGTCACTGCTCACTGGGGCTATAATAGCTGCCCACTTCTGTGGGTGAAATACGGAGGTTGCGTTTCTTTGTTTCTTTGTCTTTCACTGGGTGCTGTGTTTCACAATGACATATAGTCGCTTTCACTTTCAACACAAGTATGGAGAAATAAAGGTAGCAGAATGTGAGACTCCAAATCCAATCAGAGCCCAACAAGTGTTTGAGAAACTCCAAATCAGGTGCCATTTTCTTTCCAGAAGAACGTTTAGTTCTGCTTAACCTCCAAACACCTCCTCGTCTTTGAGAGGAACCTGCTGGCTTGTAAATGCACTTGACTGAAACATTCCTGCTCTGTGTTCTTTGCTGGTTGGCACTTCCTGCGTTAGCCGTACCTAGAGGCTCAGTTCTGGCTGAGATACGGCTGGAGATACAATTACACCACGGAACCAGTGCCAGGGGGTTGCTTTCACACACAACCTCTATAATCCAGGTGATAAGCCACTGCATCACATGAAGAGGATGGGGAATCTATTATACCATTAGCATGCTCACACTAAATGTGAGAAGGGTGTGTGTGTGTGTCTTCTGTTGGCAAACTCAGAAAGCTTTTGAAATTTGCTCACCAGTACAGACGTAAGCATGATTTCATTTTTTTAAAAAGGGAATAAAACAACAAAGTCCATCCAATTAGCAAAATGATTTGGCGACATCCATCCATTATTGTGTGAGGGATGCAACATGTCTCGCATGGCAGCCCTGGCACCTTTCCCTCCATCACGGGCAAACAAAAGTGCCACACTTGCACAATGCCGGCTGATGCTAACATGCTGTTCAAAGTTTTCTAGAATTGTCACATAAGCTGCTGTAGTCGGATCCATTACAACGCAGAGAAACTTCTAGGAGTGGGGAGGGGTAAAGCATTCTAACGCATTGATAGTCGGCAGACAGATGTGTGTGTGAGTGTGTGTGTGTGTGTGTGTGTGTGTGTGTGTGTGTGTGTGTGTGAGTGAACAACTTTCCACCATCATTAACTTTTAAGAATAACCCAAGGCACGCACCAGATGCTTCCCATCTTTAACAATGTTGCACCGACAAAGAGCTTTTTCTTGCCACTGATGAGCTCGACTCAACTGGTGTCCTAAGCACGTCTCTCTTCATTACAGAGACATTTTCATCTCTTCAGAGCTCAATAATGAAGAAACCATTTGCCATTCTTCTCTTTGCTTTGAGTCTGGAAAAGTGGAATTGAGATTTTGCAGATAACCAGGAGACAACCATGTACAGAACTGTGCCAAGGTCTTGAGCCGACCATCATTTTTTCATATTTTGCTTCCAAAGAGTCAGAATTTCTGATATTTCTAAAGTACAGTTGAGGAAAAGTTCTGTAGATTTCCTGAAGGACAGTGATTTTGTCTCTCATTTTCAGTCCAGTCTCTGTACCTGAGCAGTTCTCCAGATCTTCCTGAAGGACAGTGTTCTCATTTGCAGTTTGTTTTTTGTCGGTTAATCCACACAGCGATCTACGTCTGAAACTTCAGGAAGAACAAAGTCTAACTGAAGACATGAAGCAGTGAAGAAACAGGTGCAGATGATTCCAGATGATCAGGGGACTCGCTTACTGCTGATGCTGAACGCTGAGTGATTGGAACCCTTTTATCTAGAACTTTGTATCTTTAGGGACTTTGTAGCCCGTTGCAGTAAAACGTTTGTTCCTATAATCATGTAATCTTCTCAACATGTCAAAGATATAACAGTTTAACATGAATTCAGTGGTATTTTGGCACCAAGGTATAAAGAAACGAGGGTGGCTCAAGGGTGAGGGTGATGGCAGCCATCGATGTTCACCTCTTTATCCACTAAAAGAACAACCAGATTTGAAGCTCTGAGCCCTTAGTGTCATCCACACCAAAGTACAGCAGCAGCCTAAAGACCCGAAGCATGCGAAATAAACAAAGATAAAATGAAACTCCCAAACACAAACTGTAGACTTAAAAAACAATGAAACAAACCAACACTTCGTTTTTCCAAATGATTCAGAAGAATCCTCAAAATCATGCATTTCTGGGATGCCTTGAAGCACACATCTGAGCGTAAAACAGTAAAAACGAAAGCAGAAAAAAGAGAAAATAATCCCCCCTTACTTTCCAGTTAGTCAAAAACAAAGAACTCACTTGAAGTGAGAAAACAATGGAAATGGGAGTAGGGTTTTTGGCGAGCCCGTTGGGTGAACTCGCAGGATTTAGTGACACTCTCCCTCGTCATTAGAATTCGACTGGCAGATTTTAATTGCTTCTCTGGGAAATAGAACCAGGGAAAGAGAGGAAGAAACAGTTTGATGCCTGTTGGCCATCTGGTAGCTCAGAGCAGGCCAATTTCTTCTATTGTTCAAATGCAGCGCTACCTGCCAATCCGCAACACAAGCTAAACAAGCAGATTAAAGCTGCGAGTGTCCCTGCTATATGGGATGCTTGTCCATGGGGGCGTCAGAGGTGTGAGAACGGCTTGTTAGAAAAGGTTCGAGAGTTTTGCAGGCTTCACATCTGGATATACAACCGTCGTCAAAGAGATCAGCCCGGGCAAATTTGTTCCTACTTTTTTAGTTGGAAACCTCATCTGAACCTCTCGTCTGAATCACACACTTGGTGAATGTTCTCAAAGAAAGCAGTGTTGGACAGCAGAGCCGCTACAAGCTGTGGCTTTTCTAATTTAACTGCATTTCTCATTGGTGTGCTGGAGATGTTTTCTAAATCGAACAGTTTGTCAGCAGCAAAGCTCTTTTATTGAGCCAGTACGGCAGTGGCGTCCATGTTACCGATATTTCCCCCAAGTTTTTGAAGTTCAAGCCTAGTGGATCTTCTGCCTGCATGTTAAATCCTTTGTTCTAGTTCAGAAAGCCGCGTGTGTTGGTTAGGGTTAGTGGTTATAAACTAACCGAGTGGTTAAAATCCAGGAGCTTGGCAGAGTAACAGTTTAACAGGAACTATGTGGAAGTTCTACTGATGCTTCAGGCCTTTATCCTTCTGTAACGACACTCATTGTGCGAGAGCTGTTCTGAACATTTCTGAGAAAGCCTCGGAGAGCAGCGTCTGTGTTTCAGTGATGAAACTTGAAGGTGTGTGGAGTTGCTTCAGCTCACGGCGCTGTGAGATGCCCAGAAGGAACTAAAGAGGAACATGTTTATAAACCAAAAAACAATCTGAAATATTAAATGGTTTACCGTTTTTCTGCAACGGTGTGAATTATGCATGAGTCGTGTGTATCGACAGTATGCAAATACTGGAGAAAAAGCAATGGGGATGAACATCAGGGAAAGGAGGGAACGGAGGTGGAAGGGAACAATGGGAGGATGGAGATGAAAGCTGAAAAGTGAGGTGCTGGAAAGAGATGCTGATGCAGGGGTGTTGGCTGTTTCTTAGTACTCCAAGAACAAAGGCTGAGAGCGGCTGAACTGAACCTCCCTCTCTCTCTTCTCGCTCTTTCCTTCTCTCCACTCTTTCAGCATTACTTCTTTTATAAGATGGGAATGGTTCATTAAAATGTCATGTGAGCTACAGTCATCTACAGTCTCATAACACTAGGCTCCATAATCAGAAGGTCATAGGTTCGGGTCCTGGACCAGTAGGTTGCCCTGAGGTACCCTTGAGCAAGGTACCATCCCCATCACTGCTCCCCGGGTGTTGGATATGACTGCCCACTGCTGCACGGTGTGTGGGTTAAAAGCAGAGAAAAGCAGATGAAATCTGTTGTTTTTTCACCATGTTCACGATGACATATAGTCACTTTCACTTTCACCTCAGCATACTCCACAATGAACTACCGCCAATTCTTTTTTAATTTAACATCATGGAGGAAGCTGGCGACCTGTCCAGGGTGCGTCCCCGTCCTCGCCCTGTGTGCGCTGGGTTGGACACCAGCACTCCCCCGCGACCCCGTTTGGGACGAGCGGCAGAAAATTGATGGATGGATCATGGAGGAAAGAAATAAATAACTGTGTCTTCTAGGTCCAAAGGCGTCGGTTGGACTGGAAATGCTAAATTGTCTCTAGTGACTGGACTGGACGAGTGGCTCAGAAAATTAAGGGATGGATATTTTGCCAAAACATGAATCCCCTCCTGATGGTTACAGTGTTCTTTCAAATGAAAGTGAAGTGAAAGTGACAACTTGTCATTGTGAGCATGCAGCACAGTGAACCACAACAAAAGTCTTTCTCTGCAATTTACCCATACACAACGTGCAACTGGGGGGAGCTATTCATCCAGTGCCTGGGGAGCAGTGATGGGGACGGTACCTTGCTCAAGGGTACCTCAGGGCAACCTGATCTGTGATTCAAACCCAAAAACCTTCCACTTCTGGGGCCTAGTCCTTAAACACTACCTTAAGGGAAAAGCTTTGGGTATCGGATTAAAGGGAAGTTCCAGTATCAGACTGGAGAAGCAAGCTCTATCTTGTTCCTAGACAGATAGGTGGATGGATGGACGGATGAATGGATGGATTGATTACTAGATAGATAGATAGACAGATCGATCGATTTAATTGATCCCCAGGGAAATTTCTCAGTGTCCCTCCTTTGAGCCTCTCTCTCTGCTGAACGACTTTCGGCCTTCCGTCTCTTCTCGTCCCCTCTCCTTCTCTCCTTTCTGTTCCTCAAGTGCTCTCTTTCATCTCCTGAGAGCAAAGCACGCTCTGGCAAATCTACACACAGAGCACTTACGCCCTGAAGATCAAGCCCAGGAAGAAAGAAAAAAACCCTTTGACACCCCTCCAGCTCTTCTTTACCGCCTTTCGATTGGGTCGGAGCTGAGAGCAGGGATGCGTAATTCATGAAGACGTATCGACGTGTGTGTAAAACCTGCTTAGCGCCTTATTCGCTGGGCACCTGGCCAGCCGGGCATAATTGCCGTTTCTTCTTTCCCTCGTTTCGCTCTCTCTCGCTAATGAGAGAGACCTCTGTGTCTGATTATGCGGTGGACAAGCGAGAGACTGGGGCATGCAAAGAAATAAACACTGATCTTCTCGGTTGAAACAATGCGTTAAATGTGAGCGTGTGGGGGGGTGGGGGGTAGTTTTGGGGATTTGCTATCGCTGGATCAATATAAACCCTGCTGGTAAAATCTTATATGTGTGTGTGTGTGTGTGTGTGTGTGTGTGAGTGAGCCTCTTCTCAGCAGGGCCCGGTGAGCCTGATTAGGTCCCAGCCCAGTCAATCCCGAATAGAGCACTCAACGTGATAGGCAATCACCTCCGATCAATACTAACGTTTTTAGAGACTTCAATGCGAACTCCGTTCAGGAACAGAATAGCAATTTAATTCAGTCTGAGGGTCTTCCTTACGAGCTTTCATTTATAGCCCCAGTGACTCCCCACTCGGCCTGTTTGTCTAATGCGCCTCCATCGCAGTCTGGCCAGCCTGGTCCGAAAGAACGGCTGATGATCCTCCGAGCTGGGCTCCTCACTAACCTCGCAAGAAGAAAATGAATGGATGTCTTTATTATTATTATTGTTGTTGTTGTAGTTGTTGTTACCTTCTATATTTCAAAAATATTTGTAGCTAAAAGACAAATAAGGCAGAAAGATATTAGTTAAGATGTTAAACATACCCCTCAAAAGTATCCCTGTTCAAGGGCAAGGAGCCTTTCAAGAACCAGCTCACCAGAAGCAGGTTCAAGAAATGCAGTCAACTGTCAATCAAGGACATGAGTGCTTTGTTGTCCAGTCGTGTCCACACACACTGGGAAGAACCTGCCGCAACCCACGCAGATATGGGGAGAACATCTCCTTGCAGAAAGGACCATCCCAACTGGGAATCAGGCCTGAACCTTCTCGCTGTGAGGTAGCTAAGCTTGGTACCACCATGCCATATGCTATCCTATAAACTCAGAACAGTTCTGCTTTTGTTCTTCATTCATAGATCATCCAAAATGCTCATCAAGTCACATCTTCCACAATATATTGTCCAGAACTGATGGTCTCTTTTTGCTAATTATATCTAAAACATACCCAGCAATCATTACAACGCCCCTGAGTCTGTTACAGTAGATCTGTTCAATTAGTTGCACGTTCGCACTCATCACTTTTGGCTGAATTGTTCATAAATGACAGCTTCTGAAAACTGATGGTGGAAACATCTTCTAGAAGTAGGAAGTCCAAAGCTTCTGATATCTTTACCATCTGCCAAACCTCAGGTCGTCAAGAATGGTCACTGTTAAATGACTTCCTTAAACATCAGTAGATCCTAAGATCAGATCCTAGAAGCGACCTCAAGAAGGATGGATGGGAAATCCCTTAAAAGAGCCCAGGTTCCTACCTTCCGCTCACTACGAAGCAGGCCACTAGGAAGATGAGGAGCACCACGCCGCTTGCTATTGACACAGCCAGGATGGTGGACTGGTTGGGATCTCCGATAGCCAGCATGTCTGAGAGAGAAAGAGAGAAAGAGATGAGTTACAGCATTGCCCTGTACCGTGAGACACCGGATCCCTCTGAAAATGCAGCGCTGACATTCTATTGCTCCACACCGACAGCTAGACGTCAAAGACAATTGTCTCCTTCATGCGTGCTGCTCCAAAGGCTGCGCCAGGATTGGAAGTTTTCTCCTCTAGCATATAGATTTTGTGCTGCCTCGATCGAGCCATTGCTCAAAACAAATACATCATTTATCAAGGCGGGCGACGCATGACTAAGTGCCCCTCTCAGGGAAATGAAATGAATATCCTCAGCAACATGAATTGATTTCGAATTACATTTGCTAACGTTCAGCACTCGGAGACTTATACAGTAGATGCTACAACGGTGTGGAGCAGGAGGACTTGGCAGGAAAGGCGAATCTAATTTATTGAAACACCTCAACAGTGGAGGTAATGTCAACAGTGGGAGTCTCGGGGACGGTAGGTGCTTTGAAGGTGTTCTTACTTTAACTGCAATAAAGGAAAGATGTTGAAGAGAAGGTGAAGGATTTCCTTCTTCTACATAAGCAACCTAGATCTCCAACAGGAAAACTGTGGGAAATCTTCTCAAAACCTTCAAATCATTATCTGCGATCATTTACTCGGTAATGAATCATCAGCTACGATCCGGCCTGGTTTCCTGCAGTGGATATGGAATCCCGGTGGTCCATATTTTCCTGAATGTCTGGTTTGCTCTTGACCTTCAAGGCCTGCTCATGATTGTCTCTGTGCATCTTTCAGTTGACTGCCCTCTTTTATCATCAACTCTCTCACAATGTTCCATCAAATACTCTTTCCCGATGGAGTGGTGCTTCTCCAAATTTGTTTAACTTGGTTATCAGGGTCTGGAGTGAGGTGCAAAGCTTCAAGTGATGAAGGATCCACTTTTCTTTGCCATCTCAAATGTCCCTGCACCAAAATGTCCAACCTTTCCCTGTCTCACATTTTAATATCTAGCACACACTAGCACAAAAGACCAAAAGTCGTGAGTGCCAATCTGATTGTTAATTTCTTGAAGCATCATCAAGTCCAGGTTGAAAAGAGCTTCTAGCACTTCTACAAATTTCTCGTCTTTCCTGTCGCCATGATGCTTGTGTTCTTCACCTAAGTTCCATCATTTTTTCTGGTTAACTTTGTTTGAAGGGTTCAGAGAGGACCTAGCAGCTGGTGTCTCACCAAATCTGCATAGAGATTCAAAGGGGTGTGAGGGACAAGTGCCTAAACCAACCAAGCATTGTGGCAGAACGTACAATCCTGAAGGGCAACGTGATAACTAGTTGCCTAGCCCAAGTGCTCAGGAGGACACTGGCAGACTAGTACCCAGCATCCCAAAGCCCTTACCATTGGCAGACCATGCCTACACAACTGGGTGGGAGACTGTCTCCCTCTCCAGGTTCCCATAATGAGGACTGATTTGGAGAAGTACAATAGGCTCCTTCAAGAGCATGGTAAAGACAGGAGCTCTATATTGTAACCTCCCTCTTGAAAAGTCGGTAGAAGTTACTTTAGTCCTTGCAGGCTTTATTTTGCCTCTAATGTCTTCTTCCTCACAAGGTTCCTGAGTGTCCTGTCTTCCACCAGTCCTTCTTGACTCCTCCAGCCCTTTCTCCTGCACTATTATTGTAGAAAAACAACAAAAATGACTTGAGGTGCATCGAGCTCTTGCGTGCTCTACGGGACGAGATGCCTCCTCCGAGATGCATGAACAAAGGGATTTATGGCTTTTATTAATACGTCCCAGCGAGGCATGATCTTCTTAAGTGTCTCCCGTATAATTAAAAGAGCAATTAACATGATTGATGCACGGAATTAGAAACGTAACCTTGGCAGCAGCGGGGCAGGTCCAATGGACCAGAGGTGTTTGGTGGGCCATGACGAGGTTCCAATTAGTCACATACACCACGGGCCTGAAAGCGCCGAAGGCAAACAAGTCGGTGCGACACGGCTTTCTGTGTCCTCTGAGACTTCGGGACATGTATTTGTCCCCCCGGGAGGGAGGGAAGGGGGTAAATAAGTCACACTTCATGGCATTAAAATAAAACTCTCGCAGCAGCTGCTCCACAAAACGCAAGAGGAGGGTGAAGAGAGAGCAGATACAACATTAGACGTAAGGGTGAGCTGTTTTTTAAACAAAAATTGAAAAATTTCATAATGAAGTTCAATTATAAGATTAAAAGCTTTAAATAATTTTTTTTATTTTATTTTTTAATTATTTTTTATTTTTGCATCACTTGTTTAGCACTTAGTATAAAGGTAAAAACAAGTATAAAGGTACATTTTAGGCAATAATATCACTTTTTTTAACTTTTTTTGGGAGGTAGGAGGGGCTAAATTTGCTTTAGCTATTATTTGGCTCATTCTCTATGAATGTCTGAAAATATGTTTTTTTTAGATTTTTTCTGTTTTCTCTTTATTTTTATTTTTGGCAAAGATGCTTTTTAATCAGCTTAACTTTTAGTTTTTTAGTCTTAATAATTACATTTATTTCTTCATTTCTATTATGTTTCATATCTTGTGTTATTTGTCTTTTGATTTTTCTCATATTAAATATATTTATTAGATTTTAAATACATATTATTATTTGTATATTTTTGTTGTTGTTGTTGTTATTATCATTATAATAATTATTATTATTACTATTATTTTTTTTATTATTGTAGAAAGAAAGAAACAAACAAAAAGGCTTCAGAAAAGCAGACACATTGAAATTGAAAATGTCTAAATATTAATGTTGCATCATTTTTTTTAAAACAATCACAGCATGTCTGTTGTCAAAGAAAGTCAAATTTAACTGTAAAGGGTCACATGTTTAAAAAAACTGCTGAATCAAGATGTTTTATGAGGTCGAACCCTGGTGATGTTCAGAAATAGATAAATCTGCAGTATTGTCAGATTAAAACACAATTAGATAAACGACAACAAAAGGAGCATCGGCACACGGTCCGCTCACCTTCATGACTGGTTTCCAGCTCAATCTCGCCGCCGTAGCTGCCGTAGCCTCCGTCGGTCCGAGCTCGAACCCTGAACACGTAGGTGGTCCCAGGTTTCAGGCCTTCCACCGTCATGATGTTAGACTTGGTCTTCAGTACTGTGTAGTTCTGGTCACGCTGGTTCTATAAGGATCACATGAAACAAAGAGTTTTCGAGGATTTTTGGATGATCATATTTTCCATTTTTAAAACTGTTGGACTTTTGTACAGTATTCAGCACATCTAGGACCTTTCTGTTTGATGCGAAGGGGATTTAAAGGGGCGCTGTTCACCCACTTGCCCACACAGGCCCCGCCTGTTCATATGCACTCGTGTGGAGTCAGTCAGCCTGGATTAAATAGTCGGAGCAGAAATCATTTGAAAAATGGTCAGGTAAAAAGAAGGGATGGCCATTTCAGAGGGTAAAACCATGCAAAAAAGACAGGAATAGTAGTGCATTTCCAAGCTGCTTTAGTAAAAATATTAAACCAATTAAAGTGAAAAGTGAAAGTGAAAGTGACAACACTTGTCATTGCGAGGTCACGGCACAGCACACATGAACCACAAAGAAATTGGACCTCTGCATTTAACCCATGCACACTCAAACCCGTTCAGCAGTGGGCAGCTATTGAAAGCACCCGGGGAGCAGTGATGGGGACGGTACCTTGCTCAAGGGTACCTCAGGGCAACCTATTGGGAAGGGGTTTGAACCCCCGATCCTGTCACGCTCCTAAATCCATTTTACTTAAATTAAAAAGGCAAAGTGAAGAAAGTAGAGGCAAAGAGAAAAGGAAAAGAGAAGCTGAGCGAAGAGGAGAGATTTAGAAGAGAAGAGAAGAGAAGAGAAAGAGAAGAGAAGAGAAGAGTAGCAGAGAAGGAGAAGAATAGAGAAGAGAAGTAAAAGAGGAAGATAGAAGAGCAGAATAGAGAATAGAGACAGAGGAGATAGGAAGAGAAGAGTATGAGAAAAGAAGAAATAAACAGAGAAAAGGAGAAAAGCTGATGCAAAGAGAAGAGAAGAGAAGAGAAGAGAAGAGAAGAGAAGAGAAGAGAAGAGAAGTGAAGAGAAAAGGAGAAAGCTGATGCAAAGAGAAGAGAATAGAAAAGGAGAATAGAGAAGAGAAGAAAAGTGAAGAGAAGAAAAGAGAAGAGGAGAGAAGAGGAGAATAGAGATGAGAAGAGAAGAGAAGAGGATAATAGAGAAGAGAAGAAAAGAGAAGAGGAGAAGAAGAGGAGAGAATAGAGGTGGAGAAGAAAAGAGAAAAGAAGAGAAGAATAGAGAAAAGGAGGTTTGATGCAAAGAGAAGAGAAGAGAAGAGAAGAGAAGAGAAGAGAAGAGAAGAGAAGAGAAGAGAAGAGAAGAGAAGAATAGAGAAAAGGAGAAAAGCTGATGCAAAGAGAAGAGAATAGAAAAGGAGAATAGAGAAGAGAAGAAAAGCAAAGAGTAGCAAAAAGAGAAGAGGAGAGAAGAGGAGAATAGTATAATGAGAGTAAGAGAAGAGAAGAGGATAATAGAGAAGAGAAGAAAAGAGAAGAGGAGAGAAGAGGAGAATAGAGAAGAGAGGAGAAGAGGAGAATAGAGAAGAGAAGAAAAGAAGAGAAGAGAAGAGTATAAGAATGAGAGAAAAGGAAGTGCTTGATGAGAAGAGAAGAGAAGAGAAGAGAAGAGAAGAGAAGAGAAGAGAAGAGAAGAGAAGAAGAGATACAATAGGAGAAGAGAAGAGAAGAGAAGAGAAGACAAAGAGGAGAGAAGAGAAGAGAAGAGAAGAGAAGAGAAGAGAAGAGAAGAGAGAAGAAGAGAAGAATAGAGAAAAGGAGAAAAGCTGATGCAAAGAGAAGAGAAGAGAAGAGAAGAGAAGAGAAGAGAAGAGGAGAGAAGAGAAGAGAAGAATAGATAAGATAAGAGGAATATAAGAAGGAGAAGAGAAGAGAAGAGAAGAGAAGAGTAGAGGAAAATGGGGAAAGTCGATTGCAGTTCTCTAACAAAGCCGCTGCTCACGGCGTCGGTTTTCCTTTTAAGAACCCAAACGTCCGGGAATCTGAAACGAATCCTTGACTTTTCAGTGAGAAATAAACCGCTTTCATTCCCTACAACAAAATATCCCATTAAAGCTCTGCCTCAGACGCTGGAGGTTAACACCTGCCTCTGTCGTACACCCTGAGTCATGAGCGGCCGGGTGCGGTGCAAAGCGTGTGTGGAGCCAATCACACAAGCACAGATTAATCTTCCTCGGAGAAATTAGTAGGCCACCCACTGTCACTCACTCATATGACTTTCATCAGCGCCTGATCGATGCAGCCTCCGATCCAATTAAAGACTCATTCCATCGCTTAATGATTTCTGGAGGATTGGACTTGTGTGTGACACCACACACACACACACACACACACACACACACGCAGCATCTGCCACGGACTGCCCCTGTGCCAGACGCCCATCTGCGTATTCAATAGAAGCTCATAACCCATAATGATGCTAAATCTGGCTCAGGAGCTACTCGCAATTGTGTACATAGTAATGTTTACAGGATGTGAACAAACATTCACTGCTTCCCAACGAAGCTCTCGCAACGCGAGAACCTGGAAGGACAAGCAAGGCAACCTTCCTGAAACCCATTTTTTCCCCTTGGTCCAATGAACATAGTGAAAGTGAGCACCATTGACATCGTGAGTACAGTCGAACCACAACAAATACATCCTCTGCTCCTCACCACACACACCGTGTAGCGTAAAGTGGTGTGCCAGTGTGAAACACCCGGGAGCAGGTGATGGAGATTTATACTGTTATGGTTCCTCATAGGTAACCCACGTTATCTGAGCAAGCTATAAAGACTGTTTATTTTAAACGAATGTTGTAATTATTTCACCACTGGACTGATGCCGAGTGCAGACAGTCAGGAGACAGAAAAGTTGTCCACTCCACACAGAATGGACTCGGGAGGTCCCACCTGGGAATCGAACCCAGGACCCTCATGCTTCGCTCACAGTATAAAGCCTTTAATCAAATTCACACTCAGATGAAAGCAAGGAGACTGTTTCTGGTGAGAAGCTCCGTGGAGAGCCTGCACTTGAAGCACGAGTGCATGCAGGAAGGTTTCCGCCTGTGCTGTTTGGAGCTGAGAGGCAGAGTTGATGTTATGAGACTCCTCGATCAGACTCTGCTCACTGGAGCTGATTAAACAAAGGGAAGACCGGCGCACACGGCCAGAGGCTTCACTGCGCTCTGGACGGAGAGATGATGCCCAGCCTTTGATTAGCCGCTCGTCTGAGCTCTTCAACGTTAGGAGCACTGGGGGTCAGAGAGGAGGGTGTATTGTGGAGAAGAGAAGAGAAGAAGAGAATGAGAAGAGTAAAGAGAAGAGAAGAGAAGCAGAAGAGAAGAGAAGGTAGAGAGAAGAGAAGAGAAGAAAGGAGAAGTTTCACCTCATAGTAGATGATCATATTCGGACGATGGTCTCCATTTGGTCTTCATTCCTGCATGCCAGAGTGAGCATGGTTTTTTACTCTTCCTCTTCTGAATAACACTAATGTAGAGAGAGAGAGAGAGAGAGAGAGAGAGAGAGAGAGAGAGAGAGAGAGAGAGTAATTGAAATTGATTGCAGTCATTTCTTAATAAGAAATTACAGCATGATAAACAGCACAGCATGGAGGTGTTGATGCACTTGGGGCATCGAGCATGAGCAATAATATACCAAATGAGCTCTGTGTGTGTGTGTGTGTGTGTGTGTGTGTGTGTGTGTGTGTGTGTGTGTGAATAAAAGTGTAAGACACACTTTTCTTTTTAATAACAAGTGCTCAGATATCATTCTAAACCATGTTCTGCAAAAGCCACACACACACACACACACTCACACAAACACACACACACCTACACACACACACACACACCTACACACACCTACACACACACACACACTGCTGTATGAATGTTTTGCAGAGGGAGGCTCACTCCAGCAGGTATCACTACACTTCCAGACCTGAACTGACTGCACAGTTCAACACCCTCTCTCTCTCTCTCTCTCTCTCTCTCTCTCCTCACCCACATGAAGTGAGAGAGGGAGCAGATTCCCATGGTCAGCCTCCATGCCTTCTACTTCTCCTCCCCCCCACAGGCATGTAGACACACACACGCACAATCTCACGCACACACTCACGCACACACACACGCACACACACACACTCACGCACACACTCACGCACACACACACGCACACACACACACTCCAAGAAGACGGCTGCTGTCTTAAACAGCTGTAAAAACTCCACAGTGGATCATCAGTACAGGTGATTGTGAGCTTCAGACAAGTGAAGGAATATTCACTGATCGATCATCGACTGACGTGTCCATGGAGATAAACAGGCTTGGGAGGATCAGTTTAGGTACAAAGTCAGTATCCAGTATTTTTTATTTCTCTCTAGTATTCATATTAGTTCGCAAAGTCTTTCATCTCTTTCCATTTTCCAAGAAAATCACCAGAATAGTGCAGAAATAATATTTACTGCCCATCAGACTGACTTTTCTTTGGCATATTGAGTGGATTCAATAAAAGAAATGAAAACAAATGTTTTAGTGATCCAAGCTGATGGATGGATGGATAGATGGATGGATAGATGGATGGATGGATGGATGGTTGATATTGATGAGGATGACGGATGCATGGATGGATGGATAAAGGATTGTGCCATGGAAGATTATGATCATGGTAACACTTTCTATTACTTCGAACTATGGATGGATATTGCTGATGGATGGATGATGGATGGATGGATGATGATTGGATGGATGATGATGGATGGATAGATGATGGAGGGATGGTTGAAGGTTGTGTTGTTGAAGATTAAGTGATCACAAGAATAATCTTGGTTACTTTAGAACCATGGATGGATGATGATGATGATGGGTTGAAGTGATGATGGATGGATAGGATCCATGGATGGATGGCTGGATGGATCCATGGATTGATGGATGGATTGGATAGATGGAGGAGGGATAGCTGGTGATGAATGATGGATGATGGATGAGGGATGGATGATGGATGGATGGATGAAGAACATGTGTCATGTACCATTGGCGACTCTCCAAGCAAGGGTAACTAATTTCTATTACTTCTATCTACATTGTCTCTTCCACTATTAACTTAAGCTAAAACAGATCCATATATTGATGGGGAATGAATGGATGATGGATGGATGGATGGATGGAGGGCTGAACATTACAGTGAACACATGGGGTAAAACCACCTTTCCACTACTTCCTTATCTACTTTAGTCCAGCTCCTCGTAAAAAAAGGGAAACTCGCCATGAGGAACACTTGGCGGATCCAAAGCCTCTATCCTTCCCCCCATGTCCATCCCACCACTGAATGAAGTTGAGAACACGCCCGCTCAAATATTGACTTTACACTGCGGGCTATCAAAACCAGATGGATGCATGTCGAATGGTTCGGTGAATCTGTCTATTCCAGAAAGCCCTGGACGCTGAATGATAAATATTCAGCGCGGATCATTCCGATTCCTGAGGCCACGTTTGACCCTTTGGCTCTCTCTGGAAACACTCCTCATCACCGCATACTTATGCCCGGGTCAGAGTATACCTGTCCATCAATACCATTACACACACACACACACACACACACATCATTAACAGGAGAAGCATCTTCTAATGTCCTGACTGAACATGGGATATTTTAATTCTGTTTATTTAGCGTCTGTAAACTCTTGAACTTTTCACCTGATCCCGGCACAGGTGGTGTGCATCGTGGAGCACTTGATCTCAGGTCCTTTCAGAGTGGAATCCTCTCTCCTTTCATGTCATTTATAGGACGGAAATAAAGGATACAGTTTCCACATTTCTTTATTGTAAGTGCTGATTTGAGATGTCAATAAAACCAATGCACTTCAACGCACCCTCCTATCCAGCCTGGTAAGATTTCAGCCCTGCCAGCTCCCATGATTTGAAGCTTTTTGAACCATGCACAGGCTGGAGCAGCCAATTAGAACAGAGCTCATTTACATATATTGGTGTTAACAGCAACGCAGCAAACAGTCGGTTCAAATGGAGCAGCTAAAGAGCAAATATCCTTCATTTTTCTTGGCGTCCCTTCAACCCTGGGCTACGTAGTGCCTACTGAGTACGAGAGCTGAGTTCAAGCAGCGCAGCTGAACGCTTCGCAGCTAGAGTTTTTGAGCAATGCAATGCAGTGTTAATGCGCAAGATTATATGTTTATGCGTTCACGCAGTCTTTCTGGTTTTATGCGAAATGAATCGATCATTTTAAACTGGTCGCAAATCATTTTTTTCTCTCGCCAGTTTGATGACATGGTAGCTTGATTAATCATCACCAGACTAGTTTTTGTATTTTTTTTTCATTGACTCTAGTTACTGGTTTAATTAGTGCATTAATTGGGACATTAATGTGTCGCTTTGACTCGCGATGGCTGGTGATCTGTCCAGGTGCGCCCCGCCCTCGCCTGTGTGTGCGCTGGTTGACACCAGCATTCCCCGCGACTCGCTTGGGGGATGTTGCAGAAAATGGATGGGTGGATGTGTCGTTTTGAGTCTTATTTAATAGACTTTTCAATCATTAAATAGCTTTTCATAATAGTGTGCTGTCTAAGCCATTGCAGACTTCCGTATATGGTGTTGTTTTTTATTACAATGGAGATGCTGAAGGTCCTTAATGGGCTAAAAGCACATTGTTTGAATAACTGACTTTTATTTTATATATGAGAGTATATATATATATATATATAATTTATGACAGGCCAGTAAGAGCGAAAGGCGAGGTAGTGAGATCAGCTATGTTATCTGGGTCGGAGATGGTAACATTGACAAAAAGACAATGTCAGAGCTAAAGATGCATTGATTTGCGCTAGAGGACGAGATGGATATAATCAAATAAAATAAATGAAATAGAGGGATATGCTCAGGTTGGACGGGCTTGGGAGACAAAAGTCAGAAAGCAAGATCCTTGTTAGCTGGGACATGTGCAGAGAAGAGACGAGAAGCATATGGGGAGGAGGATGTTGAGGAGGAGAAGAGGGAGGACAAAGAGGAGGTTAATGGATGAGAGAGGACAGACACGAGGCGTGACAGAGGGGAAGATGTAGAGACAGCAAGAAATGACAGAAAGAGAAGATAATAAGAGTCCTGTAGTGATATAAACTATCGACGTCTTAGGAACTTGCAGCCAAACACTGACTGGTCAAAGGACACGTCCCGCTACTGCAGGGATAGATTTGAAACAATGAAAGCAAAGACTATTGATGACGGGTTAGATGTTGGACAGGACTAAAGAATATGATGATCTTCTGGAGAGGTTGACTGCAGTTGATCAAGTTTGGAGCTGCAAAATATGCAACGCATGATATAATAAAACATTAATAATGTAATAAAAGGGCCTAGAGCTGAACATTTCTGACGGGTGGAATATTGTACAGCAAGCTACCACACACACACACACACACACACACACACTCTTCAGGATTCCGAGAAAAAGTTTTGTCCTTGAATGAAACCGTAACCTTTGCTGTCAGCACCAGCACCCTGAATAAGCGACGATTTCTGAATAAACAAATCTGACAAGTAGGCCGAAGAAAAGCTCTTTTTCTCCCACGTCTCATAAAAGATACAACAGAGAGGTAAAAAACAGCCTTTCTGCTTTCAGATCAGCTGTTGGAATTTCTAATAAAACAGTCAAAAGCACCAAAGTTAAACAGAAAACGCTAAAAAAACTGCAACGATCACACTTCCATTAACGCCAGTCATCTCAAGACTGCTTTGTCTTACAGACTCACGCCTGATCCGACTGAAAGCCCTTCCTTTTCCTAGAGGGTCGTGCATTTTTATTAGGTGAACTCATGGCTGGTTCCTGATGAATGACATTATATAACCTAATACATGAATAATCACACGCGTAAAGGTCGTTTTTAATCACGGCGTGAAAAACAGTCGTTATTGTGAAGTGACTGAAATCGATCATTTTCTCTTCACGCTGCAGAGTTTGCCAGTTCGTGTCAGTCACGAGCAGCACCCGGACTCCAGCCGTGGGTGACGCGCATGTCTTTAAAGCCAACTTTCAATGCGGTGTTATTTTAGTCTGAATGAAACGTGTTTGGAGGGCTCGGCGGACGTGTGGGCTTGTGAAATTGGCTTCTGACTTCCAGCACAGGATACTGAGGACGAGGAGATATGGTGAGCAA